>CM044958.1:5328802-5999568 GCA_024516035.1 Bactericera cockerelli | reverse complement strand
CCCCCCCCCCCCCCCCCCTGGCTACGCCACTGCCAGCAGCCAGGTACTAACTGAAAGCAGACAAGGGCTTCCGATTCATAGGACTTCAAAATCCATTGTTATTAGCACACGATTGGCTCAGTGGTAAGATACACTCTTACCATGCGAAAGGTTACAGTTTCGAATCCCAGATACCTCAAAATATTTCGAAAACATCCATTAATTCCGAGCGCACGAATAGCTCAGTGGTTAAGCACTCTCTTGCCATGCGAAAGGTTACAGTTTCGAATCCCAGATACCTCGATACCTCAAAATATTTCGAAAACGTCCATTAATTCCGAGCGCACGAATAGCTTAGTGGTAAGATACACTCTTACCATGCGAAAGGTTACAGTTTCGAATCCCAGATACCTCAAAATATTTCGAAAACATCCATTAATTCCGAGCGCACGAATAGCTCAGTGGTAAGATACACTCTTACCATGAGAAAGGTTACAGTTTCGAATCCCAGAGGCCTCAAAATATTTCGAAAACGTGCATTAATTCCGAGCGCACGAATAGCTCAGTGGTTAAGCACTCTCTTGCCATGCGGAGGTCCCGGGATCGAACCCTCGCGCCGAAAAAAAATTGTATTCAAACTTTGGTTACAATTGTTTGTAAGGGATACCTTTTGGTACGCGCGTGTTGACCCAGTACCTAAATGGGAAGTATTGTGTCACTTCTCGCCCATCAGAGGGGAGGTGTACTAAGGTAACTAAGGGATGGGTAAGTTACAACTCAGACAACAATCGTCTATACAGGACTGCTGTTTCATTTTTTTTTTTTTTTTTGTAATAAATTGGAATACATCCCGTCAATTCTTGCAAAAAATGACTACGAAATAAAAAATGTCTGTCGAACACTCATCTTTAAAAAAAAAGTCCAAAGTATATGCCTGCATGGAGCAACTTAGCCAGCATGAGTGTCTTGACCCGAGAATAAATTATTTACTCTCTTCAGCTGGATCATGTTTCAGTAGATACAGCTCAGGTGTTCAGCAGATCAATGCAATTTTTTAGACCGGTTCAATGCCAGTTCAGAACACATTTTTCTCTCTCAAGTAATCTTTTATTAATGTGAATAAATAAATAATTTCTCACATTGCAAACCAGAAGTCCAGGAAAAAGCGCTCTGAGTTTTTTTTACTGAACAAAAGAAGAGCGTATTTCGAACATTGAAAATAGTCACCGTGGCTGCGTGAGCTAGTGCGCTAGGCTTTGCAAGCATGGTGACCTGGGTTCGATCCCCAGCGGCACAGGATTTTTTCTACTCTCTACTTGGATGGGTCCATTCATATCTCTTAAGGAAAAATGAGTAGCTATTTTAATTTTTTTTATGTCACTTGTAATCCAGTGAGGAAATTGCTCAAGTATTCTGAGTACTTTGCCCTCTGGATTGCAAATGGCAGAAATATACTATCTATAAAAAAAAAAAAAAATAATAATAATAAGTGATTCCCACTAAACTAAGAAATAATAATAATAATCACATTTTCAAAAAGTTTGGTGTATAATTGAAAGCGATTTAGCTAACGTCCAAAGAATATGGTTTATTCTCGATGTTAGTAGTTTGTATTTTACCAAAAAAAAAAAAAAATTATCTTGCGTTGTATGCTATAATAATAATATCGCCTTATTTATACTGCCCGACTATTAAAAAATTCCCATTATCCAGCAGTCAGCCCAAGACATATTATTATGTGGTAAAAATCCTAATTGGGAAGATAACTTGTCACGACATCTGGATTCACAGAGTGCCGACTTTACCACTGAGCTACCGGGACTGTGTGATTAGAATGAGCTAAGAAAGTGATTAAAACAAAAAAGTAGATATTCTGTCATACATATTGACGGTACTGAATTTTTGGTTCTCTAAGCTCCTGATATCCCAGGACAACTGGTTTGGGCTAGTGTAGTGAGCCTCTTCTCGACAGCTGCCACCTAATGAGTCTAAGTAGCCCAAAACAGCTCTCCTGGTATGGCTTGAGCCCAGATCCTCTGATAACACAAAGAGGCGTAAACCACAAATTTTTGAAATCGGTTTTATTGCTAGGATTGAGTCTACTTGTGCTATATTTTGTTCTCACAAATAGACGTAATCCAATTATAATCCAAAGAAAAGATACAACAAAAATTGAAATCAGGTGTATCCCTCATTTTCTCTTTTTCAGACAAATCAAATAGGCGTAAATCGATAGTCACAGTTAAATAATCAAATTTGGCAACAGAAAAAGTTCGTATGGTCATTCACGGGTACAGGGAAGTGATGATTTTCCTATCGCGAACAGAAAATTTATGCACAATAAAACTCATTTTGGCTCTCCTGTAAAATTTCGAAAATGTTGTTTACGCCTCTTGGTGTTATCAGAGGCGAACTGTCAGAGCTGAAGATTCAATACTGTGAAGGCATAGTGCAGAATATTTATCTATCTTCTTTTTAAAATAACAGTAATAATATTAATCAATGCTTACCGAAGTTTCTGGTCAAACTTGTTGTGGGTATGGTTTACTGTAGAAAAACAAAACACTTGAATTTATTAATTTTATTAGGTTTTATCTAATTATCTTTTTAATAATTTACTTCACTTAAATTACAGCTTGTCTCTTTATTTTAACTAAATATTACATTTATTGCACTATAGGTATCTCTTAATATAGGTACTGATATAATGTTACTGATCTCTATATAAATAATAAACGTAAAAAAAAATCACTTATAAGTTGGAAAAGTACGTTTAGATGAAAAAAAAAAAATGACTTTGGCTATTAATTAGATTCCTAACTATAGGCACCTTTACCTATCAATTCACAGATTTATTTTCTGATATTAAATTATATTTTTTAACAAAAAATAGCGCGATGTTTTTCCACCACTTCGTTTAACTCGAATAAGCGAGTGACACTTTTCAGCACAATCACAACAATTGTGATGAGGTACCTATCGGCTATCAGCAATTCATCTCCGGGCAATAATCACTGGCGATCTGCTGGGCTCCCAACACTTCAGGCCAGAAATCTATGTATGCACCTGCCAACGCTGCCTGAAACCTATCCACGGAGGAGTTTTAACCTGCCCCCCCCCTTCTCTCTCTCTCTCTCTCTCTCTCTTTCTCTCTCTCTCTCCCTCTCCCTCTCTCTTTCTCTCTCGCTCACTCTCTCCTTCTCCTCCTCCTCCTCCCCTGCTGGAATTTCCCTAGTTCTGCATAACTTTATTTATACAGGGTACAACTAAGCTTAGGGAACGCGACAGAAGAAACATCATTAAACAATAGTTCAGGTCCCGCCCGTAGGAAACATTTCTGGCCAATTACCGACCTCAGTAGCTTCATCGATAGTGCGGCGGACTTGTAACCTGGAGGTCGGTGGTTCAAGTCCCGGTTACAGCGTAGATTTTGCAAAGCGAGTTTGAGTAGTTGTGTGATATCACGAAAGTGATTTAACACAAATATGAAAAAGAAAAAAAAAAAAAAAAAATGAGAGAAAAAAATACATTTATGGCCAATTCTGGAAATTTCGGATCAAGGAGCTGGAATTTGCCTCTTCACAGTAAAAATTAATTTGAAAGAAGACCTAGAATATTTGGATCCATCGCACTATTTCCTCTTTAGATGAACTATTTATTTCAGCTTTCGATTTTTTTTTATCAACCAGCTTCGACGGCACGTTGAATATACCAGTTCTTGCTCCCACACTGAATTTAACTAACGCCCAGCTAGGTTAGGACTTGGATAGGTGACCATTCAAATTCGGACCCTCTCGTGGTGCGGGCTATTCCCGGACCAATCCAGGCTGTGTGAGGTTAATCTTTGTAGTTGGTATGTGAGTTTCCAGTGAATGGAGGGTAAACCCATCATCTCAAATGACCTAGATGTTTCTTTTTTTTTTTTTTTTTTAGAGATGAGTGTTTCACAGCCATTTTTTATTTCGTAGCCATGAAATAGGAGCTACTGTAGACGCTTGTGGTCTATGTTGTAGCCTGCCCATCCCGCAGTATGCTTCCCCTCTGGTGGGCGAGAAGTGACACAATACTTCCAATTGAGGTGCTGGGTTAACACGAGCGCACCGGAAGGTATCCCTTAAAAACCATTGTAACCAAATTAAGAATACAATTTTTTGTCGGCACGGGGGATCGAACCCGGGACCTTCTGCATGGCAAGCGAGTGCTTTACCACTGAGCTAATCGCGCGCTCTTGTTAAATAGACGTTCAGCAGTAACAATTACTTTTGTCGGACCCTGTATACAACTAGCCGCCAATTGTTTGATGTGTTGAATACATCATAAGTCCATGATCTCGTTTAGAGCGAGAAATATTTTTGTTTACACTTTTCAGTTGCTATGGCAACGGAAAGGGTGTTACAACTGATCCCGAAACGACCTTAATGAACGTCCAACTGTTCGTGAACTATCTACACACTGTATATAATTATCCAGAAATAATATGTATAAAAGGTATATCTGGAGAGGTCATCAAACGCGGCTTTTGCTGGATACAGCAGCTAGTCGACAGTTAAAAATAATTTGAGGTAGGTTGATATACAGAGTGTTCAATTTTCCGAGTTCAGCTTATAGACTGAAAATTAAATTAAATGTTCCGACCATATTTTTTTTTTTTTTTTTCTGAGGTGGGGTGGAGTTGTATTCGGAGGTCGGTGGTTCAAGTCCCAAATCAAAGCAAATATGTTGAGTAGTTGTTTTGTTATATAACGATTGTGATGCTCAAAGCATTTTCTACCACCTAATTCTAAGGGTCTTATTATTATTATTATCTATAACTAAGTTTTGAATACAATTTTTTGATCGACTCAGGGTATCGAACCGCATGTCAAGCGAGTACCGAACCATTGAGCTAGTCGTGCGCTCATTTTCACTCTGTAGGTAATGTTTCACTCTGCAGGTAATGTTTCACTCTGTAGGAAATGTTTTACTCTGTAGTTAATGTTTCACTCTGTATATTATGTTACACTCTTTAGGTAATGTTTCACTCTGTAGTTAATATTTCACTCTGTAGGAAATGTTTCACTCTGTAGGAAATGTTACACTCTGAAGGTAATGTTTCACTCTGTTGGTAATGTTTTTCTCTGTAGGTAATGTTTCACTCTGTAGGAAATGTTTGAGGGTTAAAGGGAACGGGGAAGAAAACTGGCCTTTACGCGTGATTTTACCTCAGAGAATTGAAAAGTGGATTTTTTTGGTCACGCAGATCACGTCAGCCACACGTCACAAGGCAGAATGAAAACGTCATGACGAGCGTAGGGTAGGTGGTCTCAATAGGGGTCCGGGAAATGTTTTTTTTTTTTTTTTTTTTTTTTTTTTTTAAGTGGGGTTTAACGTCACTTTCAACTGCCATGGTCATATCACGACGGGGGTTTTACCCTCCATTCGCAGGAAACTCACAAACCTGCTACTCACATTGACCTCACCCAGCCTGAGTGGGGCCGGGAAAAGCCAGCGTCACGAGAATTAGAATTTGAATGGTCACCCATCCAAGTCTTAACCTCGCTGGATGTCGCTTAACTTCGGTGTTCCGGGAAATGTCATGTCAGATATATGGAGCGGAATTAGTAGACGTTTTGGTAATACCTGTGGGGGGCTATGTCTTGGATTGCGTACTGTCTAAGATGGGGAAAGCAGGCGCTGAAAAATGAATAAGTTATAGATTTTGTCTATTAATTTTGCCCTAAGACAATACGCAAATCAACTCACCAGAGGTATTAGAAAA
This sequence comes from Bactericera cockerelli, assembly GCA_024516035.1. NCBI lineage: Eukaryota > Metazoa > Arthropoda > Insecta > Hemiptera > Triozidae > Bactericera > Bactericera cockerelli. Next base: position 5,993,831 of record CM044958.1, on the reverse strand, counting down.
ACGTCTATTAATTCTGCCCCCATTAGAGTTAAGTCCACTGAGGGTATGGTACATATTTCGTACACTCTCCCTAATATTATGCTCCTACCTTTTTAAACTAAACCTAAGGAGTGGGAAATAGTAAAAGGAGACTAGGAGAGGTGAAACAATAGTCATGCGACCATTTGACCCCTATTAGGGTGGTATAACAACAGGGCTGGATGGCGATTTTCTTTACTATAATGTGATAGCTGTTAGTTACCTATCCTTTATTTTTCAGGGTTGGAAACGGATATAAATTAAAACATACTAAAACTGTCTGTTTTTTTTTTTTTTTAATCCCTGGATTACATCGATAGAACTATTTTTTCTTTTTGTTTTGTTTTTTTTTTATCAATGTAAATTTCAAAAACTAGGTATAATATTATGGTCTTATATCAATGCGCGAGGAGGGGGCGGGGGGGGGGTAGGGGTTAATCTATACACAAATAAACGTCATCCAGCCTGAGTAGGGTCGGAATATCCTTGAACTGCCCGAAAAAATTGTGATTTTTTTTTTCTTCATGTTTTGAACTTTATGTAAAATGAGTGTTTGCACTCGTAAATTAAAAAAATACCTACTACCTATGTGAAAAAAAATATTACCTGCTTAAGCAAAAAATAATTATTTACTTAGTCGTACCTACCTACTTTGGAGGTGGAACGAGGTTATAATATTTTTATTTTAGTAACCTATATAAATAATCTAATTTGCTTTATTAGGCCAGGTAAGTACATATTTGCAATTGTTTTTTAGGTCACTAAGCTATTGGCAGGTACATACATGCTCAAGAGCACTTAACCTCATTCAACTTTTTCGCGTCAATTCATTTCTAGACTGAAATTACTGAAACCGAAGCCTTCAGCATTAAATTACACTGGGAAGCATAATGGGTTTAGTCAGGTACATTGTGTAGATACTTTTCTCCTATGTAGAGCCAGCCTCCGTGGCGTAATCGTTGTAACTACTGCCCATAGTCCAGAGATCCCGAGTTTGATTCCCGGTTGGGGCAGATTTTTTGAAAAAAATTCTATTCGCTCCAAAATATAGACCACTTCCACGTTGAGCCAGCCTTCATGGCGTAATTGTAAATATTGCTCGTAGTCCAGAGATCCCGAGTTTGATTGGCAGACTTTTCGAAGAAAATTCTGTTCGCTCCAAACACGTGAGGCTGGCATTTCCGGCCCTATCCAGGTTAATGTGGGTAGCTGGTACGATTTTCAGCGAATGAAGGGTATAATCCCGTCCTGACTACTTCAAATCAGGACGTTAAAACCAATCAGAATCAACTGGTCACAATAGATCGAAAAAGAGGTCGGTATGATAATTGGTGCTTCTCTTGTGGAACTCTAACCAGTCTCTAATAATAATAATGATATATTATGTCCTATGTAACTTTTATACATAATTACATATACATTATGTTGTAATAATATAGGTACAGGTAGGTACGTATTTTCACACAAATAGGTAGGTAATATTTTCCGTCGGACACAATTAAATAGGAAACAATAATTTCAACAAAACCGACCTCAGTAGCTTGATCGATAAGGCGGCGGACTTGTAACCTGGAGGTCGGTGGTTCAAGTACTAGATTCAGCGAAGATTTAGTAGAGTGAGTTTGAGTAGTTGTGACATTACGAAAGTGATTAACACCAATATGAGAACTAATAATTTCTACATTTAATGTAATTTCAGATAGGTATATAAGTACATAGGTACGTAGTTACTCTACATTTATAATATTGTACACTACACAAGGGGTTTTTTTTATGAAAATAGACAATAGCACAAAATAAACAGAAAATTAAGGATTATAAAATATCTGCCAATTTCAAAACTGGGGGTGCTAGTTAATGAGACTCTTATACTTATTTACGGTAATAATACCCACAAAAAACTACCGTTAAAAAAAGGGCCAAGTTCCAGAACAGAACTATCCAAAAAGGTTTCGCCTATGAATGCAGTGATATCTTGTTTGCGGCCAAGTTATCTTGGTACTAAACTATTTCTTTTTTTAAATCCCGTTTTCTCAGTTCCTCATTTGGTATGTTTTTAACTGCAAACTATCCTCTAACTTGGCCAGTGTCGCTCCTTGTGATGGTTATATTGTTATTCTGTACCTATACATATAGTCGTAATATTCCATTCAACCGATGGCATAAAACTGGCCAAGTTAGAGGATATTTTGCATTTAAAAACATACCAAATGAGGAACTGAGAAAACGGGATTTAAAAAAAGAAATAGTTTAGTACCAAGATAACTTGGCCGCAAACAAGATATCACTGCATTCATAGGCGAAACCTTTTTGGATAGTTCTGTTCTGGAACTTGGCCCTTTTTTTAACGGTAGTTTTTTGTGGGATATCATTACTTTTTGTAAATGGTTCGTTTCCCAGCACGTTTCATTATTTTTTATTAAAAATTTCAAGATTATTCACTTTAATATGCTCCCTAAAACGACACCGATTAATAGCAGAAATAGTGCGAAAGTGCCGGTTTTCAGATTTTTCCCTATACTTTTACAATGAACCCTAGCACCATACTAAATTTCAGCTTTGTAGGTAGTAGGGAAGTGCCTCATAATTTATATGCATAATCGAGTATATACTTCCTCCCTAAAATAACACAGTTTAACAGCATGATAAGTGCGAAAGTTCCGGTTTTCAGATTTTTCCCAGTACTTTTACAATAAACCCTACCAGTATACAAAATTTCAGCTTTTTAGGTAGTAGGGAAGTGCCTCATAATTTATATACATAATATAGTGCTCCCTAAAACGACACCGTTTAACAGCAGAAATAGTGCGAAAGTGCCGGTTTTCAGATTTTTCCCAGTACTTTTACAATAAACCCTACCAGTATACAAAATTTCAGCTTTTTAGGTAGTAGGGAAGTGCCTCATAATTTTTATACATAATATAGTATACTTCCTCCCTAAAACGACACCTTTTAACAGTATTTAGAACTTTTTCAGATTTTTCCCTGTACTTTTACAATAAACCCTACCATCATGCAAAATTTCAGCTTTCTAGGTAGTCGGGAAGTGCTTCATAATTTAGATCAATAATCGATTATATATTTTCTCCCTAAAACGACACCGTTTTACACCATGATAAGTGAAAAAATTCCGGTTTTCAGATTTTTCCCTTTACTTTTACAATAAACCCTACAATCATGCAAAATTTCAGCTTTCTAGGTAGTCGGGAAGTGCCTCATAACTTTGATGATCTGTCAGTCAGTCAGTCAGTCAGTCAGTCAGTATCAAAATCGCAAATTTCAAAATTACATTCCTCTGAAAGTTTTTTGCATAGAGTCTTTAAATTTTTAATGTCTTTTTAATGATATTAGGACAATCTCTGTTCCAAATTTCATATCTCTATGATCAATTGAACCGAAGATATGAGGGTGTGAAAAACCGGGTGAATCGGTTCGTGTAAAGATACACTGCCGTGCTTGCTGGAACTTGGCCTGGCGCACTGCCGTGCGCTCAGATAATGATTTTACCCTTAATTTTTTATGAACAATCCCAGCTCCACACATACTCATGTTAATTTCAAATTTTCTGCACAGACAAGTATTCGAACCCGGATCATGCGATTGAGCTGCCTTGATCTGAACCTGAACTCTGAAAGTTCAGGCAGATTATTTGAAATCGTAGTTCGAGTTCAAGGCTAATGCGGGCATTAAAGCAAGAAACAATTAAATTACAGTGGTTAGGTAACTACAGGTTATAAGTTGTAGGTATGGCTATAGTTAATACCTATTATGTAATTGTGCAGGTAGCCAGCCACCTATGTAATCTAATATGTAAATGAAAATAAGTTTTTTTATTTTTATGACCATTTTTTAATTTTTTTTTTTTTTTTAAATATCTTCGTTCACCGACCTCAGTAGCTTGATCGATAAGGCGGCGGACTTGTAACCTGGAGGTCGGCGGTTCAAGTCGCGGTTTCAGCGTAGATTTAGTCAAGCGAGTTTGATTAGTTGTGATATCACGAAAGTGATTAACACAAATATGACAACTTTTTTTTTAAATATCTTCGTTCAGATAGGTATCATAAGTTCATAACATTTGTAATTTGTTTTTTTTTTTTTTTTTTTTTTTTTAATTTACGTCTTTCTTTAAATTTTAAAATGAGTGTTGCACAGCCGTTTTATTTGGTAGCCATGAAACAGGAGCTACTGTAGACGCTTGTGGTCTGTGTTGTAGTCTGCCCATCCCGTAGTATGTCTCCTCTCTGATGGGTGAGAAGTGACACAATACTTTCCATTTAGGTGCTGGGTCAACACGAGCACAAAAACAGTAACCAAATTTTGAATACAATTTTTGTCGGCGCAGGGGTTCGAACCCGGGACCTTCCGCATGGCAAGCGAGTGCTTAACTGAGCTATTCGTGCGTTCGTGCTTTTTAACGTAGAGTTCCTTTGGGAGTTTTACCCACTATTCAAAGGAAATTAAGAAGACTGCCACCCCTTACAACATGCTTCTTTTGATTATATTTTTGAATTCGTGTTTTGCAAGCATGAGCAATTATTAGGTAGGTAGGTGCAAAATAACCTGAAATTCTCATACAAATAAAGTTAACAAAGCCATACGTTTAGCGTATTATTTAACTATTGTGTGAAAAGGCCAGAATTCTTACTACAGCTACTCTCCCATGGGTAGGAATATTTCAAGTCCGGGGTTGTTGAACTTATACAGGAACACCCAAAAATTCTTCTAAATTTTCGCACTAAACATTTTACATTAGGTACTAATAAGGAATGTCCAAAGCGGTTGCTAAGTTTTTTGGACTGGCCCCACCCATGTTTATAAGCTATGTGAAAAATCTCATTAACTTGATATTATACACACATTGATGTTCAACATAAAAATAATAATAATAAACTCAATATAAAAAATCGTTCGGCATATTAGCTGAATGGATAATGATAATATTGGGAGTACCTACTCTTAATAACTAATAACACGGTCATTACGTGTTCAATGTTTTGGCCAAAATAATTAATCATTACCTATCTACCATGATACGTACCAACTTAAATACCTCTAAAACTCTACATATACTTACCTATATTACTATCGCATGTTATAATCTCTAAAAAATAATATCTATTATTATTTTTTACCTACGTCATAGGTACAAATTCTTAACCAATCGTTAATCCTGTATGTATAGCAGAGGTTCCAAAAAATTCTAGCTTTGAGTCCTTTTTTTTCGATTTGGGTTTAATGTCGCATTCAAGTGCGTGGTCATATCGCAACGACAGTGTTACGCTGCATTCGCAGGAAACTCACAAAACTGCTTTTTAACATCTAGATATTTTAGAAATCTAGATCATTGAAGTCTAGCTGGGGAACTATAAACATTGAGTAGACAAGCAGTCTGGCTGGGGGACTAAACTAAACACAGGGAGTAGACCAGCATTGGCTTGGTTCTGAGGGCCCTTGTCAATTATTAGTCTCATTGTAAAGACAGTGGCAGAAGTGCTGAAACATTCCTCCACTGGCTGGCTACCATCGTTCACGATGACGCTAGCCTAATAGGGTAAGTAACCCTATGATGATGATGAGATCATTCAAATCTAACTTTTCATCTGAACGAATTAATACTTACGTAAGTTATTTCACAGCGGTATGGTCATTAATTTATCATCAAGCTACCAATAATGTCACTAGCTCACAACTCTCATAAGCAGCTAAAAATAATAAAATTACTATAGGTAGATATACTTGGTAAGTTAGTCATTTATTGTAGGTACAAACTACAATGTTCAGAAGTACTTATATACTTATATGTATTTAGATTATAGATATAGGACATATTATTATAGGCATGACATTTAGGTAGGTACCTCTGTCATTAAGAGAGACAGACCTACAACTAAATGGTATCATTGGGAACATGCCTGAAGAAATCAGCCTCAGTAGCTTGATCGATAAGACGGCAGACTTGTAACCTGGAGGTCGGTGGTTCAAGTCATTTATCTCCATCTTGGGAGAGACAGACCTGCAACTTTAAGAATGGTATTATTGGGAACATTGTATAATTATTGAACTAGACTCAAGAAACCGACCTCAGTAAGTCAGTAGCTTGATCGATAAGACGGCAGATTTGTAAACTGGAGGTCGGTGGTTCAAGTCCCGGTTGCAGCGTAGATTTAGTAAAGCGGGTTTGAGTAGTTGTGATTACGAAAGTGATTCACAAATTAATATGATATTCCTAAAAGATACGTAGATTCTAATAGTTAAGCAACGTACAGCGAGGCTAGAACGAGGATGTGTGGTCATTCAAATTCGAACCCTCGTGATGCTGGCTATTCTCGGCCCCACTCAGGCTGGGTGGGGTTAATTTGAGTAGCTGATAGTTTGTGAGTTTCGAATTAAGGGTAAACCCCCAGTCGTGGTATGACCATGCAATTGAAAGCATTGTTGAGCTAAATTGAAAAAAAAAAAAAAAAAAAAAAATCGTTCCACAGACAAGTATACAATGTTTGGACTTCTGATATTATTATGTCGATATATCATCAGATTCATCAGTAAATGTTCCTCTCTTGATTTTTTTCTTTTGACGTAATTGAGCTTCATTGTTAGCCAATACAAGTCAGAACTAAAAAAAAAATGAAAATTTACTGCGAATTTTTCTATTAAAAGTATATTTTTTTTTTTTTTAACAACATTTCTATTTATTTGACAAATTAATATAAATTATAACAATATAATATAATAGAAAGGTATACCCGTCTTCAAAGTTATAAACTGTGAAGAAGACGGGGCTTATTTATTTCAATATATAAATATAAATTTATATATTGAAATTGTCTTCATGCTGTAACTTGTTTATTCCCAAATAAACAAATTGAATTAATAAATATAATTATTAATTCAGTCAGATTAATGTATCGAACTTTCTTTGAAATACAGGCGATGCATTTTTATTTTGTTATTTACAAGTTTCGAACATGCTTTGTTCATCTGGTAGGATGGTGCGTTCACATCCTCTGTTGTAAACGCGTCTTTATTCTGACAGGAAAGATGTAGCCGGACTTCAGAGTTGGCAACGTCTAGTGATAAAAAAAAAATATAATTTAAAATTTTGAATTTTTGATTAAAGTTGAACATTGATTAAAAAGATAAAAAAAAACACTTGTATTGAGTTGTAACTTTCGAATTTCAATGGTGATAAGGAAGCGATCATCATGTAAATTTGAAATCCATGTCTTTCGCTTATCTAAGCAAGACATGGGAAGATACAGAATCCTCGAGAAGCAAAATAATTAAGTTAAACCTACCTTTGAAGTAGTCCAGTGTCAATCTAGTTCATCTAAATTTAATCTTGAGAAGTGTTTTCTTGGAATGCTGTGATAATTTAGAATCTGTGATAATTTTCCATCAATATGGAAGATCGTGGTTCGGTGCAGTTCTACAGGTCTGCTGTGGAAGTGTTGAGAGGAGTAGCCTGGGAGAGGCTATGGCTGGATAGTTCCTCAGGAATGGGATGCTGGTGGTTTTGACTGTGATAACTTGCTCTTATTCCTGATAGGGTATGTTTACTTTGGGAAGATCTCTGTGTACCCTTTAAGATTAAACAAAGTAATATGAGTCAAGCTTTTTTGGGTTTAATGTCACTTTCAACTGCATATTCATATCAAGAAGCTTTATGCTGAAAACTCACAAACCAGCTACTCAAATTTCCCTCACCCAGCCTCTGTGGGGCCAGGAATATCAAGCATCACAAGGATTCAAATTTGAATGGTGACTCATCCAAGTCCTAGTCTTGATGGGACACAACAAGTGTATTTCACATTCCATTGATACTGGCTTATAATTAAATTTAATATCATGGATATAAACAACTCAGTTCAAGCCATATGCACTGTAAAATAGAGGGCATAGAAGGTAGCAGTATTATGTTTCAAAAAATGAGAGGATAAAATAACTTGACAATCTAGTCAGCTGACCATTGCCAAGGGGTTGGAACAGAGAAAAGAAGGCCACAGAGGATATTTTATATTTATGTAGGAAACACTTTCAATTATGAAAACACTTTTAATGTGTTTTCACTTTAATTAAAAACACTTGTTTTAAAAAGTCAAATCATGCTATTTTTCACCTACCTAATTCAAAAAAGACAAATCATGCTATTTTTCACCTACCTGTTTCAAAAGAATAATAAAAAACAGTTAGAACTGTAGAAGTGTAGATTCTTGATACAAATTTTAGTGTTATTAAATATTCAGCACATTATAACTACTCTGGATACAATTTTAATATGTTTTTATTCAATAAGAATATACATCCATTGTTTTAAGTTATCATATTTGTGTTAACATATTGAGCACCATGAATATCTTTTTTCATACACCGTTACTGAATCCGTCAGTGCCAAGAGCATCATTTTTCATACACCACTACCAAACCTCTCTATGCCAGGTGTATATTTTTTCATACACTTAAGTGTTAAGTTTGAAACATCAGACAACTTGGGTTTAAAGGGAGGTAATTCCATGCCTCCACCATGTGTATCATTTCTGATACTCCAAAAGAAAATTGGAAAATTAGACTGGAAAGAATGATGGCTCTTGAGTTGGGGATTCCACTGGGTGCAAAATTGTTCAGCATTGTACAATCAACCTAGATATTGTTTACTACTCGGTAAAAATATTGTTTTCTATCTCTTTCAGTTTTCTAGGATCACTTGTTCTGTTGATATCTTTCCTGAGTGGTTTTGCTGTCTTTGACAAAGTGTTTAATGTGTAAGTATGATATACCTAGCATTTTTTTATAAGTATAAAATACAATTACAATATGTAAAACTAGCTCAAACCAAATTCCACTTCATTGCAGGAATTCTTAAACCATAATTATGATAAATATTTAGTTTAGATGGCAAAATTAATACTGCAATTACTGGTATGTTTCAACTATTTATGTTTTTAGGAGACTGATGCAGGTACATTAAATCTAATAAATCACCCAAAAGTCTTTTCCATGTAGTTTTTTGGCCCCTCAGTATCTTGAATATCTTGTAAACTTTAACAGATTTCAAAAAGGTTTCCTTCTCAAACTTATAGAAGGTTGAATCAGTTGCCATGGCTCAGTGGTTAAGAGCATTGGTTGCTGCCCAGGAGGTCGTAGGGTGAAAGTGGTTCCGGTTTACCTTTATATAATACACTCACCGGAAGAATTAACCGGACACTTCCTGTTTTCCCCTTTAACACCGTGTATTTCCATGCGGCTGCAAAAGGTTGTAACTTCTACTGTAGATAACATTTTCCGATGATTTTTGTTTTGTATAAAAGAAAACAGAGTAAGGATTTAAGCTCATTATAAGAAAAAAAATCAGGAAAAATAATTGCAACTCATGGAAAGACAAATGTAAACTTGCAAAACACAGAATTTTAGAGGTGTTTTATTTAGAACACATTCAGTTCACTGTTTTATTTTTATCATTCGATTTTTCTTAAAAATACAAAAACCTAAAGATTTCAATTTCAACATGACCTACTAATACAAGGATTTAAAAAAAAAACACAATTCATTGAGGATGTTTCAAAAATCTCAAAAAAACGGTAAATTGAAATTTTAAATTTTTCTTTCCATGAGTTGCAATGATTTTTCCTGAATTTTTTCTTATAATGAGTGTAAATCCTTAATCTGTTTTCTTTTATACAAAACAAAAGTCATATAAAAAAGTTATCTACAGTAGAAGTTACAACCTTTTGCAGCCGCATGGAAATACACGGTGTTAAAGGGGAAAACAGGAAGTGTCCGGTTAATTCTTCCGGTGAGTGTATATAAAAAAAAATATATTTTATCTTAGCCAAAATTTGAGTACAAAGCTTCCTGTTTAAACTAGACATGTGCCAAAATTGTTATGAAGTCTGGGTGTATGTTGCCTATTGAAAATTACCCAGTTTTTCCACATTGCTAGCACTCTGTTTAGAGTATAAAAAATCCACCTTTCTTACTGACATATTATTATGGTTCACAAGAATCCTTCATATTGAGATTTTTTTCTTTTTACTTAAGTCTCTTTCACATTTTGGTCATGTGAGATGTTGCATGTTACTGTTCAGGAGTAACAGTAATCAGTTTTTTAAACAAAGGAGTTCAGTGTTTAAAAAAAGTATTGGTATTTCCAGCCAATCCTTCAAATTTTATCAATTCTTATTTTGATTTCTATTATTATTATGTGATACCTCCTTATCTTATATTATAAAATGTTTCATTCACCATGGCCGAGTGAGTTAGCGCGCTACGCATTGCATACCTACTTTTTTTTAATAATAAGAAATGTTTTATTTAGTTTTATCAAATATAAATACTTGCATTAATAAATAATATAAATCATTTATGCAATGCCTTATATATTATAAGACAAGTAATGCAATGTAAAAAGCCTTTATTTGTACAATTAAATTTACACACATCATGGGCATCTTGTACAGAATATGGGCATCTTGTACAAAATCAGATTAATATCTGATGCCTCCCCATGAGACAAGTACCATAGTAATAATTATGATAATAGATTACAAAGCTTACGTGAGTAACATTTCTAAATGCTAAATATGGCCATTGTTTTGTTAATGGACTGACACAAACACAAATCTGAATGTGACTTATGTGTCTACTTGTCTATACTTATGAGGAAAGTCAATGTAAAAAAAAAACAGACAGACAGACACAAAACCAAGTTTGTCAGGAGGTTATGAAACATCCAGTAATAAAATCAGAGCCAAAAATATTTATTTTTTTACAAAAACGGACACAACACTTACGATTTTTAAAATTAGAAAATTCTTTGAAGTAATAATTTATGATATGGACCTAAATGTTGAAAAGTCTGGGACTTTAAAAATTATTCCTTTTTTAAATTAAATGTAATGATTTTCCTATTGTAAGAAAATTCTTCATAATTCTGTACTCTTGTTATGGAAGAAAGAAAAAACATTACTCCTTCAATTTAGACTTTTCAGATTCACCAAGTGTCTTTGAAAATAGTACAAAGTTTATACTGTGTGAACATAAAACACAATAATTAAACAAATATTTTTAGCTAGGTATTGAAAATAGGTAGGATTTTTACTTATTAACCATCCTTATTCAAAGTGTTTTGAGTAAAAAAAAAAAAAACAAAAAAAATGACCAGTGGTGTCAAATTTTCAGGTATAAATTCACTGTACCTGATCTCACTACAATCCTGCTACATTCCTGGAACTCAAGTAAAGAAGCACCTGAAGCACAGCACACTCGGAAACGCCTCATACGGCAGAACACAAGTGATCCCGGGTGCCGGGTATGTGCTGATGTCAACTGTGAAAAAGAAATGAACCCGTCACATAACACAAACCCTTGGGAAGAGCTGACAATTCCTGCCAACATTAACCAAGCCCTGGAAACGGTGAGTTTACTAAAGTTTCAAACCGACCTTAGTAGCTCATAATGCAGTGGACTAGTTACTTGCAGGTTTGTGGTTTGAGTCCCCAGCCCGGATAATTTTAGTAAGGCTGGTTTGAGTAATCAATTGATCTAATATATTTCATTTAGTAAATCTTCTTTTTTAGTGTGCTCTAAAACGGATGCCACATTTCCTCTTTGTACAGCGAAACTCACTCTTTGTCGGAAGTACTCCCCTGCACGTCTCTCTTTCGTTTCAAGCACCAGAGACTTGGAAATAGAATTGAATAGATCCAAGACATCTGGTCCAAAAGAGCCGAGTAATTATGACACCACTCAGAAGATTAACACAAATATGATAACCTTTACTGAAGTATCAAGTGCATGGTATAAAACATAATGTAAAAAAAAAAAAAAAAAAACAAAACAAATAGTCACTAAATTTTGGTACTCTGCATCAAATCAGCAACATAAAAGATTGGTTATTTGACACTATAGTGTGAGATAGATTTTTCAGGGTTCTTGGATATAATTGAATATTTATTTTTCACCAATAATATTTGCATTATAAAAAATGCGCAAGATTACAGTAATACAAATACATTTACAGGAATTTTCCATATATTTATAAATCTTTAGTCAGTATAAACAGAAAAGTGAGAAGTTGTACTGGATGTACATGAATATCAGAACATCCTGGACAGCTGTTTCGAGCTTATTTGCTCTCATCAGCAGGTAATAGTTCTGAATATACCTGCCATCAACTAACCTCTCTATTTTAATCAGTATAAACAGAAAAGTGTGAAATAGTCCAAGTGTATTGTTGCTAATGAACAAATTAAATCAATCAACTTTATACACCATCAATGGCCGTGCTTAATACAGGCTTTTAGTGACTATGCACTCCACCATATATCTCTTATTTTTGCATAAAAAAACGCGCGATTACTGAGTGATTGGAAGGTCCCGGGTTCGATCCCTCGTGCCAACAAAAAATTGTATTCTTAATTTGGTTACAATTGTTTGTAAGGGATACCTTCCGGTGCGCTCGTGTTGACCCAGCACCTAATTGGGAAGTATTGTGTCACTTCTCGCCCTTCAAAGGGGAAGCATACTACGGGATGGGTACTTGGGTAGGCTACAACACAGAGCACAAGCGTCAACAGTAGCTCCTGTTTCATAGCGACGAAATAAAAACGGCTGTGAAACACTCAACTTTAAATAATAAAAAAATAATAATAAAAAACACTGGTCGCTGCTCATATTAAAGCAGCTATCATTTATCCTCAAGAGGTATGAGTGGACCTCGGACTTCGCAGTACAGAGTAGAAAAAAATCCTGCCCTGTTCGGCCACGGTGAAAAATCAAGTGAAGCTTAGAAAAAGCTTCACTTGATTTTTTTATTTTTTTAAAGATGAGTGTTTCACAGCTTTTTTATTTCGTAGCCAAGAAACAGGAGCTACTGTAGACGCTTGTTGCAGCCTGCCCATCCCGTAGTATGCCGCCCCTCTGATGGGCGAAAAGTGACACAATACTTCCCATTTAGGTGCTGGGTCAACATGACGCACCGGAGGGTATTCCTTTCAAACAACTGTAACCAAATGTTTAGTACAATTTTTTGACGGCGCGGGGGTTTGAACCCATTACCTTCCGCATGGCAAGCGAATGCTTAACCACTCAGCTATTTGTGCGCTCAAAAAATTACTTTAACCTTGCCCTCTCTGGATTATCCTTTCTTTTTTTTAACTTTTTTATTCTTGTTATTTCTTCTAATATAGTATTACTATGTAATGGGTGCTGGCTAACTTTTGTAAAGCCAACAACTGTATTTAACTGCACTCTAAATAAAATATACTTATACTCTCTGATTACAGCTCCTAATCCAACTGCTGGAGAAGTACATCAACCCATGGTACAAGCAGTGCATCCCTGAGGATCTAGCATTCCAGACCAACTTCCTCATTGAACTCCGTGTCACAATTCGTCATGCCGCTAGTATCCTAATACATCGGGTTCAGAAAGTGAACCTCGCTGACTTCATCCTCTATCGCATCCTGCCTGTGTGTTCCCGTCACATCAGCATTGTCGAGAATTCTACCCACACTAAAGTCAAGTGGCATGTTGCACTCACAAATCGGAACGTGGAAGTTGACTATCTCCGCTGTGTGCGAAGCAGGTTCTGCCAGTTGTACTACCAAGCTCGTGTACGAACAGCAAAATCTTGTTTCTTCTAAATCGGGAAATCCTAGCGGGATGGATCCTGCTTCCAATTTTCGATGCGGCCGCGGATCCCACTGTTCTGAACTCATTGTTGTTCTACTTGCTCTCTTCGGGAACTAAGAAAGGAGAAGTCGCTCCGAATAAAGTAGATGAAACGCCAACCAAGTCGGGAAAGAAAGTTGTTTCTCCGTTGCATGATGATGAAGTTGATCGTGCTAATCCAAGTAGAAATGAAGAGTTTAATGAAACAGATAGCACATATGGAGGTAAATTAAAAACAGAGATAAACGAACAGAAGAACGGAAAAGTGAAGAGAAGAAAAATAAATCGGAGCCTGATGAACGACAAAACTTTGGTGATACAAATTCAGAAGATCCTTTGTGCCAATCCTCAGGTGCGAAAAAAGCCGCCGAGTCGGCAAACGTCAAATTCCTCGAAACGTTCATTCCCGACATCGAGAGTATTCGCGACCAGTGGCATCCCACGCTCGAGGACATTCTCAAAGACCAGAGCCTGCAGTTCGCCTTCATGCAATACCTGAAGACCCAGTCCGACACTCATGTGCTTCAGTTCTGTCTGGACGTCGAGGAGTTCAATTCCAAAATGCTGTCTCCCGACTTGACCTCCGAGGATCTGGACATCTTGTACAAGGACGCGTGGGATCTGTACTCCATCTACTTCAGCGCGCACTCGCCAGACTGCATTGAGTTCGATCCCAAATTAGGGCAAGAGCTGCGCAAAATTCTCTCCAAAGACGTGAGCAAACTGCGAACGTCAACCCCTCTGTTCAAAGCTTACGAGTTCGCGTACAACAAACTCGAAGACGAGCACGTAGGAAATTTTCAGAAGAGCGCCGAATTCTATTCTTTTCTGTACGGACCCAAGATGTCTTCTTCCTCGAGTAGAACGTCAGGCTTCAACTCGCCCGAATCTGTCGAATCGCCGGTCAAGACGAAAAAGAGCCCCGAAGGTCCGCTGGACCGATTGAGTAGCAGGTTGCAGCGAGTCACGGGTGTTCTGAAACCGAACGTCGTGCTTGAAGGACAGAAAGATTTCTTTGGTTCGCCCGTACACGAGGACGAGATTGAAATAGCGGAGCCGGTCAGAGAGACGGAAGTCATTCGCGATCTGTCCAAGTGGAAAGTGTCGGTTTTCAATTCGCGTCTCAAGTCCAACCCGAATTTCACCGTGAAAGTTGTCCGCACGGACTTGCCGGCCAGTGATCCCCAGGGCGAGTGGAGTGTTCTGCGGAAGATCAGTGACTTCTATACGCTGGAGTCGAAGCTCACAGAGTTCCACGGGAACTTCTCGGACGCTCAGTTGCCACCGAAGAAGCTGCTGCAGCCCTGCTCGGAGGACAGTCGGGTCTACGAGAGCTTTGTGCGGAGTCTGCTCGCTAAACCTGAGCTTCAAGGTATGTTATTTCTTTTTATGTACACTTCATTTTTCTATATAAAAACCAATCAACAATTAAATTAAAAACAAGGAAAATAAAAACTTAATAATAATAATAATAATAATGCTTTTTCTTTGTGTTATTATGTCACAATTTTAGTGGGTAGCGCAGAATCATAGGACTTTACCACTTTAATTTACAATATCTTGTATTATTTTTTTTGCCTATGATTCTACCACTGGTCGCTGCTTCACATCAAAGCAGCTACTCATTTTTCCTCACGAGGTATGAGTGGACCCCGAACATCCAAGTACAGAGCGGAAAAAATCCTACCCCGCTGGGAATCGAACCCAAGTCACCATGTGTGCAATGCCTAGCGCGCTAACTCACTCTGCCATGGTGACTACTGGAAAATAAAAACTTAAAAATATAACTTATACAAAAAATATAGAAAAGTCTCTTGAATGAATTGAATTTCAAAATAAGAAGACGTGTTACAAGAAATCAGGATATATTTATTCCGCATAGTTTTAAAACAAGTATTGGAGCTAATAATCCCATCAACCGAATGATGTGTCTCATATTTTTAATGAGTCTCCTGATTCTATTAAATCCAAACTATTAAACCTATTTTCGTTGCACTTAACTTAGCCTTACCATTGTTTTGATAATTCTTGCCTTTGTTATTGTTAGGTTGTTTTTAATTTTCTTTATTGTTAGGCTATTTTTATCTTTCAGTATTGTTAGCATTTTAGGATAGCTTTTATTATTATTAGGTAAGTTTATTTTATTAGGAAATATGTAAAATGGAAAGATATATCCGTCAATTTAATAAATAAATAAATAAAATTAGATATATTAATTTATATTTACAATTGTCTTGTGATCCGGGGCGAAGTTAACTAACTGTCATGAGGAAAGTTCCGCGTTCGATCCCGCTAGCCAGCAAAAAAATTGTATTCTAAATTTGGTGTATTGCTATTCAAGTGGTTAAGGTACTAGTCTGGTAATCCAGGTAGCGTAGGGATCCGTTGGTTCGAATTCCACCCAATGCAAGAATTTTCCTCATTAATTTGAGGTTGTGACCACATAATAATAGACTCTGGGTCAGAGATGTTTTATCACGGAGGTCGGCATTATAAGTTACAAAAAATATAAGTTTTCGGCAAGAGAATTTTTATCAATAAAATCTCTGGGTCTGTGTACCCAAATTATATTTTTTTGTAATCCTTTTTTTATCTATTTTTTTGTTTTTTTTTTTTCGATGAAAATATTTTTGATTCAACCCAGCAAGATATGGGAAATATGCTCAAGTCACGGCTCAGGGTACATTGTTTCACCCTTCTAATATTAATATAAATATTATTACAATATTAAATTGTATTTTAATATTGTAATAAATGGGAATAAATCCCGTCAATTCTTGTTTAAAATATCGTCTTATTTATACTGCCCGATTAGGACTATTAAAGTCCCATTATTCCAGCAGTAAGCCCAAGATATATTATTATGTGGTAAAAATCCCAAATGGGAGAAGAATTCCTTAGGGAGAGAGCCACAAAAATCGTAAAAAAAAATTAAAATAAATATACATTATTACAACCATTACAACCATTTTTTTGTACAAATCAACCGATCAGAGAGAATAACATGTCATGTCCCGGCCGGGTTTCGAACCCACGACCTCTGGAATCTTTGGATTCACAGAGTGCTGCCTTTACCACTGAGCTACCGGGACAGACTTCTGTGGCCCTTTGTAAACCTAAAACATTATCAACGCCAAAGAATTACCTTTCATTTATATGGATTTTTAATTTTAATGTTACTTATTAATTTTAAGTGTGTAAACATGATGGTAATCATGTTATTTTGCATGATTGCCACCTTGTTAATGGCAGATTGTAATTTATTGTATTGCCGTACATTGTAATATAAATAAATAAATTTCCAGGCTCGGAGTTGCTCTGTGAGTTTCTCACACTGGAAACGTTCGAAGTGGAAGAGTTCAATCTGGGCAAACTGTTTAAGAAATCCGTGCCTGGTATCAGCGGCATCAGCCTGAAGAGGGAGAGGGGTCAACATTTGGACAACTTCATCAGGACGTTCATGGAGTCGATCAAAACCAAGAGCACCAAGATGGAGTGGAAAGATGTGGGGGAGGAGACGAAGCCGAGGCATGTGGTGGACTTTCGAAGCAAGGTGAGGCGGTGAGAAATTAACACGTTCGTCACCAAGCCAATTTTTTCAAGTTTTACGTAGGGACCAGGCGGTAAAGTTGCTGTTGCATCTTGCATTTTTTTTTTTTTGCATATTTGGCATCGTATTTGTACAAGAATCGATCCTCTATATCTGTTCTAATACTAACAACCTACCTCCAAAAGGCCATATATGGATGTCCGGTCCCTCGTTAAAATTTTGATAACAACCACATGTGTGTTTTCGGTCCCAAAGAAAAAACACAAAAACATCCACATATGGCCGTTCGGTAACGGACGTGTTAAAAGGAGAATATTTGTTTTTTTCTTCTGGTAAATTTGGTCTTGACATTTCGAGTAAATTGGATGACCAGTGTAGATAAAGTTGGAAATAGGGATTCGAACCAGCGTCGATGGCGCGTTGAATGCACCGGTTCTCTTAGGATCACCGAAGTTAAGCAACGTCCAGCGAGGTCCCAAACACCTGAGCCGACCAAAAATTGTATATAAATTGTATTTTTTACAGAAAGGAAAACGTTTCTTTCATTAGAACGAAAACGACATTAGAAATTATCGGAAGTAATATTTCACTGTTGTGCAAAAGGTTAAGTTTACTATTGTTACATCGAAAAGTATCAAGCAATTAAAACAAATTGTTCTGATTATAGGTGACCGACCTCAGTAGCTTGATCGGTAAGGCGGCGGACTTGTACCAAAAGGTCACCTGGTGGTTACCTTCCACTAAAAGTGTTATTATTATTTTGTATATTATTGTTTTAAATTATTGCCGACTTCAGTAGCTTGATCGGTAAGGCGGCGGACTCGTAACCAAGAGGTCGGTGGTTCAAGTCCTGGTGTCAGCGTAGATTTAGCAAAGCGAGTTTGAGCAGTGTGATATCCCGAATATGATGAACGCAAATATGATAACAATTAAAACAATGGAGAGCTGACGCGAATACAATTACATACTATTGTTGTACATCATCTTCAACAATAAGATAGACATCCCCTCTGCTCTACAATATATATCACTTAGAATTCCCATTTGGACTGTGGACAAGAGAAAACGCTAGTCTTTTTCTCATCTGGTAACACACGAAGTCCTGTGTTTGCCTCATCAACGCTTCCCACTGCCATGGCGATTTTTATAAGAATACCTCAGTCCTGGACATTGCCGACAGCCTCGACCACTTGAAAGAGAAAGCAAAGGCCATTTTATATGTTTAATATTTTGCATGCAATTTTTCATATTTTTGTATAGATGTGATTAGATGTAAATAATTGGTTTTGTAATTGCCTGCTTGTTAGGCGTAAAATTGACTCGAAAAAAAACAAATTGTTGTGTTTTTTAGGTGTTTCGGCAACAATCTGGACTTGCCCCCACGGGAGGAGTCTATAAGTAAGGTGGAGTTACAGTTTGACACAAGCTCCACCACTCAAGTGTATGATGGACCTGCCAAGTGTTTATTATTCATAGGTGAGTAGCTTTAGGACGAAATTAACACGTATGAGATGGGTCCTATTTTCTATAGTTTGTACGCTGGGACGGCTTCAAATTAGGGTATGTGTTCCAAATATGACAACAACAAAAAAAAATTGGGACGGGCGAGTACAAAAATATATTAAAAATTGCATTATCTGTACCCACCGGTGGGTCACCTTACAAGGGAAATTAAAAAAAAAAACGTGACCCACCGGTGGCCACGCCGTCTCATACGTGTTAATAATAATATTAATAAATGCCCACATAACGGGTGTATAATCACGAGCAAAGCTCTATTATTTACAGTATTTGCACACAGAAAAAAAAAAAAAAAAAACGATAAACCGAATGGCCAAATTTTGTCGTTTGTACCCATTTGGTTTCAGAGATATTGTATGTTTTCTTGTATTTACCGCTAGAACTAAAGTCCTCATAAATAGATAATCGCGTGGGTACAAACGATGTAAATTTCAACGAAATTCATTTGGCTGAATTTCGTTGTTTGTACTAATTCAATTCCAGAGATATTGCGGGTTTACTTTGATTTACCGCAAGAACTAATGTCCTCATAAATGGGTAACCGCGTGGGTACAAACGATAAAAAATATATGGAAGCTAAGTAACATTCAATCGATTGGCTAATCGAGAAATTATCCACTGCAGCACTAGTTCGTTCAATCTACTCAAATTATTTCATAAGAAAAATAAAATCGAATATAGTCTTTGATCTATAATTATCGATATATGTCACCCCTCTTACAACAACGATGTGCCTTTTCGAGGAATTATATCTATCTCGAGAACTGTAGGAGTACAAACGAAAATTCCAACGGTACAAAGGTCTACAAACGATGCTCTATCTATTGGCATTTTAAAACGTTGGAAAAGTTACTTGGGCTGGGCTGGCACCCAAACTTTAAACTTAAATATCTCGTGATCGGTTTGGGTACAAACGAAAATTTTAACGGTACAAACGAATTACTATCCCTTTCTAAAAAGAAATTTCAATTGGGCTGTGCCCACTTAATTCACCTTTATTTCATCTCCTCATTTTCAGCCGTGAAAAGTTTCAAGTTCCCAGGTCCTCTCCTAAGGTTTCTATTCACCATCATCACCGTACTGAAAGCGAGCCTGGACAGTTTGATTCACGTGGTGGTCACCAAACTCCTGAACCAGGCTCTGGCTCCTAATAACTTGGCCTACCTTGTGTATTTACTGGACTGTGAGTATATGCTTTTTCTTATATTATATGTTTTTTAATCTCAATTCCCATAATTTCTAATATGAGAAATCGTATAGTGTTCCAATTATACAGGGTCCGCCAAAAATAAAATGAGCCACACGAAATATCTAGAGAACGGGTTAAATTTTTTTAAAAAAGTTGTACCATTATATCGAGGGGAACCCTTTTCTACTAGGTTTTGATTTCTTATCATTACCAGGGGGGGTCAACTTTGGAATCTTAAATGGAACCACCCTATTTGTAATACATTTCTAAAAAATAGTTGATATTAAAAGTATTTTATGACGAGTTTGAGATTTTTAATCTCACTCTCACAATGCCCTAATCTCCTTTTCAAACGTCACACAAGGCACTCTGTTTAGTAATGAAATTTAGGATTATGAGAGTAAGATACTAAGATGTCTTCCTAGAATGAGGGCAAGGTACCAATATAAGGAATAATAACAACACTCTTTAGTGGAAGGTATCTACCAGGCGATGTTAATGCTCAAATCATTTTCTACCACCTAACTCTCAGAGTCTTATTATTATGTGGTCACAAACTCAAATTAATAAGGAAAAATTCGTGCACTGGGTCGGATTCGAACCAACGGACCTTTAAGCTACCTGAATTACCAGACTGGCGCGTTAACCACTTGACTACCAGTACACATATGATTTATTTGTAGTAAATTAATATTTTTTTTTACAAAATCATCGTGAGATAAAGAATAATATTATGGTGTAACAATGTTCACAGGGAGTTTGCTGAAGAACAAGTCCAAGACGGACCCTGTGGAAATGAAGCAGTCAGCAGAATTAAGTATTGAGAGTTGCTCCGTCCTGTTAAGGCCTGTTTACAGGAAGATTTTCAGCACCCTTCAAGATCCTCTGTTGAACAAACAGGTTAGTTATTGAGTGCTCTCTCTCTATTATTGGTGTATTATAAAAATTCAATCAAGTTTTATTTACAAATGAGGTCTATTTATACCTACATTAAATTTACAAAAGTAGAAATTATAAAAAAAAATATGGAATCCCTAACCTCCTGAGCAACTTTGTTTTGTGTCTGTCTCTCGGCAGTATATTGCTTTATTTTCCTAAGAGATGTAAACACTTGGATAACATTATCAAAATGAAACAATTTTAGAACATTCTCATGCGGAAGGTCCCGGGTTCGATTCCCCGTGCCGACAAAAATTTATATACTTCTTTTGGTTACAATTGTTTTTAAGGGATACCTTCCGGTGAGCTCGTGTTGACCCAGCACTTAATTGGGAAGTATTGTGTCACTTCTCGCCCATCAGACGGAATACTACGAGATGGGTAGGATACAACACAGACCACAAGCGTCTACAGTAGCTCCTGTTTCACGGCTACGACTAGCACATAAAAACGGCTGTGAAACACTCATCTTTTCAGTATAAACAGTATAAACAGAAAAGTGAGAAGTTGTACTAGATGTGCATGAATATTAGAACATACCTGGACAGCTGTTTCGAGCTTATTTGCTCTCATCAGCAGGTAATAGTTCTGAATATCCATGCCATCAACTAACCTCTCGATTTTAATTAGTATAAACAGAAAAGTGAGAAGTTGTACTAGATGTGCATGAATATCAGAACATACCTGGACAGCTGTTTCGAGCTTGTTTGCTCTCATCAGCAGGTAATAGTCCTGAATATCCATGCCATCAACTAACCTCTCGATTTTAATCAGTATAAACAGAAAAGTGAGAAGTAAAATAAAAATAAATTAAAAAAAAAACAATGTTTTTTTTTGCTTCAGCTGTTCTACCAAATCCTGGAGGAGATTCTGGCGGAAATCTTCCCCGAGCTGCTTCACCTAGACTCCCCCTCGGAGCCCTCGTCTCGGGTCGATGACACCTGAGCCACGCCCACCTCCGCAGCAACAGACTCGTAACCTGGAGGTCGGTGGTTCGAGTCCCAAGTTGGGAATTTGCAGGTAAGTTTGAGTTATTGTGACATCATACAAGTGATCAACACAAATATGATGTGTATTAGGGATGTATGATTTTTTTTTTTTTTTTTTTTTTTTAATTAAACATGTTAGATCAAGTTTTATTTACAATAAAGTACATAGAAATTGAAGTTAATAAAACAAAACTTGATGAAGGGCGGTGCTAATGTCAACGGCATTCTCTTCATCCTAATATGATGTGTATTAGGATGTCCCGATGTATCGAGAAACAATTTATTTTTGGTCGATAAATCGATGTACAATATTGATGCGAAATCCGACCCGATTTATATCCATACATTATTTTTTTTAATACCCGACTTGACCAGTGTTAATGGTAATTTTTAAAAACAAATATTATTAATAAAAAAATATAGATAAAAAGGCCCCTCTATATCGATATATTTTGACCGATATATCATATCGATATATTTGAGAGGTCGATGTATTATTTTCACTGAGATCATATAACATAGAGGGAACCTTACCTATCTCGACTTGAACAAATTTATGAGTCCAACTTTGAACAGCTGATGGTCCCTATTTCAACAAATCCCGGCTTCTGATTGGTTCAATTCAATTTATTTGAATTTTTTGTTTACCTCATGCAGTGGCGGGTATCTAAACATCCTTAAATTTCACATCAGATACCAAATCTTATATTACTACATAATAAGTAGAAAATAAGGAAAGTAAAAGTGGAACCAAAGAAAAAATTAACTGATAGGTAAGTATGAATAAAGTAAAAATATTATTTAAGAAGAATGAGGTAGTTCAGGTACCCACTCTTTCCCGAAAGAAAAATCACTATACCTCCGGCACTGATTTTGAAATCAGCTGATGGTCCCTCTTGAACGCATATCTTGATATATCGGGTTCCCTCTATGTTTTATGATCTCAATGATTATTTTCTAAAAAAGGACATCACTAAATACAACGTTATTTTTTAGACCGATTTATCGATATACGATATGCTTGAGAGGTCGATATATTATTTCCAAAAAGGACATCCCAAATATTTTTCTTTTGCCATTTTAGAATTTTGAAGAATCACTAACACAAGCTGGCTTGTCTCATCGGGCAGTTTGTTCTGAGATCTAGGTCAAGCCTGTAGATTATTCAACATACTACCCCTACTGACGTTATCTCCGGCACTACAAGTGTTGGATTAATGTTACCAGACTATTGGTTAAGGCGCTACTGGACCCAGAAATGAATCTCGCCTTCACATGCACTGGTGCTTGTTACCAGACTAGTGGTTAAGGCGCTACTGGACCCAGACATGAATCTCGCTTTCACATGCACTGGTGCTTGTTACCAGACTAGTGGTTAAGGCGCTACTGGACCCAGACGTGAATCTCGCTTTCACATGCACTGGTGGTTGTTACCAGACTAGTGGTTAAGTCCCTCAGGTTGCGTCGGGATCAATGCATGTAATGGATCCCTACGCTACCTGAATTACCAAACTAGCGCGTGAAATACTTGACTACCAGCGCACCAGATGGGACTCTTGTCCCGAACAGACAGTTTAAATAAGTTTCTATCATACTTTAGGTTCATAAGATATTTTATCTCTGTAAATTTCTAAAATAAAACTCATGGAATTTGTCTGTTCAATCAAACAACGCGAGACTTGGTGGCCATTTTGAAAATGGTAATTTAAGTAAGCGTTCTATAGTTTCTATTCGACATTTTGGAGATGGCAATCCATATTAAAAATCGGCTCGCTACGGGAACAATACATTATGAAAATGCGAACTACGCGTTTCATTAGATCCCATTAGCAGCACGTAGCAGGCGGGTTTTTTTCCGCTTGCTTTTATCCCTAGTTTAATGCTGTAAGTACATAACAATTATTATGTACCTATTTACCAAATTTTATTTTATATAATATTACGTTTTATGTGTTGTATGTATGTATGTTACTTATCGTTTGTTACTGTCTGCACATTTTCCCTGTATTTATGTATAATTTCATAGATCAATTATATTTCTGTTATACGAACTTTCTTTCCCGTAATATTACTTCCGAAAAAAATCTAATATTATGAATTGAAAGTATTGTATTCTTTTTTGTCAAAAAAAAACGCATTTTTTTTTTTTTTTTTTTGCTCCGATTTTTCACTAACTTGTGAATAGTGTCACAAATTTCGTTGAAGAAAATGGCTAGAATGAATTTCTTACTAGACAGCGTTGATGGCACGTTGAATAGACCAGTTCTCGTTCCGTCACTGAAGTTAAGCAACGTCCAGAGAGGTTAGGACTTGGGCGGGTAGCCATTCAACTTCGAACCCTCGTGATGCTGGCTATTCGCGGCCGCACTCAGGGTGGGTGAGGATAATGTGAGTAGCAGGTTTTGTGAGTTTCGAGCGAATGGAGGATAAAACCCCCGTCGTTATATGACCGATGTAAAAAAAAAAAAAAAAAAATTGAATCTCACTCCCTATTTAGAATTACTTGATCTGTATATCTATAGTCAATCTGTATATCTATTGTTAACCTACTATATATCTATAGTCAATCTGTATAGCTCTCACAGCCATACAGTTCTCGCTCACATCTTTCGCCGAACTACTCATTATTGTCCTTATTAGGCCGACTCGACACTAATAAGAGAAGAGAAACCTGGATGGATATAAGAGAAAAAAATTCCAGTCCCTGACTGAAGTTCTTTTATATCCAGGCTCGACTGAACTAATCTTTTTTTGGTTTCTACCCCTGGTATTTTTCCTCACTTTGAAATTTTATCTTGGTCTTCCATTCATGTTTTGCTCCTCGGGATTATTTTTTCATACCTGATGTTTTTTTTTTTTTTTTCCTCAGTCCTTTTGTGTGTGTAGCTATGATACGACAGCAATTTATATACTCTGTGCTACAGCTTGTCCATTCCGTAGTGTGTCCTCTTATGGACGAGACGTGACAATATTTTTCAATTAAATGCTACAACAACCCAAAAGCATGGAAAAATAGGTTCTAGAGGTCGTGGGTTCGAAACCCAGCCGGGACTTGACAAGTTATCCTCCCATTTGGGATTTTTAACACATAATAATTTGTCTTTTGGCTTACTGTTGGAATATTGGGGCTTCATAGTCCTAATCAGGTAGTATAAAGAAGGCGATATTATTATTATTCTTTTTCCAAGTCTTTTTATTTGTCCAATGAAATCTCTATAAATTCTACTCTTAAATTTGGCTGTCCATTTTAACTCCTTTTTTTATTTTTATCAATTGTACTTTCTAACACACTTTTATTTTATTTTAAATTCTCTTTGTATTGTGATTATTGTTTTATCTACTCTATTGAATTGTTTACTCCTTTCTGTGTTACCGTCTGTATTTATATTTCTCGTACTGAATTATGTAACAGTATTGTATACATAATTATGTAATGTCAGTGTATGTAACAACAATTTCATCCCAATACAGCCAAAATATTGTATCTGCTTTGTACTATCCTCTAAGAGCATCTTTTTGTTGAAAAATATATTTATGTGGATTTATTTTCAAAAATATCTCAATACTTACATACTAGCAAAAAAAGTATAAAAATATAAAGCTGAACAATTATGAAGAATATTTGTAGAAAATATTCTGTTTATTTTACAATATTTTATTTATTTACAAAAAAATTGTATGAGATAATTATTGCTATTATTCAACAAAGATTAGTATTTGACTGTAGAAATTTTTAATGATCAAGTCCTTATCATAAAATTAATGGCGGTGTTTGTACAAACATAAATTTACTCATTTAAAAATTATGAAATATGATTACCTTATACAAAAAAGGAATTGTTACAAATTAATTTATCTTATTGAAATTAAAAATGTTCTATTAGTATTACATTTGCAGATTGTTATACCATTGATGTAATCAGTAAAATATGTATTGTTATGAAAATTATAAAATTACCTCAATATTATGAAATACAACATATTTATGTGTGTCAATTACGTTCCCATGAAATTGTCTTCCATATATTTCTGATAGCTTCTTTCCTTTTCTCCATATGTATAAGTTAGTTGATCTTGAAATTCACTACTATTATATTAAGGGGGAAACATTTTCTATTGACATTGGTTCAACGTAGTGGTACATCAAAATTATCAACTGCACAAAGAGATACTATTTAGGCTCAATTAACCCATCCAAAATACCTTTTCGAAACCAATTTAAAATGTGGTGACCCAACATTGAATGCACGTAGGATCACCGAAGTTAAACAATGGCCAACGAGGTGAAGACTTGGTGATGTTGGAATTCCGGCCCAACCCAGGCTGGGTGAGGTTAATGTCGATAGCAGGTTTGTGAGTTTCCTGCAAATGGAGTGTAACACTCCCGTCGTGATATGAACATGCAGTTGAAAGCGACATTAAACAAAAAAATGTGGTGATGGCTTTTTTTTGGGTTTAACGTCATTTTCAACTGCATTGTCATACCACAGCAGGAGTGATGGCTTTTCAAGTTATCAAATGAGTTTCAAAATAATCTGGTTGATTCAATAGACAGGATTCTGTATACAAGTTATTAAGCACAAAAATTATTATCAAGATTTGAGGGGAAAAAATCATTTAACGTAATTCTTATGAAGGAAAGACAAAAGTCCTTGTGTGTCTTGGGACTCTTTCAGCATTTCTTTCATGTCCTTGAGAATTTCAGGTTCTAAAGGTGAAGAAGATTTGAGTTTGATGTCGAGCACTGAAATCATAATCGAATGGTTATTTAACATAAAACACTCCACCAAAAAATGTTGAGATTTTTCATTTTGAGCATCAGAATGACATCTCATTAGAAAAAACATTCCATAATGTTACCATTACAATTAGATACAAAATTGACAGCGATTTCAAGTTACTTGTTTCAGTATTCTGTGTATGACTGGTTCTGAAATTATTTATCTGTCATAGATGAGATAAGTATCTTGCTAAACTTAAATTATATTAATGACTATTCTTTGCAATTTTCCACCATTATTGTTTGTTAACTTTGAGAACAGAGTTACTAAATAGTTGAGATATGGTGTTATAACAATTGTTTCTGTGATTAGTTTTTCACTTGTTTCAGCTACCTTGGCTACAGCTGGAGGGGGGAATAATGGTCTCTAGCCACCTTTATTTCAAAGTTGGTTCGTCCTGAACCACATAATAATTCTATGTGAGATCAACCATTGTGAGGACTACTTTTTCAGTAAACAGTTTTTACTTACATTCTATATTCTTCGAAGCAGGGAAATTTTCTTCTATTTTGAACTGAACAACAACTTCATCATTTCCCAATTCATCTTTCAAGATCAAATTGAAGACTTGAGAGTTTTCATCAAAAGCTTTTAGCTCACAATTGAAAATGTTGGAGAACAGCTTGACAGTACTTTTGTAGTAGTTGTATTTGGACTTGACTTGATCTACAATACTATTTATTCCTATAAAATAAGATTCAACATTATTTTAATTTTTGAACTAACAACTCAAACAAGTATCTGAGCTTTACACAAACTGACTCACCAAGTTTTTCACACCCTCATATCTTTGCTTCTATTGACCAAAGGTTCTCTTAATATCACATAAAACACAGTAAAAATTTCAAGAGTCTATGTAAAAAACTTTTTGAGGAAGGTAATTTTAAAATTTGCAATTTTTGTAACTGACTCACTCACTGACTGACAGATTATCAAAATTATGAGACTTTTGCACTTATCATTCTGTTAAACGGTGTTGTTTAGGGAGGAAGTATACTTGATTATGAATCTAAATTATAAGGCACTTCCCGACTTCCTATAAATCTGAAATTTTGAATGATGGTAGAGTAAAAGTACAGGAAAAAATCTGAAAATTGGAACTTTTGCACTTATCATGCTGTTAAACAGTGTTGTTTTAGGGAGGAAGTATATTCAATATGGATCTAAAATACTTCCCAACTACCTATAACAAATCTTTTTTTTTTTTTCCATGGACTTTTTACTTACGGACTTTTTCTGCATCAATAGACTGATTAAGACTATTCAAACTATCAGATTTCTCTTGAATTTGAGACTCAATATTTTTACAGGCTTCTTTCTCAGCTTCAATTTCTTCCTGGCAATCTTTCACGGTTAATTCAAGTTCTGTGAGATCTTTCATTAGATTTTGTTTGTGCTCATTAATTTTATTTGACTCTATCTGAAGGGCTATCATTTCATCTGAAAAAGAAAGAAATAATAGGTGGACATTCAAAATTCAATGAAAATGGAAAAATATTGTAACTGGGCAGTATAAATCAGACAGTATTATTATTACTGTAATTAGCTAGAGTTGAATTTGTGTTATAAAGGAGCTTGAATTTTTTGCCACATTGGAATGATTCTTATGAAAGAGATTGTATTGGTTGTCTACTATTTTATGTCATATTGCTTGCAATATCTGGTGAGCAACTTTACTCATAATAGGTAATCATGACTATTTGATATTTTTATCATAATAAGTAACTTTGTAGAAGCATAATTTTAATCTCAACAAACCTGTGCAATGTTTGGCATTCTCAATCATTTGGTCCAGCAATTCACTCTCGATCTTCTCATTTTTCTGCAGTACTTCCAAATACTCATTAGTTTTATCTGTTGTTATTTCTTTCAGATTTTGATCCCATTGTTCTTGAGTGAATTTTAGATATTCTGGTATGAAGAGGTCTTCCATCTAAAGAAAACAGAAATGTAGTGATGTTATATTTTGAATTCCTTTGATAATAAAAGATATTTTATTTACATGCTAATTTCTTTAAAAATATAATATTTTGATTTACAAGCTGACTGTAATCCGTTACACGTAATTGATTATCTGATCCTGAAAAGATAATTGTTTTTCAATCCAACCTTAATGAGAATATTCATAACTGTTTTTTTTTTTTTTTTTTTTTTTTTTTTTTTTTTATTAAGATTAGTATTTCAAAGCTTTATTTTTTTTAGTAGCCATGACACAAGAGCTACTGTCAATGCTTGTGGTCTCAATTCTACGTTATTGAATTCTACCAAGTCCAGAGTTTCCAAAGTTTTCCCCACCTTCAGCACAAGATTTTTTATCTTTTGAAGTTGGGTATACCCTCATTGTATGTAGAAGATGTAAGTGTAAAAAATAAGTAAATGGAAACTTAAAAAAAAAAAAAGTTAATACATGACCTTTCATCTACATGAGCTTTAACCTAGTGGGGGCATCTTAACCCAGCCATAAATGTTCTTGAAACATCTATTATGGGCACAACAAGCTTTCAAGAGGTGGGTTTGTCCACCTTTAAACCAATGAGGAAGTAAATCATTAACTCTTTGTGGCACAGCTCGGATTTTTTTTAATAACCTTTCCGGCACGGTGGTCCCCAGAAAGACCACTTGGAAAATGTACCTTACTGCACGGTGGTCCATATGAGAACTGTCTTTAGTATCGTCTCAGCACGCTTCACTCAGCCAGGGACCACTCAAGCTTCTTCCTATTGGATAAAAGTTTTCGGCTGTAGTCAGATATTGTCATAGCTTTCACAGGGCACAACAAGCCACGAGGGCCCGTGCAGTAAGGGTCCCATTATATGTGGTCCTCCTTGGGACCACCGTGCCGCAAAGAGTTAAGTCAAGACCTAACAAACAAAGGATTGTTTTACATGACCATTGTACAGGTATCAATTTCCTACGGGAGCACTACAGCTGCTAAGCTACAATAACATAGGTCACCTGGCTGGAGGGACTGTAGAAAAATCAAAAGGATACATACGGTTATAAATAATGTCCTGGTTTCAGTGGCAAATATTCTAGTCAACAGATTTCACAAGTTGATGATCAGAGTACTTCTTTTTAGATACTACTCTGTGCTGATCCCTCCAATTAATGTCCACTGAGTACTCAGATATATTTCTGGATTGAATTTATGGGACTAAAATTTTTAAGGAAGACACAATTGACTTGAATGGAGTACCTTAACACAAAACCAAATACAGGCAAAATTTCCAAATTGAATTTTCTCAATATTTCAGTTAATTTCAAAATTTGAATCTTGTTTTTGTTTTGGCACCGTTTTTCTTTGTTGGCTCGAGTTTTATAAAGTGTTAGATTCAAAAGTTAAAACTCGTCTGTAACGCTGTTGCCACATTTCAAATTAGCCGGAAAGATTAGAATCGTATACAACTTTCACGTAGGTACATTCATAAGTTTTGTTTCAAACTGGTGAAGTAAAAAAATACCAACTGATTGTATGAGGATTTCCTTATTTAAGCTATTTTACCTTTGATAAAAGAACAAAATAAAACGATAAAATTAAAAAGTTTTGTTAGAAAATATCCATCTGTATTTTAACCTTTTACGGTCCAGTGCATGTCCCACATGCAACCATAGAAACGCCGCTACACTCCAGTATAAAATTCACTAGAACAGTCCTTAAGGTCCAGTGCATGTCCCACATGCATTGTTTTGTTTGTTCATCAGGTCGAGTTGTTTCGGAAAGAAACGAAGCGCTACGGTCCTCGTATACAGGGTGTTTGTAGACGACCCAAACTTTTGACTTTGTAAATAGAACAATAGATCCCCAATTAGCGATATGGGAGCTAAAAATGGGTAAATAATTAGGTATAAAACACTGTTAAAAAAGGTAGGTAGTAAAAGTGACAAAAACTATGTACACTGGGTGATATACAGGGCAAATAAAGTAAATTTATTTGCCCTGTATATCACCCAGTGTACATAGTTTTTGTCAGTGCTAAAAATTTTACCAAAAAAAAATTTTAATTATCAATGTTTTATGTTTATCTTGGTGTTATTCCGTTAATTTAATCAACAATTTTGTTTTATGTGCAATTCCAATAAGTTTCTTTCAATATTGACCGTAAAAATCATAAATCTAATATTAATTCTTGACAGTCTTTGACAATGTAAATAGAAGTTAGCCATGATTGTTTTGATATCAGTGAGAACCTATCAATAAAATTTTGAAGTGAATTAATTGGTTCCTAAAGAAATTTCTAACTAAAATCCATCCAACAATACGTAAAATATCAAGTAAATTTTAAATTTTAAGAACCCTCAGTTACGAAATAAAATTCAAATGACAAATAAGGGGAAATAACGACTAGTTGTTATCAGTAAATACTGGGTGCACTAGAAACAATAGTACCAAATTCCTTTAACTACTGACGGAACGGATAATTTTATGATATTTTAAAAATCTGACAATGGAAACTAATGAATTGACCTTTAGCTTTATTAAAGAAAACAAGAAGACATTTTTAAAGTTTGATAACGAAAAATTCGTGTACAGTGTTCCACAAAACGACGGCAGTTTGCTCTACAAATGTACCGTAGACAAGTGTTTAGCAAGAGTTAAAATTGACAAAAAAACAAAATCAAAAATTACAGGAGGACATTTCCTTCACTCATGCCATGAAAACAGACCAATTACAAAAAAAGTGAGCGTCACTAAACCACAAACACCACCAAATAAGAAAACAACGCACACAAAGGACAACACTCTCTCTTGTAAATCCAAGACGCCACAGCCACAACCAGCTACAACCCCGCCCACTCAACAACAACCAACCCCACCCACTCAACAACAACCAACCCCGCCCACTCAACAACCTCCAACCCCGCCCACTCAACAACCTCCAACCCCGCCCACTCAACAACAACCAACCCCGCCCACTCAACAACCTCCAACCACTCCTCCGCCGTCCACATCCAAACCTCCTGAAGAGACACTCGATGAAACCTTCACTGAATCAAAAGAGACCAGGACTAAATCTTGTTGCTGCAATACCAACGAAGAATTACAGAAAGCTCGAGGAAAAATAAGAGAACTCACAATCCTGAGAGACTCACTAATTGACAAAATAATGGAAAAAGAAAAAGAAATTTTACTATTAAGAAAAAATGCCACAGGTGAACGAGGCTCTAAGAAATCAAATCAAGATCATCATATTCTATCAAAGAAAACTCGCATGGTTGGAACTGAAAGGACACCCACACCAAGTCCCAAGTGTCATCTGGTGGGGGATAGCCATGTACGTGCGTTGGGACAGTGTCTGAGGGAAGAGCATGCTGCATGTGTTGATGCAAGTTTCAAGCCAGGCGCGGGATTCGAAGTCCTACAGAACACCTCACCCATCAATCTAGACTCAAAGACCCCAGAGAACATCGTTATTTTCTGTGGTACAAATGATGTAGAATCTAGCGATTGGTCCAAAGTGAAACAAGCTGTATTCAACATGATTAGCAAGTACAAATCTCATTATTTATCTTTTATCCTGGTACCCATTAGATGGGATAGGCCTTACATTAATAATAATATAGATCAATTTAACTCAATGCTTAGGAAAATCTTTAAAGATAATGATATTACATACATTGATCCCAACTTTTACCTTAGGCCGTGGCACTATGCGAGAGATGGTATTCATATAAATAGGAAAGGCAAGAGACTTATCTGCCTGAAAATTAGAACACAAATACTTGAAAGAACACTTCCATCTCAAACTGAATCATACCCTGCCGCTATGAAACCTAGTAATAATATTTGTTCTACCCCTCAAATTCCATCTTCCAGTACCTCAGGTATACACTATAGTGACGTATCCGCTATTTTACCAACTAGTAATGACTACTGTAATGTTGATAACTCTATGTGGTCTCCAATGTACATTACGACCATTATGCAAAATAGAACAGAGAAAAGCAGAACTTCCAATTCTAATTTTTATTCAAATCATGTATCAACAAAAAAAACCTAATTACTTTAACTGATGCCACTCGTGATGATAGTTTCTCAATATATTACCAGAATGTCCGAGGCCTTAGAACAAAATTAAATACTCTTACAACAAATGCTGCTGTTTGTAATTCTAATAAAGTGGTTATTTTTTCTGAGACATGGCTTAAAGACTCAATCCTTACAGAAGAACTTGGCTTAACTAAGTATGAGGTTTTCCGAGCAGATAGACAAATATCAAATATGTCATTGGGAGGAGGCGTCCTCATAGGAGTACATAAATCCTTAAAGTCAAAACTTATAACCGCTGTTAGTGACCTTTTTGAATGTTTATTTATAGAAATAAAAATTAAAAATGCCATTTTTATTATCAGTGCTCTCTACATACCACCAGCTAGTAACGTTACTCTATACCAGAAATACCTTCTTGAACTAGAAAACATCCACAGCAGATATAATAATGCTAATTTTATAATATGTGGCGATTGGAACCTGCCAGATATAGAGTGGAACCCGTACTCTTTTAAACCAGAGCTAATACAGACAAATAGATTAAATTTGAGTTGTGAAACTGTCATCGCAGAGCTTGGCTATTTTGATTTTTTCCAACTTAACCACGAAAAAAACCACAATGGAAAAATATTGGACTTGATTTTTTCGAACTCTTATCAAAACAATAACTGTTCATTATCAGATGACCCCCTACTTAACATTGACCCTCACCATCCACCACTGTCTATTAAAGTGAACTATAATCATACTAAGAATAGGGAAATAAATTTTAAAATTGACAGAACTTCTCGCGATTTTAAGAACGGTAATTACATTGGTCTAAGATCATACTTAGCTGATATTGATTGGGAGACAGAATTAAATAGCGTGTCTAACATTAATGTCGCAACCGACTTTTTCTATATGAAAATTAATAATGGAATTCATAAATATGTACCTATGAAAAAATTTAAAACTCCTAAGTTTCCATTGTGGTTTAGTGATGAGCTAAGAAATCTTATCTTAAGTAAAAAACAGGTTCACGCTAGTTACAAAGCAACTGGCCGTCGTGACCTTTATTTTAATTTTTCTCTTATACGAGAACAATGTAAACGTTTGTCATCCAGGGACCATGCAAACTACGTTAGAGAGCTAGAGCAAAAAATGCTCGAAAAACCTAAAGAAATATGGAATTATTTATCCAGCAAAAAAAGCAATAATGATTTGCCGCAGATTATGCAACATGAAAATACTCACACCAACGAAGGGAAGAAAATCGCAGATTTTTTTGCAAATAATTTTAAAAAGAATTACTCTTCTGCAGTGATTTCATCCGACAAAACTGACATAAAATTTGAAACCAATACTAATATAAATATAAATAATTTGTCATTCTCTTCCGATGAAATTTTTTCAGCACTTAATAAGTTAACCTCTAAAGCTTGCATGGGACCTGATGGCATATCATATCTTGTATATAAATTATGTGCGCCTGTGTTAGTGTTGCCCATTAAAATAATATTCCAGAATTCCATAATCTCTGGTACCTTTCCGAACCGATGGAAAACATCTTTTGTGTCACCAAGATTTAAAACTGGAGATAAGAGCGAGATCAAAAACTATAGACCCATCTGTATAGTATCTATTCTGCCTAAACTGTTTGAGAAGCTCGTTTCTGATCAATTATACCCGGTCCTGTCCACCATCATAAATGATAAACAACACGGATTCATTGCCAAGAGATCCACCGCTACTAATCTGCTGTCCTTCACCCAGTATGTGTCTAATGTGCTGGATGGAGGGGGGCAGGTTGATTGTATCTATACTGACTTTTCAAAATGTTTCGATAGAATAAACCATGATCTACTTCTTCTAAAGTTGAATAAAATTGGCATCAATGGACCGCTCCTAAAATGGGTAGAATGTTTTCACAAGAATAGAAAACAAATCGTGAAAATTCGGAAAACTGGAGATGATGGAAGACTGGACGAGTTTTCTTCTTATCCTATTCAGGTCACATCAGGTTGTATCCAGGGAGGGCACCTATCAGGAATACTATTTCTTTG
This sequence comes from Bactericera cockerelli, assembly GCA_024516035.1. NCBI lineage: Eukaryota > Metazoa > Arthropoda > Insecta > Hemiptera > Triozidae > Bactericera > Bactericera cockerelli. Next base: position 5,959,142 of record CM044958.1, on the reverse strand, counting down.
CTTTATAAATGACCTTGTACAATGCCTCCCTCCTTGGATAGAAGCCTGGTTTTTTGCTGACGACCTGAAACTTGCAACAGAAGTGGTTGGCCCACACAGCGCACACATGCTACAGTATAGCTTAGAATGCCTGTTCTCTTGGTGTCAGAGAAATCTCATGGAATTGAACATCGGAAAATGTAAATTTATGAGTTTTCATAATAAGAAAAATCCTATTATTAATCAATACTATATTAACAACTTTCAACTTGAACAAATATTTTCTGTCCGAGACTTAGGCGTCTATTTTCAACCAAGTCTCAAATTTAATTTACACTATGAACAAATTATTAATAAATCATATAAAATGCTTGGATTCTTACTAAGAAACACTCAGGAATTTGTTAACCCTAGAACATTAATTACAATATATTATGCGTACGTCAGATCACATCTCGAGTATTGTTCCCCCATATGGTCTCCTCAATATGCAGTACACACTAAAGCTATCGAATCAATACAGAGGAAGTTCCTTCGATACCTAGCATTTAAGCAAAACATAAGTATTGAAAATCACGAATACTCCAATATTATGTCAACTTATAATATCTTAACATTAGAAAAAAGACGAGAAATGATTGATCTGACCACTCTCTACAAAATACTTGACAACAAAATAGATAGTCCTGTCCTTCTGAAAGAGATAAATTTTAAAGTTAGTTTAAAAAAAACCAGAAGTCATGAAACCTTCCAACCTCCTTTCAGACGGACAAATATAGGGTTGCACTCCCCTTTTGTGAGAATCCAAAGACTAGCAAATGAGGCCGAGAGGACAGGTATTATAGATTTATTTAACTGTAACATAAACGACATAAGACGACTGTTTCACTAAAACACGATATATTATTTACTATTGTTACATGTTTCGCCCTAACAACTATACCACACCCACTCACACATAAAAAACACCAACAACCTCACCACACACACACACACACACACACACACACGCACACACGCACCCACACACGCACCCACACACATACACACACACACATACACACACACACAAACACACCCACACACACACACACACGCACCCACACACGCACACCCACACGCACCCACACACGCACCCACACACGCACACCCACACGCACACCCACACGCACACCCACACGCACACACACACACACACACACATACACACACACACAAACACACCCACACACACACACACACACAAACACACACACATACACCCACACACACACATACACCCACACACGCACACACATACGCACTCGCGCACACATGCACACACAAACTGACTTTTTTCTGTTCTGTCTTCTTTAGTATAGTTATATGTTTATTATTATTATTATTATTTTATTATTTTCTTATTGTGTAGGTATAATTGTCTGTAAATATTTTCATGTATTGTAATCTTGTATTATTGGGTTTCTGACCCGTCGAATAAATAAATTAAAATTAAAATTAAATTAAAATTAAAATTAAAATTAAAAAGTACAAGAAGACAATGTGTTGAAGAGGGTCGTGAAATCAATGCTAACAACGCCACCCTGTATCACACATCATCTATCTTTGTCTAACTCATGTCAACAAGTGTGCTAGAAAGAGACAGAGATATACTTTGCAGAGGTATTTTTGACCCTCAAATAAACATATAAAGAAAATAAATTACTTACCACAAAGTAAATTTCGAATTTTCTTTGCTTCTTCTTTACCTATAAAACTAAACAGTTTTCTTTTAGACATTTTTATCACAGAAATAAAGACGATAGAACAGGTACTACACTGAACCAACCTTCCGCAGGTTGCACTGATAATAATGTTTGTTTAGACAGTTGGCTTACATTTTAGACACTTTTGACTTATTCGTAAATATTCTACGGAATATCACGAATCGACTGGAATAAAACTGATAGGCTAATAATTAAAGGAAAATATAAAATGAAATCGAATAGAGTGGAGGGAAATATTGCATGTGGGACATGCACTGGACCTTAAGGACTATTCTTGTGAATTTTATACTGGAGTGTAGCGGCGTTTCTATGGCTGCATGTGGGACATGCACTGGACCGTAAGGGCAGTTCCAATTTTTTTTACTGGAGTGCAAAAGGTTAATGCAACGCTACCGTCCGGCCAAATTTGTTATTAGCCGGACATTATCAGAATTTCCCGCCAAATTTTAAATTTCAATTAAAAAAAAAAAAAAACAAATTTAAAGTTGATTTTATTTTTTACATGTTCTTTCCAAGTTTCTTTACAATTTTCTATATTATTAGACTGTTGGCTACAAGTTTAAGACCTGGTAGTGTGTCTGTAAGTCAGTACTATTATTGAATTTTCACTCCTGAAGAAACCTAGAAACTCTTAAACACACACAACAATTGAATGCTGATTATCTGTCCTTGGTAAGCTATAAAATAACTGCATGAGTTTAGGTATGTTTACACATAGAAGTATGTGGTTCAGGGGGAGCCAACTTCGAATTCGAAATAAAGTTGGCTGGAGACCATCATTCCCCCTCCATCTGTAGTCAAGCTGGCTACAATAACTACAACATAAGTTTAGCCACATCTTATCCAGATGTACTAGAACAACTAAGCCATCTATAACATAATAACTGGCACATAAGATAACCATAAAAGAACAATTAGAATATCTGTTGCCCATTCCAGAATCACTCTCATAATCTTCATTGTGACCCTTGAAAGAGAGATTTGGAGATTATGATAATGTTTATAGAAAGGGCTACTGGTTAGGTATACAAATTGGGAGCCACAATTACCCAGCAAATGGCAAGGACATTTTGGGAACGACAGAGATTTTAAGATGTAATAAAATAGAAGAAAATCCAAAAAATCTAAATTGAAAAATGGTTGGTTTTATTACCTCATGAAATTTTCTCCATTTATTAGAAAGTTCAACTTTCAATAAACAAATCAAATTATTTTATGGTCAATCTTTCCCTTGTTATCAAACTGGATGATCCTGAATTCTGAGAAATTGGTTTTTTAATAACAAAAAAAAAATACCTTACCTATTCACATTTTAATGTCTACAAAGTTTGGTTATCATACAAACGTAACACTTAAAATACTTCACCTAAATGTTGATGAAGATTTTTTTCCTTTTTTTAATTTCAGAAGAAAAAGTATTCAGGTTTATCTGGGTTAAGGGTGAACTCTAACCATTTGATGGCAGTTACCATTCAATATCATCATTAGTTATGGTAAAGCCTCTGATCTGTTTTTGACAAAGGCCTATTTTTTCTTACCTACTGAGTTAAAGTACTTTATCATTTTATTAAGCAAGATATAAGTCATACATTAAAAAGCAAGTCATGTAAAAAAGTAATTAGGATTATTGAAGAATCAACAAATTTACTTATTAGAATTACCTGATCAACTTTCAAGCAATATTATTTATCAGTGATATTATAAATCTGGAAGCATAGAAGCATTCATATGAAAGCTTCTATCTGTATGGAAATTGTGTGCTGTGTGGTTATGGTGCTCTTTTTCTTACTCTGTCTTATCCAGCTCAAGCAGGGTCAAAATTGTTTAACCTCATGATTGTGTTTGGTTGGTTTTGGCACATTTTTTTATGGCTGGATGCCCTTCCTAATGCCAATGATTCTATCTGATTTAATGTACTGGATAAGATGGGGGTTTTACCCTCCATTTGCTGGGAATTGTACCAGCTACCCACATTAACCTCACTCAGCCTGGGTAGGGCCAGAAATGCCAGCCTTACATGTTGGAAGAGAACAGAATTTTATGTGTGAAAAGTCTGCTCCAATCAGGGATCAAACTGAGAATCTCTGGACTATGGGCAGTAGTCACAACTGTTATACCACAGAGGCTCTAACCAACCAAATTTATTGTAACAGTCACAAATCGAAGACTGAAACTGACATGATGATTTTCCATGCTTGAATGTTGCAGACCGATCTACAAACAGAGCAGAATCTAGCAAAATTTGAAAGAGAGGTTATGTAAAGATATTTGAAATATCTTTCCTCACAATGCCTTCACAAGATCATGGGAGAGTTATAATTCATATGGACATTGATGCATTCTATGCCCAAGTGGAAGAAATTGCTCAGCCTGAATTAAAGAGCAAACCACTGGGAGTCTATCAAAAGACCGCACTGTTCGAACACTGTACGCAGCGACCAGAGGCCCAACCCCCCTCCTTCGAGAAGAGAGTCCAGTGGAAAGGGCTCTCAGACAAGAACAGCGAATGGCTGGCTGTCCTCGCAAAACAGCACAACAGGGAGCAGCATGCTGCTAACGGCAACACCCTCGTCTTCCCGGATGGGATGACGTTCGTTGACAGATTGCAGCAGGCCATTAAAGACTTCCATGCACCCCCCACCCAGGGTGAGCTTACGTCCACCAATCCCACGGCAGCGGCGCTACTGTATGAAATGACGGACGAGTTCATCCAAACAGATCGGACTGCGTCCGCCACCTTGAGCTTAGCTGGCGAGCTCTTCGGTACTTGTCACCAGTATCGAGGTGTTGTGAGGGAACCAGTGGCTGTTCCCGAGCCCGACCCTGCAAGCAACGCTCCCGACGCCGCACTTGTACAGGAACTAGCGGACGTCGCATACAACCTGCAGAACAGGCAGGTACAGAGAGGTCCTCCCCCACCACCTACCCCTCCCCCAGCCCGTGCTCGGGCAGCTCAAGGACAGGGTTCAGAGGAAGAGGAAGATCCGGCAGTCCAGAACGTTGCACCTGTCCGCGCCGACCGCCCGGGCCTAGAGAGGCAACAGAGAAGAAGGAACCGGTGGTTAGAGTTCCTGAACCGATGGGCCCCACGCGTGGGCAACAACAGAACAGCGCAAGACCGGCGGCAACTCCGACAGGTCATAGAGCGCGAGTATGGTCAAGACATGAACCAACTAATGCCGGAAGTGGCCGAGATAATAAACCTCGAGCGTGATGACGTGGGCTTATGGTACGGAATCGGTGTTACGTTAAAATACACCGAGCCCCCGTTAACTGAGACCACCACCAACACCCGGCTGTTGGACACAGTTATGCGGAACGCCAAGTTTGCCTCCAGAGATTGGCGCCTACCCGCCCTGAAGGTCGCCCTGTACGACCAACTACGTGAGCGCGTCATCACGGCACCCGCGGGAGTGCCTTACGATTTCCCTGCTCATCAACCGCCTGTTACATTCATCAACACACGGAACGGGATGGACAGGTGGGAATATCAGGCAGTGTTTGTCACACCGGCATACTTCGAAAGGGCTACACAACGCGGCACCCTGGTGATTGACGGAGTTAATTACGACCCTTGGTCCGAAGCCATGGTGACAATCGTCCTCCATCCCATGTCGGCACTGAAGATGGGCCTTAAGACAATAGCAGCCTTAAATTACCCCTTAGCCATCACATACGAAGTCTACAAGATGGTTGTGGGTAACAGGCACGTGGAATACACCCGCAATGCATCCAGCGTGTCTATAGCTGATGCCCGCAGGCTCATCGTCTTTGTCGTTACCTCTGCATCTGGCCAGCAGATCACCATTGGAGGTTTGAACGTCATACCACTCAACGACGCGGGGGCGGCTAACCCCCTCCCCCCATTGAAAGCACTCCCATTCGACGGTCCATTGACCAACATCTTGCAGACTGTGCTCCAGAGCAACATCAACTTGCGCACTGAATGGGATGATATAGTCTCCGGGTATTCCGGAGGTACATGCATAGATTGGGGCGTAATTTCAAAGATGCTTTCGCAGGTCATCCCCAGATTCCCTCCCCAGCCCGAGACTACCAGAGTAGGAGGAATTGGAGGGGTGGCCCTGAAGGTTGACAACCTGCACTGTCCGCCTCTGTTCGTCAACACGAACCCTAACGCTGCTGACTTTGCTGCCGTGGTGGCTGCAGCACAGTTGCCCGCTGCACACGCGGGCTACCATCATGCCGCAGTCGTAAACTCATTTGACGCGGTGACAGCCCCCAGAAACATCGCTGACCAATATCCCGTTATGCGAGTGGGGATATGGTCAAATGCTGCGGAGCTGCTCACTGGATTGAACATAATGGTTTTGACCCTGCCTCAGACACTCTGCAGAGACACCCGTCTCGAGGGTACTCGAGGCTACTTGCGACGTGGACGATGCGCCCGGATTGCGTGCGAACTCACGAAAGGACTAACCGGATTGGGCAATGCCCCCGACGGGATAGCGGACCCCGCTATCAAGATAGACGGTGGAAAATGGCAAAGAGAGGTCTGCGGCGCCGAGTTGTCCCTTGTCAGCTACGCCTCTCAACTAGTGTCAGGGTCAGGGTCTTCTGTCGACATCGTGTACAGCCTCGGGTGAACGTCCGCCGGGAAGGCTATAAAGGTACAGTCACTGGGAGTAGAGTACCTGCTGCTGTGGCAATAGGGACTGACAACATATCCATGGCCCCGATCACGAAGTTCTCAGACCTGTACACCCTGGTCTCCATAGATGTGAACATAAGGTCGGCTTATGTCCCCAACAACCACGTTTTCGATACAGAAGTGGACCGGCTGCTGGGGCGCATCGACCTGACCTCTGTCGTCACTGTGCACCCGTTCCTGATGACGACCACCCGTGCCGTCATCCCCATTGCGGAGAGTATTCTCCCTGGAAGAATTCACTCTGGGTTCCTTGAGGCCCTAGCACGGGCAGGAGGTTGGGGAGGAAAAATCAGACGGCAGGGAGTATTCTCCAATCTGTTTGGGTGGGGCATCAAAGCGGTGTTACGTGACTGGCCCGGCACCAGAGACTTGTTCATCCCCCTTGCTCACGAGTTTATCAGGCTCTTCCTCAATCCCTTCTATGGGGGAGGGCTTCAGTTTATCACAGTTTATCAACAATAGACCCAAAACCTTATAAAAAAACATCACTTGGACCAATGAAAAATCCCTCACTTGGGCCAACAATGGAAAAAGGTCACCTATTGTTTTTGCATGAATTTTCCATAAAATACTGGGTGAACCAGTTCGCGTATATTTTTCTTCTTCATATCTAGAATGCGGTAGACCAAGACCTCAGATAGCATAAATATTATAATTATGCTACCTAATAACAACAAGATTATTTTTCTATCGACCCAGAATAATTCGATCACACCCCCCTCGGTTTGTCCTTGCATGTATTTTTTTAAAAAACTAATCTACACCCGAGGCATGGCCATAAATGTATTTTCCTAACCTTACTCAAGACAGAGGCATGGCCATAAATGTATTTTCCTAGCCCTACTCAAGACAGAGGCACGGACATAAATGTATTTTCCTAACCCTAAATAGACTACGCTTTCTGGTGGAAATTCATCATTATTTGTTCTTACTCGCAGATGTCTAGGATGTCCCACACTTGAACTAAAAACCAAATTTAAAAAAATTCAAGTTTGAATAAGGTACTAACTTGTGATTCACACAGAATAAAAAAATACCTGACTCCTATTTTTCCAATGGCCCAAGTGTTGGTTTTTTTTTTTTTTTTTTTTTTTTGATCCCTTCGCAGGTAAAATGACCTTTTTTAATGAGATTTTGGCCCATCTGATGAACTGCGGCATATCCTGCAGAGGATTCGACAATAACATCTTCGTCGTCCATGGCGAATGCATCAATAGGTTCATGACCCCAGGGGAGGCGGATTTTTGTGCAGGCGTCTCCACCGATACCGTGAAGAAAAAGAGCGAGGAGTGTACGGACGTATCATCCAGCAGCAGTGGGATTGTGAAGGCGCTCCAGTCCGTTAGGAAGTACCCTTGGCACCAGAACACCTGATAGGGGCGAACCCGGTGGATCTGGAAAAAAACAATAAAAAAAAATCTGTAGAATCACAAGATTTTCTGGAAGATGTAAAAATGATATTCATGCAGAATTACACGCCTTCAATCAACAGCAAGAAAATTCCATTGTCACTACAAAGTTCGTTATTAACGATTTCTACTCTAAATAAAAAACATTTTTTTAAATAATATTTGAAAAAATACATAAAAGAACATGCTTTAAGTCTGGAGAAAGTCAAGAGAGAAGACTACGGTCATACCCAATATCTACTCATGAATAACTATCGGCTCAAGACAAGAAGTCCCATTACGCTAACAGTTTAATATAGCACCTGTTTATTTATTGTATATTAAACCGTCACTTTTCTTCTTACATAGAAAGAACTGCGCAAACCATTATTACAACTAGTGGAAAACTTTAGCCAAGTATCGATAAGGTGTCGAAATTAGGGCGAAATTAATAGACAAATTATATAACTCAAGTTATTGCTTAGCGTCGATTTTCCCTATCTTACACAAAGTATCTCAGTATCGATATGGTGTCGAAATTAATAGACAACTTCTATAACTCAAGTCATTGCTAAGCGTCGATTTTCCCTACCTTACACAGTTCGAAATCCGTGACTACACAGGTTTTACAAAAACGTCTTTTAATTCCGCCCTGAGTCATGAACAAAGGGCGGAATTGATAGAAGTATGCAATACTGTGTAAGATAGGGAAAACCGACGCTTAGCAGGGACTTGAGTTATATAATTTGTCTATTAATTTCGCCCTAATTTCGACACCTTATCGATACTTGGCTATAGTTTAATGTTGTTCAATCTCATAATAATAATAATAAATAAATAAATTTTATTTCATTTCAATTTTTTTTCTTCATTAAAATCCCCTTGAAGTACAATATCTGTTTTACTTTTAGGGGGTGTTTCATTTATCTTCTTATATTATATATTCTTAATCTTGTATGAATATTATGTCTCATTTTTACTTCTTATTCCATTTTATTTCATTTATTATTTTCTTCTTAATTTTGTTTTATATGTCATTGTTTGATGATAGATAATGTTTCTGTATTTCTTTTTTCATTTTAGTTCTACTAAAGATGTTTCTTAATTTTATTGGTAGTTCATTAATCATTTTTGGTATTTGGTATTTTAATGTTGTTTCTCCATATTTATTTGATATTGGTGGTATTATAAAATTGATGTTTCTTATGGTTGAGTTTGGTTGGTTTTGGCACATTTTTTACGAATGATTCTATTTGACATAATGTCCTAGATTAGGAAGGGGGTTTTACCCTCCATTTGCTGGGAATTGTACCAGCTACCCATATTAACCTCACTCAGCCTAGGTAGGGCCAGAAATGCCAGCCTTACATGTTGGGAGACAACAGAATTTTATGTTGGAATAGTTTGCTCCAACCAGGGATCAAACTCAAGATCTCTGGACTACGGGCAGTAGCCACAACCATTATGCCACAGAGGCTCTAACCAACCAAATTTATTGTTATAGTCACAAATCCTAGACTGAAACTGACATGATGATTCTCCATGCTTGAATGTTCCAGACCTATCTACAAACAGAGCAGAATCTAGCAAAATTTGAAAGAGAGGTTATGTAAAGATATTTGAAATTTCTTTCATCGCAATGACTTCAGAGGATCATGGGAGAGTTATAATTCATATGGACATTGATGCATTCTATGCCCAAGTGGAAGAAATCGCTAGGCCTGAATTAAAGACCAAGCCACTGGGAGTCTATCAAAAGACAATAATTGTCACCAGCAATTATGTTGCCAGGGAATATGGTATCAAGAAATGTATGCTTACAACAGAAGCTATCAAGTTATGTCCAAATTTAGTTCTGGTGAATGGAGAAAATTTAGAAAAGTACAGACAAGTAAGTCAGGACATTACAAAATTTATACAGGAAAAGTACAAAGTGCCAGTAGAAAAGCTGGGGTTTGATGAAAATTTTGTGGACATTTCTAAGTTAGTAGAAGCGAAGTTGAGTGTTTGTAAACATGTTGAAGCCAGCCCAAACCATACTGAAAAGGTTGAAGGTAATATTAGTGATGAAGGTGATTTCAGTGTGAATCCCTTTGCTTATGAAATTCATTCTGGTGATAGTAATATAATGATAGAGAATACGAAAATAATAACCAAAAGAAAATCTGATGAATTAGACCAAAACAAAATTGAAATTTTGAATAAAAAACCTAAGCTATTTCCTAACACTGAAAATGCTGACCAAAAAGAGAATCCTAGTGACAGAGTGGGAAATGATAGTGTACATGATACATACAAGTTTTCAAGTGTAGTAGGACACATGTTCCAAAACAGAGAAGGAAAGTGTATATGTGGGTGCATAAAAAGAATTATAGTAGGATCACATATAGCAAACAATATCAGGAAAGACATATTTGAAACATACAATCTAACATTAAGTGCAGGTATTTCCTATAGTAAATTGTTAGCTAAGCTTGTGAGCTCAATGCACAAACCTAATCAACAAACAGTTTTATTTCCAAATTCAGTAATGGATTTACTAAGCACTATTAATCTCAAACAAATACCTGGTATTGGCAGTAAAATGTATGATAAGCTTGTTCACAATTTAAACATCAGATCATTAGAAGATTTACAAAATACAACTAAAGTAACCTTGAGTAAAGAGTTTGATGCTGGTACTGTAGATTGGCTTGTCAATGTTGCATTTGGTAGGGATGCTTCCAAAGTAAAACCATTTAGCAAACAAAGCTCAATTGGTGTTGAAGATCGTTACCATAAACCAATAACAAATTTGACAGACTTTAAAATACAAACCAAAGTCTTGCTAGATCGTCTATTAAAATTGATCAGAAAAGATGGACGAACACCTAGACTGTTGAAGCTACATTTGAGATTTGATCATTTTAAATATGAATTCAAATTAGACTCAAAACAATGTCCAATTAATTCAAGCTTGTTTTCTCATTCAAATGAATCTAATGTTGAGAACTACCTATTAGACATAACATTTAAACTTTACAAGGAATTATGTACAAAAAGAAATAGCCATACCATAACGTACATTAACATAGCTCTAGCAAACTTCATAGAAGTTGCTGATAGTCAAAACAGCATATTGAAATTCTGTCGAAAAAATACAGGTGTTCTTTCCATTGAAAAAAACTCACAAACTTCGAAGAGAAATAGTGATCAAATAAATGAATCATTTGACTTGTATAAAAATGTGCCCAAATATAGTTTTAATAAAATCAAATTTTTCGATGAATCACCTTGTTCCTCAACCAGCCTTACATCTGTAGAATCACAAGATTCCCTGGAAGCAGTCTCTGAAAGTTTTAAAAATGATATTCATGCAAAATTACTCGTCTTAAATCAGCAGCAAGGAAGTTCCATTGTCACTACAAACTCTCCTTCAATTGATCCATTTGAAACCAACAACCCTTCCAAACATTCTCTAAACAATCTAACCATTGACAATATTGATCCAGATGTTCTAAATGAACTCCCTGAAGATATTCGCAAGGAAATTGAACAAGAACTGAATAACCAAAGACGCCAAACTTCAAATTTAGATTCAAGTGCATGTCAAACTAGTGATAAGAAAACAAGTGTTCCTAAAAACTCAACAAAAAATCCTCAGAAAAAACCCATTAGGCAACTATCGATGTTAAATTTTGTACAGAAAAAATAACTTTGCTAAAAATGTAATATCTCGTCTTTTTCCAAGTTCCTCTCAACAACCTAGGTTCCATGATACAACAATAGAGGATGGAAAAAAATGTCGAATTTGGGAAATGTTGCTCTGGAAGAAATCCAACCGAAAATCCCGGGATTGAAGGATCAAAGGTAGTCGTGCTTTTTTCTCAGGCATCTAAACTTACAGATAATATTTATTAGCTCCTCCTAGAGGTACCAAAGGTTTACCAATGCCAATGGACACCAGTTTTGCAGTCACCAGGTATGGGCAACCAAACCTAATCCTCTCTGGTAAATGGTTAAATAATTATGTTCATAATCCTGGTTCTAGAATTTTATTTTCTAGGGCCGTCTTGTTACTTTTTCAATGTTCGCATCCTATGATCAACAATTATGATGGACGACGACGTGATGTATCTAGGGCTGATAATCTAAATCGAGTACTCTAGTCAATCTGTCAATCTTTCGGCGGACATGTAACCTGGGGGTCGGTGGTTAAAGTCCCTGTTTCAGCGTAGATTTAGTACAGCGAGTTTGAGTAGTTGTGATATCACCAAAGTGATATGAAAACTTTATATATTATCACTTTATGATTTCTTAATCTTTTTTCTTATTTAAATACCACCTGATTACGACTATTAAGTCCCATTATTCCAACAGTAAGCCCAAGACGCATTATTTTATGTTAAAAATCGCAAAAGGGATATGTCCTCCCATGTCCAGGCTGGATTTCGAACCTGCGACCGACAGATCAAGTGAAAACATAATAATTATGTTGGCCAAAAAATCGCTTAAGATAGTAAGCAAGTCATCAGTGAATGCTGAGAAGCTTTGGTCGTAAAAAAGGTTGAAAAAGCATCTGTGAGAGTCTGGCTGAAGAGAAAAAGTGCTTAGTCGAAATATAATAATATCGCCTTAATTATACTGCCCGATTGAGACTATTAAGTCCCATTATTCCAGCAGTAAGCCCAAGACATATTATTATGTGGTAAAATCCCAAATGGGAGGATAACTTGTCGTGTCCCGGCTGGGTTTAGAACCCACGACCTCTGGAATCTGTGGATTCACAGACCGTCGCCTTTACCACTGAGCTAGCGGGACATGACGGGACGGGAAATATGTGGAGGACCATTCTTTATGTAAATTAGTTTAGCAATGTAAATTAGTTTAGCAAAATAAGTTCACTTTTTCATTTTTTTACTGTAAAATTTTGTAATGATTAAAATATTTTTTTAAAAATTATCACAAAATGTTTTAATTGTGAAAATTTCACATTTGCTATCATCACCTACATCTGCAAATTTTTGTTTTACGTACACATGCGTCACATGCTTCCTTCTGCAAATATCTGACAGCTGACCAAATTTCAGTATCTCGCAAATTTTTACGTTTTATCATCTTCTTCTTATTCTTTCACTTCGCCATTTCCCAAACTACTTGGGGTTGGAATTGTTCAACCTCATGGTTGAGGTTGGTTGGTTGTGGCACATTTTTTACGGCTGGATGCCCTGGATCTATTTGATTTAACGTCCTGATTTGGACGGGGATTTTACCCTCCATTCGATGGCAATCGTACCAGGTACCCACATTAATCTCACCCAGACTTGGTAAGGCCGGAAATGTCAGTCTCACGTGTTCGGAGGGAACTGAATTTTTTGTGTGAAAAGTTTGCTCCAACCGGGGATCAATTTTTGGACTGGATTTTTAAGTTTTATATGGCATAAATAAAGTATAAATAAAAATCATTTTTTTTCTCAATATTTGTAGAAAAAATACATAAAAGAACATGCTTTGAGTCTGGAGAAAGTCAAATTGAAAGACTACGGTCATACCCAATACCTATTCATGAATAAGTTGTGCGTGACCTCAGAGATAGCAATTTTATTGACAGCATGATGACTGGCCTCCGTGTGTTTTGTACCTTCTGTTCACTTAAAATAATGGAATTTTATAGTATAGTAGTGCTTTATTTAGACTGTCGGCTCGAGACAAGAAGTCCCATTACGCGAACAGTTATAGCACCTCTTTATTTATTGTATATTGTATTGTCACTTTTCTTAGACAAGAAAAGTGACTGCGCAAACCATTATTACAACTAATGGAAATCTATAGCTAAGTATCTATAGCTATAAGCGGTTATTTTTAATCGAACGAAAAGCCTGAACGAAACCGAACAGTCAGCTCTGGTCAACCAAAATTTGAAGAATAAAAAAAAGTGATTTTTGGAACTCTGGTTTGTTTACATTAAAGATATCGGTGTTTGTTTACATTTTGCATTTGAAATCATCCACTTCTTCTTCTTCTTCTTACCGAACCGAACGCCATGACCGAACGAACGAGCCGGTCCACTCTGGTCAGCATTTTTCGGTCTGGTCAAATAAAAAAAGTGAATTTCAGTGACCAGGTAAGCTTCGGTTCGCTTCGCTCAAAAAAAAAAAAAACCACTTAATAGCTCAGGGCGGAATTAAATAGACGTATTTTCAATACCTCTGTGGCGCTAAGTCACGGATTGCGAACTCTGTAAGATAGGGAATTCCGACGCTTAGCAATGACTTGAGTTGTAGAATTTGTCTATTAATTTCGACACCTTATCGATACTGAGATACTTTGTGTAAGATAGGGAAAATCGACGCTAAGCAATTACTTAAGTTATCGATTTTGTCTATTTATTTCACCCTTAGTATCAGTGTTCACCATCTAAAACAATACACAAAAGTACGCCTAGCTCCAAAGAGGTATAACAAGAACGTTCAACTTCGCCCTCAGCAAAACGAGTTTGAGTAATAAAATTGTAACTACAATTGTGATAACTTTTTTTTTTTTTTTTAAAGGGAAAATTTAATATAATCGAAGAAGTTACACTTTTTCAACGAACAATTTTTGAATGCCTCATCAGGTATCATAATCTTCAATCCAAGAATTTCTTAATTTCAATTTTAAACCTTTTAGTGTTTTTTTCTTCTCAATATTTGTTGAATAAAACTTTCATAATTTATAATTTCCATGTTAAAAAAAAACTAAAAATATTTTACAATAGGTACAGTCAAACCTGGATAGAAGAGAACTAAATGTAAGAGAAACTTGGATATAAGAGAAACCTGGATATAAGAGATCTCAAGGGACCAGCTTTTTTTCTCTAAGCTGTAGATTTGCTCATATAGAGGTCATTTTCTATCGGAAAAAGGTAAGCTGGACCTGGAAATTGTTCTCTTAACTCGAGGTTTCTTTTGGAAGGAAGTAATATTTTTTTATAAAGTAATAAACACAGTAATAAAAATAATATTTTTATTCGAGTTCATTTTACATTTTTTTCATTTAAAATTTTCCTTGAAGTACAATATCTGTTGTACTACTAGTTTCATATCTACATAGTTCTCTTTCATCTAGGCTTGACTGTATAAGTGTATATCTATAGACAACGAATTTGTTTTTTTTTTTTTTTTAAAGTTGCATACAGTTTGTTTTTATTCAAACGAAATGTTTCAAAACCAGTACAAGTACTACAAGAACCCTAGGGTGAGTATTCTGGACCCCGCCTACTTCTTTGCCAAGTGCTTCGCTCTTCTCAGCATTTCCAAGATCAGCAAGAATCACAACCGCATTCTGGTGTCGCCCTTTGACACTAATAAAGGTAAGACCTCAGTAGCTTGATCTTTTTTTTTCTTCTTTTTTTTAACATTCAATTTCTTTATTTTAATAATATATTACATGTATACATTTACAGACTGGTCCCTATCTATATCAGATTTATCCAGCAGTCGACACGGTAGTAGCTTGATCGATAAGGCGGCAGACTTGTAACCTGGAGGTCGGTGGTTCAAGTCCCGACTACAGCGTGAATTTCGTAAAAGCGAGATTGAGTAGATATCACGAAGTGATTAACACACGTATGATAACTTTTTTATTTTTAACTTTACTAGATTATTAATAATTATAATAATAGATTGGTGATTGGTGACCTGGATTCGACCTGGATATTTTCAAGGTCCACTGATAGCTTTTCCAGCGTGTAGTCCTTATCATCATTATTATTATGAAACTCTTTATTAAAAGAACATAATATATACAAACAAATAATGGTAAAAATTGAAATACATAATTGACAATATTAATATAAACAGGAAAAAAAATAAACAAATTATATACATATGCCCTAACTAAAGGGCGGGGTTATTGCCTATTGAAATCTCTTCCACTCAACCCTTCTGCTATTTCCTCTTTGAATGGCCAGACTAATGTTTTGGGAGAGTAAAAGATTAGATCGGGTATTACTAGGGTGACCATACGTCCCGCTTTCGGCGGGACGTCCCGCTTTGGAGCCGTTTGTCCCGCTGTCCCGAGCGATCTCTTCGGGACGCAAAAATGTCCCGCTTTTGACCAAAATCATTAAAATGTCCCGCTTTGGCCCCAAAAAAATCTGGTCACCCTAGGTATTACCTGTAAGGTCCATTATTTATTTCAGGTGTAGAGTTCTACTCTCTCTCCACCTGGTCCTATCTCTACACCTCTCTCTCCATTATTTATTTCAGGTGTAGAGTTTACCTCTCTCACGTCTATCTCTCACCTCTCTCCATTTTATTCAGTTAGAGTTCTCACTCTTCACCTGGTCCATCTCTACACCTCTCTCTCCATTATTTATTTCAGGTGTAGAGTTCTACACTCTCTCCCACCTGGTCCTATCTCTACACCTCTCTCTCCATTATTTATTTCAGGTGTAGAGTTCTACACTCTCTCCACCTGGTCCTATCTCTACACCTCTCTCTCCATTATTTATTTCAGGTGTAGAGTTCTACACTCTCTCCCCTTTTCGGTCCTATTCTACACCTCTCTCTCCATTATTTATTTCAGTGTAGAGTTCTACACTCTCTCCACCTGGTCCTATCTCTACACCTCTCTCTCCATTATTTATTTCAGGTGTAGAGTTCTACACTCTCTCCACCTGGTCCTATCTCTACACCTCTCTCTCCATTATTTATTTCAGGTGTAGAGTTCTACACTACCTCTTCCACCTGGTCCTATCTCTACACCTCTCTCCCATTATTTATTTCAGGTGTAGAGTTCTACACTCTGTCCACCTGGTCCTATCTCTACACCTCTCTCTCCATTATTTATTTCAGGTGTAGAGTTCTACTTTCCATCTCTCTCCACCTGGTCCTATCTCTACACCTCTCTCTCCATTATTTATTTCAGGTGTAGAGTTCTACACTCTCTCCACCTGTCCTATCTCTACACCTCTCTCTCCATTATTTATTTCAGGTGTAGAGTTCTACACTCTCTCCACCTGGTCCTATCTCTACACTCTCTAATTTGGGTCCTATCTTAATCCTCTTAGTCCATTATTTATTTCAGGTGTAGAGTTCTACTCTCTCTCCACCTGGTCCTATCTCTACACCTCTCTCTCCACCTGGTCCTATCTCTACACTTCTACTAATTTTTTGGAGGTGTAAGTTTACTCTCTGTCAGGTCTATTCTACACTCTCTCTGCCACCTGGTCCATCTCACATCCTCTCTTTTATTATTTCAGGTGTAGAGTTCTACTCTCTGTCCACCTGGTCCTATCTCTACACCTCTCTCTCCATTATTTATTTCAGGTGTAGAGTTCTACTCTCTTCCACCTGGTCCTATCTCTACACCTCTCTCTCCATCCTGGTCATGGGGTTACACCTTCTCCCAGTGCGTGTTCCTCATCAACTACCCCTGCGTGGGATGAGTGACTGCGCCGCCTGGATCCTGACCGCCAGTCACTCTGTCCTGGCCATCCTCCTGCTGGTCACGTCTGTGTTCCGCACCCGCGCCTGTATAGGTGAGATATAACTTGTATAGGGTCTACTCATACCTCGTGAGGAAAAATGAGTAGTTACTTGTATGAGTAACGACCAGTGGCGGCATTACCAGAGTAAAAAGAAATTAACATAATAGAATAATTCGAAAAGTACAGGAGGCTCTTAGTAATGCTGCGCTACCCACAAAAATTGTGAAGGGGCCTTGTGCTTCACCACAATAATAAAACCATACATATAACTTGTAAAGGTGAGATATAACTTGTATAGGTGAGATATAACTTGTATAGGTGAGATATAACTTGTATAGGTGAGATATAACTTGTATTTTGGTGTGAGATATAATTGAATAAGGCCACTCGGGGCCAAATGGGGGCCGTTTTAGTAAAAATTGAAATTTTTACTGAATAAAGCAAGGCTCTTGAATTTTTGTAGAGTCGTTGGGGAAATATATTTCAGTTCAATAGTAAAATTTGGTGAACGTGATACCTAAGGGGGCCGTACTGGGGTAATAAATCGAAAAAGGGCCGGTTGATATTTTTTAATTAAAACCTATCGAGTGGGGTATTGAATGAAAGGTCACGATGTCCTCATTGATAATGCAATAGTTGAATCTGTGTTAGGTTTACAGTTCACAGAATCAGGGTTAGGTTTACAGTTTTTTTTTTTTTTTTTTTTTTTTTTTGACATTTAGCCATTGCCATTTGCATGGATAGACAACTCCGTCTTATAAACCAATGTACTGGTAGTCAAGTGGTTAACGCGCTAGTCTGGTAATTGCTATTTGCATGGATAGACAACTCCGTCTTATAAACCAATGTAGGTACTGGTAGTCAAGTGGTTAACGCGCTAGTCTGGTAATTGCCATTTGCATGGATAGACAACTCCGTCTTATAAACCAATGCACTGGTAGTCAAGTGGTTAACGCGCTAGTCAGGTGATCCAGGTAGCGAAGGGAGCCGTTGGTTCGAATCCCACCCAGTGCATGAATTTTTCCTCATTAATTTGAGTTTGTAACCACTTAATAATAAGACTCTGAGGGTTAGGTGGTAGAAAAAGCTTTGAGCATTAACCTCGCCTGGTGGTTACCTTCCACAAAAGACTGTTATTATTATTATAAAATGTATTTTCGCTATTTTACTTCAACTTATTTTCATTCCACAAAAAGGTTGTACTTTTTCGGTAACGGAGTAAAACCTATGATACTCGAGGAAGAAATCCTTTATCAAAAAAATTAACCTCGTTTGGTGGTTACCTTCCACTAAAAAGGGTTATTATTATCATGTATGTTCCAGTTTGTTTCAACAAGGCACGAGAACTCCTAGCCTGGAACCCAAACGATGAGTCAGACTTCCACTGGAACTCTCTGAACTTCCTATTCTTCTTTGTCATCCTATTTCTACGCAGCCTGTGCGCCGTCATATCACAGACTGGGGTGCTCGATATTCACAGGTCTAGCTTTACTTTTTTTAATTTTATTTAATTTATTAATACATGACAAGTAAATGGTTCAAAAAATATATAGCAATGACAGTTTACATAATTTATATATTTTTAACTAAACTTATGCTAGTTTCTTTTGGCCGTCGTCATCCCACACTAAGGGACACACCTATGAAGTATGGTCCTTGTGTGTGGGTATGTAACCATACTATGTATGGTTTTTTTTATGGTGAAGAACAAGGCCTCTTACAATTTCCGTTAGTAGCGTAGCATTGCTAAGAGCCTCCTTTACTTTTCGAATTATTCCATTACATGAATTTTTTTTTACTCTGGCAATGCCGCCACTGGTCGTTACTCATAGAAGTAACTACTCCTTTTTTCTCACGAGGTACGAGTATGAGTGGACTCCGAACATCCAAGCAGAAAAATTCCTGTCCCGCTGGGGATCGAACCCAGGTCACCATGCGTGCAATGCCTAGCGCGCTAACTCACTCTGCCACGGTGACTACTTGGTATATCTTTACTATTATAGCACTTTACTGGCGGGGTGGACACTAGTGTAGTATAAATTACCGACGGAGGGGGTTAAAAACCGGATTCGTAAGGTATACAATGCATTCCTTTTTTGTTTCAAATTTCGTTCGTCACTTCAAATGTTCACGAACCATATGGTGTCTCGCTAGAGAACTATAAACAGAAAACAGAATAGCCGTTCCTTACAAGCCAGGCTAGCTTGCAGTTTCCTAGGGGTTTAATGGCTTATAAAGAAAAGTCCAAGTCCTCACGATGGTATAATCGCACATAGAAATATGTGGTTCAAGACGAACCAACTTTGAAATAAAGTTAGCTGGAGGCCTTCACTCACCCCTCCAGCTGTACCCAAGCTGGCTACAACAACAACAACCAACCATATGTGAAATATCTCTCCAAATGTGTACCTTCAATGAAACTTTCTATCAAAGAAATTTACAAACTAGCCCCAGACACTCTTGATGCCGCAAAGTTTTTCGTGCGTGGCTTGTAAAGAATTAGAAATCTGATATCTTGTATTCGAGTTCAAAAGATGGTCCTGACTAGACGGGACCGGTGCTAAGGAGCTGCGGAACAGCAGCACCCCCAGACACAAAAGAAAAAGAGAATATTTTCTCAAGTCCTAGCTCGTACACAATGAAAAATATCACACATTTCTATAATTATTATTATTTAACACTTTATTGGTAACCTACATGATACATTCTGCAACATGGGATATGGAATAAAAAAGGACTCAATAGAACATGTAGTGAACCAAGGGCGAGGTTAAAGCCTGTGGCTTTCTCTTCCACCCAACCCCATAATCGAATGCGTGATCTTAATTATTTATAGAATAATTAAGGCATAATTATTTTGATTTTCATGGTAAACGAACTCAAGCTCTTTAGATACTGAAAGAACGATAAGGGCGGAATTAATAGACGTTTTTGTAATACCTATGTGGCGCTAAGTCACGGATTGCGTACTGTATAAGATAGGGAAATCCGACCCTTAGCAATTTATTTATTTTATTTATTTACACTTTATTAGGTAATAGGACATATACAATACAAATAATTACAAATGAAAATACAATATACAATATAACAGAAGAAAAAAATAAAGAAAAAATAAATAAATATATACATAATATAGGTCCTAACTAAAGGGCGGGGTTATTGCCTTAGGCAATCTCTTCAAAGCAATGATTTGAGTGATAGAATTTGTCTATTAATTTCGCTCTAAATATCATATTAGTCCGGTTTATGTGGAAGCACCCCTGAATCATTTTCTCATTGGCCGCGTCTGGTCCTAACCAGAAAGCTACCTTGGTTCCAGGGCCGTCGCCTTCTATCTATACACCCTCTGTCTGGTATACCCCATTGCCGTCGAATGCATGGTCTGTTCCCTCTGCTACGTCATAGAGGTGTGTCTGGAGAGGATTAACCAGCGACTGCATTTCATACACCAGCTGCAGTTCAAGGGTACGTGGTTCGTCTAAGTTAACACTTAGACGACCGGGTGTACCACCGGTGGTACACGCGTGTCCGTACGGAATGGACCGGGTGTACCACCGGTGGTACACGCATGTACTACGCCTGTGAATAGCCTAAATATCGCCGGTCCCACGGGAGAACTTACTAAAACATGCCGGTCGTCTATGTGTTTTAGTATACCAAGGGCTCGACGAGACTTTTGTACTATCGAAATAATTTGAAGATAGAAAACATTTGGCTACCTATATATATATATATATATATTTATATTTTTTTTTTCCTGTTAGGCACTTTAACCAAATATTGAATGGTCGTTCGTGCCGATCCTCACAAGGTCTACTACATAAGGTGAAGGAGGTTGATATTTTTTAGAAAGGTCATAAGTGGTTTTACTTAATTATTTATTTTTAGATGGCCATTTCGCCAGTTACGGCATCGTCAGTGAACTAAAGACTAAATTTAAAACTAATCTTAGAGGTAACTTACGAGCTTGATGAATACAAGGAATATTTACAAAATAAAATAATAGAAACAAAACTTGATCAAGGGTAGTGCTAATGACAACGCTATTTTCTTCCATTTAAATATTGAACTGCAGTTATTTGCAGATACAAACACTTGGCTCTATTTTGTTTTACTTCATTTAAAAATGCCAAGTCTTAGTCAGATAAAAATTATCTGCAAATTATTTCGATTTTTTGTTTTTTTTTGTTTTACCAAGGGTTGTGTTTTACCTTGGATTTTATTAAATCAATTTAAATTTTAAACTGCATTATAATAAAAATAGACCTTTATTATAAAATTCGATTATGATTTTTAAGGAAAGAACTATATATCCAGCAGTTTTTTTTTTTTTTTTTTTTTGGTGGCCAACCTAAGTAGCTTGATCGGTAAGGCGGTGGACTTGTAACCTGGAGGTCAGTGGTTCAAGTCCCGGGTTCAGCAAAGATTTAGTAGAAAAAATGTAAAAAAAACAACCGACCTCAGTAGCTTGATCGATATTTGCAGATACAAACACTTGGCTCTATTTTGTTTTACTTCATTTAAAAATGCCAAGTCTTAGTCAGATAAAAATTATCTGCAAATTATTTCGATTTTTTTTTTTTGTTTTACCAAGGGTTGTGTTTTACCTTGGATTTTATTAAATCAATTTAAATTTTAAACTGCATTATAATAAAAATAGACCTTTATTATAATATTCGATTATGATTTTTAAGGAAAGAACTATATCCAGCAGTTTTTTTTTTTTTTTTTGGTGGCCAACCTAAGTAGCTTGATCGGTAAGGCGGTGGACTTGTAACCTGTAGGTCGGTGGTTCAAGTCCCGGTTTCAGCAAAGATTTAGTAAAGCGAGTTTGAATAGATATGAAATCGCGGAAGTGATGAACACATGTATTTTATTTATTTATTTATTTACACTTTATTAATAGGACATATTATATACAACACAAATAATTACAAATTAAAATACAATATAATAGAAGAAAAAAATAAAGATAAAATAAATAAATATGAACATATTATAAGTCCTAACTAAAGGGCGGGGTTATTGCCTTTGGCAATCTCTTCCACCCAACCCTTATGATAACTTAAATTTAAATTTTCGTTTATTTTCCTCGCAGAATCCAAAGTGATATCCCAGCATATTGAAGAGTTCATGGATCTGCACTGGAAAGCCTTTGAACTTGCGTTTGTGACGAGCAAGACCTTTGGGGTCGATCTTCTCTTCGACTTAGCGTTCAGTATGATCTGGTGAGAGAGAAAAAAAGGGACTTAATAGTCCTAATCAGGAAATATATACACTCTTATACACTATATGTATAAGGCGATATTATTATTATTATTATTATTAAATTTTACGAAAATTCCTCAACAAAAAAATCAAAAATCATTCAAAGAAAATAAATATTCTAATGTGACACAGTTAGTTGCACTCCTCTAAAAGAATGTCTAATTAGTCATAACTTTAGAACGGTTTGACCTGATTTGAACCTCCCCAGGTTTGTCATCTATGTGTACATCACCATCGCATCTCTCGCCAATTTCGCCCGGACCCAAACAGTCCCGGCCCCGCGGGACTGATCAGGGAATTCAGTCGCAACGTGGGACTATTTCTCGAGCTGGTGTTTATTACCGCGCGCATCGCGTACATCTGTCATCGAGCCCAGCAGATGTCGACTCCTGTTAGTATGAGAGCTGCGTTCCTCCGGTGGTGTTAACACATACACGACCGGTTGTCCCACCGGTGGGACAAGTAAGTATGTACGCAATGGACCGGTTGTCTCACCGGTGGGACAAATGACCTTCTTGATTTCAAACCTGCTTGTCCCACCGGTGGGACACCTATTCCTATGTTTTAGTATAGAAATTTACTCTATACCCCTGTATAATTTTACTCTCCAAGCGGGTTTTTCGTTCCAGGAGGTCAGATATGCTTAGATATATGCGTACATACACTGAAAATGGTGCCGCTCGTGTATGTGTTAAACAATGTAGTCTCGATGGAAGACTATAAACAGAGAACGGACTTGCCAACCCTAACAAGCCATGCTAGCTTTCAGTTCCAAGCGTTTAATGGATTATAAAGAAAAAGCTTGACTGCACATCCAGGTGCATTCAAGAGTCCTCACGATGCTTGAATGCATGCTAGAAATATGTGGTTCAGGACGAGCCAATTTCTCAACTTAAGTTGGCTGGAGACCATCACTCCCCCCAGCTTTAGCCAAGCTGGTTACAACAATAGCAACAACATTGCACCTAAATTTGCGTCTTATCTTCTTGTCTTTTTGTTTCATAAGTTTGTTTCCATCGCTTTGTTCACATCCTTGATATTTATCACTGAAAATAAATAATAACATTTGTATTTATTTACGTTTTGCAATTACATATATTGTTACTTATTTTGTAAATAAAGATCGATTAAAATTATCTAGTTTTGTGTGGTGTTTATTTTTCTCTTTCATCAAATGTTTCATATATGTATTTGTGTATATATTATTATAAATAATAAAAATAATTATCTGAAATATTTGATAAGCTGAGCTGAATGGCAACTTCTGTCGAAATTTAATACATTATAATTTGTTTCTCTGCATGTTTATCACTGCTTTACTAATATCAGTTTCTTGGCACCACTACCTGTTCTGAAAGCGTATATCCTATGTAATTATCCTATGTAATTCTAAGAGATTGTTAATCTCTTAGAATTACATAGGATTAAAAACCGACCTCAGTAGCTTGATCGATAAGGCGATGGACTTGTAACCTGGAGGTCGGTGGTTCAAGTCCCGGTTTCAGCGAAGATTTAGAGAAGTGAGTTTGAATAGTTCTGTTATCACGAAAGTGATTAACGGAAATATGACAACTAATTCTAAATTTTTTTCCAAATTTGATGTTACAGGCCCAAAAGTCAATAAAAATCCTGCGGGACTTGGGGTGTGGCAACAACTTGAAAGATGAGTGTCGCAATGTGGTGAGTAAGATCATTGCATTGCCTGTGTGTTTATAGTCTGTCCCGGTAGCTCAGTGGTAAAGGCGGCACTCTGTGTCTAACTTGTCATGGCCGGGGGCCCAGCCCACAGAGAGGTATTTTTCAAATCTGGGGGGACAAAAAGGTTTTTTCTCAAATCGACCCTGGGATGATTTAATTGATATGCACAGGTAGCCAAGACCCTAGTGCATTTTAATATAGCACGTTTAATTATCTAGCTTTCATACTTTTAATACACGGTCACTGTCAAGTTGTCCGTATTTTTATTGCTTGTAGTAGTTCCCTAGTTGACGAGTGAGACGTCAATCTTGATACCTTGGTTTCTTTGCTTTAAATATTTTTTTCGTCACAATAAAGATGAAGGCTGTTGAAGTAGGTAAATACGCTCTTATTTCATAAGAGTTTAAGTTTATAGATCAAATGCTTGATGTTCTACGATTAATTTAATAATGGCCCTTTTTCAAGGCAATTTTTTTCAAAATTTAAATTTCAAAGGTGTAAAAGTAGTAGTTCCCGGCGTTGTCCGGCTTTGATATGGGTATCACTGAATGGGTAATTTTCTTGGTTTTAACGTAACTAAAAATTTGGGTGCGAATCGGTGCGATTTTTTTTTTAAAGTTCCAAAAACTAAATCAACCTCTGGATCAGAAAATTTCGAGTTTTACTATTCTTTGGTTTAAATGTAATCGTATAATGTTATATATTATTTTTTTAAATCTTAGATGCATCTGAGTGTCAACTCATCAGTAGAAGACACCTCTTTCAATAAGGTATTGAGTCTGGAGGGGGTCACATACATGGATGAGAAGCTTGATCAAATGGAAGAGTTTTTGCTGAATCTCGGACCATTCTTATAGGAGATATATTAACTTAATTCAAAAGAGACATAAGACATAAGACAAGGGTTGGGTGGAAGAGATTGCCACAGGCAATAACCCCGCCCTTTAGGTAGGACATTATTGTTATTTTCTTTTCTTTTTTACTTATTTATTTTGTCATTTGTTTGTTTTTTTTCTTCTTTCTTTTCTTAATTTTATACTGTTGCCTGTTTGTCCTCCTAATAAAGCTTAAAAAAAAAAAAAAAAAAGAAGACGTATGAAATCAGATATAAGTCCATAATCAGAAGGACCCGGACGTCCGAAGAAGTTGTTCGCTGGCATTTCTGAGAGGAACTAACGAAGGCGAACTGAGGATAAGAAAAAACAATGATCAGTTGGATTACCTAATTATGTAATTAGGGGCTTGCATATCATGTTTAAGTTTAAAAATCTTCTTCTTTCGTTTGTTTTAACCAAATAATGATACTTGGTGCCTACTACCTACTACCGACTGAAATTATACTTAAATTAAAACCCAACTACATTTTTTTCCCTCCGAAGGAAAACGAGATGCATCTTTACTGCTCAAAGACTTGACTTCCACTCCAAAACGAGCAACAAAAATAAAGAAAGCGTACATTGCTTCAAAAGGAAAGGTATCTCTGCTGAACTCGGACCCTCTGATGACAGGGATGTGACCTCACCGCAACAAATACTCTCAGCCCTTATCAAGAGAGATAATAGAGATGTTGTCTGCGTCTGATTATTTACCACTCCATGATTTCCAATCAGAAGAAGAAGACGACGAATGATAGCTTGTATGTAAAATATGGTACCTATACATAAAATAAAATTCCATTTTTACGTTTTGTATAAAATTGTTGTTTCTTTTTTTCTTTTCCTTCATCATCATCACCACCAACAAAAGAATAGTGATAAAAATATGCAAATATTCGGCCGCCTCAATGCTGCCCCAAGTAAGGTAGCAGCCTGCTAGAAGAGTAATTTGCTCAGAGAAATGCTAAAAAGTTTTTTTTTTACCCTTTTAGGGTTAAAAGAACTTTTTAGCATTATTAGAGGCTATTTTCACCAAAAAATAATTTTGTCCCCCCAGATTTGAAAAATACCTCTCTGTGCAGCCGGTCCAGCCGAGACATGACAAGTTATCCTCCGATTTGGGATTTTTACCTCATAATAATATGTCTTGGTCTTACTGCTGGAATAATGGGACTTTAATAGTCCTAATTCGGCAGTATAAATAAGACGATATTATTATTATTATCTGACCTGTGTAGGCACCATGGCCGAAGCACACTAGACATTGCACGCGTGGTGACCTGAGCTCGATCGCCAGCGGGCCAGAGATTTTTCTGTTCGGTACTTGGATGTTCGGGGTCCACTTATACCTCGTGAGGAAAAATGACTAGCTGCTTTAATGTGAGCAGCGACCAGTGATGTAATTAAGGCCAAAAAGAGGTATCGGTATATTGAAGATATGGAAAAGTTCTATAAATCTACGCTACACACTAAAATAGTGAAATAACAATCAGGCACGCCCGGTGAGAAAAATGTTTTGGGGTGCTGTTACGTAAACTGGACTAAAATAGGAAATGTATCACTCTTTGAAAGAGTTTGAGTTTGTTTACCATGACAATCATTATCATTATAAATCAATTATTCTAGAAATGTGTGATGATTTTCTCTGTGGAAAAGCTAGAACTTGAAAAAACACTCTTTTTCACTTTTCGTCTGGGGGTGCTGCAGTTCCGCAGCTTCTTAGCGCCGGCCGCGCCTGATAATAACAAAAAAAACTTTTATTATTACTCTTGAAACTTTAGGTGATTAATTATAAAATCTCGCATTTCCATCGCTGCTTATCTTCCCCAGATCAATGCGTACTCCACTCAGATCCTAGAGAGAAAGATGAAACTGGAGGCTTGTGATTTCTTCTCCGTGGATATGTCCTTCATTCATGGGGTGAGTCGTCTTTTGGTAGATTACCAGATTGACCATCTCGCACATGAGATAGGAATGATACTCTTGAGTAGAATGTAACCAACAGGCAAGTTTAATTGTTAAAAAAAAATCCATCACCTAATCCTCAGAGTCCTATTACGTACATCTACATACTATGTCTTCAGATACTCAAATAAATGAGGAAAAATCTAAGCATTTCCTAGAATCCAATCCACTTATCACAAATCCATGCGCTATATTGTTTATATTACAAGTCTTGTGCTGTAACATCGCTTGGTAGTATAATTCTGGTAAGAGAAAGCAAGGAGGACAAAGAAAACCAAACTTTCTTTTATTTTATTTTAATAAATAAAAGAATACTTTGGCTGAAAGTTGAATCTGCTACAGTTACAACTGTAGAGAAACTCAATAAAACACTCTTTTTTTTGTCAGGAAAATCTAGTTCAAAAACAGATAGTATGAGTTAATAGGACCTTGCCAATACTAGACCCTTGGTTACCCTAACATAGAGATAGGCTAACCATTCTGGTAGTAATGCCTAGTTTTCGTGTTTGATTTCAGATAGTCGGAGTTGCCACAACTTACTTAATTGTTTTCATCCAGTATAACACGTCTTAAGCCGGATTATTAGAAATCATACCACTAGACAAATTACTTTACACGAAAATTGCATAATATGTATAGCATTAGGCTAATACCTATTAGTTTGCATTACAGCTATCATTAGTTTGCACTCCTACATAGTACGCAAAATTTCTATTCAGTTAAACCTTTCGCATCAAACCACTATGGAAGACTTGAAAAAGATGTCTGCAGAAAATAAAAACAAAAAAACAACAAATAATTCCAAAGAAGAAGAAGGAGAAGTTGTAGAAGGAAAGACATTTGTCTGTACATTATCACGAGAAGAAATTCGAGAGAACAGAAGAATCAAGCGTAAACAGAAACGCCATGTCGTCTGGTTGGAAAAGCAAAAGCAGAGAGAGGATCAGCTCTACGAGGAAATGGCCAATCGTGGAAGGACTGACAAATTGAAGATCATTAAAGAGGAACAGTTGAGTAGCTACCGAAGAATCCAAGCTGAAGATCGATATGATATAAATCGAAACCATGAAAATCAGAGAATTGGTGAATTTCTTAAAATTAATGAAGACCAGAAGCTTAATGAAGAAATGTTCCCAAAACTTAACCAGAAGCTCGATAGTTTAGGAGAAACTTCTCTATCGAAATTGTATAGTCTGGAAACAATAAAGCTTTCGACTGTAGTAAATAAGGTCCCAAATGCAGTGACTGACCAGAAACACTTTCCAGACTTGGCAGGAAAA
Source organism: Bactericera cockerelli (assembly GCA_024516035.1). Lineage (NCBI taxonomy): Eukaryota > Metazoa > Arthropoda > Insecta > Hemiptera > Triozidae > Bactericera > Bactericera cockerelli. The sequence goes on along the minus strand of CM044958.1, from coordinate 5,930,797 downwards.
AGCACAAAAGGATCTGAAATATCAGCTGGTGGTAATCAGAAAAATAAAGGGACATGCAATCAAAGTAGAAAAGAAATTTTTGATGTCCCTTTGAAAAATAATACAGAAGACGACACACTTTTCAATACAAAAGAAAAAGTATGTAGTGAAAAGAAACCCAATGAAAATGAAAACGTTAAGAAAGATGTAACCCATTTAGATTTAGAAAAAGACCAAATAAATAGTAGTGGGAAAACCCCCAACGAAAAGTACAAGTTAACAAATAAGCAACCTGTGAATCGTAAATGTTCCAAGCGAGCATTCTATTGTATTAATCTTTTACAAACGGCAAAGGTAAGATTCAGATCTCTTTTTAATGATTGTTACGACCTCAGATAAATATAAATGTTTTCAATAAAACTCACAAATTATTTTTTTTTAATTTAAATTGGCCTTACTAACAGCGACGCCGCTATTAATTGCCTCTCATTAGTTAAAATGATTAAATGAATCCCAGTTAATGGTTTTTGTATGATATGTCTAGTTAGAACTCGCTGATGACATGCAGAGAATTTCAGTAAATGATTGTGCACGTTCCAGTTGTAGTTAGTGAGCGTCCACGTTCCACATGCAGAGGTTTTTGGGAAAACCGAATTCCACATGTAGTTCACTTATGTCCCAGTTGTAGAATAGAATAGAATAGAATAGAATATACCTTGTTTATACTGCCGAGGTAAGACTGAAAAGTCCCTTTACTCCAGTTGTAGAGGTTAATAGGGTAAATTTTAGACTTCATGAACTGGCACTTCAGTTCCACATATTGAGGAAATCCACATGACCAAGTTCCACTTATTCAAGACTGTATTTCACTGATTTTCACATAAAGTTAAAGTTCTACATTATTATAATCAAACCTTGTTCTCTTACTCATAACTTTATTTTTCCTTTTGTTTAAAACAGATACAACAAATAAAGAAAGAGAAAAGAAAGAAGTCAACCACTAAAATTAAAATAGCCCCAGTTCAAATCGAAGGAAATCCGCTTGATTCTTCAAAACCACAGAAAATGAACAAAGGAAAACTTTACTTGAGAAAGGAAGGCGTGAGAAAAAACAAAAAGAAAACGACGAGAATGAAAAAAATCATTTACAAGTATAGGGCACTCAAAAAAAAACTTGTTGTCCAACATGATGAAGTTAATAATGTTTTACTTAATAAAGAGTTTCTTGATTTACTAAATCATCATATTGGCTCAGATTTTGATCTGAGTGGTGACTGTGATAAACAAATTTTGCTCTTCAACTTTTTCACGGACAGGAAGAAAAGGAACAAAATATGGGATAAGATGAGAGATTGTATTCGTGATAGTATTAATAAAAACTTGAACAAATTGAAATCTAATTTAGAATATAACATAGAAAAGGATATAATTATTGATGATACATATGAAAGTGACTGTCATAAAAACAAAGATGATTTAAATGAAAGTGATGATATAAATAAAGACATACAGATAAAAGACAATAGTAATGATATTACACAAAACATCAATGTTAATGAGGAGCCCAGTCTTAAATATAATGATGCAACCAAAAACGATATCTGTGATTTAGAAATTAGCCAAAACAATAAACGTTCTGAAACGAACAATTTGAGCCTCGGTAAAGAAAACTTTACCAAAAGTGCAATAATTGACAATGCTTTACCTAGCAGTCAAACTTTTAGTTCAAAGAAACAAAAAAGGTTGCAGAAGAAAATGCAAAGAAAACTTGCATTAAATTTAGATAAAACAATTGTGGTAAACAAAAGCAAAACAGATGGAGAGGCAGTAGGTATTGTTGAGAGTAAAAAAGATCTGATGAATATTGTAGATGCTGTTGCTAAGAAAGAGGACATACAACAGTTGTGTTCAGTGAAGCTACAAATTCACTCCAGATCTTTCCGTCCGTAAGATTTTTCTTCTTATTTCTTTATTTTTAAAAAGAGTGACACCTACAGTTCACAGAACCTCTAAAAATTAGAACTTTTTTGTGCAGCCCAAATTATATTTAATATATCAGTTATTTTGGTGTCATCATTATGTGTGGTCATCTCAAATGAATGAGGATATCAATATTGTACAAACCATAATTAATTATTGTTCTTAAAGATTAATACGAGAAATGGTATCTTAACACATTGAACACCATGAAACCTACCGGTGGGTTTCATCCAGATTTTTCAGAGCACACAATGATACTCGGTCATGAAACCCACCGGTGACAAAATCAAAAATCCCAATTTTTTCCTATGTACCTGGAAAAAAAAATAGAAAAAAACCTCTACTAAAAGACATTGTTAGAAATTTTGTACTTTTCTTTTTCAGCTACTGCAATCAAATGCCCTCTCCAAGTCTGCGCAAGTGTTCCATAGATCTCATCAAACAGGTTGTGCAGTTTCAAAAGCGCCTCTACCAATCCGACCCCCTCAAGGGCGCAGCAAAGAGAAGGTACCTCGTGGGAATTAACGAAGCGAGGAAGAATTTGCCCATCAAAGGGAAAGTGAAACTTCTGTTTGTGGCACCGGACTTGGAGTGCGTACCGGTCTCAGGTTTGTATGTAACTTTTTTTTCTTAAAGATGAGTGTTTCACAGCCTTTTTTATTTCGTATCCATGAAACAGGAGCTACTGTAGATGCTTGTGGTCTGTGTTGTAGCCTGTCCATCCCGTAGTATGCCTCCCTTCTGATGGGCGAGAAGTGACACAATACTTGCCATTTAGGTGCTGGGTCAACACGAGCGCACCGCAGTGGCGGCTCGTCGGGTGAAGACACTGAAGACATTTTCACCTAATTTTGAACAGTGAAAACACTACTCATAATCCCTTGAACATGGCACAATTGATCCAACTCAAAGAAAAAAAAAAAAAAAAAAAAGAGTAAGCTTTGTGTAAAATAGATCAATGCTGCTTAACATTTCATGTTACTTTCCAAGGAGAACACCAAATGTGAAGACAATTCGAAATAGTCTTCAGTTGTCCTTGAATCAACCGATCAGAGTTGAGTATTTCCAAGTAGGTATCATGAAATATTAGGCAAGAACTATATCTATGTAATATGCTACTGAGGACAGTCTTCAGTTGTATTCAGTTTACATTATCTACACGACCTCATACGAAATGTCACGAAGCCACCATGTGCGATGTCATGTGTTTTTGATATTAACATTGTTGCCAGTAGCATTATGCCAGACCTAGGAAACCAGTCAATGATTTAGCCTCCCATATCTAGCACAATCTTGTAATATTAAAAAAAAAAATAACAATAACGTAGGCGTTAGGAAAGCAGTATTTTGTGTCAGGAATTTTGGATATTATTTCTCATTTTTTGGGTTCTAGTTTTGTACATAGTTACTAAAAGATAGCCGATACCAATAAATTTTAACTATTTATGTATCTTGTCAACTATAGTCTTAAAAAGGACATCTCGATTGAAATCAAATCTCGGAGATAATTATTTAATGTAGGTACCGAAATTGAGCCAAATAAGATAATCTGGTATCTAGTTGTTCCAAGAAGTTTTTAAATAGGGACAATGGTGGTCCTGTTTAAGATCCTGACTATGGAACCACTTTAAAAAAAATCATGAAATTAGACGTGTTGAAATGAAATTCTCAAGAGAAAATTCTGTTCAGGCGGTGTAGTATTATTTTTGAAAATAAATATACGTCTTACATGATTTGAGGGATTTCTTTAAATTTAAAATATAGCTCTTGAAGTTTGTAGAAATTTAGCTATGAAATTAACTTGGCAACATTGTATCTCTTATCTTTAGAATGTAAACAAAACTTGTTGCGCACTTTTCAAATTTTATTAGATTATTTTCAAATCTTCTCAACGGTAATTAAGTGACTTTTAATTGGTGTAACTAGTTAATAAAATTATCTCCCAGTATTTGATACAGGATAGAAACATTATTCCTACCTGATCTGACCTGTGCTTTTCATAATAAGTTGAATATGAAGTAGCTATGTACTTCTTTCAGTGTCAGAAATAACATTATAATTATGCAGGTTGCAGGTAGCTAAGCACACAGCTTCCAGTGAAGTACTTAAAATTATAAGGCAATATCTGTGTTTTTCATAAATAGTCATTTAAACATCAATGGTAACACAAATTTAAGCTGATTTTATATTTGTAGTAAGTATGTTTTCTTAGATTTATTTTGTAATCTGGTGGTGGATTTTCTTCCAGTTTTGGATTGTAATTTTTAGTCTTCAACTAACTTTCTTTCCTTCCCAGTTCTAACCCCTCTTTAAAATGTTGTACCTACCTATCTACTGAGGTATAATCCTAATATTTTTATTTTAATTCCTTTTTACCAACTTTTAGTTAATAATTTTTATTAAGATGAATAAATATTTTTTATTAAGATGAATAATTAATAACAACATTTCAAAGAAACAATGAGATTCCCACAAAATCATGGGGTTCAAACATTAAAAGTAACCCCATTCAGATTAAGAAGTAATGAGGATATGAAAGATATTATGATTACTGGATGTCCAATTTCTAACCACCATTAAAAAAGTAAAGCAAATGCCTGCCCCACAGCCATACAGTTCAAGCCTGAATGGCTTATGAAAAATGAATGGCTGTGTACCAGCTCAAGTGTTGACAAATTGTTCTGCTGGCCTTGTTTATTTATTAAGTACCAAGTGTTCTCCAAAAAAAGTACCTATAAAAACTTATATGATGCAAAACTGGTATGAGAGAAAATCATGCTTTGCAGGGAAACAGCCATAACTTACAATGGGCTGTGTTTATGAGACCATAAGAACTAAGATCTGATAAATTAATAATTTTATTTTTTCAATACTTCTGGGTATAATTTGTCTTCACCTAGTCTTGAAGTCAGGAGCCGCCACTGGCGCACCGGAAGGTATCCCTTACAAACAACTGAAAACCAAATTTTGAATACAAAATTTTTCTTATAAACATTAATTAAAAAGAAGTGTATAGCATTCAGGGCGGGATTAATGGACGTTTTTGTAATACCTTTGTTGGTCTAAGTCACGGATTGCGTACTGTGTAAGATAGGGAAAACCGACGCTTAGCAATGACTTGTGATATAGAATTTGTCTATTAATTCCTTACCTTGAATACTTACACAATACTTGACTACTTCTACAATTTTTATGGGATTTTTTGTTGTTCTTCTTGAAAAATGGACATTGTAGCCAGAACTCTTCCAAACTGTCAATATTCCATCTCTGCTTGACGAGTTATTACAATAATATCTTGAAAGAGGACATTTTTCCGTAATGATTTTTCTGGGTGTCCATTTGTCCAAAGGTGCTCTGGTAATATTATGTTTCGTGAATTCCAAACAGGACGCCCTAGCCTCGGGCTTGGCGACAATGTGACGGAATTGAAATAATTATACGAGTACTTCTATAATAAATACATAAAGGATTTATTTTTCTTCCCAAGTTTCAACTTTCTCACACACACTGAACAACCAGGAGTCTGAGTTGGTCAAACTGGTCACAATAGATCTAATAGAGGTCGGTGTGAAAATTAGGACGTCTCTTGTGGAACTCCAACCAGTTTATAATAATAATGAAAGTGTTAATTGTATTACACTAAATACTTTGAATATGTATGTAGTTTTCGAAGATTGAGAATTTAACCTGATGGATTTGAAGACTTTCTTCTTTATTAATTATCAAAACAAATTTAATCAAGTTTTATTTACAGTACGAGCATAGCGTGTAGATTAATGTACGAGTATGGACTTGGAATATTTACAAAATGAAATTATAAAACAAATCTTGATCAAGGATAGTGCAAATGCCAACGACATTCTCTTTAATCTATTGTCTCTCTATTTCAGGAGGAATCGAGGATGATGTTCAGAACTTGCTGACGATGGCAACTCTACAGTCAGTGCCCTATCTGTTCAGTATACCACGTCGCACTCTGGGCTACATCACTTTCAGGGCTCCGTCCCCAGTGTCCTGTGTAGCGGTGCTGGACTATTCTGGCTGCGAGGTAAGTTTTTTTTTTAAACTAATAACTTTATGGGCTATGGGAGCTAGAGTATGTAGATGTACAGGTCAAGCAATTTTAACTTGCGATTGAGATTTAACTTGCGATTGAGATTAATTTTTTTGGGGGGAGGGAGTGTATTAACGTCGCTTTCAACTGCTTGGTCATATGACGACGGGGATTTTACCCTCCATTCGCTGGAAATTCTCAAACCAGCTACTCAATATAACCACACCTCTCTCACGCAGGATACTTGGGCACCAAACCACAGTATCCTACCTACAGTAATGTTAATAAATTTAAGAATGATTCGGTTCGCGTGATTGGTGCTTGCCCCATTTCAGAAAAATCTGTGCTCTGATTTCAGAATTTTTCGTGTACTTGGACAGATACGATGTAGTAGCCTTCTGAATAATTTTGGTTATGTGTCAGATCTGTTGATAATGGACGGTGTATATTTCCCTTATTTACTTCCGATAAATTTCTAATCTTAGAAATCGGAAGTATTTTGTTCGTTTTTGTAAAATAAAAAAAATTTTTGCTCCGATTTCAATTTTCTTTTTATATTTCTGGACGTTTCATAACCTTCTGAGCAACTTCGGTTTTGTATCTATTTTTCGGTCTGTCGTTTAAAAACATTACTTGGTGGCAAATCTCAGAAACTGATAAACGGATTTCGACGAAATTTTATAACCAACTTTTTACTTAAACGCTTTTATCTCGTGAAGGGTTCACCCGATTTTGATGAAATTTTGTATGTATATGCGCGTATTAGCGTTTTACATATTTTTTTAACCCATTAACGCCTAGCGTTGCCATATGGCAACGATGGAGGCAGTGCAAGTTTCTGATCTGTTAGTTCAAAACGGTACATGTTACCACTTTATAACATTATAGTTCTCATTTTGGACAACATTTTCTTCCTTCTGAATTTTACTAGACAGTTTTATCAGTTGTTTTATCATTTTCAAAATGATATTCATTTTTCAAAATGGATCAACGTTTTCCAACATTACAGGCGTTCATGGGTTAATAAATTTTGATTTAGCTCTGATATTTTAAAATCCAAAATTTTGGACAAAAAAGTCAAAAATAAGGTCTACGACTTGCAGATTTGTAGAATCTAGAATGTAGGAAATACGATATTCTACCATATAAAACAAATTTGAAGAAAATCGGTTTTGGAGACACAAGTGATTTTATATAAAATCTCAAAATTGCCACGTATACGTATCCCACGTTTATACAATGTGAACTAATCATGACGAAGTATTGTGTTCATAATTGGCAGTGTTTTTTTTTTTTTTTTTTTTTTTTTTTCTTCTTCTTCTTTCATTTCAGCTCCTAGTGGGTCAGATTCTTCCGCTGATAGAAGAAGCTACACGCGAGTACGACATTCGCTTGAAAGAAGCTCTGGACCAATCAGCGAACACCAATGTGCCTAATATAGACGAATCCAAGATTGATAGTGATAAATGAGGAGTTTCTTACCCCAGGAAGTTAGGACCCATTAGCTAGCGAAGGAAGTATTGATGATATATTTGGACACATTGAGTTAAGCTAGCAATACTAATTGCATCATACTGAAAAATATCTGTAAATATGTATTGGTACCTTCAAGAAATAAGTTGAATTTTATTATAAAAATTTAAGCGGAACAGTACGAGCATATTTAAATGTTTTGATCATTTGATCGGTTGAAGATAAAGAAAATATAACAAGGTCATTTCAGAAATCAACAGTGTTTTTTTTTTTTTTTTTTTTTTTAATAATCTTGGAAAATATTGTTTATATCTCTGAACAGGTTGTTGTCTGAACATTCAACATATATTAAACATGTTTAATATATTAAACATAGGCTGTGATTGGTTGAAACTCCAACTTGAGCTCGTGTGTGGCTTAGCTTACCTTTAATCCTGTTTCATAAAGTGGTCCTAATAGAGGCTGAAGGCAAGCTTGTCCGTTTCGCCATTTTTAATTATATTCGTCCAAATTTATTTTCCTGCCTGGTGTTTGTAATAGTAATGCAGTATCTCGTTATGCAAACTGGATTATTCAGGCAATTTGTATTTTGGAAATGTGGACCCATGTTACCAAGTACAATATATCGGTTTAGCGTAAGTATAGCACGCTCGTTTTGTTTTTCTTGGCGTTGCAAAACTAGCGTTTTGCTTGATGTACAATAAATAATATCGACTTATTTATACTGTCCGATTAAGGCAAAGCCTAAGACCTATAATTATGTGGTCAAAATCTCAACCGGAAGGATAACTTGTCATGTCCCGACTGGGTGCGACCTCTGGATTTCCAACCATACACCTTGACCACTGAGCTACCATAGATTCTCATCATGAGACATCACAGTGCTCCCTATAAATTTCATATCGACAACTAGTAATCTTAACAGTAATGGTCTTAGAAATCAGTATAGAGATATCAGCACCCAAACTCCTATATATTGTTTCTATACATTCCGACATTTGCGGTCCTACCTAGGCTGGGTGAGGTTAATGGTAGCTGGTACGATTCCCAGCGAATGGAGGCTAAAACCCCCGTCCTAATCCAGTACGTTAAATCAAATAGAATCGTTGGCGTTAGGAAGAGCATCCAGCCGTAAAAAATGTGCCAAAACCAACCTACCTCAACCTTGAGGTTGAACAACGTCGACCCTGCTCAAGCAGGATAAGTCAGAGTAGAAGGGGAAGATTTCTTGTTTCTATAAAGTTCCTAAATTTCAAATTTACTAAAATGAAAATAATAAAACAGATTTTATTTATTTAATTTAAAAACAATGATTTTATTTCTTTTCTAAATAATGTTATATGAAAATGACAATAAAGTTTATATAATGTTTTGTGACTAGATATCCACATTATATTCTTTTGTTTTTTTTAAATAAAATGTACAAAATCATTCTACACTAGAAGAACTAGAGTGTTAGAATCAGTAGAAAATAATATAAAATAATCACAACGAAGATCTTAAATTAAATAGTCACAAAATTGTAGGAAAGTCAGAGTTTCAGACAATTCTAAAAATACTTTTACAAATATTTCTCACAAGACATTGTGAGTCCTACTTTCAGAACTTAATTAACAGTGGCAAAAAGTATTTACAAAATATACAAGTGTGGAAAACAAGCTGTGTCCATAACTAGAATAACTGAAGGGGTGTCTAGAAGAACAACCTATGTTATTTTTGGTACTTTTCAGGAGAGAGGTTTAAAGTTGAAATTGCTGTTATTTTATTTCAATTTAGGTTTCTTGCCACATAGGTTGTTATTCCACTCAACCCAAAAAACACAAAGAAAAAAACATGCCAAGAAACTTACTTTTCTACTGGGAAGGTAAATTTGTGTAGAATCTCTTGTGACTAGTGTTTACAATTATGCATAGGTAACTAGTGTTTACAATTTAAATAGGTGTCTCAACAAAATTGTTATGCACCTAAAAATTGACACAATAAAATTAATTAGAATAAACGAAAATAATTTTATTGGCAGACGAAAATAAAACAAACGGCCGTGGGGTTAGACTATAGACTTTTGCGCGCACGCACTAACTGAAATTTTTGTCACATAGGTTGTTCTACATCAAAATTTTCATCCCTTCTCCCACTCTTTTTTCCAAGTTTGACCGACATAAGCCGATTTTTTCCGAATTCTGACAACACTACGCTATGAAAGAGAACACATAGGTTGTTATTCTGCAAAAAAAAAAAAAACTCGAAAAATTAACATAGGTTGTTCTTCTAGACAAGCCTTCAACTAATGCAATAACAATAGGGGAAATAATGGAATTGAACAAAATTAACAGTAACAAGCAATGTAAGCATGGTGTGGTGGGAAGTGCCTTTAAACTTGCCACCAACCAAAAGAAATAATAATAGGATAGTGAAAAATGAGTTAATATTCATGGTTCTAAAACTAGATTATAGTTTGAATCCTTAAAAAATAAAGACGAAAATAAAAAGTTGACCCCAAAAGATAACAAGTAGAAAATTAATAAGCTAACATTTGTTGAAAAAAATATTAGAAGTTCATGGACTCTCTTAATCCATAACAGAAAAAAAATTAAGACTGATAAAAGCACCTTTGTATACGAGCTACATAATTGAAAGCTATACGTACGAGTATACATACATAATATGTATTTTCTCTTTGTATTGGTTATTATTATTAATCATTTGTATGGGTGTTCATTTTACACCTCAAAATTATCATCGAAATTAAATACTTGCTTTTAGTAGCCTTACTCACAAATGAAAAAGCAATAATTCTTATCAAAACTAAAAGGAAAAATCCTTCTCTTAATACTGAAATTTAAGAGTTGAAAGAACCTGCCAAGTTTGTGAGGAATTTTCAAAGAAATATCTATTTGAATATTGGAAAGCATTTTTTCAAGAGTCACAATTCATTGTTTTAATTTGATTGAGACTTTATACTCCAAAGCTGAAATAGACCAAGTCACAACAATTCATTGGATAAAAATGTACTTAGGTGAACCTTGAGATCTAATTTCTTACAAAAAAAGTAGCTCAAGTGAAATAGAAATAATATAAGTAGATCATATAGAAGAGAAATTACAGCAGCTATGAACTAACAACATTTATAAGGAAATAATATTAATCTTTGGTTTTACAAACCTACAGAAAGTTCCGTTCATGAGATCAAGTCTTGCACAGATCCAATGTAGTTTCGATCATATCTATTTTTTCATCGTATGGAATTATTACAAAACTGCCTCGTTTCTAGTTTATTCATCTTACAATATTATTCAAACCAATCGTCATCCTAATGGCAGTGTTACAGAAACGAATTAAATTATCGAATGATCGTGCAATCTCAAGAGACCATGAACGGAAAACAATAACATCAATAGTAAGAAAGTTACAAATGTAAGAAAATAGTTGGTCGAATTTTGGTTTTAGATTTTCGTAACATGAGTTTTCACAAACGTCAAGTGTGTCTTTAGATTATGTCAACGTAATTTCACTTGATTTTCTCCAAAACTAACTTAATTGCAGTAATTAACAGACTGATTAATTCGTGAACATGATGATATGCCATTAGCCTTTTGATTATGTATAAAATAGTCTGCCAAGTTCATGATTAAATCTGTCCATTAGCAACTATACAGGGTGAGCATAAAGTCTCACCCCACCCCCCATATCTCGAGAATGGCTGAAAATACAAGAAAACGCAAAAACCCGTATTCCTTTATTTTTAGGGGGATGAATTTTCAGCCAAAAAAAATTTGCCTACAGGGCCCCAGTCAGGCTGGGCATGGACGAACTTTAAAATCTTCAATAGAATGGTATGTCTTGTGGCATATTGTTTTAAAGGTCTCATTGAGAAAAGTTCATTACAATAAATTTCAGTGAGATACGACTTACCGTTCTTGAGATACAGGGTCGGACGTCCTGCGTAATATCCATATATTTTGACCTATAACTCGTTGACCGTAAATTCCAGAAAAATGAAATTTGTTGATAAGAACTCCTTACGGTAAGAACTTTCGAACAAGTTAAAACTTGATTTGTTTTTTCGTTAAACATTTTCGGACTGTTCGTCTGGCTGGCTGACGAAACCGACCAGAAACTAATATCAACAGAGTATGTCGAGTTATATCTTTTTCGACAGTGCTTGTCATAAGGAGTTACTATCAACAAATTTCATTTTTCTATAATTTACGGTTAACGAGTTATAGGTCAAAATATATGGATATTACGCAGGACGTTCGACCCTGTATCTCAAGAACGGTAAGTCGTAGCTCACTGCAATTTGTTGTAATGAACTTTTCTCTATAAGACCTTTAAAACAATATGCCACAAGACATACCATTCTATTTAAGATTTTAAAGTTGGTCCATGCCCAGCCTGACTGGGGCCGTGTAGCCAAAAAAAATTTGGCTGAAAATTAATCCCCCTAAAAATTAAGTAATACGGGTTTTTGCGTTTTCTTGTATTTTCAGCCATTCTCGAGATACGGGGGGTGGGGTGAGACTTTATGCTCACCCTGTATATTGGACTGTGTTTCAGGGCAAGTGGCAGAAACGGTGGGATCATTTCTTACTCGACAAAGAAATAAGACTCGGCTAAGAAATAAGACGTCACAAATTTCTAACCTCGTGATTCGTGTATGCTTGCATTGTTATAACTCGAGAACCACAAGTCGAAATGAGCAGAAACTTTGCACCACAAAACGAATGACGAGTTCACCGACTTCCGACACCTGACGTCACATTTCCAATCTCGAACAAGCAATCCGGCGTCACAGTCAATTACTTCTACGTCCCGATGGTGTCACAGTCTACGACTTGTACGTGCGGATGACGTCACGGATCACAGCTCGACACATCGGGCAGTGGCCACCGCCCTTCCCTTGCCACTGCTGCCTCGCACAGTCGTAGCACATGCACATGTGGCCGCACATGTAGAGCACCGCATCGATGGGCTTCTCGTAGCAGACTGTGCAATCGGTGCCTTCGGAGCCGCCAAGTGAAGAGACCGTGCCGTCAACGGAGAGGTTGAAGTTCTCGGCCCAATCCCGGACGGCCTGAACGTGCTCCTTGCTGCGCGTGTCCATGTGGGGGGGAGGGGGGAGAGCCGCCACGGAGGGAGAGGGGGAGTTGACCGGCTGAGGAGAGAAGAGGAAGAATTCGTCAGTATGGAAGATCGACAAGGAAAATATTTATACAGCAGAACTGCTCCTTCACCCACTCAAAGAGAATTCGCTCATGAGATTTTTTTACCAATCACAGCGCATTAAAAGTTTATTTTTTTTCCAACTGTTGTAACAACTGTTTGACTGCTGTAGTAAAAGGACTTTTCAGTCTAACCTCGACAGTATAAACTAGATATATTCTATTTCAACTGTCCAAATTTACTGCAGGGGGTAAATGTTTTTTTTTTTTTTTTTTTTTACGCTATAAAACACAATATTTATTGCAGACTAAAATTTTGCAAAATAAAATATCTCTTCAACACGTAAGCATATGTAATAAATTGGTATAGTAATAATAATAATAATATTGCCTTATTTATACTGCCCGATTAGGACTATTACGTCCCATTATTCCAGCAGTAAGCCCAAGACGTATTATTATGTGGTAAAAATCCCAAATGGGAGGATAACTTGTCATTTTCCGGCTGGGTTTCGAACCCGCGACATCTTGAATCTCTGAATTCACAGAGTGCCGCCTTTACCACTGAGCTACCGGGACGATGATTGTATAGTATGATTGATTTACGTCGCCTCACCTCAATGTAGGTGTGACTGTAGGTAGACAGCAGGGTTGCGGAGCCCTGGGCCCCGGAACAAGATGGCGGCGGTGACGTCATACGCTGGGGCTGGGGTGGGGGGTTGTAGGGTGGCAGGTTGACCACCAGAACTGTGCCGCCGGTGTTGGGCTGAACCACTACGTGCTCGGGAAGGTTAACCTGTGGAGGAGAGGAGGTGGTGTTTTAGAGATATGTGGTTGTAAGAGAAAGTGTTTTAGAGATATAATTATGGTTGTAAGAGAAAAAGTGTTTTAGAGTTATGTTGTAAGACAGGTAATGTTTTAGAGATATGTGGTTGTAAGAGAAAGTGTTTTAGAGATATAATTACGGTTGTAAGAGAAGAAGTGTTTTAGAGATATGTTGTAAGACAGGCATGTTTTAGAGATATGTGGTTGTAAGAGAAAGTGTTTTAGAGATATAATATTATGGTTGTAAGAGAAGAAGTGTTTTAGAGATATGTTGTAAGACAGGTAATGTTTTAGAGATACGTGGCTGTAAGAGAAGCAGTGTTTTGGAGATATGTTGCCGGTGAAGTGAATGACATTGTTTTAGAGTAATAATAGCATGATCAATTATGTAGTGGTCTTGTAATCTGGCAAGTGTTAAAAATTTAATAAAACGAGTCAAAGTAAATGTGATAAAACACACAAATAATAATTTTATAAGATAGGATCTTAGGGATTGTAAGACATGCCTTGATTAAAATGTAACTTATTTCTGATTTTAGTGACTCGTATTGGCTGTATGTGTTTTTTTTTTTTTTTTTTTTTTTTTTTTTTTTTCCAATGCCAAAAAAAGTGACTCGTATTTTTTGTATTTTTTTCTATACTAGTTTCATTCCGCCTGAATATTTACCTGCATCGAGGGAGGCGGAGGCCCTTGCCTCTGCTGCTGGGACCTGACCGCCAGTGCCTGACTAGTGGCGGCGGCGGGGTGCCCGCGGAGTCCGCCACTGGGCGACATCACCCGGGAAGAGCCGAGCACCCGGATCTTCTGGGTCGACCCGTAGATGTCGAAGAACGCCCACAGGGTGAGAGTGTGGTCGACGTGCATGAGGGTGGTGGGGGGGCACCCGTTGCGACTCATGGTCACCTCGCCTGGGGGGGAGAGAAATGAGTTTGTTAGTTTATTTATAACAAAAAATATCTCATTTATTTATTTTGAAATGGAATAGTATTGAATAGAGCACTGCATCATTGGGATTATAGAAGAAGGAAGCTTCTTCTATAACCCCAATAATGTAATAGTTAAGTAGGATTCTTGCATTTCACGTAAAACAAAATGTAATCATCATCAGTGGTATGATGATTGATAGAATAGATATATCTGAAACTTTAACCTAATAAATATACGAGTATAAGACCTGTTTGACTGCTGAAGTAAAGGAACTATTCAGTCTCAGCTCGGCAGTATAAACAAGACATATTCTATTCTATCCTGTCTAAGCAATATGAACAAACAAAAAAATGAGACTCACCACGAGGAGTAATGCAGAAGGTCAGATCGTCTCCCTGGCGCGGAGAGTTGGCCACATCTTTGCTGACCACCCAGTATTCCGGCCGGTCCAGCAGACAGTTGCTATCGTCGGGCAGGTCGGCCGGCTTGAGAGCGGCCGGATTGCAAGAGGTGAGGCCGAGGGCTAGAGCTCCGTAGTAGCGGCCCTCTGTCTCCAGGACCTGAAGAAATGAGGGAGATTGGAAATTATTGATTTTTCAGGGTTTTTTATTTAAGTTAAGTTATCATATTTGTGTTGATCACTTTCGTGATGACACAACTACTCAAACTCGCTTTACCAAATTTACGCTGAAACCCGGACTTGAACCACCGACCTCCAGGTTACAAGTCCGCCGCCTTATCGATCAAGCTACTATTTGTGTATTTTATCAGTGTATAAATATTGATTAAAAAGTGTGTTTTTATGCGTTTAAAAGGTGAAATTACAATATTAATTTTAGATCTGTTGAATATAAGTGTAATTATATTGATAAGAGTAATTTTAATAATATTGATTAATTGATGTTTTATAATAGACTAGCGGGTTACACCCGCCGCTTCGCCAGCCCATCAAACACACACAACGCACACACACACCCACCCACACACACACATCCACACACACACATCCACACACACCCACACACACGCACCACACGCACACACCCACACACCACACACACAACATACCACACACACACACACACCACACACACACACACCACACACACCACACACACACACCACACACAACACCACCACACACACACACCACACACACACACCACACACACCATACACACACACACACCACACACACACCATACACACACACACACCACACACACACACACACACAAAATGTCATTTAGGTTTGAAAAAAAACCTGAATATTTTTTGTCGCCCATCTATTTTCTGGCCTTCCCCGGCGTAGCTCAAGAATGGCTCATCAGAATTTCGCGATCAATATGTCAAATGAAAGCCTAAACCCTTGCCTAAAACTTTCTCGCTCTGAGTTGATAGGTCGTCACTTCAAATTTCGAGAAAAAATGTCATTTAGGTCAAAAAACGTGAATATTTTACATGTTACCCATCCATTTTTTTACCTTACCCGGCGTAGCTCAAGAACGGCTCATCAGAAATTCGCGATCGATATGTCAATTGAAAGCTCAAGCCCTTGCCTAAAACTTTCTCGCTTTGAGTTGATAGGTCGTCGCGACAAATTTCGAGAAAAAATGTCATTTATGTCAAAAAACGTGCATTTTTTTGCGTCACCCATCCATTTTTATCCTTACTCATTGTAGCTTAACCTCAGGGAGATATAATCTAGCCTAGAAGAATTTCCTGATCCAAGCGGACCTATGTGCAAAATTTCAGGTTTCTCGGTCAAACGGTGTGGATTTGTATAAAGAACATACATACACACATACATACATACATACATACATACACACATACAGACAGCTTTCTTTTATAGATATAGATAATGATAATGTATCCCAAATGACGTAGGATGTAAATTTCTACCAATATTTACTTTCTTTGATTTCTGTCAGCGATTAGAAGGTTCGATATTTCTGTACAATCATATAAGAAGGGAAGTTTGTAAGATAGGATTGTAACATGAAAAGTATCCGTCGAGAAAAGTATCCGGCGCAGTCAATTTTGAATTATTTTCAAACTACAAATCCGCCGCTTTATCGAGCTAGCTGCTGACAGAGGTTCAAAAAAGTCAACTCACTTTTTTGAGAATGCCGTAGGCATTAGCACCGCCCTTGATCAAGTTTTGTTTAATAATTTCAACTCTGTTTCTTGTAAATTGTATATACACTATATTTTGTAAATAAAACTTGATTAAATCTGTTTTATAATAACTCACCTGAATGACAATCTTCTCTCCCAGCTGCACAGGTCGACCCGTGAACACATAGCCCTGAGCGAACTCCGTGTCGCGTCGCGCCGCGATTGTGCGGTCGTTGCTCAGTCGCACGTTGCGCCCAATGGTCCTGTGGAACTGTAGCGGCACCAGATCGGAGGGCGGGGGCACGTTGCGGGGCGGGGTGTACTCTTCGAGCGAGGGCGGGGCGTTCATGGTGAGCCCAGCCATCGAGCTGACAATGTAGCGGTTCATCAGGTCGATGTTGCTGTTGTTGTTGATAGGACTCGACAGCTCTTCCGGACTAAGATGGGCGGAGATTCTGCAAGGAAAAACAGATGGTAAATTATTGTTGTTGATCGGACTGGATAGCTCCTCCGGACTAAGATGGGCGGAGATTCTGCAAGAAAAAACAGATGGTAAATTAGATTGGTTGTTGTTGTTGTAGCCAGCCAACAGCTGGAGGGGTGAGTGATGGTCTCCAGCCAACTTTATTTCAAAGTTGGCTCGTCCTGAACCACATATTTCTATGTGCGATCAACCATCATGAGGACTTGGTCTTTTCTTTATAAGCCATTAAACCCTTAGGAAACTGCAAGATAGCCTGGCTTGTAAGGGTTGGCTAGTCTGTTCTCTGTTTATAGTCCTCTAGCGAGACAGCGAGAAAACAGATGGTAAATTTGATTAGTCTAGCGTTTTAGTAGTCCTATCACAACGGGGGTGTTTCCCTTCACTCACTGGAAACTGACAAACCTGCTACCCACATGAACCTCACCCAGGGTTGGGCCGGAATACCAGCATCACGAAGTCTTCACCTCGGTGAAGTTTGGTGATCCTACAAGAACCGGTACATTCAACGCGCCATCGACGCCGGCAACTATGTGTATTTGATGCAAAGTAAAAATCAATATTGGGGCAAGGACTCTGAATGTTAACACGGGTATACCACCGGTGGTACACGCACGTTCGTACGGACTGGACCGGATGTACCACCGGTGGTAAACGGGATCGGATAGCCGTATTATCACCGGTCCCACAAGAGAATTCACGAAAAACCATGCCGGTCGTCTAAGGGTTATGTACCTCTCTATACATAAATTTTCATATTTAAAAAAAAAAATCGGAGCAAATATTTTTTTTTTTTTTCAAAAACGAATAAAATCAACAACTCACCTTCGAACATTGTTCAGCTGAGCGCGCGAGTCGATCAACTGGATGGCGGTCGAGTTTCCGTAGATGTCGAACATCGCCCAGAGGGGTCCCCGGGTTTCCACGCCGGTGAAGAAGACACCCTTCTCCTCGCCATTGATCCCAAAGTGGACATCTCCCGCGGCGGTGACGTAATAGAACAGCACCGTGTCTTGCTCGGCGAATCGCTCGGCGAGGGCTTTCGCCCAGTAGCCTGGCTTGTTGGTCAGGTCGGGGCAGACGTAGCGGGGCAGGGCGTACTTCAGGTTGGACGGGTCGTTCGAGGTGAAGCCGAAACGGATGACGCCACTCCAGTTTGTGGAGATCTCCAGGAGCTTGACGTACACCTGTGGGAAAAATGGTTTGGTTTATGCCGGGTCCTGGAGGTGCTTCCCAAGTTCAGCAAAAATTTAGTAAAGCTAGTTTGAGTAATTGTGATCAACACAAATAAATGATAACATGAATTACGTATCTGTTGACGCAACGCAACTCATTATTTATCTGTCGACCTAAACATGAAGTACTGCTAAACCAAAACACGGTGAATCTAATGCCGGGTCCACACTAAGCGAGCATTGTTAGCTAACAATATTCGGAACAATGTTATTTCAAACAAGTCGTAAAAACATTTTCTAATGCCGGGTCCACACTAAGCAAACATTGTTAGCTAACAATGTTCGCTAACAATGTTATTTCAAACAAGTCGTAAAAACATTTTCTAATGCCGGGTCCACACTGCGAACATGTTCGCTTAGTGTGGACCCGGCATTAGATTCACCGTGTTTTGGTTTAGCAGTACTTCGTATTTAGGTAGACAGATAAGTATTGAGTTGCGTTGCGTCAACAGTTGAGTAGTTAATGTTTTCATTTATTTGTTCAAACTCACGTTACTAAATCTTTGCTGGACTTGAACCACCGACCTCCAGGTTACAAAACCACCACCCATTTTTGGTTTAGTAGTGCTGTTGCGTCAATAGATAATTGGTTAGATGGCAAAGTGTTGTCTAAACTCTAAACAGTGACTGTTTCGGCTCAAGATATTATACAAATATACATACTAAACATGTATTTACAATATAATATACCAGATATTATGTTCTACTACAGAGATTAGTTTTAGTATACAAGGTGTGTAATGTAAGTTCCATAACATATCATTCAAAAAATTACTTCGGCTCATGAATACTTTAATTACATACTATATTATTATGTAGAAACAGGTTGAAGTGTAAGTTAATGGAAATATTTCGTCTAATTTTCTTTTTTTTTTTTTTCTTGTTAGAGCGTGGTAGAATGGGTAAGTTTTCCGTGGAACTTATAATAAACGTTGTTTTACAAATAAGTTATTCTAGAGTTAATAAATAGGTACATAATATAGTTATGCTTGACGACGAGGTCCATACAACTCCAGGCGCGCATTAGTTTTGTTTCAAAAGCACAAACTTACATGTAATATAGTCCATGCTATACTTCATGTGTGCTTTACAATTTACAAGTTTACATACGATGTAAGTACATTCGAAACAAGAGGTGCTCGTTCAAGACAACATTTACAGCATAAGTACATAGGTGCTCAAACCTCATATTATAGTGCCTTTTAGTGCGTACACTGTACGAGATTGGAAAATTATTCATAGAAATAATTGAATAAAATACACTATTAGTGAGTTGGTTTTGCTACAAGGTAAGATACGTAGTAATTAGCAAATTTTAAGCTCGAGACTCAAGTGGACGAAAGTATGTGTACATAAATCTTAGACTGTATTAATTATTTTACTCGCTGTGAATTCATTAGCTACAGTACCTAACAACCAACTGTAAATTCATACAATTATTTCTTTGAGAAATCTAAAGATTCTGAGGCATTCTCAGATTGTTCAGTGAATTTCTTAAGGTTCTCAGTAATGTACGACATGCATGTTATTAGTTCAATCACAGCGTCTGGTTGATAACATTGAATTGATGTTAAGTAAGTCTGAAAACTATTTGGTTTGATGATATTAATGAGGAAAAATTCATGCACTGGGTGGAATTCGAACCAATGAATCTCTACGCTACCTGGATTACCAGACTAGCGCGTTTATGACTTGACTACTAACGCACGTTAGATCCTGAACTCTCCATATGATCACTGTTACGAAGAATACAGTCGGTGTGAACAGTCCATGTGATCAGTATGATCACCGTTATAAAGTACATTATAATACAGTCTGTGTGTTCGTGTGTGTTCATACACAAACACACAGAGCCTCCTACAGCTGATTATTGTTCAAACAGAACTATCACAAAGCACGTATAGATAAACCTATCTTGTGACGGGTTTTTTTATTCAATTACGAATTTCCGGTGTACAATTTGACGCAGTGCTCTCACTCTGCCTATGTCGTTCTCCCTCGGTCTTGTTACTGGTGTACTGACACAAGTTGTTTGTTGGTTGTTGTTATTTGTGTTGTGTGTAACGGCGTATCAACGTCGATTAATGTGGTCGTATTTCCCGCCTTAAGCTTCGAAGGTTAATGTAAAAAGGTCTTTCGGAGCTATCCTCCCAACGCCTTGAGCTGGTTGAAGTAAAACGGTTGACTATCACTCAGAAACGGTTTAGTGTCGGTATAGAGGTGCCCAAGTTTAGTCAGCAGTAAAAGAGACGATATCAGTAGGTACCAACACTACCTATTATAAGCTTAGAACAAATAACTAAACCTTGACCCCCCAGATCCTTTTTAATTAACCCCGGGACATCTCAGACTAGAGAATAGGCATGACGTCATCAATTCAGTAGGTATGTCCCACCCACGTCTTGGAGATTTGAAGGCGTCAGGATAGAAATTGAAGGCGTCACTACGACCCACTCCTTCCTGAAGGTTATGAGGGAGATAGATGATGTTGGAGACAGGAAATACCAAATGAACGTCCGTAATAAAATTAAAATAGATAATTCTAGTCTAACTACGAGAAATTACCTATTTAGTTATGAAGATTGTAGGTAGGTGAGCGCTCGTCAAGTAGCACTCGCCAGCCGGCCTATATTAACACGAAACAGAGTATATACTACCTGTGTATTTTGTTTTTTAATATTAACTACGGTCAAATCAAGTTAGGAGAGAAGTCAAGGGATCGAATTTTTTCTCTCTCTCATATCCAGTTTTCTTTTATAAAGAGGTAGGTAAGTAAGTTGGACCTGGAAATTGTTTTCTTATACCAAAGTTCTCTTTTAACTATGCAATTCTCTTAACTCCATATTCGTCTCTTATCGATATTATTTATTTTCGGCTTAAAATGAAGAAATCAAGTTCTTTTTTCGATACAACCAAGAAATAAAGGATTGATTATGTAGCAAGAGAGGAACGTCTTATAGATCTCACTTTTTGGGTGCACGTGCAATAGAGAAGGATGTTATTTAGGATGTGGCCAATAAATTGAAACTGTGGGTAGGAGGCCCCATTTGGAAGCTTTGGGGCTTAGAGCCTAGAAGCTGTCGTCGTGGGCAAAGCCCCATTTCCTGTATGCCCCAGAGGTAAATAATGCTTTATGGTTTTGTGACTTTATATTTAAGCCGCATATACATTTGTACATACTTTGGTCTGAAATATCCTTTGAGTGGTTGAGATTTGACTGTAATCTATGTTTTATTGGTACGAGTATAATGATACTGTCATTTATGCTTACATTATGTACAATTTATATGTATAGTTGAGATTCAACTATAATTTATTTATTATACGTATAATGATGCTTTATGCTATCACTGTCTACAGACAATTTCGACCAAGTCGACACTGTGTGGGAGAATACCATAACTTCAGATGCCCGGACTTTGTACGTTAAGTCAAGACAAATTTGATTTCAAACTAATCAGACAAATTAACATAAATAGGTGCTTGACATGTGTTAATCCCTTGTGTAACATGATTGGTCATATGGCCCAAGTCGTACCTTAATAAATCAATGTGGGTGTATGAACTGAGATTTTTGGCGAACTCAATGGGCTAATGGTTGAAAGCCCACATGAGCCTATGGGATTAGATTAAGCCTATGGGATCAGATCGAGCCTATGGAATTAGAGGAAAGTTCATTGAAATGGGAATGTTGTTGAGGCGTGCTCAGAATTCTGAGTTGGAACACCCGACCGACATGTCAATGTGATGGATAGGAACGTATTTCGAATCGTCTGTCCGACTCTGTGTCTTGACAATGTTGTAGGCAATCTGTGTTCAACTTCAGAAGACACGTGAGTGCTTAGAGCGTTCGAATCTGGACCCACAGGTTGGGGTTCAATTCCTACTACCTGGCATTATAATAATTATTATTTCGAGAAAATCACACGCTAAAGGCTAAATCTGGGAATCTACCGAGGACATTTTCTTGTGCTACGCTTTCCCTCAAATTTGAAATAAAAAGTAAGGTTGCAAAGTGTGGCAAAGTCAAGGGAATCTACCGAGGACATTTTCTTGTGTATACGTTTTCCCTCAATTTGAAATAAAAAGTGAGGTTGCAAAGTGTATGCAAAGTCAGTAGAGTTCGATCTCATTTGAAGAGTGGAGGAAGCAATTTCCTTTTTTTAATGTTTTTTTTTTTTTTTTTTTTTTAAATTTTTGATGTTTAAAAAAAAATCCTTACCTTTTAAAAGTTATCATATTTGTGTTAATCACTATCGTGATATCACAACTACTCAAACTCGCTTTACTACATATACGCTGAAACCGGGACTTGAACCACCGACCTCCAGGTTACAATTCCGCTGCCTTATCGATCAAGCTACTGAGGTCGGTAATCCTTACCTTTTCATTAATCTTGACGGGCCGGGAACTGAAGGCGACCCCCTTGCAGAAGCTTCTATCGTTTGGCAACCGTGCCGTCACGTGACACGCGGACATTTTCACCGTGACTGATGGAAGTAGAGGGAGGTAGATTGTTGGTGCCCGAGTTGGATCCGTGCGGGGTGCTGAAATCAGAGAGGGGGCGAGATTGTAGTATATGGAATTACTGTGTATCATGAGAGGGGGAGATTGTTGTATTGGATCGTGGTGTGCTGAAATCAGAGAGGGGGCGAGATTGTTAGTATTTGAAATTGGGAATTACATTGTGGTGCTGAAATCAGAGAGGGGGGCGAGATTGTTAGTATTTGAAATTAGGAATTACATTGTGGTGCTGAAATCAGAGAGGGGGCGAGATTGTTAGTATTTGAAATGAATTACATTGTGTGCTGAATCAAGAGGGCGAATAGTTAGTATAGAAATTATTGGAATGACACGGACATAAAGATGACTATTGTTATCCTTTTAGAAATAATGTGATTTTCAACCAACTTTGGTTTGTCACTAATAATATCGCTTTACAAAATTCCCTTTTTTATAGTTAGAAGGGCAAGGACTTCGATTGTTATAGACCTCTCTTTAAATAAATGTTCATAAAAAAAAGAATGACTATCGAAATTTTTATGTGATTTCAGTACTTTCCTTTCTATTATAGGATAAGGAAAGTAAAAATTACCAAAATAGGAAGGTAAATATGACTTTTCACAGGGATCAATAACGGGAGGGGGGGGGGTCTTTGAAGAGAGAGAGAAGGTATTTCAATACCAATTTATTGCTAAATGCTGAATAATAATTGTTGCATAGAACAACCAGGCCAATCAGCAAGCAGAATTTTCAAACGTTTGACATACTTTTTTTTAAATAGCACTCCGTTTCCTATAAACCTTTTCATGAAAATAAGCAAAGAATTGCAATTCATACAAAACTCTTAAATCTCAATATGCTTTCACAAAGTACAACAGGTAAACATTTGAGTGTATTTATAATTCCAATATCGATAATACCCAAGTATGATGAGTGGGTACCTGATACTTCCTATGAGCATTGATACTTCCTATGGGTACCTAATACATCCACGGAAATTTAACACCACCTGAGGTTCTTTTATTATGACATCATGTTGGTTATCATATTTGTGTTTATCACTTAAAAAATATTTCAGCATAAAATCACACCATCATTATTATTTTTAATGAAAGGAAAATGAGAAGTAAAATAATTTTCTTTCTCATAAAAAGAACAGATACAATTCAGAATTTTTTTTTTCTTCTAAAACTTGTTACTTGGAAAAACTTTTTACTAGGTCATTGAAGAGTACACGTGTATCAGAAGACTTTCAAAGTTCAAAAGCCTTTCGCATTTTTTATACCAAGAAGGAAAATAATAGAGTAAAAAAGATTTGTCATTGTCAAAAGGTGCAAGGTACAAGGGGATCTCATTTCAAATAGATTTTTAAACGGGTAAGAAAGCTTTGAGTAATTTTGAAAAACTCAATGATTGTGTGGGTAGCTGAGATTGGGATTATGCCTACACATTATTTTCAAATCGATCTCCAGGTTATGAGTTCACCGGCTAATCAATCAAGCTACTAAGGTCGGTCAAAACCACTATTCTAACTGTTATTAATGAGAAAATTTACTTAGGTCAACTGTTCGAAAACAGAAAAAAAAAACTCAAATTCTCACAATTACACATGCCGCCACTACCTGTAACGATCATTTCCTATGATTTCTTCTTTATGAAGAAGTCCGTTACGACCCCTCAGTTTGAATTCCTGTTCTACTGTCTACATTGAAGGGACTCGAATTGACGGTTATCCGCCATGATATCTTCTTGTCTTTCATGTAACGGAAATATTAAGTTTTTCAACATTTAATGTTGAACGTCTGAAGGTAATTTACCTTTAAGATGATGTAAAGTGCTAGGTATAATTATAAATGATATTATAGAGTTCTAATATATTGTTCTTTTCGAGTTTTTGTAAAGTTTTTTTTCGCATTGATAAAAACAACAGAAATTCACACCATTTCCAACATCTCATTTTCTTTCGAGATAAAGTTTTTAATAAGGCATTTAATAAATCCATATTGACAATCACTATGACGTGCTTTGAGCATCAACCTCGCCAGGTGGTTTTCTTCTACTAAAGAGTGTTTTTATAACTATATTTATTAATGTTTAAACAGCTATAATAAATAAACAAAATACAACACCCAGAACTGGGGAACTGGTACAAAAATTGACGGTTAAAATTTGCGCGCCATTTTCGATCACTTTGCCACCAAAAAACAACAACAACCTTAAAACAGTGAAGAACTTACAATGAGTACATTTAGAAACGTCTCATGACTCATAATTAGTTACCGGTAGGAAATTTTCCCACCAAACGAGATAGGACAGGTGTGTAGCAGCAATTACATCTTACCTGAGATGAAAGTTGAACACATCGAACCAACGATGGTCTCCGATTAATTAAGCAAACCAATAAAATGAAATCTAAGACTGAAATCGTAAAATATATCGATTGTACTGAAGCTTCGGATTGATGACTTGAACATACCGGGTGGTGGCACAAGATTTAGAACTGTTGCAAACATACTTGAAGGAGACATTGTTATGACTGTTACAAGAAAGGTTACAGAGCGTTTGTGGTTTTAAAATTAAACAACCTCGTTACTTATTTAAAGAAGATAAGTTCATAAAATAAATTATTGCAACAATATCAAGTTGCGTTTGATCATAATTAATAATAAAAAAAAAAAATAGAACAACAAGACTATTAGATAAATTAATTGCTAGCAAAAGATGAGAACTGGAGACAACGATACAATATCAAGACTTGTTAACACCTCCACCACCCTGTTGACAGATTCACTAATTACGTTCCATTGATTACTATCAACTTTATGTAACGTTCGGGGCTCACATCATGTCAGAGAAATCAATAAACCTTACGTGTTTGTCAACAAAATATTCGATTCCAACGAGTAGGTACAACTGGTAAAAGTAATGAGACAATATTCCGGACAGTTAGCGATGTAGACGAGAATTTTAAAATATAAATTATGATTGATAGCAGAAAAAGTCTAGTTGGCGAACAAGCAAATGAAATCTCAGAAACAATTATGTTCAGGCAATGCACTCACACTCATAAGCGTATGGAAGACTTTTACTACTTTTACGAACCCTTACAAACCATAATATAAACTGAAGTACCATATAGGTAATATACGAGTGTGCACATGTTATGATCGGGACTTATTGACTTAGTCTGAGTACTTTCAGGCCAAGGCAAAAATCACACTGATTTGTCAGTTCAATATAATAAGACATAAATAGCTGCCATTTAAGCCCTAACTCTTATTAGGACCGCCGAAGATCTTGTAATCTTAGAAAGAGCAAATGTCAAAAGACTCAATCAAATGCCATTAGTAAACATACTCATAAATAGATTGTATTCGTTAAAGAATATACTATTATACAGTACATCGAACATGGTAAAATTATAACCCAACAAGACATACTCGTACATAATAATTATTGCGGTAAACCCCTTTCCATATTTAATCAATTGTCCCAAGACTCGCCTACTCGTTAAAAATCGACCACAGCTCGATATGGTAGAGCAGAAACCAATGATTGATAGACAAATCCAAATCAATTGAAATCAAACATCGGAATGGAAATTGAAACAGAGGTCAACAGAACTATCCAAATCAAAATAGAAATAGCAGGCCTGAGAAGCGTGCTGCAAGAGGTCATTCGTGTGAACCCTGGGTCTCCAAACTGTAAGACTAATGACCTACGCCCATGACCACAGGATTTGTGATTATTAGAAACCGCAGAATATTAGAATAAGCAAAAGTTAGATTATAATGAATATGATTGATAACAAAATAGCCAGTAACCAAATAAGTAGCTCCTGCAATTGATATCCAATCTAAAACAGTGTAACTATTGCTAGGCAACTAAAGCATAACCAACCAGGTAAACAATGAAAATCAAACTGTTTTACCATTGCTAGGTACCCTAACCAATACATTACCAACAGTCTTGGTAACAGCTATTCCTAGGATGTTACGCCAGAATACCGATTGAGTCAGAACTAAAACAATGAGTAAGAGGTTATTGCCTCAGGCATCATAGTTTCCGTCGATGTCATCCACATGATATTCCTTGACCGTATCCCACAAACAATTCTTGCGGTTTTCCTGGCATTACGAGATATCCTGGGATATATACCATAGATAGTCAATGAGAATACAGGTGATAAAGTGATTCTTATGGGGTAATAACCTGGGGAACTTGAATAGTGAAGTACAATGTCTGAAATATGTTGACTATTGTCGACGATTCTTTAGACTGAACTGCTTATATGTAGTAGAAAATTTGATAACTTACTCACTCACCTAGCACCATAACCTTCGGATCTGTGGGAGAACTCGTGCTTCTGTAAAAAATATTAAGCTCCGTTTCTAAAGAATTATTAAAAATACAATTTCGAATATACGTACTTGAACTTCAAATTCAAATAGAAAATCCAAGTAGGATTTCAAAGCACATTTTGTTGTATTTAGAAAGAGGGGGGGAAAATATATTCTCCTCCTTAAAAGGAAATAACTAGCTTTCCAAAATCTCTGATCCATTTAATTTTTCATTGCCTTTTAAATATTAGCCTTGGAAACTTTTCATACATATTTTATTTTTTTACTGAGATATATAGTATGAACTATGTTATGTATGTTTATATGTATCTATGTACACGATATGTGCGAGTATAGTTATTGTACAATCCAAGGTCTCATCAGCGCAGTATAGGACAGATGGTGTTCCCACGGGACCCCCTTACATCCCGGGAAGTAACGGGCCAGCTTCCCTTCTACCCTTGCGCTCAAAGAAACCCCTCTTTATAATTCGTCCTTCGATAATTTCTTTGCAACTGATCACCCGGGGGTGATATGAAAAAGTAGCATCTGAAGAATTAATAAAATGGAGAAAAGTGGGGAACTATTGGAACAATGTATCAACGACATCAGAGTCTTGAAATAAATTGTGTTGATAAAATTAAAAGAATCGAGGGAAAAATCTTATCTGAAAAAATAAATAATGGATTTTTGAGAAAAAAAAACTGAAAAAAAATGAAAAATTTGAAGAGAAACAAAATAATATTATATCCTAATACCACAATTTTTTTGCCAGTGTGCGGAACTCAGAACCAGTTTTAGAAAGTAGTTTCAGGAGTATTTTTCACAGTCCATTCATAAAGATAGTATCGTCATTACACCAGCAATTAGTCATAGTTAGTTAAGCACTTTATTTTGGTAGCCAGCCACTACAGTGATGACAAATGTGTTTCCCACAGCTCTCACGTTCAGACATGTCATTAAGGACCTCCAAGATGGTATGCATAGTAATGTAGTTATAACTAAGTTCATTAGGACAAGGAAATTTCCGTGGTCCTCTAATTGTGTTTGACTTTCTAATGTTTCAGGTTGAGTTCATGTTTGACTAATATTGCGAGGTTAGTTGGTTATTAGGTTCGCAGTTGCACCACCCAATGAACGCGACGTACAAATTACAAAACATAGTGATGAAATGTTATCCACAAATATAGTTCAACATTCATAACTCACAAATTAATGGCTTATTTACATCTTACAATGCTAGGTTTATGTTTCCATTAATTAGAAGAATTAGAACCATTATTAGACTGGCCTATATTGGTAATGATATGTGTCCATTGGCCGAGTGTTCGCCAATAACTGTTATTGGTCATAATTCTAGGCCGTACCTCCGAACATTTACCTATTGTTTCGTAGTTTTAGTACAACAGGAGTATCCTGGGAGTTGCTACTGTTGCTAGACTGAAGTATATGACTGAATACAGTGAATAGTTTCCCATGGGCTTCTGGTTACATATCTGGGGTATGATATATGGAACAATCTGGTTTAGATTACAAATTCAGTTCCAGTCTGTTATCTCAATTTTGTTTTTACTGCCTCATGTAATTGAAATTTTTAATGCATCAAAATTTAAAAAACAATATTGTGTGTCTACTAATGCAACATACTTGTAGATACCTTTGCCCGTTTCTAATTTCATAAGTGTGGTGTACACTTGAGATAGTACCCATCAATTCCATTCACGACATTTATTCATTTACTCAATTTCCAGGCTGATGGCCTACCTATCGACACAAAATATCACCAAAAAGGTGGTCTTTCTATTTTAGTTTCTCTCGAGAGACTTGTATTATTTTTCTTCATTTCCCTCTTTCTGATACAGCTTTCATACGAATTCATCATCGCACACACATACTCACCTATTCGGAGGTTATTCACAGCCACAAAGCATACACCACAGCAGTGCTAGCAATAGTCCAACAGTATCTTCCTAGTCTGTTATAACACAAAAATTCTTTCTGGTTAAACTAATTTAAGTTCGAACGCGTCTTGAATGTTAATTTTGAAACGTCTTCATGTTTTCTTGACGAGCACATTGCTTGGGTCATTCATTTCGTCTTCGCCTACTATCAGTTGTTCAGATCTCGCTTTGTTGTGAATTACTCTTTCATGTTCTTTCATTTGTTCTTGATTTCATTCAGGTGCGTTACTCTGTCATGTTCTTTCAGAAGAGCGCGGCTGTGGTTTGAATTGCTCCTTTCATAGTCTTCCATTCAGAATGTGCGGTTCTTGGTATTCTTTTTGTTTGCCTTGCTTCATTCATAACTATTTGGTCTTTCCGTTTTGCTGTTTGGACTTTCTATTTCTTTGAACATTTGTGGGTGGTTTTTCCGAGTTCATGACACTATCTGTCCATCTACATTGTCTGGGCGCTATGAATAGCTTGTGATGTTGTGAGTATTTGCAGTATGACTCACCAAGGCATTATAATTTGCGAGTATTCCTCAGAACAAGTTTAGCGTCTCTATCAGCACATCTCAGACAGTAATGATCTCGTTCTTTATGGCTTGACGTTGATTTTAAGATCGTTCTTTATGACTTGAGGTTAATTCAGACATTGTACTTTATGACCTGAGGTCAATTGAGTTATTTAATAATCTTGCTAGCGCAATACATCTCACTCTGACTTTTTACAATTAATTCTCAATATATATTGGATCAATATATTTCTTTTAGTGTAATGGTGGATGTTCGATGGATCAATATCAATGTACGAGTATATTATGTAAGTAGAAATACATAAATTTGCTGTTATTCACACAACACAGTGTAAAAACTGATCTATCATTCTGACCAAGTTTCCATAGTTTATTCAACAGACCCTTTCTGAAAATCCGAAAACCACTCCAACATCTCGCAAGGTAAACTCTGTATTAACCTTTCAGTCTTTGAGAGGGCCTCACATCTGATCCTAATAAATCCAGAGCCCATTTTCCCTCCCACTGCATATAGTCATGATTTGGTCCAGTGGTCTGTTGTCTGCCTGGGACCATTAGCAGGTTCATCCTTGTTCAGGCATTGTTCAACTCTTTCAGTCGATGAGTTTTTTTTACAGAATCCATTCGAAACCGGATAAGGAGACCGGACGTGGATTAATTCGTGCACGGATTTCTATATTGTGATGAGTTTCTCTGCGTTTCTGTGTAGTGAGTTCACTGTTCAGAAGAGTCGAGGTGTGTGTATGTGTTATGGTAACAAGGATTGTATTGGAACCTATTCTACAACATGGGAATACACGGATAGCACTCGCTATGTAGCATTAAGAACATTCTTGCATGTATTTAAGAGCAATTGAAGTTATATGAAGAAAACTAGTGTATCTGAAATTTTAAGGGTTCGAAGAGAACAGAAGCGGTAACTTTCAAATTTCTTGTGTCAATAGTTACCATCAATTATAGAGACAATAAGTGAAGAACTGAGTTTTTTTTTAACATAGATAAAGTATGTTTTGAACATGGATTCAAACCTCAAAAACCTAGTGAGCCATATGGCACAGACATAAGGTTCGCGTGGTATCAGTTGGTCCTTGAGAACTCTGAAATCTCTGAAACACACAATATGCTCTTGTACAGGGGTTTAAAGGTGTTCTTTAAAAGATTTTACCTATTTCTTTTTCTTTCCTTATCCCATTTTTTATTTTCATTATTCGGATTTCCGGTAGAATCATAATTATTTTATATATTTGGTTCTTTCTTCATCACTGTTCTCTCTTATCTTTCATCTGGCAATTTCCGGTACACTCTGTTGTTCTAAAGTTTAAATGAATTGAACGCATACATGGGTTTTCGGTCTAAGCTAAAATTTCAGATTACGCAATGCGTAAAATTAATGGGCATAATAGCCAGCGTCGATGGCATGTTGAATACACCGGTTCCCTTCAGAACACCGAAGTTAAGCGACATCCAGCGAGGTTAAGACTTGGATGGGTGACCATTCAAATTCTAATTCTCGTGACGCTGGCTTTTCCCGGCCCCACTCAGGCTGGGTGAGGTCAATGTGAGTAGCAGGTTTGTGAGTTTCCTGCGAATGGAGGGTAAAACCCCCGTCGTGATATGACCATGGCAGTTGAAAGCGACGTTAAACCCCAAAAAAAAAAAAAAAAAAAAAAAAAAAAAAAAAAAAAAAAAAAAAAAAAATGGGCATAATATTTCGTAATCAACTCATTGCGTAAATTCTCAGAATGAAATGGTTAAGTAAAAAAACTAAACAATCGCGTAACCTCAATGTGAAAGAGACTTTACCAAAAGTTCGGTAACCAAAAATAATTGAAGTCCAAAAGTATTTGTTTTTTTTTTTCTTTCTTCTTTCTTTCATCATTCTAAAATCCACAAGACTGGTGAACGACTAGTGTTAAGATAAAAAGAAGATGTGAGGAGGATTTTGCAACATTACATTATCACATTCACTGCAGAATCTTCCATCGCGGATTTTAATTATACAATTGCGAACACACAACTCGTGGAGCAAATGAAAGCATTGGAGATACACGAAGAAGATGTTGCAGATTGAGAACAACACATCTTTGCAACGAAAACTAATGAACACTAAAAGGAACAATAATACAAACAGCAAGGAGGTACCTTTCGAATGGTAATGATTAAAAATGTGCATGTAGATACATTATGGAGATATTGAAAGTGAGCATAGAAGATGCACTTGGAAAAGAACTTAGCAAACATACTAAAGATCTGGGAAGGTATTTTGGAAAATAATTTGAAGACAAAGAATGAAGGATATGCAGATGATTAATAGGTTACAAAGCATACCGTGTGAATTCAAAAGGATTTTTTGTTAATGCAAAGAATATCTAACTTTCAAGGAACTCCGGTATTTGGTAGCAAGAATAGTCAAACAATACCAACTCCTCCCTTGAAAAATATCTAACTTGCTGATGCAATTAGAGTCAAATGTCTCCATTGTAATGATGGTAATGTACATAGGACATGACAAGCATGGGAAAATTAGACGAAATAGAAGACTTGGGAGTCTGGATAGAAAAAATGCTGTATCAAACATCCACAAGGAAGGTCCTTTTAAATAACTATTTTTTTACTAAAAAAATGTAGGTACTTAATCTTGCCAATGTTACATCTAGTTCTAACTATTAAATAGTTATGAAGTTAACATGTAATATACTTACATTTCTACTTGTTCAAAACATTATGAAATCAACGAACACTCCACTTGCTGCAGAACAGATTTAATCATCTTGTTCTGTACACAAAGGTTAAAAACAAGCTCATAAACGGGTTGGATCCCCACGACCGCAGGATAGCTGGCTGGGAGACTAGAGAGATACTAATGACGATCCTGATCAATATTTACTATCACCAATGTGGTTCCCACGCTCCAAGAGTTCTCCGAGCCTGACCTACATATCTTCCCCTAACTCTTCTATTACGACGATTTATAGCGCCGAGATGTGCAGGATAAAGTTGCTGTGAACGAACAAACAGAAGAAGATTTCTGCACGATCTGTCAGCAAACGGTTGGGTGGTAGAGGACTTTACCTAGCGTTTTATTTCTGAAATTTATTTAGGACTTGGTTTACAGTGTCACTTGATTCGTCCATCGCGGTTGTTAACGCCACAGGAGGGTCTTGTGAACGCTGGTAGAGGTTGCGGTTCCATGAGACCCACAGGTTATCGTGATTGCGACTGCCAATCTTTTGATTTTTAGAGGAATTTCTTGTGTAATTCAAGTCCTGATATACATTGCGCAGTATGTGTGAAGAGCAATATGATTTTACACCTCTATAGCTTGTTCAACCTTGCCTACCCAGAAGCTTTTTTTTATGTAAATTTGTTATCTTTTTTACTCAGATCTTATGAGGGCTTAATTTGCTTTCTAGACTGTTTCAAACAGTCATATTAGGGCAATACATGTAGATCTTCAGTCATTCTCTTGCATGATACCACAAATCAATCTGTCACGAGGAATTATGAGACTGCACTAGAGCATTGGAGTAACCGCGTCTGTATGTACCACTAGATAAATCTCATACAAATAAATATATCACACCATTTGAACTAAGAAAACTGACAAGCTAAAAGCCCTCACTAACGATACATTTTATTTATAACACTCTTTCTCTCTCTCTCTCTCTCTCTCTCTTTTTCTCTCACTGATCCAATCGTGAGAAACTCTGAGTAAAATCAAACAACATGAACCTGTGGTAATCGCCGCGAAGAAGATGCAAACTTTTTTTCTGTCTCTCTCAATTTTTTGAAAGTTGCAAAAATTCCAGCCAGTGAGCGAAAGGATGTTACGAAATTCTGATTATCCCATGAATTACTTCTCAAGGATTCAATAACAGAGTTGGATGGCAAGTATTGCAGATCGTCAATTCGCTACCAGTGCTACCTAATCGTCAGGCATTAGGTGTTTTCAGATAATGGTCAGGTGTTTGATTGTTTAGGTCTGAATTATGAAACAGGATCAGATTTACTAATCCTACACTATCCCTTAACAAGCCCCCGGGTGGGAATTTCAAACAATCAATCACATCGCATTTTTATCAGCTCTTTAAGTGATTCACAAATCAGATAGCTGTTTTTCATCTTCTGCGATTATCTCGAATTAACAACGAGCATTGTCCAGCAAAGTCAAGACTTCGTGATGCTGGCATTATCGCCCTACCTAGGCTGAGTGAGGTTAATGTGGGTAGCAGGTTTGTGAGTTTCCTGCAGATAGAGGGTAACACCCCCGTATG
Source organism: Bactericera cockerelli (assembly GCA_024516035.1). NCBI lineage: Eukaryota > Metazoa > Arthropoda > Insecta > Hemiptera > Triozidae > Bactericera > Bactericera cockerelli. The sequence continues at coordinate 5,896,964 of CM044958.1, read as the reverse complement.
ACCATACAGTTGAAAGCGACGCTGAACCCAAATTTAAAAAAGGCCTACGCTTCGCTACAGGAGAGGTATCTTCGAAGTTTTTTTTTACTGGACACAAAGATGCCATAGTCTACAACTTCATGAGTGCCTATCATCAAGAGCTATCTTAGAGGGTGTGACGTCACAACTGTCCGTACAAAGTATCCTGGCTACGGTCACGTACAATCTCCTCACCTGTTACCAGATATCTCACTCATGTCACGTGTGCGTGACAGACAGATACGTCACGTACATGACGGTATTGTCGCTCAAGAAACATGAGTTCATCACCCAAACTATCTCCGACAGTGAGAGACACAATATCTTCAGTAAGAACTGAAACATCTTTAGTATAAACCTCCTGTTTTTAGTTCTAATAGCATTTTTTGGTTAAACAAATTCTTATTTTCAGTCTGAACTCTCAAGAATCATTAAGTTTGAATAAGTTTAGTAAAATTGTAGCAATCTGATTGATGGTGTTAATGCTATAAAAATGATATTGGATATGCTGTCAACAACCTCATAATTATAGTTCTGATGAATAAGCAGGAATTTATTATTTTCTCAACATCGAGATTGACCGAGGTGAGATCAATCACCAATCAGGTGGGATGCTGACATGACAGATCTCTCATAATAGTAATGAGAAATATCCTGTGGCGATATTTTCATTGTTATTTAACAAGTACATACAATATAGGAATATGAAATATACGATATAGGTACATGGAATAAATACAGACTCCCCAACTTTCCAGTTTCCAAGACGACAATTTGAGTCAAGTTTACATTCTTCGTTGCATTATACATGGCTACCCTGTTATCTCTTATAATGACCATCCTATTCACAGGGATATATGGAGATGATCATAGGACAAGGCTTTGATAGAATCTATTTTGTATCAAATCTGAAAATAATTACGACGAGCACTTGTATCAAATTTAGAAATATGGTTATGAGAACAAGACGATGCTATTAAATAATATGATACAATTGGTATTGAATCTGGTTACAGTGGTTCTAAGAAGACAATGGTAATATGATCCAATACGTGGTACTTAATCCTGGACTTATATTATGTTCCTACCAGACAATTGTATCACCGATCATGTGATTGACTCTTACCGGTCAATGGGATACCTGCATTCGAATCACTCACAAGACGTGGTAGTCATGGGAACCAAACGAAGTCTGGTAGTTATGGGAACCAATAAAGCTGATGAATGCAATTCGTTCTAGCATTGTCGTCGCCTAGGAAACAATAGAGTGTTTCTGGGAATCTGATGGGCTCCCTTAGAAGAAATCCCTTGTCAGGATTCTTGAGAATAGAGTGGTTCATAATAATTGATTCGCGGTCGACCATGAGTAAAAGCAAAAGTTCTATCGTCCTGATTCGAATAACTTAAAATGCTGTTTAATATTATTGTTAATTAATCACTAAAGTTATTTCAATTGTCACAATAAAGACGAAACACCGATCTTCTGTAGAAATAGTTGTTTCTGTAGAAATCTCACACTGAGGTCCTTTGAAACTTACAAGTAGCTTTACCTTTTCTGCTAATTCCAGGATTGAAATGTAACTTGAGAAATTTAGAAAGTGTCCATCATACAATTTCTGGGAACTTTACTGATCTAATAAAATCCGACACCGGGTTTCATATTATGTCTTCTCAGATTGATAAAATAAGAAAACACAAAACCACTTATGATGTGGGTATCAATTACCTATGTATCGTTTTATCATTGCACGCATAATACCTATCCACTAGGTACCTCATTAAACATGATCTGATGAAGCACCGATAAGTACAGCAGTAAATATAACTATTCATTTATTCAATGCCTAATGAATTCTAGTGGATAGAAAGCCGAGTAGGTACCTATGCAGTTCAAACTAGAACAAGTAGAAAATAATACACAATTTGAGTCAACTTTTTAATAGTATTGCTGGAAATTGAAGACAACTATGACACTTAAGTGTTAAACGAAAACTATAAACAAAAAGTACTATGTAAACAAATTCAAATAAAAAAACACTTATCATGCGAATTATAACGACACTTACAATAGTGAAGTAAAACGCACTGAAAATACTTTGGATGCTAAAATTATTGAAATCAGAACAATGACCCGAATACTAATGCATACATTATTTACGTAGGCTGGGGACTTGAAGTTATTTTGGAACACCTACTCAGTGTTCACGAATATAAAAATCTGTCAAGCACTTTAAAATTATGATGTGAAAGATATTGAAAAAGTGTACTTGAATATTTTAAAGGTGGCAATGAACTTAGTGAGAAAATTAATTATAAGGAACAATAATTTGTAAGCATGGTTACAGTGAAATTGTTATGTCCAAACCGGCAGTAGAAAATTAGATAATAGTAATTGAAATATTTAAAAAATGATCAAACAACCTTTTAAATTGAAGAAAGACCTGGAATATTTTGAATTTCTAAGCACAATCGAAAACTGAAATCTTAACTGAAAATGAAAAGGCACCAGACGAAACGTCAAAAACAACTTACCGAAACCCATTTTCCTTTTCAACTTCTTGAGTCCCTTCATTTTGCTCTTCAGGTAGTCTTTCACGCACTTTTCCTCTCGGTCGTGAAAAACGGGAACCGAACAGTCACTAAACTTTGGCTCCGGGGTGACACTTTTCTCACAGTAGTAAGAATTGTTTGGTTTCTTTTCCACGTAAAAATTATCCTTGGAGCTGAGTTGGTCGGTATTGTTGAGTTCTACAATAACCCCCATGAACACTGAGACACTTTCATTTAGCAATTGAAAAAATGGAAACAAGTAACACTTAATTCAGCTTTTAGAAAAATTAATTTTCTTGAATTTTTTTTTTTTTTTTGAGAAATGGAATTTCAAAACGAAAATATAATTACAAGAATACAAATGAAAATTTCACTTAAAAGAAAAAAAAGAAATTGAATTAAACAAAAATGTAGTGAAAAATTGACAAGAAAAAAATAAAGAAAATCGAAAAGTCACTAATAAACGAAAAAAAAGTCTGGAAATATTTTGAAGACCCGACGAAGAACCTCGCGTGAACCTTCGACTTCGAACTCCAAATGAACAATGATGAAATGAACAAGATTGAAGCAATGAGGAACGAAAGAATAAAGAGCGAGATGGATAGGTGGATATTATGATGAGTTGAATGAATGAGAAGAATAGGTATTCCTATACATGCAGCCACGCGACTCCCCTAAACTTGAATATTACTGAGGAAAAATTCCCTCGAGGGACGAAAAAAGTCCCTCGAAAAATTATCCCTTTTAGTTTGAAACTAAATGGATTTCAAAAAAGGTGACATCAAGAAAGACGTGTATATCTCGTCATTGAATTTCTTTATTCAGTACAGAATTCACTATGATTGATTTTTTTTTAGTGAGTTATTCTGAACTGTCCGAAGGGGAAAAGAAGACATTAACAATTTATATCATTACAAAGAATGTGGAAACGTGCAAAGAACATTCAGAGAAATAAATGTACAGACATAATGTGGTTCAAATCACATTTGAAGACAATTTTCAAGGGATTAGCTTTTGAAACACTGTCTTGTCTCTTTTCGCAAAGATTCAAAAGATTTCATCGAAGAAATAGGATTTCATCGAAGACATAGAATTTCATCGAAGAAAGTTACTTGTTACAGGAGATAGAAGACCAAGATGTACCTAAACCAGCGACTTTCCCTCACAATCTAGAGGGAACAGTGCGAGTATTGAGGGAACTTTTACCAAGGTGAAGTCTTCGATTTATAGTTGATATTATTGCTTCCATATGTAACAAATAAATAAATTTTCAAAGTATCTCCAGCTAGATTGTTGACTCTACAATAGAACATGCTCTCGACAGTCCTGATGTAATTCAGGAAAGAGAATGAAACCCCATCTCCTGAGCTGACGGTCTGAAAGTCCAACTAAAGTACTATCTGTTTCTCTGTAAATCTTAGATACATTTTACACATCACAATCATCATCAATTTCTAAAAGCAATGCTTTGTCGTTGTAGCCACAGTTGCCGATCCTGGGTGTCATTCTTGAGGTCTTGATAGGAGTTGTATCTCATCAGGTCCATCATGTCTTTGAAATATTGGGTTCTCGGTCACATCACAATAGCGATCAAGAATGGAGGTTTTTTCGTAACTAGAGCAACTAAAAATTCACAAAAAAAAGAAACAAAAGTAAAAAGAACTGGCGAGCTAATTTCATTAAAAATAGGTATGTAGAGATAAAAACTCGGTGTCAAAATATCCCACAAAGTCCACGTTTTTTTCCCCAGACCATCTGTTCACGGCTGCACGCGACTGGGGTCTTTTCAGCTCTCAGGAAACAGCTGCTGTCTTTCCATCTCTCTCTTCTCCTTTTAAAATATGTATCCTTCTCTCTCATTCTTCCCTGAAAAGTACATCTTTTTCTCGCTCGCACTCTCTTGAAAGGTACACCTCTCTCTCTTTCGTGATCTTTAGAAATGTGTGCATTTTGGGATAATAATAGAAGACCCTGAAATACCCGTACTATGCAGGGGCATCCTCCCATTCCATAGGGTCCTTCGTCCTTCAAGGGAAGTCAGATGGTGGGTTCTATTCTCGGATCCTGCAGATCTCTAGCTGAGGCACACGACCGGATGTGACAACACGATACCTTATATTTTGCCACGAACAAAATAGAAATACTGTTGGATCTATTAGATGTAATATTGATAAAAGAATAGGCAATTCAGGCATACAATGTAAAGAACACAAAAAACTACAGTTGTATGTCAGATGAAATAATGATGATATAATAATATGACCTGGCATGGGTAAAAAACACAATTTGTAAATATTGTAACAATTGAAAAATATTTAAACCTCTTGTAGCTAAAAAGCAATTATTGTTGACATGATAACATTAAGTCTGTACCTGGATAAAAGTCGACTTCCTGTATTTAAGAAACAAGGAAACAGTTATGTCACAGATGTCATGAAATGTGAGATCCTTTAGAAATAATGGACTTAACTGGTAGAGTAGGACTTAAAAGCCCTTTCAAATAGACATTTTATGGGGAAGCTTGTGATGTTCGTTAAATTTATCCATCAAAATTCTGGTGAGGCAATGAACGACTCCATTTCGTCATTCTCAAGTTAGTAAGGATGGTAAAAGTAGAACTAAATCCAAAGTTCTGGAATTCGTACATAAATTGATTGAATGGCTGCCAAATTTTTCAAGGTTGAACTCTCTCCGTCTCATTATTGGGGAGCTACGGCTTTCGGTACTTCTACTATTATGTATTACAAGCGGGCTGTCGCCCGCTTTGCAGGCCGAGGCATGGCCGTGAAAGCAAAAAATCCTTTTTCGCCAATGGCAGGTGTTGTAGTGGGAGTTTCGAAAAATCCCGTCTTATTGCACATTTAGACTATAAGACAAAGCTACCTACCAAATTTCAGCTTCCTAGGACTTACGGTTTGGGCTGTAGAGCGATGATCAGTCAGTGAGTGGTCAGTGACTTTGACATTTATATATTAAGATGTTGAGTCCTTATCTCAAATTCTGTTGCATCCTCGGCCTCCTTCATTTAGCAGAACCATGAAATGTCAGAAGTCAAGACAGTGTTCCTTAAGCATCGAAGAACAAAGTTTTCAATACTATATCTCACGAATAATATTAGGACAAACCGTATTTTAATGATTAAAATATGACAAACATGGTTGGACTTTGACTAAAAATGTCAAGACATCCTCAGGATGCAAATCAAGTAATCAACTCATGTAAGCCACCGGTACTTATTCAAAAAGAGAACTAAAATTATTTGCTATTGCTAATGTCCAAGATTTTTCCATTTCTCAAACTCTACTGCAATTCCAGTCTTATGGAAACGCTAAAATTGCATTATTAACTTTCCTGCATTTAAATACCGGTTAACTGACAGCTGGTTATATCTGTTTTCCTGTGCTGTTCACCAATATTTTCCATGATTATTTTATTTGTGCTCATATTTCTCAAGTTTACCGTTCTCTGTAACTCTGAAGTCTTCGAAAATTCACCAAACGGTTGTAACTTCCTCTTTTTTCATGTTTTGTAAAGATTTATATCTAGCATGTGTTGTAATAAGAACAATTGCTTCCTGCCAAAATTTGATGTACTGAAAACCGTGATTCTGAGTTATTCACTATTATTAATAGCTATTATTACTGTGATTGTTGGGTATTGCTCTCCAGAACTTTGTAAAAGAGTCTAATAGACTTATCACATAATTTGAGAGGGATCTCACAGAGTTTATTATCTTTTTTAACGTCGCTTTCAACTGCATGGTCATATTACAACGGTATATTTTTAGTTTTTATTTTTTATTTTATTATGGATTTTACGTCCTTTTCAACTTCATGGTCATATCACGACGGTGTATTTTCCGTTTATCAACTTGATTGACTGAAGTATTCCCCGTTCTATCACTGGTTTGCCTGAAAGGGATTTTTCATTGAAACTCACAGGAGTAGCTTCGTTGGGCCGTGAATAGTCAGATTCAAGATGGTTCAAACTTGGACGGTCACATTGGTCACCTACAAAGTCCTAACCTTGGACTTTTTTACATTTACACTATCAAATATCAAGAAAAGAGAGTGAGCAGTAATCTGTGATTTCAGATCTCTTGTAAATCTTCTAAATTCTAATCCATCTTGTCACCGTGGCAGAGTGAGTTAGCGCGTGGGCATTGCACGCACGGTGACCTGGGTTCGATCCCCAGCGGGGCAGGATTTCTTCTGCTCTGTACTTGGGTGTTCGGGGTCCACTCATATCTCGTGAGAAAAAATGAGTAGCTGCTTTAATGTTAGCATCGACCAGTGGCGGAATTATAGGCAAAAATAAGATTTTGGATATTAAAGATATGGAAAAGTCCTATAATTCTGCTCTACCCACAAAATTGTGATATAATAACACAAAGAAACAATTTATTTATTTTTATTCTTATTTAAATTCTAATCCATCTAACTCCCAATTGCTTAGTCACGAATGGAGAAGTTTAATCTTGAATTTGGGTGGCAATTAGTTATATTATTCTCTTTTTTGTTCTTGTTTCTTTGTTCAATCTATTCATTTTTTCTTTTTAATTTCATTTTATTTTACTGTACGTATTTCGTCTTACCAATAAAGCAAATATAATAATAATAATAATGTATCCTGAAGGTAAGATGATCAGTATTTAGGTTATATTTATTTTTATTATTAAAATTTTTTTATTTTTTTATTATTATATTATTATAACTATAGAAGTTTTCAGAACTCTTCTAAATTCCAATCCATCCGAATCACGTTAAATGCCAATCCAATTCTCATAGCTTTCAACCTTGCGAGGAATTCGACGCTAGTACGAATATGATTCATGAATATATAACAGTACTCGCAATTATACCCGCAAATAACAGTGACGGACACAATCATATACAGTGAAGTTTTTTTTATTTATAAATAAATAAAACAGTAAATTAATTCTTGAAAAAAATCATACACACAAACAATAACATGGATATGGAGGTCATGCGAATGTTCCATTCAGAATTCACAGAGAACATGAACATCAACATTGTGGAGAATGTTGAGGAAGTTGCTATAAATTAGAATGTAGATCATTTCGAGTAATTACCTGAACTCTTCAAAAGTAAACAACATGAATTTAGGTTCGGACCAGGTGAAGTTTAGGTCCGTTAGATGAATCAGTGAATCCATTGGTTGGACAGTGGACTCTAGGTTGAACTATCATGTGCTGGATTGGTGGTGTTTGATTTTAGAGATTAGAAAGACGAACTATTTCAGAATGAGATCAAAGTTGTATTTTTGTAAACAGACTGAAAACTTCAAAAGTACCTTTCAAGAAAGCTCTGATTTGGCCAATACACAACAGGTAGTCCAGTGCTTCGAGGGATTCTTGGGACTTATTAAGAAACAGTATTAAATATCTAGGGTCTGTTAATTCAAGCCACTATCACTTAACAGCTGATATATGTAAATGCTATGTGATTGGTTGAAATTCCCACCTGAGGCATGTTACGGATTTGAGTAGGTAAGTTAATCTAATCCTGTTTCATAATTCAGGCTTTAGTGTGGGAGACGAGGGTTCCGTCAGTTGGAATATGAGTTTGAACGCAAGAAACAGGTAGAAGATCCTCGAGCAATCACTCCAAGACCCCCTTCTAGAGAGACCCTGCACAGAACAAAACCTTTTTTATGCAAATGACACGTCATCCAGACAGCTCTTTTCTGGATGGACAAAATATGAACCAGACTGGCCACGGAAAGTTCAGTAAACTAAGTTGGAATAGAAAAAAGAAACACTTGAATTTATCTCATCTAGGTATTTGAGAATTTGGCCACACCAAAAACGCTGCTGAATTGAAGGGATTAACTAGGAACCGCGTTTCAGCAATCTTGAACTGACTTTTTGTAGTATATATGACAAATATGATAACCTCAGGAAATCTTATAATGCGGTATACTTACAGAACTGACTGGATATTTATTGTTATTATCTTTTTAATATAAATAAATGTATATTGATGTTTTCCTTTCTGGTCTGAATACGTAGTATAGGGCAGACTCGAACCGTGGGAGTTTTGGAACTGGTCTAACACAACGGAAAGCTATACTTTCAACACAAAGGAAAAGCAGCATATCTATTTAGTTGAAGGAAACAAACGATGTGAATATAATTACAGCTTTATTAAACTTATTTAGAGTACAGGAACTTTCAGGTTAACTGAACTCTAGAACGAATAGTGTTCATCGCAGTTTTCGTAGAAATACGCAAATAGCTAAGAAACATTAAGGATGGTAAGAATTTGAATGGATCACTAACCCTTAGAGAGCTGTAGGTAATAAAACTAATAATACTATTAAACATGACCTTTAGAAAGTTAAAATACATATAAATAAAAAAAAACTTGCATACAAAAGTAATGACCTGATACGGCTGATACTCGACAAATTAAGGATTTCCTAATAACAACAAAAGAAAACCATGTTTTCTTCCAACCAAACAACCAAAAATTTAGTTCTTCAACTAGATTTCCTTTACAACAGCTACTCTTGAAATTTGTATGAGAGAAACCTTAAAATTTTCTTCGGATGAACAACTTTTGAAGTGTATCGAGACATAAAGTATAGAAGCACTTGATTTTCTTATTCTTTTGATGTGAAACTAGCAACAAGAAAAATAAATTAATCGATTACCTACAATATGTTCTCTATCCGTGACTACGATGACATTTTACTGCTCGAAAATCTTGAAACATTCAAGGACCGGACCGAATTTTGAGTTTTGTATACAGTAGGTAACTTGTATTTAGTACAAATCTGAACATTTTGTGTAAGACTTTGTTTTGTTCGAGAGGATTGGCTTGATTTACAACACCAGTATTGTCAACGCCAAAAACCAGACCTATTGAAATTTGAAGTCGCTTCCTGTAATAAAACCAACGAGTATTGAATACTTTGCTGTACATAAAACAAAAGAGGTTGTCTCTTTACTTTTGTTTCTTGTACTAATATTTAACGCTTTCCCATTTTGGTTCTCTTCATTTAAGTAGCAAAAGACGTGAGAAAATAAACGGATTGTAAAAAAATGGAGGAAAACGATTTCGAGAAAATGCCTTTGGGATACAAAATCTTAATCTTTCACCGAAACTCACGTTCTCTGTTAATTATGTTGTTATTGAGAAGGAGTTTTAACCCTTTCATGTCTGTGCTGCACTGCCGCATAGATCTTCGCCCCATTTTTTTGTGTTCATAATAAAATTATACTGCCTACTTAAATAAATCTCAAATAATTCATAATATATTTAACTGAACTTATGCTTGTTTCTTTTGGCTGTCGTCATCCCACACTAAGGGCCACACTTATGAAGTATTATGATCCTTGTGTCGTGGACCTTTTTTTTTTTTTTTTTTTTTTTTTTAATTGGGGTTTAACGTCGCTTTTAACTGCCATGGTCATATCACGACGGGGGTTTTACCCTCCATTCGCAGGAAACTCACAAACCTGCTACTCACATTGACCTCACCCAGCCTGAGTGGGGCCGGGAAAAGCCAGCGTCACGAGAATTAGAATTTGAATGGTCACCCATCCAAGTCTTAACCTCGCTGGATGTCGCTTAACTTCGGTGTTCTGAAGGGAACCGGTGTATTCAACATGCCATCGACGCTGGCTTTGGACCTTTTAAAGACCCTTGAATGTCCGAAAATCATGCACCTTTCTGAAAGTTCAAATGATTCCAGCAGTTGTTTTGGTTCCATTATTGTGTAGTCAGTCTCTCAAATAGACGAGGAATAGACTGGCGTGACACCACACGTCTTCCTTTATAACTCGAAAAGAAGTAGGAGTCCCCCAGCGTCGATGGCATGTTGAATACACCGGTTCCCTTCAGAACACCGAAGTTAAGCGACATCCAGCGAGGTTAAGACTTGGATGGGTGACCATTCAAATTCTAATTCTCGTGACGCTGGCTTTTCCCGGCCCCACTCAGGCTGGGTGAGGTCAATGTGAGTAGCAGGTTTGTGAAATTCCTGCGAATGGAGGGTAAAACCCCCGTCGTGATATGACCATGGCAGTTGAAAGCGACGTTAAACCCCACTTAAAAAAAAAAATCTGGTGTAAACATCACACGACTTTCCTTATCTCCCAAATAGGAGTCGAATTCCGCCACTGGTGACTGAACGGTAACAGATAACTAAAAATCAATGCCAATTTCGTGATCAGCACTTCAAAATCATTTAATTTGATATGTCACAACCCCCATCTAGGATGAATAATAAAAAAGTTAGTCCAATCGGGTCCCCCTACAATACCGGTTAATTGGGGCCGGTTTCCAAAAAGTTAAAGATATCAAAAAAATGATCAGAGTGAACCCCTATTATTTTTTTAATCTGAGAAAATGTTGTTCTCTAACTTTTTTTGTATCTTTAACCAATTCAAAGAAGCGGTGCTTGCGGCCAATATTTGCGGCCCTGCGGCCGCAGAATGCGGCCGATTTCAACCAAAAGTTTCATGGTTCGTCTGGTGTATAAAATTAATTACCATACCAAATTTCAAATCTCTAGCTCTTACCGTTCTTGAGATATCCTGTTCACAGACACACAGACACACAGACACACACACAGACAGGCGCACGGACCAATGGCTGAAAACCACTTTTTTGGTATCCTGAGGCTACGATTCGTCCAGAAATGTGAAAAGCTGGGTAGGTCAAATTTTCGACGAATACAATACTTTCCTTATTATAGGATAAGGAAAGTAAAAATGTCGGAGTATTCCTGGTGACTCAAGGGTAACATTTAGCTAAAAATTAATGTCAAACTCGTAATCAGCTGCAGCGCCTCAAAATCATTGGATTTTATATGTCAAAACCCCCATGAATAATAAAAAGTTAGTCTAAACAGGACGTCCCCTAAAGTACCGCTAAATTGGGGCCAAGTTCCAAAAAGTTCGATTTAAAAAAAGCAGGGTATGACTCTATTATTTTTTTATTCTAAGAAAAAAATCTTCTATTTTTTTGTATCTTTAACTAATCCAAAGGAAAGCAGAGTGGTGCTAATTTCAAACTGAAGTTCCTTGGTTTGTGTGGTACAAAAATCAACTGTCGTACTAAATTTCAAGTCTCAAGCTCTTACCGTTCACGAGTTTACTTGTTCACGGTCACACAGACACACGGACCAATTTACGAAAACAACTTTATTGGTATCATAAGGCTATGAATCGTCCAGAAATGTGAAAAACTGGGTAGGTCAAATGTTTGACGCATACAATACTTTCGTAAGTATAAGATAAGGAATGGTAAAAAAATGTATGTATGGTTTTATTAATTTGTGCTGAAGCACAAGGCCTCTTCACAATTTTTGTGGGTAGCGCAGCGTTACTAAGAGCCTCCTGTACTTTTCAAATTATTCTATTACATTAATTTCTTTTTACTCTGGTAATGCCGCCACTGGTCGTTACTCATACAAGTAACTACTCATTTTTCCTCACGAGGTATGAGTGGACCCCGAACACCCAAGAACAGAGCAGAAAAAATCCTGTCCCGCTGGGAATCGAACCCAGGTCACCGTGCGTGCAATGCCGAGCGCGCTAACTCACTCTGCCACGGTGACTTCAATGGTAATTGGGTGGGATCCTCAGTCCACCTGGGGTCCTGCATCACCAGACTAGCGCCTTGACCACTACCAACACCAATGCATGTAATATCTACAATAGATCTTTGAGTAGAAATCAATAACTACATGACAAACAGGTCCGTTAGGTCTCGTATGAATAATCAATACAGCGTACTTCATTCGTTGGTTCATGATCTGTAAATCGAATCTAATTTTCAATGGTTGCATTCCGGCCCAACCCAGGCTGGGTGAGGTTAATGTGGGTAGCAGGTTTGTGAGTTTCCTGCGAATGGAGGGTAACACCCCCGTCGTGATATGACCATGCAGTTGAAAGCGACGTTAAAAACCAAAAAAAAAAAAATTCAAGGGTTAAATTGGACTGATAGAAATCAAGAAATGTCGACGTTTGTGAGCTGTTTATGGAGGGTTTTTAAACCATGAGAAAATGGGAAACATCAAAAACTACACTGAACATCTATCGACCTCAGTAGCTTGATTGATAAGGCGGTGGACTTGTAACCTGGAGGTCGGTGGTTCGAGTCCCAGTTTCAGCGTAGATTTAGTAGAGCGAGTTTGAGTAGTTGTGATATCACGAAAGTGATTAACACAAATTTATTATGATAACTTTTAAAACTTTTATACTGAAAACCTCATTTTGAGTGCTCATCAACTTAAGTTTACCTTCACAAATAATTAGCTCTCCATCACCAAATATTAAGGTATGGTAGGCAATGTGTCAGGAGTGCATTAAAATCCATTTCTTTCATTTCAATATCCATTGTTTACCTGATCTCATGATGGCATTGAAATACCTGGTCACATTGCAAATCTCTAGTTCCACCATGGCAAATACCTGCAAAAGATTTCTACCTGACGAAAACGCGAACTATTCCGCCAACATTCTCGGAAGAGTTGGAAGTGTTCTGTTTGAGAACCTTTTTAATCTTTTCATGCTGTCGCGCCGTGGGAACCAAAAACTGAGGGTGTTGCATTAGAGAGTAATTCAAGACAATAGGCAAGGTGGTTGACCATTACGACTCTAATTCAGAGAAATCAGTCTACCAAATTAAACAATGTTGGACTAGAACTCGAAGCTAAATAGAATGCAGTCACATAATAAACCGACCTCAGTAGCTTGATAGATAAGTCCAGCGGACTTGTTAATTGACATCTTGATGAGCAATACTTATTTTTTGAAGATTTATACCGAGGTCTCAAAAATAATATTATTGAACAAAAACCTCTGTTCTAACTATTCACTTTTACACAGTTTATAGGAAATAGATGCTGCCAGCTTCCATTAGCTTTTTTATCACAACTTTTGATGTAGGTCGGTAGAAAGATATTTTGGAATTTTTTTTCTTCTTTTAAGCATTTGAACGACCTCGGTAGCTTGATGATAAGCCGGCGGACTTGTAACCTGGAGGTCGGTGGTTCAAATCCCAAGTTCAGCGTAGACTTAGTCAATCGAGTTTGAGTAGTTGTGATATCACGAAAGTGAATAGCACAAATATGATAAATAGTCACATAATAATCTTGGCCATAAAAAATATTGTGGGACTATCGGTGGCGCAGAACTCAGACCCGAAACTTTGTACGGCAATGCCTCATAGTAAAGAGTAGGGGTTTAATATAGGGCCATTCCTCGGGCCTTAATTCGGGTGCACCCATAAACTCTCAAACTGTGCGTTAGATTGACAGCCAATATATCTTCAAAAGAAAAGAAAAACACGCACCCATCTCTTACTTGAACTACATACATGGACAGTCATAATTTTGGCAATATAAGAAATAAGAATATCGTAGTAATATAACCCCTCAAATAGTTTGAGGTTTAACCACGTCAGCTTAACAAGGAATTCTTGGTTACTGAGTGATCAACACAAACCCAATACGTCACAATCGCAATCACTTTGTCATGAATTCTTGGACATTGGGTATAAGCCTTATGACTAATCAAGACAAAGCAAATCGATCCTCCTCAAGATAAAAGATTCGTGGGAAATCATTGACTCCAAAAATTTCAGTGATCACCATGTTGTGTGAACGATTAACTTTTGAACTAATGAGTCGAGAATACCATGCATTTATTGAGCAACACTAATTATTTATGATTATATGAAGAAAAAAAAATTGTCCGTCTGATGTGAAGAAATTTTGGTATTTCCTTGGTGTTTATCTGACGGGCCATTCATTTTGCCTGAATATATCGAGATAGTATCTGATTTGAGTAAGGTTAGACTCAATGATATTTGGACGATGAGAACTTTTGCAAAAACGTGACTGTGACTCAGACACAAAAGATAAGATTGATCTTTGCGAGCAGATCACACACCTGTAAAAAAAAAGAAGAAGAAAAATACAAGGATTATATCTAAATAAAATACGAGATAAAATGGAATGTTCTTGCAAAAATAATTTCTGTGACTGATTTATCTGTGAATTTGAACGAAAATTTTCCAAGGTCTAACCTTTAACAATGTTGATTCAATTAATTGCTGATCTCGTGGAACCAATCGAATTAGGTCTCATAGACTTGTGTAACCAGAAAGCTATTAGCACGGATTATAATTGTTAGATATTGATTTTAGAGTAATTGAAGGAATTGGCGATACAAACTCGTAAGTGTAAAATTACAGGTTTGTAACAGAGATAAGGAATTTCCTGGCAAGGTTCTAGTTTCAAATACTTAAAAGAAAAATAATCCAAAATATCTCTTTACCAACCTACATCAAATTATTAAAAAAAAAAAAAAAAAAAAAACACTGCCAATTATGGACACTATACTTCCTCGTGATTGCTTCACATTGTAAACACGTGCCAATTTTGAAATTTTATAGAAAATTACTTGTATCTCCAAAACGGCTCAACCGATTTTCTTCAAATTTGTTTTATATGGTAGAATATCGTTTTTTCTACATTCTTAATTCCACAAAAAATTCTGTATCGGCAAGTCGTAGTCTTTATTTTTTTACTTTTTGTCCAAAATTTCGGATTTTCGTAAATATCAGAGTCAAATTATAATTAATTTAAAAAAAAATATAAATAACCTATGTAAAACAATAATATGCATATTCTTACAAAATTTCATCGAAATCGGGTGTACCGTTCACGAGATATAAGCGTTTAAGTAAAAAGTTAGTGTCAGGCGCATGTCTCTTTCACCAGAACCGCTAGTACGAATTCGATGAATTTAAAATGGGACCATCTACAGAATGTCTTCTAGATGTATGCAAAATTCATTAAAATCGTTGATTAGTTTCCGAGATACGCGCGTTACAAGGGAATCGTTTAACAGACAGACCGACAGACCGACGACCGACAGACGGACACAAAACCAAATTTTCTCAGGAGGTTATGAAACGTCCAGAAATATGAAAAAAATTGAAATCAAAGCAAAAAAATATTTTTTTTTACAAAAACGAACACAATACTTTCGATTTCTAATATTAGAAATTTCTCGGAAGTAAAAGCTGAAGGATTTCTAAAGTATGTTTAAAAATTGAACGGTTAGGTTTTTGATTCAATGTTGTCCATTTCGCAGATCTCAATATAAGATGCTTAAAATAATAAATATAGCTCATCATGATGTTGCGAGAAAAAGACAAGTGTAATCGAAATAATCTTAAAAAATCAAATTTGAACTTGTAAACTTTCACTGGTGTTTTTCATCGAAATAGAATGGTGAATAAAATTCTCACGATAATACCTATTGTAGGAAATTAATGCACACAAGACATACAAAGTAATACATAAAATCAGCTGTTTCTTCTCGAAACCCAGGGACAAAAAATCACCTGAAGATTCTGGAAGGAATAATGGCAAAAATAATACTAGGCAGTAAAATGGAAATAACTTCTCAGGATTAAAACCTACGTACAGGATTTAAACACTCACTGGTACCTGGCGTAATGTTACTCAAGCCATCAGCTGTTACTAAGTGTCTATAAAACTCCTGAAAAGAATAATACCCAGCCAAAGAATCCCACGATCTAAGACAAATTTAAAATCAATCTATATGATATCAAACAAAATAAATAATAAAATAGAAGAAGGAAAAAGAATACACCTTCTCAGGGCATGAACCTATACACCTTAGTACCTGCTACAGCCTTCGACCATTTAGGTGAAATTTCCAAGGCATATTAGAGAATATTGAACTCTCTCCCCAAAAACCCTAAAATTCATTGACCCCCGTCAATTCATGGATCAGCTGATTCAAAAACCATCATCTGTTGTTATCAAAACTGAAAATTATATGCAACCTATGATGCAATCTTTTCAAATCAATAAACACAAAATTTATATTCAAATTGCCATTCAAAATCAAACCTTTCGCACTTCTCGCAAAAATGAGATCGATCAATAATGGACCGTTCAATTGTTCAGCTCAGCTGATATGTGAAGCCCTTCATAAGTTCATGTGACCGTTTTGTTAGGATCAGCTGAATTTTCAGTCCTTTCATCAATCATAACATTCATACTACAGTTCTCAATAACCATACGAGTATATTCAACTCTTCATAATATATTTGTCCGTCCTTGAACCTGCAAATTTTCAAGAGCAATCCTTATTGCTTGCGAGTCCTTGGTTTGATTTCTGACAAAAAGTGACCGATGAGACT
The DNA here is from genome assembly GCA_024516035.1 of Bactericera cockerelli. Classification (NCBI taxonomy): domain Eukaryota; kingdom Metazoa; phylum Arthropoda; class Insecta; order Hemiptera; family Triozidae; genus Bactericera; species Bactericera cockerelli. Next base: position 5,880,180 of record CM044958.1, on the reverse strand, counting down.
ATCTTGATTTCTGATTTTACCTTCCTTATATTGATCTTCTTAACCATATAAAAAAAACTGAAGTTTATCTTCATGTGCAATACGAGAGGGTATCTCGAAACTTGAGGAGGGTAAACCATCAGAAATAGGTTAATAACTTTTGTGGTGACAAAATGACAAGATTAGAAGAAAAAAAAAAATCATTTCATGACCATCGCAGTTATTCGAACCATTAATGATACTCGTACCTTCCATTCTTAGGACACTTATAAATTTGATAACCTCACCTAGCCTGAGTTGGGTGGGAATAGCCGGTATTTTGAAAGTTCGAACCGTGTGATCTCAATAACCAAGTCTCCATCTTGCTCTATGTTGCTGAATTTCAGCTATCTTGCAATAGTATTCCATAATGATCGTTCGAGTGTATTCAACTCTTCTCACTAACTTTTGTCCGTCCTTGAACCTGGCAAATTAAGACCACGATATTTTTCAACACGATTGCTTTTCACTGATATGTACTGATAATCCATATACGGACAATATGTACAATTTCAGGTACAATACATAGGTTATCATCGGACACTCCAATATGTATGTAGAAACATATACAATACATGGGTTCTGTAGGAAAATAATATGAACAGTGCCATATTCAATACTGGGGTTATTATCTGTTATTTCTGTTAATATACATAGGTTGCCGATTGTGGGGCTTGATGATGTAATTGTAAGCTTGACGCTCAAGCAGAGAATTACCATGCTAATGGTTTCAGACCATATAGGATACAGGACAGACAGAGGCGAAGTGTTGGAAAATTGGCACCAGTAGCGAATTGATTGGTCGTTTTTCTCTATTGTAGAATTGTGAGGACCCAGAGGGTTTCTTTTGGGGATCGTTGTTATGATGGAGAAATATAGAAAATTGGATGAGGTCAAGATACTCAGGTACGTGAATTTGCTTCTTTTTTGTAAAGGTAATTGTGCCCCGGAACCGCTTTCGCATTACATCAGGGCACTTTACCTTTACATACATGCCATTCCGGAAACGAAAAATGTCGGTCAGAATTTTCCGCTCCGGCCGGGATTCGGACCAGCAATCTCCGGGTCAGTAACCAACGCTCTGAACCACGGAGAACAATTTGAGCTGAGCTGTCAGTCAACATCAGGAAATTCATAAAAATATTCTTTATATGTTCATCCTTTAATTTTCTTGTGTTCATGAACCATTCCTCTTCCGATGGATTGTCTCTAGAAATACATATAATTATTTATTTTTAAATCACAGTACAAAAGCCTCATCGAGCCCTTGGTTGACAGGAAATGTGCCATGTATTGTTAATTTAGCGACTCGAGACGGAGTACCATTACGCTACCAAATATACCACCTCTTAATTGATTATACATATGAACATTTTTACAAGTTTTAATGCAAAAAATATATATTACAAGTTGGAAAAATAAAAATAAAGTTTATCCATTTACCCACAAATTCACACCCAGAACGAGTAATGATAGACCAATAATAATGGAAAACCATAATTTATTAGCTTAAAAGAGTAAGTTCAAGCATAGGGGTGCTAAAAAGTTCTAACTTCTAAAACATTGACGCAGTTATTTCTCACAGGTACCTATACATATTAATATATCTCAACACTATTCAAGACTGCTCATTAAATAGAAAAGCAGATATTAGCACTATGGGAACATCCATAACTTATTCAGACTTCTTAAACTTTATTCACAACACCACAGGTCCTTACCATAGTATGTATTACAGGTAGGATATGATAAGACGTTTTAACAATCCCGACATTCCTTAAACTACCACCTCATGAACTGTCTTCACAATTCCTCAAACAGAAAATTAAATTTTATTCACAAAGCCACAGGTCCAATGTCCGTTGAGTGTACCATAAGTTTAACAGGTAGGATGTTGGGTGCTAGAAAATTCTTTGAGAATTCACCTCGCCTGGTGGTTACTTTCTACTAAAGAGTGGGATCCCACGGCAATCGGTTCTTCGCACCGGATCTACTCGGACTCCAAGGACAACACCATGGATTCCGACCAAGGATTGTCAACCCCGTTACAACATCATCACAGCATCACAACATCCACTTTTTCGTCAATGGAGCGGCTCTACCCAGCGGGACTGCTCCACATTCTACTTATGAGAGCTGGCATTGAACCTAATCCTGGTCCCAACACAAGAAAAGATCAACCTCTAGTCATAATGCAATTTAACTGTTGTGGTTTAAGGAGTAAAATCCATGAAATAGTTCACTTTATGCAAAATAACAATATTCAAATAGCTGCTATACAGGAATCTATGCTCAAAACGAATACACATCTATCTATACCAAAGTACACCATAGTCAGGAAAGATCGAAACCGTAACAAGGGAGGAGGTCTGGCTTTCATTATTCATAATAGTGTGCAATATCATACATGTAATCTCCCTAGTCCTTCACCTATAGATGATACTTTAGAACAATTAGCCATCACAATAATATTGGGCATCAACTCAGTAAATCTAGTCAATGTGTATATACCTCCTACTAGTTCATGTCCTTCAGGCTACGTACCAAACATTAAACATCTGTTACAATTAAAAGACACCTACATACTAGGTGATTTGAACGCTCATCATAAGACCTGGTACTCAGCAAAAGGGAATGATATGCGTGGAATTGACTTAATAGACCAAATAGATACATCGGACTTTGGAATACTAAACGAGAACTCTCCAACCAGAATAACTGCCTCATGCACTAGCTCTCCAGATGTCTCACTAGCAAATTCAGCACTGCTTGCATGTTTAATTGGATGACAAAACCAGCTTTTAACTCTGACCATGTGCCTATACTAATCACATTACACAAATATATTCAAGTCAGCAAAGAACCCTCAGCACACAGATCTTACACAAACTTTGCCAAAGCTGACTGGGTGGGTTTCTCAGAATACATTGAGGCAGAGGTTAATAAAATCCAACAACCTCAATCTGTACATTCAGGAGAGAAAACTCTCAGAATAATCTTGAATAAAGCAGCCAAGCTTTTCATCCCTGCTGGCAAATATCAGGAAATCCTTCCCAATTTCCCTACTAGTGCAGCTAAACTTTCAGAAGAGAGAGACACACTGAGAAGAACAGATCCGCAGAATCCTAGTATCCAAACCATGTCCAAAGAAATTCAACAACAGGTAAATAAACATATTCAAGACAAATGGAGAGACCACCTAAGTAAAAGCAGCTTTAAACCAGGTACAAGGAATCTTTGGCAAACAATTAAAAAACTGTCCAACCCTCAAGGTCAAAGTGGACAGATAGTAATCTCCTTTAACGGAAAACCAATACCAGATACCAAAAAATGTGCCTCAGAATTTAACAGACAGTTTACTCCCCACCCAGATGACAAAGACAAAGCTATCAGAAATACAATGAGGAACATTCACAACCTTAAAACAGAGGTACGAACACGATTTACAACAGGTGATCTATTCAAAGCTATAAAATCAACAAAGAACTCAAAGGCGCTAGGCCCTGACAATCTATCACCTGTAATGTTAAAACACATCGGTCCCAAATGTGCCAACTACTTGACAGAGCTTTTCAACCTTGGCATTCAAGAGCTAAAAATACCTGATATCTGGAAAGTAAGCAAGATAATACCTCTCTTGAAACCAGGCAAACCTGCAGATGCATCAACATCATACCGCCCTATATAACTCTTATCTCCAGTTATGAAGATATTTGAGAAGCTGGTACTGAGTATACTTAATGATCACTTGGAGTCAGCAGAACATCAGCATGGCTTCAAGAAGAATAGGAGTATAACTACGGCACTGCACCATGTCACAGACTTTATTCAAAGAGGATTAAATGAGAAACGCCCTAATAAACGCTCAATTCTAGTGGCCTTAGATTTATCAAGGGCATTTGACACAGTATGCCACAGCACCTTACTAAAGGACATTTTGGACTCTAATCTTCCAAATGATATCAAGAGGCTCCTAGCAATATATTTAAGGGGGCGACAAACTTATGTAGAGTTTAGAGGTACTAAATCCTCTTACAGGAAAGTAAAACAAGGAGTTCCACAGGGCAGCATAATATCCCCAGTACTTTTCAACCATTACATCTCTAAGCTACCTCAGCCACCAGAAGACTTGTTACTTGTGACTTATGCTGATGATTGTACAATTATTTGCTCTGACAACGACATCCAAACCATGTATGATAAAATTAACCCCTATCTTGAAACACTAAACACCTGGTTCAAAGAAAGAAAGCTCGTGCTCAGTGCAGAAAAATCCTCGGCCACCTTATTCACTACATGGAACCTAGAAATCAACACTAACCTCGACATCAAAATTGGAGGAAACTCTATCACCACCATAAAACACCCTAAGATACTTGGTGTCACACTCGACAATCTCCTTACCTTCTCAGAGCATATTAAAATCATTCGCACCAAAATACAAAAAAGGAATAATGTGCTGAAGGCTCTGGCGGGTAGCACATGGGGGAAAGAGAAGGAAATTATTGTTACCACCTACAAAGCCATAGGAAGATCTGTCATGAACTATGCGGCCCCAATTTGGTCCCCTCAAGTATGTGAAACCAACTGGAAAAAGTTGCAAACCTCCCAAAACGCAGCACTAAGAATAGCCACTGGGTGTCACCTAATGAGTCATCAAGACCACTTACACAGTGAAACACAAATCCTCCCTGTTAAACCACACAATGAACTCCTGTCACTTCAATACTTGGTCTCCTGCCTGATTCCCGAACATACATGCAACACCATTACAACAGCAGCCCAACCACCTAGAAATATCAGGAAATCACTCTCCAACACCTATCTTCCTATCCTCCAAGAGCAATACCTACAAGATGGAGAAACAAGCAGAGACAATTACAAATCAATCATACAGCATATTCACAGTAACATTGTAAACAACACAATTGGAAAATATCAACCTAACCGAGTTCTTGGAACTAATGTATTGCCAGATATAGACCCATCGGAGAAGAATCTACCAAGATCAGCCCGTTCCACCTTAGCCCAACTTCGCTCCGCATGGTGCAAACTCCTCCAGAACTATAAATCTAGGATAGACCCTATAGAAAAAGACATCTGCCCACTCTGCCAGCAAGCGGGTCATGATGTCCATCACATATTTTCCTGCCCATCAAAACCCACAACTTTGGACCCAACTTCTCTATGGACAAACCCAGTAGAAGTGGCCGTTTTCCTTGGGCTTGAGACGGATGTATGATGCAGTCAATGATGTATGAAACGTTAACAACAACAACAACTAAAGAGTGTTATTATTAGGATACTATAAGGCGTTTTAACAATCCAGACATTCCTTCAACCAACATCCGATGGTCCGTCTTCACATTCCGCCAAACAGGAAATTATTCATCACTGAATTTTCCCATGGGTAGGATGATGAGAGGAAAAAAGTTCGCTAGAGCAATGAAGAAACTAATTTATATTTTATGTAGATAGTAATTTTAGGTGCTCTTTTAATTATGTAATTATTTATGAGATAAAATCATGTCTGGAATCCTAAGGAGGAATCGTCTTTGGTGTATATATTTAAAAAAAAAACTGTTTCAAAATAAAAAAGAAAGAATAAAGACGCATTGAATAAACCCAAGGTGAACTCCACGGCGCGTCGCAGCAATGCCGACGCCATACGTCTTGAATTTGGATGTAGCTTTCAATGCAGTAAGCCAGCGTCAATGGCGCGTTGAATGCACCATTTTTCGTCCGATCAGCGAAATCAAGCAACGTCCAGCGAGGAGAAGACTTCGTGATGCTGGCATTCAGGCCGAAACCAGGCTGGGTGAGGTAAATTTGGGTAGCAGATTTGTGAGTTTCCTGCGAATGGAGGGTGACACCCTAGTCGAAATATGATCATGCAGTTGAAAGCGATGTTAAAATTAAATTAAATGAAATGGAGCAACCAGAACATGGTCACGAGTTTGAAGACTGATGAGTGATGAGTCTCCTGACAGGCACTTGGTGCGAAATTAATAGACGTTTTGTAATACCTCTGTGGCACTAAGTCTCGGATTGCGTACTGTATACGACAGGGAAAACCGAGGCCAAGCAATGACTTTAGTTATGGATTTCGTCTATTAATAATAATAATTCCGTGTCAGGAAAGACAGGACAGGGGGTTTTAACCTCCATTCGCAGGAATCGTACCAGCTACCCACATTAACCTCACCCAGCCTGGGTATGGCCGGAATTGCCAGCCTCACATGTTCGGAGGGAACAGAATTTTCTGTGCGAAAACTCTGCTCCAACCGGGAATCGAACTCAGGATCCCTGGACTACGGGCGGTAGTCACAACTGTTACGCCACGGAGGCTGTCTATTAATTTCGGCCTTTATATTTCTGGTAAAACTACCGAATCAGCTGGCTTTCTGGTTATTGGAATCAGGTAAGAGTGACAACTTATACTTCTATTGTGTAACTCGGCGGTGAGGGGCAGCCGAAAGTCTACTTTTTTAGTTTTACTTTTCTAATTCAAACAAAAAAATTTTGGGATCAAGAAGATTGCTCTTTTTTATTATTAAAATATTTCAATTTATTCAAATTGTTTGTATGTTACAGATAAAGAACTTCTTTATGTGCTTTATGATTATGTAGTAATGTATGTACCTACTGACAGTAGATATAATATCAATAAAAGCCCGACGTAGATTGGCCCTTAAAAGAAATATTCCAACTCATGTGTACTACAGCAGGAATAAATTTAGACTTGAAAAAATCTTCAAACTGATCTCAACAATCCCGTAATTCTGTATAATTTGGCCCATGAAATAGCTTCCTTTTCTAAACTAACTTCCTTTTAACTCAATATTTTTTTCCACACATACCATGGACGTATGTATAATTACCACCAAACGAAGCCAATTTTAAGCGTAGCATAGCGCCGTCATGCAGCTAAATAGCTTTAAGTAGCATTGTAATCTGCTATAAGTAGTCCTTTAATAAATGTTTTGGTTAGCGGTTCCCAAAATGTAGTCCGTGGCCCTTCTAAACTTCCGCGAAGAGGTTTTTTTTTACTTTACTTATCCTGTAATAAGGAAAGTATTGGTAAAGGGGGCGTGCCCTATTGAAATGACCTGGTGTGATAACACACGAGATTCCTTATCTCTTGAAAACAAGTCAAAGTCCGCCACTGGTGACTCAACGGTAACAGTTAGCTAAAAATCAATGTCAAATTCGTGATCAGCACTTCAAAATCATTCGATTTGATACGTCACAACCCCCATCCAAGGTGAATGAAAAAAAGTTCGCCCAAGCGGTTCCCAGAAAAAAGGGGACGGCCAACTTGAAGGAAAAATTTGGTAACCGCTGGTTTAGGTAGTGGTTCGGCAGCGTCTTATAGCTGCCTAATTACAGAGGAGTACAGACCACCGGTCTGCAAGATGTCTCCGGAACCACGGACCTTGGTTCGACGGAAACGCTTGACGGCGCTTTCGAACCAATGGATACAGAGTTCAAAGCCTTGGGGAACTTCTCCAAGTGAAAACCTAACAGACTGAGAAATTTTCTTCGGATCCTGATTTGTACGTCCTTCCAAGTCAGGGATTCCAAAACTTTCTCGATTTTTTTACCCGACAAAATTCAATTTTTTTTTTTTTTTTTAGTTTCCATGTCTATCTATCTATATTCAATTATATTAAAGTGGTTTTTTTCAACTTTTTAGTTATATACACCACGTTTTTACTCGTATATTTCACAAATAACATCTTCAACAAACAATGAGGGTATACCCACCTTCAAAAGATAAAGAATCTTGTGCTGAAGGTGGGGAATTACGTGTAATAGGTTGAAGCAATTGCCAGACTACTGTCCTGAAGCAAATTAAAGTGAAGCGACTTGATTTTAAGAATTCATTAAATTTTACAAAATGCTGGATATCCACAAGAATCTTTAGAGATTTTCATGTGAAACCAACATTTCCAAAATGTTCCCCAAGATCCGGATTTAATTCGACGCTCGTATTTCAAATACATTTTTCTTTTATTTTTTAAGTTTCCATGTGTTATTTCACAAATAAACATCTTCAACAAATAATGAGGGTACACCCACAAATACCCACCATCAAAAGATAAAAAATCTTGTGCTGAAGTTGGGGAGTCAGTGGTCCAAACCTCCGAACAGGTGTATGAAATTTGGTAACCCCTTAGCCCTACCAGAACTAGTTGCTCATCAAGTCATCACGTGCTTATTGTTTTCAGCATGGCTGAAAAAGTGAAGATGTTGCAGTGAACAGAACTTTTTTTATTGCCTCCAGTTCCTCTACGTCGTCATCATTAGTCTGAAGAATGCTGATAGCATTTCATTCATTCGTTTCTTCATTCCATATTCTTTCCTAATGTTGCTTCTTCCATTCATTCCATGTTCTTGCCTAATGTTGCTTCTTCCATTCATTCCATGTTCATTCATTGGGAAGTTAAAGTCACTCAACTGAACTTAATATAAGTAAAGGGACTCTTTTGACTCATTCTTTCAAGATAAACAGAGTTTTGAGAGAGTATTGTATTGTATTATTATTATTATTCAACACTTTATTAGATATAAATGGACATACACTGCAAATAATTATTTAACAATGAATTTTTTTTTCATCAATATAGGTACTTGTACAATAAAAATGAAAAAGAATAGAAAAATATAAACAAACATAATGTCCTGACTAAAGGGCGGGGTTATTGCCTATGGCAATTTCTTCCACCCAACCCTTTTATTGTAGATCCTTCAGCTGAAGAAATGACTTTTGGTAAACGGGTTTGGAATGATGAGTACGTTTTAACCTAAATCACCTGTTAAGATCTGTTGTAGTTTTATTTCTGGCAGTTTGTAAAAAAAAAATATTGCAAATAAATCTTAACTTATCTCAGTTTTCATTCTGGCATTTGAGGGGTTTCTATGTCTGCTCAACTGTTGCAGATTGCTTTTCACCCTCACATGAACCCCAACATTCCCAACAATCCACTCGGGCAGGATTAGAGTGACGTCAGAGGTTTTTTTTTAATTTGGATTTAACGTCGGTTTCGACAGTATAGTCATAATACCGTCAGAATTTTAAAGCCTGCTGTTGTTGCAGTAACCTTTATTTTATTATCTGACCTATTTGCAGGGTTTTCAGTGAAACCCTTACAATTAACACTGCGGCCTAATTAGATAGCTATTGTCACCAGTTGATTCTATTTGGTTTTAACGTCCTGACTGAGATGGATAGTCAGGCCGGGGGTTTTACCCTCCATTCGCTGGGAATCGTACCAGCTACCCACATTAACCTCACCCAGCCTGGGTAGGCCGGAAATGCTAGCCTTGGATGGAACAGAATTTTCGTCGAAAAATCTGCCCCAACCGGGAGTTGAACTCGCCACGGAGGCTGCTGAGTGCAGTAACCATACAGTCTAAGCTTTGATGACAAATACAAGGAGACACCTTATGTGTGTGAGGAAAATGATACGTCGGGAAAACTGAGGGTGGGGTGAAAATCTTCAGGAAGGGTGTACAGGGAGGTAGAAATATGCAAGAGCAGAGTAGGGAGGTGGGGGTAAAAACTCCTAGGCTTTTGAATGAAACAAGTTGGAACAAGTGGCTGGTGAAAACCTCCATGAAAATGCGATCAGACTTGTGTTGTGGACAATGCCCGAAAGTGTATTGAGAGGAAAGTTAATTGTTCTTGTAGCGACACTGTGAGAAAGATGATGACATGTGTTAATGGGATATGTAGATATCTATTTGTTGGAAACGGTCGAGTGTGATGGATGCTGATGTCATATTATTATTATTATTCAACAATTTTGATCTTTGATCAAAATGACATAGTATTCGAGCGATATTTAAAAAAAAAAAATATGAAGATGTTGGACCAACGAAAGTTTCTTAGAAAAACGAGGAATATGCAAAACAATAACATTAACCAAGTGATCTTAGAAAAATACGTATATGTAGATTGTAGATATTAAAACCAATGAGAAGTAAGTAGTGTACTTCCCGAAAAGTACACTACTTACATACAGGGTGGGGCAAAAGTCTGGAAACCCCTGAATAACTTTCGAATGCCTTGTTCGGTAAACTTAAAATTTTGTACGGTAAACTGAGCTAATAAGACCTTCTTTTAGAGTGGGGTCGATTTTTGTTACCGGCCCCCATGTCGGGGCCAGGGGGGCCAACTTCATTTTTTTAAATACGAACCCCCAGCTTGTGATACATTTTTGGAAAGGTCTTCAAATAAGAAATAAATTGGTGCAAATTTTATTTTTTTAATATTATTTGTTTGCAAATGGCGTCCAACTTTGTGCATGCAGCAAAGTCTGGAAACCCCTGAATATCTTTCGAAAGGACTTTCTCAGTAAATTTAAAATTGTGTACGGTAATCCTTGGTAATTAGACCTTAACTGGAATTGGACCGATTTTTTTTTTACTGGCCCCCATGTCGGGGCCACGGAGGTCAACTTCATTTTTTTAAATACGAAACCCCACCTTGCGATACATTTTTGGAAAGGTCTAATTACCCCGACTTTCTGTGCACAGTTTTAAATTAACTGAGAAAGCCCTTTCAAAAGATATTCAGGGGTTTCCAGACTTTACTGCATACACAAAGCTGGACGCCATTTGCAAACAGTTTAATATTTAAAAAATAAAATTTGCACCAATGTATAACTTATTTAAAGACCTTTCCAAAAATGTATCGCAAGGTGGGGGTTTGTATTTAAAAAAATGAAGTTGCCCCCCCTGGCCCCGACATGGGGGCCGGTAACAAAAATTGACCCGACTCTAAAAGAAGGTCTTATTAGCCCGGTTTACCTTACAAAATTTTAATTTTACCGAAGAAGCCGTTGGAAAGTTATTCAGGGGTTTCCAGACTTTTGCCCTGTATACAAAAATGTATATGTACAGCATATCATCATCATCATTATTCTCAATCCGAGGATTGGTTGGCAGCCCTCCACACTAATCTGTCTGTTGTCTTCTCCTTCATTTCTTCATAGCTTCTGCTCCCGGAGGATTTGATGACTTGCTCGATGAAATTGAGTCTTGGTCGACCTCGTCCCCGGTTGCCTTCCATTCTTCCTTCAATGATCTCGACCATAAACCTGTTGTGTCGGAACAAATGTCCCATCCACTTGTGTCTCCTTACTTCTAGTGTCTTCCATATCTGTCTTGTCTCTCCTATCAGTTCTAATACTCTTTCATTACTCATTTTTTCTGTCCATTTGATCTTTTTCATTCTCCGCCAACACCACATCTCAAAAGCTTCGATACGTTTCTTGTCCCGTTCACATATTGTCTATGCTTCCGATCCATATAATGCCACACTCCAAACTAGACTCTTGATAAGTTGTTTCCTAATGGTGAGGCTAACATTATTAGAACACAAGAGGGTCTTTTTCTTGTTAAAAGCAATCTTAGCCAAGGCGATTCTCTGTTTGATGTCACCTGTGCACTTGGCATCTTCGGTTATGTTGCTACCGAGGTATTTGAAGGTGGTGATTTGTTTTATTCTTTCGTTGTTGACAAAAATATTTACTTCGTCTTTTTCTTTAGAACATACTAAAATTTCTGTTTTCTTTATATTGATTTTCATTTTGTAATTTTCAAATATATCGTTCATACTTTCCAGTGATCTTTTAAGATTGAACTCATCCGGTGCTAGCACAGCGATATCATCCGCAAACCTCAACATCTGCACTCTTCTACCACTCAGCATCACTCCTGTACAACATTCCTTGCTTTCTTTTATTGCTTTTTCTATGTAGATATTGAATAAGTAGGTGATAGTTGGCAACCTTGCCTTACTCCTTTCTTGATGTTAGCAGACTCACTTTCTTTGTTTATTTCTATGTGCGCTATCTGATTTTTGTATAGGCTGTAAATTAATAATCTTTCTGTCCTTATGTTTCATACCAATGTCTTTTAATATTGTTGTCATTAAGTTCCAATTAACATTATCAAATGCCTTTTGAAGGTCAACGAAGGCAATGTATACTGGTTGGTTAATTCTCATGCATTCTTCTGTAATCAGCCTTAATGCTAAAATTGCCTCTCTTGTTCCTTTCCCGTGTCGAAATCCAAACTGGTCGTCATCAAGGTGTTCATCAATTTTTCCTTGTATTCTTCTTTTAACAATGGTGGTGAGGATTTTAGAGGTATGAGAGAGAATGCTGAGTGTCCTGAAGTCTTCACATTTCTTACTCTTAGCTTTTTTGGGGAGCATTACGATCTTACTTTCCTTGAAGTCTTCAGGTACAATACCAGTCACATAAGCTTCTTTAATGATCTGAAATAATATCTCCTTCATTTCTCCATCCAATGCTTTCAACAATTCAGATGCCAAATCGTCCTTCCCAATTGCTTTTCTTGATTTAAGATCTACTAATGCTTTCTCAAATTCATCTTTAGTAATTTCATCACTTTCATTGTCATCCTCTTCTACGTCATCAAATTCGCTTATTTCTTCTTCATCATAATACAGGTTTTCGATGTATTCTTTCCATCTTTTTGTTATTTGACTGTCGTCAAAAAGTAGTTTACCTTCATCATCTTCAATTGTATTTCCAATGGTTTTCTTCTGTCCAAAGTATTTGTTGATAATATTATAAGCTTTTTCCATCTGTCCGTATCTCATGCATCGATCAATTTCTTCATGAAGTTCTGTCAGCCATTTTTCTTTTGCTCTTTTGGCCGCTCTATTTACATCATTCTATAGTTTTTTATATTAAATTTTTTCCTCCAAGGTTTTCCCATTCTTATATTGCCTTCTTTCTTCTATTAGATCAATTACACTTTCATCTATCCAAGGTTTTCTAGGGGTGTTATTTGTAAATCCAATTGTACTTGTGGCTGCTTCCTTGATTGCAGATTTTAATAGATTCCATTTCCCATTTATGTCTGAAGGTATTTCGTTATCTTCTATTTTGCTCATGTATTCCTTTACTTTTCTTTGGTATTGGCTTTTTACTTCTTCTTCTTTTAATTTAGCTGTGTCATATTTTCTATTTTTACTTATTGTTTTGATTTTCTTCTTGTTTTGCAGTCTAATTTTCATGCATAGCAGATTGTGATCGCTGTTTATATCTGCACCTGGGTAGGTTTTAGATTGTAGTACATGCTTCTGAAGATTTCTTTTAACCAAAATGTAATCAATTTGGTATCTTGCATTTCCCCCAGGTGCGGTCCACGTGTATCGTCTACTCAATGGTTGTTGGAACATGGTGTTAGTAATGATCAGTTCTTTTTCTTTGCAAAAATTAATCAGTCTTACTCCTCTCTCGTTTTTTCTGCCATAGCCGTATTTTCCTGTTATATTTTCTTCTTTCTCCGATCCCACTACTGCATTCCAGTCTCCTAGTATTATGGTTGTCTCATTATTTGTTGTAAGTTCAAGCACCTCATCTATTTGTTCATACACAACCTCAATTTCTTCATCCGAGTATCCACTTGTGGGCATATAAACTTGTATTATATTCAGTACATCTTTTTCATTCAGTTGGAATTTGACAAGTATTATTCTGTTGTTATACAATACAGCATTTTTTACTCTATTTCCCCATTCCTTCTTCATCACAAAACCAACTCCATTTTTTCCCGTTTCATCTCCTGAATATATTATTCTGTAATTTTCATCCCAATAATCTCCTTGGTGTTTACTTCTGGTTTCACTTATTCCAACAATTTCCAAATCCAGTCTCTTCATTTCCATGATAAGGTTTTCAAGTTTTCCTGTCACTCCTAGAGATCGCACGTTCCATGTTGCGATTTTAACAATGTTTTGTTTCTTAAATTTTATGGGGTTTTCTTCTAAAACGGCCTCCCGGAAAACCGATTGAGGACCTATTTTGCTTCCGGATTGATTTACTCTAGAAGAAGACATCATAGAATAATAGGGGGCTGGGTTTGAGATTGTAATAGTGAGGTTTCTCCTTGCCAAACACATCGCAGTACAACAGTCGTCATCATGGTTTCCACAATCGCCTGTTGCTTTCTGATCTGTAGCTGTTCCAACAACCATTGTTTCCACCCATAGTCAGTACTATGACAACTGCTTCCTTGTCATAGGGTATAGCTCGTCTGCCTTTCTGGCCGTTGGACTGTTCTAGTCTCATCCGCCCATCTGGTCATTGGCCAGGGACCATTGTTTTCATTAGTCGCCTTTTACGACAGGAAGAAAACAGCCCGTGGTCCTAATATTCTAATCCGGGAACCACACGGAACTCTAAACAGCATATATACAAGACAATTTGTCTAGCACATAATATGCTATACACGGTCCCTAGTGACAAGGAAATATGGGTTTTTTGTCTGGGGGACCGCGTGTTGCACATATGCTAGACAGGTGATTTTGAGGAAAATACCCTTGGCCCCAGGGCAAGTTTCATAAAAATGGCTTGGTAGGCAATGGGTTAAAATCGAGATCACTTGAGAATGGCCGTGACGATCTAGTCCCCACATTCAGGAAACTAACAAACCTGCTTGAAACTCACCAAGACAAGACCTCTTCTCCTTAATACCTACTTAATGTTTCCTCCCCGTGAATCTCATTCGTTTCTGAAAATAGAACTCTCAATTTCAACTCTGCAGGAGATGAGTTTTAAAAATAAATAACTCTCCAATATAATTAAATTTCAACTAATCCAAGTGGATTTTGTTCCAAACTATCTGAATGAAGGATGAACAATGCAACACAATATACAGTTACCCCTCGTTATTTTTAGCCAACTTTTCAAAAACGCCACCCCTGTACAGTGTACACCCCCACATGTAAAAGTAGATCAAGAGATAAACAAGTCCATAGAGGTTTCACTATTGGGGGGAAAGAACCCGCGAAAACTGAACACGACAGCTGCAGAAATTTCCCTGCTATTACGGTACACTTGAGCACATTTCTGTACAAAACTCCCTCCTTCTCCTGCTTATCCTGCGGGAGAGAAATAAATTCATTATTTTTCATATGGGAGGTTAGTTGCATTGGACATTAGAAATGCATGTGGTGTCAATACACGCGAGTATGTTACAGGGAAACGCCGAAATTGAAAACGCGACTGAGGCGAATTTTCGATTCACAACAACCATCGTCACCATTGGTATTATTCTTATTGCTATCCTGAACGATGCAATGAAGGCCAAACAGTTAAAAGTTATCAAGTTATCATATTTGTGTTAATTACTTTCGTGATGTCACAACTACTCTCACTCGCTTTACTAAATCTACGCGGAACATGGGACTTGAACCACCGACCTCCAGGGTACAAGTCCGCCGTCTTGTCGATCAAGCTACTGAGGTCGGTAGCCAAAATGATAGCCAAATAATGACAAAAATTATAATTATAGGACCTTTTCATTTTCCTTGATAAAGAAGGACTTCTTTTTTTCCTTGAGTATCATAGGTTTTACTCCGTTACCGAAAAAGTACAACCTTTTTGTGGAATGAAAATAAGTTGTATAACAGTCTTTTGTGGAAGGTAAAACAACCAGGCGAGGTTAGTGTCCAAACCTTTTTCTACCAACTAACCCTCATACCTTCAAGAGTGTTATTATTATGTGGTGACACACTCAAATTAATGAGGAAAAATTCATGCAATAGGTGGGATTCGAACCAACGGATTCCTACGCTACCTAGATTACCAGACTAGAGCGTTTATCACTTAGCTACCAGTGCATTTTCGTGATGAATTGAAATTTTCTCTGTGAAGATAATGGTTTTTTCATAATGATCTTGTCTGCAGAGATGACTTGCTTTCTTTGTTCCGATTCCGAGGGATTACTTTTATATATTTTAAGAACTTTTCTTTCATCGCCCTCTCGTGATGCAGCCAAACTTTCACTTCAGTTCATAATAAGTGTAAAATTTCTTTGTTACTTTCTTGTACAAAACATGAAGAATCTATTTTGACATTCATAGAGGAAGCTTTGAAAGAAAGCATTGTACTTTTTCATTTGTATATTGCCTAGTATATACAGGGTGTTTCAGAAAAGTGTGCATTAATTTTTACCACGTATTTTATGTACCATTTTAGGGGGGGTCAACTCTATAACAAAATGGGCGAAAGTGCTTCATAAGGGAGATACACATCTCTAAAGGTTCTTTAAAAAAATCTTAGATTTTGAATTACGCCTTACCTGTTAGAGTTATTGAAACGCGGAAAAAAATTGACTCCCAATACAAGATGACGCCGTTATTTTGATGTGAGAATTGAGGTCATTGCACTTTCAGGGACGGCCACAGGGGGGTTAACTGAAAGAAAATAGGCCGTACTTTTTTGGCCCTTTCGCCCATTTTGTTATAGAGTTGACCCCCCCTAAAATGGTACATAAAATACGTGGTTAAAATTAATGCACACTTTTCTGAAACACCCTGTATATTGTAGGGAACACGATATTATCTTTCCCTAATGAAATTGGTAAAGGAGTTCTTTCTCTTTTATCCTGATGGAATTTCCTATGTTTCGTTTCTCAGAGATTATTTTTACATACTTTAAGAAATTTTTCATAAACGTTCACGTTAGTTTATTGCGATGACTGTATGTAATGGTTTTGACCACCAATACCAAAAAAAAAAAATCATTACAAAAGTAATCTCTTTTTGTTACTTTCTTGTACAAAATACAATATGACTATTTTGGCACTATAGGTAGGTACATGACAGAGAGAGAGAGAAAGAATAGGAAGTCATTGTTTTTAAGAAATAGCTTTTAATCTGGATAACATCTCTAGTATGAATCAGAAGAACCTTTGAGGGGGCGACATTAGCATCATCTGCAGAAATATCTTGAGATCTTGACAGAAAATCAGAGGTGAAATTCGAGGGGGAGGCAAAAATGGGGGAGACTAGCATGACAGTTGTGCGACAGTTATATTTTATGCTATTTATTATTACTGAAAACATTAACATTTACAGTATTACTGAAGACATTTCAGAAGCATTCGAAAAAGGGGTGTGAAAGAGATGTTTCAAAACAGAAAACAGGGGGGTGTACAGTAACAGGGCCGTGTTTAAGGGGGGGCAAGGGGGCCCCCCCATCGAGCTTAGCCCCCCTCGAAATTCTCACTTGAACGCAGGCTACGGTCCCGGGCCCCCCTGCCTTGGTTTTTTTTAGGTACATTACATTATTATTATTTCATTTTATTTCTCATATTTATTACAATGGTATGTTACATTTTGAATCTATGGGCTATTTTCATAGCAAACATAGATTAAATTATTTGATTTGAGTCAGGAGAATGTGATAGAAATTTGCGAACAAGACGGCAGTTTTCAAGAAGAACTGATTTCTGGATCTGGTGGACAAGGGGAGGTGGTAGTGCAATTTTCTTCGAGTGGATGTAGAAGCTTGGGTTAATCAGGCCATTGGTAGACATGACGATTGGGATCGTTTCGACAGATTCCACATTCCACATGTTGGAGATCTCTATGGCCAGATCTTGATACTTGTGGATCTTGACAGCGGTATAGTAATTATTATTATTATAATTATTATTATTAGGTACACTATTTGGTCCCGCCCCTGACGAAAATCCTGGATACGGCCCTGTACAGTACTGTACAGTTATATTTAGAGTTTTGTGTTTGCTATACACAGTTAGGACTGAAACGTCCCACTATGTTTATTTTGAAAATAGAGTTAGAGGACTCATTAATGTACTTACTCGAAATTTTTAATTATGCATACATTAGCCAGATGAGCATTACGTTAATGTACGAGTATTTGCATAGGTTGTTTTTACAAAAATGTATTTTTGTAGCCTTTTCTCGAGGGTTGAGAAGTAGATCTAATTCTGGAGGGTGGATTAGTAGATTTGTGTGCTGAAATAGATTTTCTGGTGACGGTTGTGATGAATGTTGGTCATTAATTTATGTCAAGTCTGTTTGTCTTTTTTTTTAAATATGAGTATTTAACAGCCTTTTTTATTTCGTAGCCATGAAACAGGAGCTACTGTAGACGCTTGTGGTCTGTGTTTTAGCCTGCCCATCCCGTAGTATGGGATGGGCAGGCTACAACACATGGGCTCCCCTCTGATGGGCGAGAAGAGACACAATAATTCCCAACTTCCCATTTAGGTGGTGGATCAACACGAGCGCACCGGAAGGAATCCCTTACAAACAACTGTAATCAAATTTTGAATACAATTTTTTTTGTCGGCACGGGGGTTCGAACCCGGGACCTTCCGCATGGCAAGTGAGTGCTTAACCACTGAGCTATTCGTGCGCTCAGTATGTATTATGATTTGAAAAAATCCTTGTCTGTATGAAGAATGACCGGCCTAGCCACCACTAGCGATACATAAGGATTTCCATGTGGGAGTCTTCTACCTAGAAGTAACAATTTTCAATTACAACAGCCAAGATTGGGATCCTCCAAAAACATCTGCCCAGAGATACACATCAAATTTGAAAAGAAAAATATCATTGCTACACATAACATTTGACATTTTATGCGGGTTTTCATGAATAAAATTAAATTTTGAGGGAAAAAGGGGTAGTCAAGGTGTGTTTTTTCGGTTGAACCCTTGGCATTTGGTTCACGTGTTTTTACAATAGACCATACTACGTATTTTCAAAAGGGTTATTGGTTATTGGAGGGAAGGGATATTTGCGAGAAAGGGTTTTTATGGAGGGAAAAGGTATTTGTGATTTATACCGCTCATTCCAAGGTCACAGAGAATAGGGTTAACACCTGAGGTTGATATTAAAATACCCGGGTTGCAGATATAAACGTGGTACCAACTTGTATACAATTATAATAATAACTACCAGGCGAGAAAATGCTCAAAGCATTTTCTACCACCTAACCCTCAGAGTTTTATTATTATGTGACCACAAACTCAAATCAATGAGGAAAAAAATGAACACGCTCCATCCTATGTTTCCCAAACTCAGCAAGTTATCTCACTGTTAAGTGCACTGGTAGTCAAGTGGTTAAGGCGCTATTCTGGTAATCCAGGTAGCGAAGGGATCCGTCGGTTCGAATCCCATCCAATGCATGAATTGTTCCTCATTTATTTGAGTTTGTGACCACATAATAATAAGACTCTGAGCCTCGGAGTTCGGCACGTAGTGAATGTTAGACAAAGTATACGTAAACAGACAGTGTAGAAAATACACTGTAGGTGAAGTTAAAATATGGATATCATAAAACTAGTAGTATACTCCGGGTAGGCAGGATACAGAAAGGATTTCAGGATAGAAGTGTCACCTGCATACCGGAAGAACCACGTGTGTAGGACCCAGGAAGAAAGGATACATTACACATACGTATGCCTCAAATCCTGAGTTTGATGGAGAATTGGAAAAGGATAGGGTTATGCCTCAGTCAGTGGCGAATGTATGAATTAATAAAGGGTTTAGATCAGGAAGATAGGATATGTATGCCTGATATCCTGAGGTTGATGGAGAACTGGAAAAGGATAGGGTTATGCCTCAATCAGCGGCGAATGTATGTATTAATAAAGGGATCAGAAAGAAAGAATACATAGGTACATAATTACTTTTAATTTTAAACCTATTGAAAAAACATCAATAAAAACATTTGAATATTTATGCGTGACACCCTGAGCTTTTCCTAAAATAAAATAAGTTATCATACTAAACTTGTGTTAATCGCTTTCGTGATGATATCACAACTACTCAAACTCGCTTTACTAAATCTACGCTGGGACCGGGACTTGAACCAGCGACCTCTGGGTTACAAGTCTGCCGCATTATCGATGAAGCTACTGAGGTCGGCAGCTTTTCCTAAAAGTCTTTGTGAGCCGCCACTATTTCAAATATAAACTCAAGGGTTCATAATATCTACCCCGGCAGGGATTATAAACCAAAGAGGCTAATACGTATAGATTTTGTGGTGATAATTCTAAATCAAAGGGTTATAAGTTATAACCAAATGAAGGAACCCTTCTTGACAGGGTATTAACCAATTGTGCAAGACCTTTTTCTGTTTTCCTGAAATTTTATTTAGTTTATTGTTGTCTTTTTTTTTTTTTTTTTTTTTTCTTTTTTTTGTAAAAAGCTCTCAATAATTTCTTTTGTCATATTATGAGTGTATCTATGTCACACACCTGACACCTGAGGTACTGGCGACCCAGATCTTTCAAATGACCTTGACCGAAATTTGTCTCATCGGAAGTGATTTTAAGAAAAAGGAAAGCCTTAAATCAGAGATCAGAAAGTGCACCTGAAATCTTATCCTTTTGTTATGAATCGAAAAAATTGAATGCATTTTCTCGATAGCATGGAATCACTTAGGGCCACTATTATGAAAAAGGATTAAAGTATTTTTAAAGTTAAGCT
The DNA here is from genome assembly GCA_024516035.1 of Bactericera cockerelli. Lineage (NCBI taxonomy): Eukaryota > Metazoa > Arthropoda > Insecta > Hemiptera > Triozidae > Bactericera > Bactericera cockerelli. The sequence continues at coordinate 5,859,866 of CM044958.1, read as the reverse complement.
AAGCCTGAGATAATTTTAGGTCCTAGTGCATAGTCAGACTAACTTCACAAATATTAATTGACCGATTAAGCTTCTACTCGAGCGTTAAAATTTAGAATTTTGCGATGCATAATAGTCAAAATTAAAATGCTGATTCTACAATATCGTTCACAGCCATCTTTTTTTGTGTACAGTTTTGAATCAACCAATCAGAGTTTTTAATATTGAAGCAAACAAAATTTCACCAGTGTGAAACAAGCGCTTAAATCTAAAACTCAATTTACTCGATTAGCACTATATGCACTGGAATAATCATCAAATAATTTCTAAATTAGACTTAATAAAGGATCTCTAGTTAACACTCCGATTAGCGATTAACTATGAGTTTCAGCAATAATATTATAAATAATTCACTTTTGGACACTCGGTAATAATCGCGTCCAAACTGTAAAGATGTCCGGGAAAAAAGCAAAACTTATTCAACCTTCCTCTGCAGAATCCGGATATCCTGAGCCCTGAGTGTTGTCAAGAGGATGTTAGACATCCCCATTATTACTTACAGTGTCCCTAATTATAAGTATTTTGCATAAACTCAGGGCCAGATTTAAAATAGTAGCACTTGTGGCACGTGGTACGGGCCCTGCTCTTTGGAGAACATACACTGGATATAATACATTAATTCGTGGAAATTTATACTAAATATACACCTCTATATTTTTTTAATGTCGAAACAAAAGAGCTGTGACATAAAAGTACGACAACCTATCGAGTATCCATAGGTATAAGTTACGCGGAGACCCCCCTCAGTGAATTTTATTGACGCTTTTATTGTAATAATATACAATAATACTCTTTAGTGGAAGGTAAACATCAGACGAGTTTAATGCTTAAGTATTTTTTACCACCTAACCCTCAGACTCTTATTAATATATGGTCATATTCTCAAGTAAGTAAGGAAAAATGCATGGGATTCTTTGGGTGGAATTCGAACCGACGCGCGACGGATCCCCACGCTACGTGGATTACCTTCACCACTTGACCACCAGTGCACGGTACGGTCATGTGTTGAAAAAAATGCAAGTCTTTCAAGACAGACTAGCATCTTAACCACTTGACTGCCAATGCAAGCGGTTTAGGGTATTCAGGAAATATTACTTCCGAGAAATTTCTAATATTACTTAGAAATCGGAAGTATTGTGTTCGTTTTTGTAAAAAAAATATTTTTTTTTTGCTCCGATTTCAATTTTATATTTTTTCCTGGGCCCCTGCGGAAGGTTAATCCGGCCCTGCATAAGCTGACAATATGATGACGCTGTATTACTTTACCGACATACACTTAGGAATAAAGGAATGAGTGGTTCATTCCTGCAGGACGAACAGGCTCTATTATTTAATTATCATATGAATGCAACAAGTGACGTCATCAGGACACGTGCTGACGTAGGCTTTAATTTAATAGACTCTAGGGGCGGCGGGATTTAATAGGAGACACACGACCGGAATTGGCGGAATTAAGTGATGAGCTAATGAAGATGGTGTCGAGTTACTGATGGAGCATAGACAATATTTAAAATAATAAAAATCATAAATACCTAACGGGTGTTTATAAACAGGTGCTACTGGTGCTAGTTATATTTGAGGCCTTCCACAGAAAAACTCGCTCATGACCACCCTAGACTTTTTTTGAGTTATGGGCATCACTGGAAAGAGTGCGCTGAGGGCTACAAGGATATGAAAGAATAACGTGGAAAAAAGCATTTGATGCCATAAAAGAACTGCGTAGGAATAACGTTTTTGCTGCAAAACTTGTTCATTCCATCCACAGTTCCGTGTTAAAAACTAGCTCATTCCAAACAACCAATCAGAATGCAGCATTACATCACGTGACCTCCATTTGTTTACATTGCAGAGTGAGGCTAAATTGTGAATTTTATGGAAAGGAAAATGAGAAAGCAGACGTGTAATTTGTGAAATTTGTTGAGTTTTGTAATTATTTTGTTGAAAATGGACCTATACAATACAAGGGTAAAATCTGGTTTGTATATCAGGTGAAAATTAGAGTGTTTGTGTAAAAACTGATTCATTCCAAAAGTTTCCGTTGCAAAACTTGCTCATTTCCAAATTCTGTGTCAAAACTCACTCATTCCAAAATTAAACTTAAAAAAACTTATTTAAGGTAGAAAAAAACTTTGTGGAACCTGTTACAGCAATTTTCTTATAACCATAGCTTTCATTTAAAAAAAAATAATGGAAAAATATTAATTCCTTCAATAGTTATTAGTTTTTTTTAGTTCCTGAAAAATCATCTTACATGGAATGAACCAGTTTTTCAGTTACAACTGTCAATTAATATATAAAACAACAACAGAAGTTAAAAAGATGGAGAAAAAAAAATTAAAATACACTGCAAATTATGGACACAATACGTCCTGGTGAGTGTTTACTGTTTAACATTGTACCTATACACGTGGCAATTTTGAGATTATATACTAAATCATTTGTATCTCCAAAACCACTCAACCGATTTTCTTCGAATTTGTTTTAAATGGTAGAATTCTATTTTTATTACATTAGAAGAGTCGATGGCATGTTGAATACACCGGTTCCCTTCAGAACACCGAAGTTAAGCGACATCCAGCGAGGTTAAGACTTGGATGGGTGACCATTCAAATTTCAATTCTCGTGACGCTGGCTTTTCCCGGCCCCACTCAGGCTGAGTGAGGTCAATGTGAGTAGCAGGTTTGTGAGTTTCCTGCGAATGGAGGGTAAAACCCCCGTCGTGATATGACCATGGCAGTTGAAAGCGACGTTAAACCCCACAAAAAAAAAAAAAAAGTTCTACAAATTCTGTATCGGCAAGTCGGGAAGCGGGTGCAGGCCGCTAGTACTCTACAGATTTGTGATGTCAGTAATGGACTTACCTTAATCTGGAGCTAAGCATAATCAGCAAATAAGGGAAACTCAACTTACCTGCAACAAAAGCAAAAGAAAAAATAAATCATCATCATAGGGTAGCGTCATCGTGAACAATGGTATCCCAGACGGTGGAGGAATGACGTTTACACCACTGTCTTTACATACCACATATCGTCGCTTAAGAAGAGGTACCTCGTAAGTCCGATTTTTGAACTTTTCAGGAGACAGTAAAAACTGATTATAAAATTGTGGGCAGGTTTAAAAAAAATAAAAAAATCAGTTTAACCATAAACATATACCTGTTTTATCGATTGAAATTACTATTTTTTTGATAAAACTTGTATTTTTAGGAGATATCGGACATACGAGGTACCTCTCAAGTGATTCTTGTAAAATTTTCAGAAAAGCATGTGTGCATTTTTTATAGAGGTACCTCGTATCTCTGATTTATTTTACACAATACACTTATATGACTGATTGGAGATACGAGGTCTCACCAGAAATTTTCTTCAAAACAAAAATATCGATTTACGAGGTAAACTTTAATCGATTATTGTGTCATTTTTTGTATTTGAATGGTCATATAAAACCGATTTTAAGAAATTCGATATTTTTTTCCGATTCTAACGATACCAAAAACGCAATATCGAAAAATTCGGACTTACGAGGTACCTCTTCTTAAGCGACGATATGTAAAGACAGTGTACTTATGTACTGTCTTTAAAAATAAATAAGAAGACGTAAATTGATGATGATAAAATGATTATTATTATTATTATTATTATTCAACAATTTAGATCAATCTTTATTTACAATTTTTATATACAGGTACAGTCAAAAGGTATAATTAATCAAATATAAACAAAGTTTGATCAAGGGTGGTGATAATGCCTTTGGCATTCTCTTCCGCACCACCCTTGATAACGGGATATAAAAACAGTTGGAAAGTATAATACAAAATATTTACAATTAAAACAACATTAACAATTAAAATTTGATAAGGGGCGGGGGGGGGGGGGGGGGGGTATTAGCAACTTATATATATTATTAATCCAAGGTAAACATATATTCTTTTAATTTCATCTTAAACGACATACGACTTTCCGAGATTCTCAGTTCCTCTGGAAGTCGATTCCACAACCTTGCAGCATTAACAGCGAAACTCTTACTCATGAAATCTGTATGATGAATGGGGATATCTAGAAGATGACGAGATCGTGTGTTGTGTGAGTGAAAAGTTTGTAATGAATGAAATGAAGAATGAAGATATGACGGTGATGATTCTTCGTTCATTAATTTCCACAAAAGACATAATGTCTGATGCTCCAGTCTTCTCGTAATAGTCAACCACGTCAGCGATCTTCTGAGGTCAGAAACATGGTCATATTTCTTCAACCCGAAGATATAACGTACGCAAACATTTTGATAAATTTGAAGTTTTTTCATGAGTAATCCATTAATATTGCTAAAAACTACTCCTCCGTATTCAATAGTTGGGAAAATGAGAGAAGTACATAAGAGCTTTTTTGTCTTAAAAGGTAAAAACCTTTTCAGACGATTTAAAGAATGAAATTTTCTGAAGACTCTTTTCCCAACATTAATGACTTGTGAGTTCCAAGATAGATTTGAATCAAATAGAAGGCCCAAGTTTTTAACTGAGTTAGAAAAAGGAATATTATTTGAGTTGAAGATAATTGGATGGACTGTAAGTTTCGATAACCTATCAAGAAGGGGTGATGATCCTATTATAATACTTTGAAATTTCTTGGGATTTGGTAGGATGCCATGAACTACAGTCCACTCATATAATTTCTGCAGGTCAATATTAAGCATGCCAATGATTGATTTTTTTTGAAAAATAAATTCGTATTTGGTATACAAAATGAGGAATTTGAGAATTAAACTTAATTATTAATGAATGATTAAGTTTAATTCTCAAATTATTACTCCAAGTATTCTGCTATGCCTACAAATAGTCAGTGATAAGAAGGGTACGGACTAAAGAACAAGAACAAATTATTAGCACGCTAAGCAGGGTTGATGTTTAGGGCATTCAGCCATAAAATTTCGGAAGTAGGAGGAGTGCCAGAAACAAAAACAACCCCTCATACGAGAGAGAGAAACTCGGGTATCTGTTATCCGTGATGAGATGTAAAAGATTACTTATAAAATAAAATAATAATAACACACTTTAGTGGAAGGTAACCACCAGGCGAGGTTAATGCTCAAAGCACTTTCTACCACCTAACCCTCATAGTATTATGTCGTCACAAACTCAAATTAATGAGGAAAAATTCATGCATTACCAGACTAGCGCCTTAACCATCACATGACTACCAGTGCATGAGTCTCAACTGTGAAAAAGAGGTTGACCAATGCCTATACTGCTGACCCCAAACAGATTTGGCCATTTGGGAAAAGGCAAAGAGAGAGAGAGAAGAAGATAATAAAATAATATTAATCAAGACCTATTTTGAATTTCCTGTGAAGGTAAGAGAAATAATTGAGGATTAAACATTGTGAATAACAACTTTTTTTGAGGTTGTAATTAATTGTATGTTAGGTCTGGTTTAATTAAAAAATACACCTGTACTTGTGTCAGCTGTACCAAACACCTTTCCTTAAAAACACTTGGGTAGAAATGCATATTTGGTATGCCAGAACCTGCTGGATTTAAATTTATATTAATTAAATTTGTTTTTTTTTACCAGGTAAATAATGTTTCACAGCCTAATTAAATATTTTGTAACCATGAAACTGCAACAGTTATTAATCTAAACGGCCCTTAATAGCTTGATTGATAAGGCGACGGACTTGTAACCTGAAGGTTGGTCGTTCAAGTCCCGGTTTCAGTTTGGATTTAGTAAAGCGCGTTTGGGTGGTTGTGATGATAACACGAAAGTGATTCACACAAATATATGATAACTTTTTTTTATTTATCTAGACGCAACTGATCATATAGGAAACTATTCCTTACAAAAGTATTAGGAAATAGGAAATCAGGAACTTATATGAACTTCAGACTTCCATCTTCAATTTATCTCAAAAATTTAACTAATTCAATTAATCTTTTCCATATTTACCTATTACATATGGGAAGTATTGTCTTTTTAAGTTTTTCAAATGTTAAATCTCTTCATTACGTTAAAAAAAGAGTTTTGGCACTGTGAACTGATAATCGAAATTTTTGTGTGATTCCATTACTTCTATCATTACGTGCCAGTCTCGTAATCCAGGTAGCGTAGGGATCCGTTGGTTCGAATCCCACCCAGTGCATGAATTTTTTCTCATTAATTTGAGAATGTGACCACATAGTAATAAGACTCTGAGGGTTAGGTGTTAAAAAATACTTTGAGCATTAAACTCACCTGGTGGTTGGTTACCTCCTTCCACTTTTTTTTCTTTCTTTATTTTTCTGGCATTGGTATAGGCAAGGCCATTCCATACAGCCATACCTTCCACTTAGAAGCGCTTTTGTTACTACAAGGAAAGTAAAAAATGACATGACCTGGTCTCGAACCAGAAGCTTCAGTTTCGAACTACGCATATAAATACACAGTATACGGAGTCATAGTCACCATTTTCTTGACACGCGTGAAGTCCTAGGACAATCGGAACATGGTCTTGTAATTCCAGATGACATCCGAGAAAATACCGGAAGACAAAAAACTACAAAACCACTTTCAAAAAAATAAAAATATATACTAACGGGTTTCGAACCCGAGTCCTCTCTACTTGGTTTTCAAACACGTGCTAAGACAATCGGGTTATGCTCTGGTAAATCCAGTTGACATCCGCTAGGATTCCGGAAGACAAAAAAACTTCTTAACAATACTCCATCCTTCTTTCATAGTTCACTACAGCTGAAGGCGTGTGCTACCACCTCAAGACTACTTTTTCACTATACCTGAGGCATGGCCTGAGGCATGTTTAATATGATAACTGGTTTGTGAGTTTCCAAGAATGAAGGGTAAAACCCCCGTCGTGATATGATTATGCCAATGAAAGCGACGTTAAACCGAAAAAAGAACCGAAAAATAGATGAGTATTTTATTGGACTTATAAGTCCTAATTGGGCAACATAAAAAAGTGATATTTATCTCATTTATTATGACACCTCCAAGAAACCAACAGCAACATTAACAAAAACACAAGAACAACAACAAACAATGAAAATACAACAAAAGCAACAGAATAACAACAACAAAAACAACAACAACAAAAAACCAACAGTAACACAACATACAGAAAAAACAACAGCAACAACAACAAGACAAAACCAACAACAACAAAACAACACAACACAACAACAAACAACAAAACAAACAACACAACACAACAACAAAAACACCAAACCAACAATCAACAAGCAACACACAACAACAAACAACAACACAACAGCAACACCAACAACAAAAACACCAACCTATGCAACACACAACAACTAAAAACATACAGCCATACAATAGACACAACAACAAAAAATGCACAACAAATAAAACAAAACACCAACAAAAAACACAACACCACAAACAACAAAACACAACAACAACAACAACAATAGCAACACAACAACAACAAACACCAACAAAATACACCAATAGCAGACACCAACAAAACAAAAACACCAACAACCAACAAACAACAAAAACACCAACAACAACAACAAACACAAAACACCAACAACAACAGCAACACCAACAACAACAAAAACACCAACAACAATAACAACAAAAACACCAACAACAACAACAACAAAAACACCAACAACAATAACAACAACACAAACACCAACAACAACAGCAACACAACAACAACAAAAACACCAACAACAATAAAACACAAAAACACCACCAACAATAACAAAAACACCCATAGCAACCAACAACAGCAACAACAACAACAAAACAAAAACAACAATACAACAACAACATGAACATCTGGACTCTGAAAGTAGCTTGACATCAACATCCTGCCCTAAAAATCTGAGCTACCAGTGCAACCATCTTCAAGAAACAAGCATATAAAAAGACCCCCCTTCAGAAGCTAGAAAAATATTATCAGCCAGGAGACCCCCTTCGTATTCCAATCTTAAAGCAGCTCTGAGACCCCCTTACACTTTATCTTCTCCTTGAAGAACATAAATTACTAGGGCATGAACATATTCAAGACCAAGGGGACCTACTGGGTCTGGTTTGCTGAAGGATCTGGAATTTGAAAGGAAGCAGGATGGGAATTATAATGACGTTAATCGTAAGAACAAGAAAGCACGATTAGCTCAGTGGTAAATTACTCGCTTGCCATGCGGAAGGTCCGGTTCGAACCCAGAGCCCACGAAATTTTGTATTCAGTATTTGGTTATCGCTGTTTGTAAGGAATACCTTCCGGTGCGCTCGTGTTGACGCAGCACTAAATGGGAAGGATTGTGTCACTTCTCGCCCATCAGAGGAGAGGCATACTCCGGGATGGTCCAGAAGCATCTACAGTAGCTTTTGTTTCATAGCTACGAAATAATAAAAAGGCTTTGAAACTCTCAAAATATAAGAATGCTATATGATAAATTAATATGTTGATTTATCTTAAGTTGCATAGAATGGTGCAATGGTATTAGTTGAAAGTTACAGATTAGGTGAAGTAAAGTAAGGTTAGGAAATAAATACACGCATGCCTCGGTTGAAGGACAGTTAGGAAAAAATTAGGTTACTAAATAATAAAAAGCTTTTAATACTTCAAAAAAATAAAATTGAAATGGAAGAGTTTTTTTAATTGCAGACGAACGGCAAGTAACCGGCCTTTAGTTCAGGCATAGTGGTCATGTATTTTTACAGATTATGAATGTTCAGTTTAAAAATATAATAATGGTTGTAACTCAGTAAACGGGTTCTAATAAAAAGAAGTGGTTTGTTCCAATGGTAACTTGGCGTAAACAAGATATACCACCTTCATTAATTTTTTGGATAGAGCTCTGAACTTGCCCATTTTTTCAACGCTAGTTTTTTTGGGAATTATTATTTTACAAAGCTTAATTAATATTATTATAAGGGTTTGGTGAAGAGATTGCTACAGGTAATTTAAACGCCGCCCTATGGTTGCGTTTTTGTAATATTTATGTTTTCTTTCATTCTTTTTTTCTTCTTTTTTCTTGTTTCTTGTTCAATCTATTTATTTTTTTTTAATAATTTCATTGTATTTTACTGTATATATTTTTGTCTTACCGAATAAAGCATACCATAATATAATAATAGTTTTACTGAGATAAATGACTGAAATGTCTCCCCATTATTAACTTAGAATCAAAAATAATAATGTATCTACCTCGAAATAATAATCATAATAATCTGAACATCATAATGAGGAGCTTCAGTTCTTCTAATTTCAGAAGGATATTTCAGGAGTCTGAAACAAGGACACAGGGAGCCAGGATCTTGGTGCGGTTTCGAGTTCACTTCCGATCCTTGCTAAAAAGGAAACGCTCCTGTCTCCTTGAGGGCTTGAGGAGAGGAAGTTGATTGAGGACGTGGGGTGCATGTTGTTTGCAAGGATATGGGGTTCAGCTGGTGCAGGATAGTTCTAAGGATATGCGGAGTGCAGGGTGCCTGCAAGGAGATTGTTATGGACTGAAGGATAGTTGTCATCAGGCCCGGACGGTACAAAGGAGTTTTTTTTATATTATTATAATATTGTCAATTATTATATTTAATTTTACCATTATTTGTCTGAATACTATTATGTTCTACTAATAAAGAGTTTCTAAATAAATAAATAAAATAAGGAGCTGCGGAACTGCAGCACCCCCTGACGAAAAAGAACGCGCGATTAGCTCAGTGGTTAAGCACTCGCTTGCCATGCGAAAGGTTCCGGGGGGATCCCCCGTGTCGACAAAAATTTGTATTCTTAATTTGGTTACAATTGTTTGAAATACCTTCCGATGCGCTTGTGTTGACACAGCACCTAATTGGAAAGTATTGTGTCGTTGGAGTGACTCTTCAAATCTCATTTTAGTCCGGTTCATGCGGCAGCACCCCCAGAACATTTTCATACCGGCCGCGCCTGGTTGTAAGGGTGTATTATATCTATGTATGTATAATTATTTTGTATTAATTATAATATGATGTAAAAAGGGTGCTCTCGATGAAAAATGTGTAATATCCATTTGTTATAAATAATAATTTTAGTAAATTATAAAATCATGAAAACATAATAATAATATCACTCATTGGTGGGAGGTACCTAACCACTAGGCGAGATAGGTGCTCAAAACATTTTCTACCACGTAACCCTCAAAGTCTTATTATTATGTGGTCACAAACTCAAACTAAGTAAATAATATTATAAAATCATGAAATTGTTACAGACCAATTTAGTCAGCTCTTTTTTTGTTTCATTTTTTTTTGTTTTTTTTTTTGTTTTTTTTTTTTTTTTTTTGAGGAGGAAATTCTTGTAAGATTCACTTCAGCAGAGTGTTGAAGGATATGCGCCGGTTTTGAAATCTCAAGCCTCAATTTGATGAACGTGATCTGCGCGTCCAAAGGTAATACCTATGCCATGCTAGAACTCGTTTACTCTCTGTCCCGGTAGCTCAGTGGTAGATTCCAGAGGTCGTGGGTTCGAAACCCAGCCGGGACATGACATGTTATCCTCCCATTTGGGATTTTTACCACATAATAATATGTCTTGGGCTTACTGCTGGAATAATGGGACTTAATAGTCCTAATCGGGCAGTATAAATAAGGCGAGATTTTTATTATTATTATTACCTCTATGGGCTCTAGCCGCTCTAGATGCCTCTACGTTAAAATAACTACTACACCTTTAAAAAAGGTATGGTAAATATTTTTAATTAGGTAAAAATAACATTTTAACAAGACCATAAAATAAACCCGTCGCCCCAGTGAGAAGTATTAAAGGCAGGTGCAACCTGGTCGTGTGCCTGGTATAAATTTTAATATTAAGTGATCGTCATTATCCAAATAAGAGAACAAACTAAAGTTGAGCCTTTCACTGCCCAGATATTAATAAAACGTTTTAATATTAATTATAATAATTTATTATTTGTTTTATTGTTCATAATTTTTTTTATGTATACAGAGGATGAATCCTAAGCCATTTTTATTTGGCTTCTAAGATGTATTTGGCATCTAAGATGTTTTTGTTAGGATATCATAACTGTGTTAATCACTTTCATGATATCACAACTTCTCTAACTCGCTTTATTGCCAAAGGCAATTGCCAAAGGAGATTGCCAAAGGCAATAACCCCGCCTTTTAGTTAGGACATAATTATGTATATATTTATTTATTTTTTCTTCATTTTTTTCTCGTTTTATACTTCTTCCCATATTGTATATTAATTTGTAATTATCTGTGTTGTATACATGTCCTCATTGATAAAGTGTAACATAATAATAATAATAAAGAAACAGCAGAACGGTACACGCAAAATTCGTTCGGTAGTCAAAGGACCATCGATCCTCTATTCCTCATCAATAAATACACCGCTCCAGGTATTTCCATAAGACCTCCGGCTTAAAACCACCTAACTCAGCTAATAGTGCAGGCTGTAGCAGTAATTTTATACAGCTGTAGCTAATATTATACAGGGTGTTTCCAGATGGGAAATTAAAAAGCGCAGTAAGTGTCTTCAATTCCTGAGAGTATTTATCAAATTATTTATCAAAGTTATTTAGGGAACAACTTTTATATAGAACAACTCTGTGTAATTTATTTTGTTTATAATTTGTAACTAATTGTAGTCTATCTGTACCTAATATTATGTACCTAATTGTAGGATAAAATAAATACATATTTTTCAAATAAAACATCAAGTGAAGACAGCTCTTATCAAAAAGGGTATCTCTATCTTGCAAATAATAGTAATAATAATAATTTCGTGTCCGTGAGATAGGTATAGATACCTAAATCATGGTGGTGAGAGGATTATATGGACGCCCAGATCCAATGTCTAGGCTCCTTTCATGTCCATTGATTCTATTTGGTTTTAACATCCTGACTTGAGGTAGACAGTACGGGGGTTTCACCCTCCATTCGCTGGGAATCGTACCAGCTACCCACATTAACCTCACCCAGCCTGGGTGGGGCCGGAATCGCCAGCCTCACATGTTCGGAGGGGACAGAATTTTCTGTGCGAAAAGTCTGCTCCAACCGGGAATCGAACTAAGGATCTCTGGACTACGGGCAGTAGTCACAACTGTTACGCCACGGAGGCTGGTAATAAAAGCATAATAATAGTAATAGTTAAGTAGGTATGAGAGCTTTTGAAAGGTGTTTTATATATTATTATTATTTATTTTTTTTTTTTACAGATTTTGGTCTTATCAATAGTTTCTAGGTCATTGTCAATCTCAGATTTGTCTTCTTCTACCTTCATTTTTTTCTTCTTTTTTGAAACTGTTCCCCCTATATTTCTTTTCGTTTTCTACACTTTCATTTTTCTTCCTTTCTTTTGCTATGTTCAAGTACACAAATACCTTCATTGGGTCCAATACATTAGGGTACTAATATCTTGGTACTTCTTACAACCTCCCAGTATTTCAGGATTTTGAGCCTTACGTTTGGAAAATTCTACTTTGGTTTGCGGAATCTCAAAACACTGCCGTTGGTCTTCTGACAGCCAGGTTGCCATTAAAAACATCTAATACGATAGCAGATATCATTTGTGCTTCTGTATACAAAGGAGGTGGTTTCTTCATCTTGTAGTTCCGGGGCATTCTGAGTGTTTTGATAAATACAAAAAAAGTTATAGGGTAAAACAAACACCCAAAATATGCGTTCGTAATCACCCCATAGCAAAAAAATGCGGGGGTAATTAAGAACACCCAAAAACTATAACTTAAAAAATGGTTAAAACAATTATTTTTGTAAAATAATAACCAAAAACATGCTTATCAATAATTAAAAGTAAAATAATGATAAAAATTCAAGTAACACTTACCTAAAAAATTGTTTTAAAAAAATCAAAAACTTCAAAAATCAATTTTTTTGATAGATCTATTTTCACTAGCTTACTAACTACAACTGAAAATAAATACTATCGAAAACTCGTGTTCAACCTGTAAAAACAATTCAAAATAATAGTATTTAACCACCAGATTCGAAATATCTTATCCTGTTTAGGTACAATGACCACTGTTCGTAATTACCCCCTGTTCGTAAATACCCCCCTTGACCCTATATCATTATGAAGCTACTTGACAAAGTATCCTTTTTGGAGAGATATAACTTTTATATAATAAAATAGTCTGGCTGGGGGACTATAAACAGGGAGTAGACCAGCATTGGCTTGGTTATTCGTCAATAACCAAGCCAAGTCTCCTTTTAAAGACAGTAGAATTGCTGAGTCATTCCTCCACTGTCTGGCTACCATCGTTCACGATGACGCCACCCTATGATGATGTGATAATAAAAAAGAACACTGCATTTTACCTACTGATGACACCCTGTAAGCTTATTGGTAGATATCTTTACCTACATATAATAGATATAGGTATACGTAAATAGCTTTAATTTAAGAACCAGAAATAAATTTGTGGCACGCGTCAGCTGTCGGGTCTCGTGGTAGAAGATATAATCACCCGGACCCTTGCCTTGGTCCGGTTTAAATTCGGAGCCAAGTCTAGAATCACCTGCCGATGTTCTCTCATGATTGGTTGATCTCCTGGCTCTAGGGATAAAAAATTGATGGATAATTTTCAAGGAAAAATGTTTCTTAGTGCGTACTTAAGGTAAATAAATACCTTGGATAATTGAAAACATTATTATTATTAATATAGTATGCTTTATTAGGTAGAATGAAAATATATACAGTAAAATACAATGAAATTATAAAGAAAAATTAAATAGATTAAGCAAAGAAACAAGAACAAAAAAAAAAAGAAAGAAGCTAAAGTCCTACCTAAAGGGCGGGGTTATTGCCTGTGGCAATCTCTTCCACAATTTTTTTTGTGTATTTTTTTATTCAAAAGTAAAATACCTATGATAGCGCGAGTTCGACTGGTAATATCATTATTTTATCATCTGAAACTACACCAAAAATGTATACTTGCACTGAACTATGGATCCAGGCTATGCCCGCCACACCTATAGCGTCATGTCAGTGAGGTAACAGGACCGGATCAGTGAAGCCTGAGTTTCCTGTGGCCTCTACCTAGCCGGTGGTATGCCGTCAACTTCCAATTTTGTTTTTTTTTGTATATTTTATTCAAAAGTAAAATCCTATGATAGCGCGAGTCGACTGTAAATCATTTATCATCTGAAAACTACCCAAAAATGTACAATGCACTGAACTATGGATTGCCCGCATCCTAAGCGTCTTTATGAGAGAACAGACCTGGATCAGTGAAGCCTGCATTCTGTGCCTTACCACCAAGATAGGTAAACTAAGCATGCTTATTTATCACAAGAGTGTTGCTTCCACAGCCTACTGAAATATCCTGCGGCCAGCTTCACATCAGTCGGTAACAGACCTGGATCAGTGAAGTCTGATTTCGTTGGCATACCACCAGGTGTAAACTAAGTCATGCATTGTGTATTTACAAATTCACGCACAAATAAATACCAGCCTTACCATATCATCCATAAGGAACGAACTCAACTCCTGTATTAAGATCCAAGGCGAATGAAATCGATCATTGGGTCAGATTAATGAACCATCAGGCCTATGATAAGTCTTTTGAACTTAGTGCACTGTATAAGTGGTTAACGCGCTAGTCTGGTAATCCAGGTAGCGCAGGGATCCGTTGTTCAATTCCACCCAATTCATGAATTTTTCCTCATTTATTTGAGTTTTTGATCACATAATAGTAAGATCTGAGAGTTAGATGGTATAGAAAATGCTTTGAGCATTAACCTCGCCTGGTGGTTATCTTCACTAAAGAGTATATTATTATCGTTAGTGAAATTCTATTGTATTGGGTCGTCCTGGAAGGCTGTATACTAGTTGCGTAAGGAGGCATGGCCGTATATTTAATTTTCCTAACCTACTCTACACACGAGGCATTGCCGTACGGACTTTACGCATGGTAAACACCATCTTGGAACCGCTAACTCGGTGAAATGTGTTAAGACTTTGTGAAACACGAGATAGATCTTTCTTTTGTAATAAGTTTCCGGTGGTTGGTTCCTCTGACATAAGACTCACAGTCTGGAGATCCGAGAAGCGTGCTCGCCACGGCATGAATCCTGCCCAAACTTTCAACCTGTCAGTCTTGAGTTCTTGGCAAACCAATGTAGAAGGTATAGCTACTTGTATCATCTCATACATACACTTTACTGATGGGTAAGTATTCGTAATGCTGTTTAGCCCTAAAACAGCATGTGTTGATGTAAAAATCGAGCAAAAATTTTTTTTTTTATAGGAAACGATATTACTCATTTTTAAAATTCTCGAAGTTACTGTTCTTGTGTTATTTACACAAGAGGTTCGTTAGCACCATTTGGTGCCATTCCACGTGGCGCCAAATGGTGGGCCGACCCGGTCATGTCGGTCCACGGTATCGGATCTTCCTGAGATTCCCGGGGATCCCCCGGCGATTTGGTTTGGCGTCTGCCCAATGATACGCCACCATTTATTGATACCCTATTCTCGAGGAATGAAACACAAATATTTTAAATTAATGGATCTGATATAATATAATACAATAATATGATTATTGATATGTCCCGCATTGACTCGCTCAGAACTGCCGACGAAAACTGGGCGAGGTGGATGGCTTTCATCGAACTAGGCGAAAGCCGATCGACAATTATTGAACAAGTTACTGGGTCATCCGACACGAAACCAATACATAGTGAACAACAATGAGTCAAAGTATATTATCACTCCGTCTGTAACACTTGAAAATTACTTCCGGGGCTGAAACACTATCTTTACTTTTAAAGTTCCGAGCTAAGTGGTCTAAGGAGGGTCTATGAATTTAGCTAAATAATAATAATATCGCCTTATTTATACTGCCTGATTAGGACTATTAAGTGCCATTATTCCAGCAGTAAGCCCAAGACAAAATTATTATGTTTAAAAACCCCAAAGGGAGAATAACGTGTCACGTCCCGGCTGGGTTTCGAACCTGGAACCTCTGGATTCACAGAGCGCCGCACTTACCACTGAGCTACAGTGAAAATCCATTATTTTATGATGAATGAGTGTGTTAAATATTAATAAAATGTTTAAATTCTTTTCAAAAAAAAATCTACAAAAAGTGAAATTCCATTCTTCATTCAAGAGAGAGTGGAGAGTGTTTGTCTGGAACGGGCTACTGGAGAGAAAATGAATAATGGGATTGAGGACATCACTCAAGCTTCCGAGAAACCTTCGAAAGCCAAGAAAATTCCCACGATCACGGAAACCCATAGACGCAAAAAATCATAACCGTGCATAGTACAGAACCCCTCGGGTCTGATACAGACAGACGCACCTTTTGCAAAAGACAATGCAGAAAGTATTCCCCTCTCTCAAAGAGATATCGAAACGAGACATCAGGTAAACAAAATCGAACAAAATCCGCACGTCAAACGCTGAGTTAAACGATTTTAGAGTCAGAATAAATATATTTATAAATCCTTTAATTTTTTTAATTTAATTTTATTTATTTATTAGCAATTTTGGATTTTCACAAAGGTTCTTTTCCTAAGCTAATGATAAAAGCTTTTAAGAAATTTAATATTAATCTTTTTTTATTTTTGTTAGGGACACACTGTTTTAGATAAATAAATACTACAAATTTAGGGTGTTCGAGCAGAATTATAGGACTTTCCGTAAATTAAATATCCTAATATCTTGTTTTTGACTAGAATTCGCTGCTCAAGTGCTCACATTAAAGCAGCTGCTCATTTTTCCTCGCGAGGTATGAGTGGACCCTGGACATCCAAGTAACTACAGAGCAGAAAAAATCCTGACCTACTGAGGGATCGAACCCAGAGCCTAGTTCCACGGTGACTTCTGAGTCAAAATAAATAATATATGTACGTACAAAGATGAAAATATGTTTACAGAAGCGTTCGAGTTCCGAAAAAGTACGAACTACAAGTACATAACAACATACAGATATATAGAAGAGTGCATACAAATCATATTCTATAGAAATATATAAAAGTATATAGCAACACAAAACTACATAGAAACTACAAAGCAGAGAGTACATAAAACGTCATAAAATTCATCACTGCGAAATCCAAGCATACAGGGATTATAACATGACTGAAAAGAGTGAAAAGCATCAAAAACTACACAGAAATTCACTTTCATATCTCGCTTGGGGAGTTTTATAAAATAGAACAAAAGATTAGAGATATGCCCAGAATTTTTCCTATACCTATTAGTAGACCGGCCCGGTGCTAAGAAGCTACGGAACTGCAGCACTTCTGATGAAATTGAAAAAATCTGGTGTAAAAATCACACGACTTTCTTATCTCCAAAAAGATCGAATTCGCCCCTGTGACTGAACGGTAACAATAACTAAAAATCAATGCCAAATTCGTGATCAGCACTTCAAAATCATTTAATTTGATATGTCACAACCCCCATATAGGATGAATAATAAAAAAGTTAGTCCAATCGGGTCCCCCTACAATACCGGTAAATTGGGGCCGGTTTCCAAAAAGTTAAAGATATCAAAATAATGATCAGAGTGAACCCCTATTATTTTTTTAATCTGAGAAAATGTTGTTCTCTAACTTTTTTTGTATCTTTAACCAATTCAAAGAAGCGGTGCTTGCGGCCAATATTTGCGGCCCTGCGGCCGCAGAATGCGGCCGATTTCAACCAAAAGTTTCATGGTTCGTCTGGTGTATAAAATTAATTACCATACCAAATTTCAAGTCTCTAGCTCTTACCGTTCTTGAGATATCCTGTTCACACACACACAGACACACAGACACACACACAGACACACACACAGACAGACGCACGGACCAATGGCTGAAAACCACTTTTTTGGTATCTTGAGGCTATGATTCGTCCAGAAATGTGAAAAGCTGGTAGGTCAAATTTTCGACGAATACAATACTTTCCTTATTATAGGATAAGGAAAGTAAAAAAAGAGGATTTTCTCAAGTCCTAAGGTCGTACACAATGAAAAACATCAGTCATTTCTAGAAGAATTATTATGATTAGTATGGTAAGCTCACTCTAACTCGTTAGATACTGAAAAAGTAACTCTAAAAATCCAATTTTAGTCCGGTGTATGTGGAAGCACCCCCAAAACATTTTCGCATCTGACGCGCCTGGCCTAAAGTATAAGAATTATGGGATTCATAATTATAAATAGGTATACAGTCAATATTAATGACAGAAAGAAAAGGTGAAGTTTTTCAAAATGCTCATAGGGTGCATTCATGGCTCTGTCAGTGCACAAAATATCGCGTTCCACCTAATCCAACAAAGAAAGAGGGGCCTTTTTAATTTCATATTTTCTATATCTTTCTTCTCAAAGGCATTAAGCCTCTTCTGCTTTTTCATTTTTTCTCCAGATCATAATAATATTCTCATATTTCACTCTTCTTATGTAAGTCTAGCTGGGGGACTAAAAACAGGGACTAGACAGTGAGACGTGTGGTTGGACACTATGAAAAAGGAAAAGACCAGTTTTAACTCAGTGGGTAAGGCGACACTCAGTGAATCCAGAGATTGTAGAGATCGCGGGTTCGAAACCTAGCCGGAACACCGACAAGTCATCGTCCCATTTGGGATTTTTACCACACAATATAATATAGGTAGGTATGTACCTTATACATAAACAGATAATGGTGACAGTACCCCCAACATAAAAGGGTTGGGTGGAAGAGATTGCCATAGGCAATAACCCGCCTTATAGGACAATGTTTTGAATGTTTGTTTCTATTCTTTTCATTTTTATTTAATAATGTTTTTTTACATTTTTCACTGTTAAAATTATTATTTTATTCATTAATGTCCTTTTGTATCTAATAAAGAATTTATATTTATATAATAATAATACCCAATTATTTTTTCCCACTGGCCGCGCCTGATGCGTAGAACAATCTACATAAAATAAAATATGAATAGGGCCATGCCTCGGGTCGTAACTCGTGACTCCGGTGCAGCCCTATTCTTTTGTTCTAGCCCTCTTCTTCTTTACTTAAATCCAAAAGGTCCCCGTTTCTTTTTCTTCTTCTCTAAATGCCCCCTTCTTTAGATCCAAGAAACCCCTATCTCCATCTTCTATACTTGCTCCTAGATTATATCTTCTTCTTCAGGTATTATAATGGACCACTTGTACCTATTTTTTTTTCTTCTTTTTGGCTCTATCAAAAGAGTTCATTGTAAGGATTTTCAAAGTATTATTATTATTATTATTATTTGCGCCCAAAGAACCTTGTTAATTATTACGTTAAACAGCGGGAATTTGAAAATTTTGATTTGCAAGTTCTAAAAACATGAAACAATTCCTGGCGTAATTTAGGAACTTCATTCTGAGCGATGAAAGTGTCTGAAATCTAGAACACAATGTAGGTATATACTGAAAAATCCAACTCGGTAAATATTTTTTTTTAATTACTTGTTTGTACAGTATGACTTGAACCACCGACCTACAGGTTACAAATTCGCCGCCTTATCGATCAAGCATTGGAGCTACTGAGGTCAGTAATAAAAAATTAAATAAAAAAAAGTTTTAAGTTATCATATTTGTGTTAATCATTTTCGTGATATCACAACAGTACTCAAACTCGCTTTACTAAATCTACGCTGAAACCGGGACTGGAACCACCGACCTCTATTCGCCGTCTTATCGATCAAGCTACTGAGGTCGGTAATAAAGAATGAAATAATAATAAAGAAGGGGTTTCTTGCCAAAACCAATCGTGCCAAAACCAATTAACCTCAACCATGAGGTTGAACAACGTCGACCCTGCTTGAGCGGGATAAGACAGAGTAAAAGAAGAAGAAGAAAGAAGGGGTTTCTTCCGAGGAAATCACCAAAAAAAATTCCATTTACAAGTGGTCCATTGTCTACCCCCCTCTTCTTTTTCTTCTTCTTAGATTTCACTTTTCTTCTTCTCCACAAGGTTTCTACCCCTCTGAAATGGTGATGGGAGCCACCTGGTCCTGTGCTGGGTCTCTGGGTTCCTTCTAGCAGATGGTGGCATGCTCCCAGTCGCGTGGCATACCACCATCTGCTCCTTGGTTCTCACGAAACCACCTGGCTCTAATACCTATATAGGTCTTATGTACCAAACTATATAGGTTTATGTACGAACTATAGGACCTATTCTGCTAACTAGGTATATAATTTATGTATAATGTACATTGATATGTGCAGCAAACTATGTACAGAACTATAGGACCTATTCTGCTAACTATATATTATGTATAAGTACAATATGTCAAAACTCGTCTAAATTATATAGTAGAAAACTATATGTGTTCTGCTTCCTAGATATCTATGTATGTGCAGCTATAAATATGTATAACTCGGTCCTAAATTCGACAATACCTAGGATAGCTCAATTCGTATGCGGGCCTTCTATTATACTTGAGTGCAGAAATTATAGGACCAAGCTTAAATATAGTTTATGGAGAAAAAAATATTTTATATATTTTCTTCATAGTTAAAGTTGTGATATTATTATTCGTAGATCTTTGTTTCTCGATTTTAAAATTGGGTATCTCGGCCTATACTCGGTACATTCGTACAAGAGTAAAGGCTTCTTATTTTGTCAGTCTGATCGAGATGATTTATTCTTGGTTTGTGAACTTTCAAACAATGTGACATGTGTCTAGAATCACAGAATGCTGTAGTGTCGTAAAAGGTATTCGATTTTTAAAATTTTGAGCTGCTTTAATTGTTGCATGTGTTATGATCCCAGTTGTTGTGATAAGTAGATATTGTTGGTCTTATCTTTACTTCTTCTAGATTCCAGAGTTGCTTTATTATTATTATTAGTACCTATTATTTTTCGTTATTCTTACTGAATATCTGAATATGCACAATTGAACATACCTGACTTACCCAGTAATTATGTGAACAGGTAAGTTCCCCAGAAACATGGGTGAACTGAAAGTTGAGGCCAAAGTACATGTATATCAATCAGTATCAATGTAAACAGAAAAGTGAGAATGTACTACTAGATGTACATGAATAACAGAACATACTACTGGACAGCTGTTTCGAGCTTATTTGCTCTCATCAGCAGTATTAATGTAAACAGAAAATTGAGATGTTGAACTAGATAAAAATGATATTGATCAATAAACAATGAGAAAATAAGATAATGATAAACAATTCAAAATAATATGACCACATAAAATCACAGTTACTGTAGACGCTTGTGGACTGTTTTATAGCCTGCCCATCCCCATAGTATGTCTTCTCTCTTCTGATGGTTCGAGAAGTGCACACCAGACCTACAAGTACTTCCCAATTTTTTTGTGTGCTGGCGTCAAGACGAGCGCACAGGAGTTCAAATAATTATATTGTTTTAGAACAAAATTTTGTTTCGACGTTCGACCGACCCTTAGTAGCTAGGTTTGATCAGGCGGCGAACTCGTAGCCTGGAGGTCGGTTGAAGTTCGAGTCCCAAAGTACAGCAGTAATATAGTAAGGCTAGTTTGAGTAATTTGATTAGCAAAATATACCTGTAATGACTCTGTGCTTTAGTGGTTAAAAGCATTGGTTACTGACCCGGAGATATCGGGTTGGAATCCCGGCCGGAGCGGAAAATTCTGAGCGATTTTTTCCGTTTCCGAATGGCATGGTGTAAAGGTAAAGAGCCTGAAGTAATGCGAAAGCTGTTCCGGGCCACAATTACCTTGAAGAAGAAATATGGGTTCGTGAATATGGGCTGTTGGTGTTCCACTTTAACAGCTCGCGAGTGTAGCCGAAGAAACACGGACTTGCGTAAGATATGGCAGGAGCTAGGATGTGCAGTGTCTTGAGACGGTGCAGGGAGTAAGGTTGAGAGGACAGGAGCGAAATTAAGGACATCAATCAGGTGCCTAAAGCATTCTGTAGGATTTCTGGACAACTCATTTGGTAAACTTTTAAAAGCCATCACTCCCGTCGTGATATGACAATGCAGTTAAACCAAAAAAGAGCCATCACCACATTTTTTTTTTTTAGTTTAAGGTCGCTTTTAACTGCATGGTCATTGTCATATACGACGGGGGTGTTACCTTCCATTAGCAGGGAACTCACAAACCTGCTACCCACATTAACCTAACCAAGCCTGTGTTTTTGGCCGAAATGTCTAGCATCACGAAGTCTTGACCTCGCTGGAGTTGCTTAACTTCGGTGATCCTAAGAGAACCGGTGCATTCAACGCGCCATCGACGCTGGCTTACCAATAGGTAATTAAGGGTTCTTACTGGAGTCAGCATCTACTGGCCTACAAGATAGTGCCTAGACAGCAGATCTGGGAGTATAATCCATGAAAAAAGACTAGATTTGCCTTGCAGACTAAAAGGATTTATAACCTTAGGATCCTAAGGATTTATAACCAATGGCCCTTCAGTGGAGAGGTAAGATTAATGCTCAGAAGCATTTTCTACAACCCAAGACCTTCTAGAGTCTTAATATTATGTGGTCACAACTCTAAATAGAACGAGGAAAAATTTCATGCATTGGGTGGGATTTGAACCAACGAATCCCTACGCTACCTGGATTACCAGACTAGCGCGTTAACCACTTGACTAACCACTGACGACTTCAATAGAAACTTCAAATTTCAACACAAATAGTGACAGAAAAACAAATACTTTGCGATTCTCACAAGTCCCAAAAACAATCTCCACTAAAATCATCCCTGAACTGGAAGGCACTCGCACAGCTGATGCTCTGTCTTGAAGAAAAACGTGTAATCAAAAGGAATCATCCAACAGCTGACTGATAACCTGTAAAGAAATTCTCCTTGCAGGTAGATAAGAAAAGGTTTCGAAAGAAGATAATAAAAAAGATACATGGAACTTATTGAAGAAAGAAGATACAGAAAAGGTCATTATTATTGATAGCTGAAGTGATCGTAAAATCGATGATCAAAGAATACTTTTTTAAAAGAAATTCATGTCCCGTATCTGTAAGAAATTGTAAGAAGTGCATTGAGGATTCTCAAGGTAAACAGAAAAGGTCGAAAAATGCCATAAAATAAGAAATGGTTCCTTTCGACACAATACGCTCGCCATCCCAAGTTAATATTGACAGTCTTGAGGCTGTTGGAAAGAATGGATCAGCTGTAGTGAAAAAATCATACGATTAAACAATGAGAATTCTTGACGGTCCTAATAGTATCACCTGATCATGGCTTGATCCAAGAAGTACGTATTACACGTGTGAGAGTTTTTTCCCGTGAAAAAATAAATTGGGAAATAAAAATACAGGTATCTTTTTTAAGCAGCCTCTGCGTAATGTGACTACTCCTATCCAGTTCCGATTCAACTCCGCTGGGCAGACTTTCGAAGAAAATTGTCCATCAAACGGAGCTGCCATTTCGCCCTACCAGGCTGTGAGTAATCTGGTAGCTGACTTCCAAAATGGAGTAACCCGTCCTAATCCAGACTTAAATAAAATAGAATCGTGCGTAAAGGGCATCCACGTAAAAAAAAATTCTAAAACAATCACCTAACAGAGTTGAACACGTCGACCTGCTTGAGGGGATAAAAGAGTAAAAGAAGAAAAGAAGACATATTGGTATAAATCGAATAATACATTTATTTTGTAATATAAATAACAAAAAAATAAGGTATAAATCGGAAATAATACGATTGATAACATATATTAGTAGATTTGTACATTGTACGTCCATACAAAATCTTAGGGCAAAATTAATTGACAAAATTATGATTACAAATTCGAGTTCTTATCCTAATTACAAAAAAACTGGATAGTCAAATTTTGACGAATTGATAAAATATTTCGGAATTTGTGAGTGAGTAAGTCAGTTATGACACTTATGACCATTACTGTTACATATTTTGTTAATCACTTTCGTGATATCACAACTACTCAAACTCGCTTTACTAAATCTACGCTGAAACGGGACTGAACCACCGACCTCCAGGTTACAAGTCCGCCGCCTTATCGATCAAGCTCGAGCTAGGTTGGTTATATGACCGTTACTGTTTATTGAAATTTCTGGTTTTAACCATTTTCATGAGGTTTCCCCATGGATATTTGAATACCCAATAATAAGTTGGTAAATTCCTCAGGCTAGTTGAGTGATCATTGCGGGTCACTGGGATTCCAGTGACCTTATGGATATAAGACATTTATTTTTTCTTACTAAACTCAGAAAACTGTCAGATTCTTGAGATGATGAAACACTTCCTACGTAGTTAATGAAAATATTTCATAACTCTGAAATCCTAACTAAGTACGAGTGTATGTACGAGTTATAATATAAGTGAATTAACTTCTTCATTTGGACTATGCAGTTCAAGAATTCTGAAATATCTTTCTAGGAGTTCAGGAAATGACTTTTGAACCAAATAAAACTACTTAAATTAGACTTTAGGAATTTAGAAATGAACTATTTTTTAAAAAAATCTTCTGTGGAATGTAGGTTAATTTCTCACAGTTGTTGGTAGGAAGAGAACGAAAAATTTGAATTGTTTCCTGTTCTTTACTTGAAAATTTGACCTAGGTCATTTTATACTGGTGATTACATGATGGGAAAAGAAAGGTTGATTATACAGTAATAATATTATGTTAGATGCAAAAAAAAACAAACATACATAAGTATTAATTAGAATTTCAGCTGTCTGACCTACATACATGTTTTTTCTCTCAGTTTATTCATATCAATTATTATGATTTTTAGTTTTGATATTAGTTTTTGATAAGTAGTCACTGTGCATGACAGAGTGAGTTAGCGCGCTAGGCATTGCACACTGGTGACCTGGGTTCGATCCCCAGCGGTGTAGGATTTTTATGCTCTGTACTAGGATATTCGGGGTCCACTCATACCTCTGAGGAAAAATGAGAAGCTGCTTTGATGTGAAGCAGCGACCAGTGGCAGAATCATAGGCAAAAAAATACAAGATATTGTAAATTAATGTGGTACCCACTAAAATTGTGACATAATAACAACTATAATAATATTAAATGAAGCATATACAGTAATAAGAAGCATTATACAGTAATGAAAAGGATTATATAATTATTATTAGTTTTTGCATTACCTCGCCCCCTGAGATTGTTAGTATTTTTTTTTTTTCAATTGAAATTTTTCTTACTAGAGCGGAATTCTTGATACTACAGTAGAATGCCGCTAACTCAAAACTCAAGGGACAGAAGACTCAGTCTGATTATATTATCGTATGGCTTATACATCTCAAAGTGAGAAGAAAATCTAATAACTTTACAGGAAACCTGATGCAGTGATGTCTATCGCCAAATTCGTCATACTAGCGCGTATATGCGTTCCCAGTGTGAACCACAATGAGGCGTACTAACATTCATTATTTTATATTACTCACTTCGTGATGTAATTCGCTTTGCTAAATCCACGCTGAAACCGGACCTGAACCACCGACCTCCAGTACAAGTCCGCCACCTTATCGATCAAGCTACTGAGGTCGCATTATTTAGAGATACTGTTATGATTTCACAAGTTCGCCGTTTCTATTTCTGGGAGACAAGTGGTTAACGCCCTAGTCTGGTAATCCAAATAGCGTAGGATCGTAGGTTCGAATCCCACCCAGTGCACAATTTTTCCTCATAATTTGAGTTGTGACTACATAATAATAAGACTCTGAAAGTTAAGTGGTAGAATGTACCTAACCCCTTTTATAATATCAGGAAATATCAGATTGTCTATCCTTTATATTACCATAACTTCCAGTGAAAAGTAATTCTATTTCTACTTCAAATTCGCTTTGCTAAATCCACGCTGAAACCGGACCTGAACCACCGACCTCCAGGTACAAGTCCGCCACCTTATCGATCAAGCTACTGAGGTCGCATTATTTAGGAGATACTGTTATGATTTCACAAGGTTCGCCGTTTCTATTTTCTGGTAGACAAGTGGTTAACGCCTAGTCTGGTAATCCAAATAGCGTAGGGATCGGTAGGTTCGAATCCCACCCAGTGCACAAATTTTTCCTCATTAATTTGAGTTGTGACTACATAATAATAAGACTCTGAAAGTTAAGTGGTAGAAAATGGTTCGAGCACTAACCTCGCCTGGTGGTTACCTTGCACTAAAGAGTGTTACTATTACTGTATTATTATTTTCTATTGTTCATTTTCCCGTTAAAAGGGGTGAGTAGTTTTTTTTTTTTTTTTTTTTTTTTTTTCATCTCTCGCTCTCTCTCCTAGTTTAGTTTTTGCATTACACTAGGAAATCCTACTGCTCAACAATCAGATACAATATGTCTACATTAGCACGTGCCCCCCACCTCTTAAAACTCTCTCAGAGGAACTGGCAAAGTTGGAAATTCTCAGGAAAAAAGTCTCCGGAATATCGAAAGTGAAACTTTCACATGGAAATGATTCCAGGAAATGCCGCACGCTCCCATGTCCATTTTGATTTTAGAGTTTTAGGCCATTTTTCTTTTAAATTGGTCGCTTTTAATTGTCTGATGGTCAAATCAACTAAGAAAATCTACGGTTTACTAGATCCGCGCTGAAACCGGGACTTGAACCACGAACCTTGTTAGGTTCGGTGGAAGAGAAAGCCACAGGCTTTAACCTCGCCCCTTGGTTCACTGCATATTCTACTGATGTGTTCTTTTTTTTTCATGTTATATTTTGTTGAATGTATCATGTAGTTGACCAATAAAGTGTTAAATAATAATAATAATAACCACCGACCTCCAGGTTACAAGTCCGCCGCCTTATCGCTCAAGCTACGGAGGTCGGTTACATTAGATAATACGAGTATATTTACAAGTTACGAGTCCGAGTCAGATCTTTTTCATTTCTTTTCAGACAGACACATGGACCAATGGCTGAAACATTGGATTTAGGTTCTGATGGGGACCCTAAAACATGTTTTGGCATTTCAAACTGACCATTGAAAATTTCGGGTGTTTCCAGCACTTTCGCTTCTATAGGATAAGGAAAGTACAATCAGAAGTACTGTGTTCATTTTTTCAAGAAAAAAAATATTTTCTTTTTTAAATTTCTAAAGTCTTATTATTTAACATCGCACTGACCACTTAATTATGACGAAGAATTTAAACAGTGATGATAACAGTCAATAGAGCTGCCGTCAAATCAAAAACAGCAACACTAATGTTTAAAAATGCAAATACACACGTGCCCCCCCCCTTCCCCCTTCGTATAAAACTATCTCAGAGGAACTCACAAAGTTGGAAATTCTCAAGAGAAAAGTATCCGAGAAAAAGAAAATCCAGCTTTTCACATGAGGATAGCTGAAATCAGTGGGATCTATTCCGGAAAAACGGAATAGATCCCACTGATGTGAGCAACTTTGTTATTGATGTGAGAAAAATTATCTCACCTACTTTTCAATGGGAATAAGAAGAAGAAGAAGAAATTAAGCGGTTTTCAGAAGGGGTTGGTCCATGCCCTTCTACCATTTACACGTTTCATTTTTTTAAGCATCAGATTTTCGTTTTTGAGGGGCGAATATTCACCAAAAGGCTTCAATCAGAGTTATAGTTTGTGATAATACTATTAACCAAGGCCCGAATTATAAAACAACACTAAATTTAATCTATGTGGACACTATCCCTTAACTCGAGCTATAGTGCGCTGTAATTGGTTGAAAGCTCTAACCTAAGGGTTGATCTTGTTTCATATAACGTGCCCTAAATGGTGCAGAGAAATAGGGCTTGATTTTTTTTTTTACCTTGGATCTTGGCGTGCAAATTTCCATCACAGTGAAATAGATTCCTGTGAATATTTCATGGACACAAATCTCTATTTTAAGAACCAGAGAAGACCGTAGGTTAGAGACCGCTGGCCACAGTAGTAACGTTCGAGGGGGGTGTTGCAAGAGATATCAGTTTTTCACACTCATGTATATTTCCTGGGTGAATGTGGTGTAACGGTGATTCTCACGAAGAAAATTTCATACAGGGTGTAACAATATCAGTGGATTAACAACAAAAAGATGTTCAGGAGGTGAGAATGTATAGAGCAATATATATTATTTTTTTTTTAGAGAAGGGGAAAATTTGCATCAAACACCGGCGTAGGTAAGTTCCTGTGAGCCAGCGAGATGGTTTTTTACCGTCTAAAAACCCCTTCATTTATCAGTTCTTTTCATATTTATACCCTGGAACCGCCGTGTGGCATTACTTCAGGATGGTGCAGAGCAGATAATTATATGGTCGTCCGGGCCCGGGTCACGATTAATTGAAGTATTTAATTATTAGGTAAGTAAGTAACAATGTAAATCTGAATTTTGTGAATTATGTCGCAGTGTTAATAGATAATTGTATAGAGTTAAGTCTGGCTGGGGGACTATAAACATTGAGTAGACCAGCAGTCTGGCTGGGGAACTATAATCAGGGAGTAGACCAGCAGTCTGGCTGGGAGACTATATAAACAGGAGTAGAGTAGACCAGCAGTCTGGCTGGGGTACTATAAACAGGGAGTAGACCAGCATTGGCTTAGTTCTGGGGGTCCTTGTCAATTATTAGCCTCCTTGTAAAGACAGTGGTAGAAGTGCTGAGTCATTCCTCCACTGTCTGGCTACCATCTTTTACGATGACGCCACCCTATGATGATGGCGTTAAGTATGATCTTTTCATTTTTTTTGTGCATTTGTGCTTGTCTTTATATTATGTAATAAAGTATTTAATAATAATAATAGGTACGTATATTTCTACAGTAAAAAAAGGTTAAGTTTTTTTTTTTTAAATCAGCGCCACACAGTATTTTTCAATGGAAAGAGGGGGATGGGGGGGGGGGGTTTAAACTGTTAGTATATCTCGATAACAAGAGCAGTGCCTACAGCACGCGGTTATGTACATAAATAAACCCTGGACCTATTTAACGCACTGTTAATACATGAAACCCTTTTCATGGACGAATAAATTACACAAGACCATAATAATAATAATATCATTTGTTTTATTCTGGGCACAATTACCTTCTTTTTTTTTTTGGTGTATATAACTAAAAAGTTGAAAAACACCACTTTAATAAATAGAATATAGATACATAGACCTTCTTTTTTTTTTCTTAAAAAAAGATAGTGGCGTAAGGGTTGGTATGACCACTGGCCGTGGTCCAGAGGTCCTGAGTTCGATTCTCGATTGGAGCAGGCAGACATTCCGAACAGAAAGTTCTTCGAATACGAGAGACTGGTATATTTTCGGACCTACCCAGGCTGGTCGACGTTAATGTGGGTAGATGATACGATTCCCCGCAAATGGACGGAAAATCCCCCGTCTTGACTATCTCAAATCAGGACGTAAAAACCAAATAGAATCATGCGCGGATATAGGGGGGGGCACGGGGGGCACGTGCCCCCCCAGATTTTTTTGGTAAGAGGTGTTTCTCAAATTTCATTATACATACCTAATCCCGTAAAAAAAAAAGATCTCAATGAGTTAGTGGGGCACGGGCCCCAAAATAATTCCAAATTCTAAGACTAATCCCGTAAAAAAAAGTCTCAATGAGTTAGGGGGGCACGGGCCCCAATATAATTCCCAATTCTAAAACTAACCCCGTAAAAAAAAAAGATCTCAATGAGTTAGGGGGGCACGGGCCCCAAAATAATTCCCAATTTCTAAGACTAACCCCGTAAAAAAAAATCTCAATGAGTTAGGGGGGCACGGGCCCCAAAATAATTCCCAATTCTAAGACTAACCCCGTAAAAAAAAAGATCTCAATGAGTTAGGGGGCACGGGATCAAAATAATTCCCAATTCTAAGACTAATCCCGTAAAAAAATATCAATAAGTAAGGGGGGCACGGACTGCACGGGACCCAAAATAATTCCCAATTCTAAGACTAACCCCGTAAAAAAAAAGATCTCAATGAGTTAGGTGGGCACGGGATCAAAATAATTCCCAATTCTAAGACTAATCCCGTAAAAAAATATCAATAAGTTAGGGGGGCACGGACTGCACGGGACCCAAAATAATTCCCAATTCTAAGGCCAATAAGATATAACTAAATAATAAAGTTGTCAAATCCACACAGATTGTCAGAGAAACCTGAAATTTTACCTATAGGTCCATTTGGATCAGGGAATATATCTCTAGGGTTCAGCTAAACGGGATAAGGACAAAAAATGGATGGGTGTCACAAAAAAATCACAAAGTTTTAAGCAAGGGTTCAAGTTTTCATTTGAGATATGAATCACAAAATTCTGATGACCCGTTCTTGAGCTACGTTGAGTAAGGACATAAAATGGATGGATAAACAAAAAGTATTTACGTTTTTTGAACTGGCTGACATTTTTTCTCGAAATATGTCGTGACGAACTAGAATGTTTTTTCAGGGGTTATAGTCTTCATTTGACATATTGATCGCAAAATTCTGATGAGCCATTCTTGAGCTCGTGTGTGTGTGTGTGTGTGTGTGTGTGTGTGTGTGTGTGTCTAGTGGTGGTGTTATGTGTGTTGTGTGAGTGTGCGTGTGTGATGTGTGTTTGTGTGTGTGTGGGGTGTGTGTGGTGGGTGGGTGCTTGGTGTGTGTGTGGTGGGTGCTTGGTGTGTGTGTGGTGGGTGCGTGGTGTGTGTGTGGTGTGGTGTGGTGTGTGGTGTGGTGGGTGTGTGTGTGATAGGCTTGCGAAGCGGCGGGTGCAACCCGCTAGTTAGGTATATTGTGCGATTGTGCCCCCCCAGTACAAGAGGGCTATATCCGCGCATGAATAGAATCAACTGTTGCCCAGTGGGTTTCCGCTTGGAATTTTAAAATTATAGGAGAGTGACATATTTGCTATTATTTCAGTTATATTAGTTACCGTGTGAAACTTGGGATTTCGATTTTCTCGAAGGATTTTCCTTGAGAACTTACAACTTTTTGAGTTCCTCTGAGATAGCTTTGTGTGAAAAGGAGGGGGAGGGATTGTTGTGTTGTGTGTGTGTGTGGAGAGAGAGAGAGTGTATGCGTGTGTGTATGAGAGAGAGAGAGAGTGTGTGCATGTGTGTTTGTGTACCTTCGTGGAAGGGGTAAAAGGGGACACGCGCCATAGAGTAGATAGCGCCGATTAGTGCGTGGTGCAAGAGTTTCAACAAATTAATTATTCCAATAATAACTTACAGTGGTATAAATTACATACCTAATTTAGATTTTTAAAAAATATACAAAACTAAGCTGGAGTAAGGACAGGCTAGCATGTTCAGAATGGATTTGATAGTTAAACCTAAGTTATTTTTTAAAGTGTATTCAACATCACCATCATTTTTGTTTTCCTTTTTAAAAAAAAAACCTGAAACAGGAGCTACTCTAGACGCTTTCGATTTCTGCTGTAGCTTGGCCATCCTGTAGTATAGGCATACTATCGGATAGGTAAGAGGTGACACAGTACTTCCCATTCAGGTGCTGGGTCAACACGCCGAGTGTACCGGAAGTTGTGCCTTCAAAAGAACTGTAACCAATTTATGAATAATTTCTTGTCGGCTCTGGTGTTCGAACCCGGGACTTTCCACATGGTATAAGCGAGTATCTAACCACTGAAGTGAGAGTTGACACAGTATAGGTAAGAGATGACACAGTACTTCCCATTTAGGTGCTAGGTCAACACGAGCGTACCGGAAGGTGTGCCTTCAAAAGAACCTTAACCAATTTATGAATAATTTCTTGTCGGCTCTGGTGTTCGAACCCGGGGCTTTCCACACGGTATAAGCGAGTATCTAACCACTGAAGTAATCGTGCCCTAAAACTGTATGCAAGTTTCACCTTGAGCTTATTGACTGACTTGACCGTTAGGGCTGAATTATAAAGCAGATATATTAGGATTAGATTTAATCTAACTGAACACTATCCCTTAACTCAGGCTATAGTGCGCTGTGATTGGTTGAAAATGCCGGCTTCAGCGCATGTCAGACTTAGCTGAATCTAAATCCTAATGCCTAATAATAATAAATCTTACAAGGGCAGAGCTTTATAATTAAAGCTATTAAGCCCAGAACTAGTAATCGTGTTTCATAATGTGGTCCTAAATCACCAGATCAATATTTATTATTTTAGGGAGTGTAGGGAGTGAAAGATATACTTTTCATAGAAAATTTCACCTTTATCAGGAAACACACATCTCTTAAAACAAATTTAATGAAAACGCATTAAGCTGTACTGAAATAATGTTAAGTAACGAGACTCGGTAAGTACTACAGATGCCAATAGGGGGAGATCTCCAGATCTGTACATATCGAAACCTCATGCCCTGAACCCAAGCTACCAGCAGGCACCAGCTGGGGTGGTAGCCAACAGATGTGGCATGAAGCCTAGAGAGAGGTGGAACACATAGGTGCTCTTAATACTTCGAGTTGGAATAAATAATTTTATTATTCTGGAGAGAGAAGGAAAATATTGTGAGGGAGCGTTCAGGTAAAGTTGATGAATAAAAAGTTAAAAAAAATAAAAAGATAAAAAAATAAAGTTATCATATTTGTGTCAATCACTTTCGTGATACCACAAATTTTCAAGCTCGCTTTACTAAATCTACGCTGGAACCGGGAATTGAACCACCGACCTCCAGGTTACAAATCCGCGGCCCCATCGATCAAGCTACTGAGGTCGGTTGATGAATATTAATAATACTCTTTAGTGGATTTTTTATAATTTGTTTAGTTTGAGAGCTTGGGTTAACGATAGGAATTACTGTTACCTTGCAAGATTAAAGTGCCGGGTTTTAGCTAGTATGTCCTAACTAAAGGACAAGTTCATTGCCCAAGGCAATCTCTTCCACACAACCTTTACTGTTGCTTATTGTTGTTTCTTAGCATACATGGCTGTTTCAATAGAACCATTGTAATAACATCAGTATAGAACAGTCTCCGCTTTAGCAACTAAAATAAAACTAAGCCAGCGTCGATGGCGCGTGCAATACACCAATTCTCGTAGGATAACCGATCTTAAACAACGTGCAGCGAGGTGAAGACTTCGTGATGCTGGCATTCCGGCCCAACCCAGGCTGGGTGAGGTTAATGTATGTTGTAGGTTTGTGAGTTTCCTGCGAATGGAGGTAACACGTCCGTCATCATATGACCATGCAGTTTAAAGCAATGTTAAAACCAAATTAAAAAAAAAAAAAAAACACTGCCAATTATAGATACAATTTATTTCCTCGTGATTGTGTATAAGTATACATACACGTGCCAATTTTGAGATTTTATACTAAATCACTTGTATCTCCAAAACAGCTCAACCGATTTTCTTCAAATTTGTTTTATATGGTAGAATATTTTTCTACATTCTAGATTCTACAAAAAAAATTGTAAAAAAAATGAACACAATACTTCCGATTTCTGATATTATAAATTTCTTGGAAGAATTCAATCCAACCCGTAAAAACTATCCAGTCAGAAAGATATCTGAACGCACCTCATCACAAAGGTACTCATTTGAATCAAGAACAGAAGGTGAAACAGGGAGGGGTGAAACAATAAATGAAACCCTGAAAAAGGTTGGGGAGATGAAAACCAAAAACCAATTTCTAAAACTGGAATCATCAGTACACCAGCTGATGGCCCCGTACCCGTATGTTACGCCAGACTGGGAGCGGGCAAGAGAAACCAGCAGCGGTAAAATTTGGTGCTAATGGTATTAAAAAAAAAAA
The DNA here is from genome assembly GCA_024516035.1 of Bactericera cockerelli. Lineage (NCBI taxonomy): Eukaryota > Metazoa > Arthropoda > Insecta > Hemiptera > Triozidae > Bactericera > Bactericera cockerelli. The sequence continues at coordinate 5,826,301 of CM044958.1, read as the reverse complement.
AAAAAAAAAAATGTTTTTGTACGTGTCATTTGTTCGACCATTAAATGAAGCACTGACACCATTAGGTAGAACTGGTAGAGTCAAGTGGTTAACGCGCTAGTCTGGTAATCCAGATAGCGTAGGGATCCGTTGGTTCGAATCCTATACCCAGTGCATGATTTTTCCTCATTAATTTGAGTTTGTGACCACATAATAATTAGACTCTGAGGGTTAGGTGGTAGAAAATGCTTCGAGTATTAACTTCACCTGGTGGGCATTTTCCTAGTGGGTAGAAATTGCATTTTCTACCACCTAATCCTCAGAATCTTACTATTATGTGGTCACAAACTCAAATGAATGAGGATAAATTTATGCACTGGGTGGGATTTGAACCAACGGATCCCTGTGGTACCTAAGTTACCAGGCTAGCGCGTTAACCAAGCGTTAACAAGTAAGTCTAGATTCTCGGACTAACCAACCCCAGGTCCGGGATAGGTTGGTACGTGATAATGATTAATTATGAAAGAAAGGATATTTTTTTTTAATTGAACAAATTGAATCATCTCCAAGGCTTGGCTGAAGAGCTGGTTCAAAGCTTGATAAAATTTCAATGTTAAAAATCAATCTACGAGTATGTCAGAAATGAGCCATATTTTTTATTATTTCTTTTTCTTCTTTTGTCTTGGCCAATACAGATCAAGTTTAATTTCACTATTCTTAAAAGTATTTCTGAATCTCGTGCTTATTAAATTACCTCCTGATTTTTAAAATATTTCTCAATGTGCTTAAAAGACTTTTTCAAGGCCGCCAGGGCAATTACAACCCCACCGCCACCACCCCCCACACCGTTCATTCAAACCCCAAAAATAATTATCCAAATTTACAAAAGATGTTCAAAATAGGTGGAAAAGCACTTTCAATCAAAATTTACCGTGTTTTTAAAAAATAGCAAAATTCAAGTGATTAGTTTGAAAACTATACTATTTTAATTATATTATTTGAAAGATATATTACGCATATTTCGAATTGAATTGAAGTTCAAAATGAAATGAAATAATTTCATGTAACATTCAAAGAGCCGAAAAAAAATCTCAAGTATATGTTTGAGACAACTATGGAAGACATCAGAAAATGAAATAATACTGACGAAAATTCGTGAATGACTCAAGAAATGAAATTCAACTAAACTAAAGGAATTCGAAAACAATGATGTTCAATCCAATGTAAAGCTGTTCAAATATGATTGCAAGGATTTTCACCTATACCATCTAGTTGTATCATCTTGTACCATCAACATTACAGGAAATGTCTCAGAAACAACTCTGTAAATCACTTCTCTGTCTACAAATTGACCTACGTTACGAAATACAACTTAATAAAATAATGGTATCCGAAATCATACTGTTGATTGTTGAAGAACAGAACTTACGTCTTATTTTTTTCTAGGTTTCAACTTTTTGAACAACTTCAATAAACTATATCCATGTTTGAGCTAGCATGACAATGAATCAGCGTGAATATTATCAAGTTATTATTTATTTTATACCTCTGGGTTACAGGGTTTACAAATATATAGTTTACCCTATAAGCATATGCAGTCCATACATATTTTTTTTACTTCTTATTACCTAAATAAGATAATAGAAAGTATTGTTTTTTCTGTAGACCTACCTTTAATTTTTTTTTTATATAAGGTATATTTATTTATTTATAATAATTATATAAAACACATCATTCAGCACTGCTTCTCTCGAAGTTCTGCCCAAAACAGAGGAAATATTTTTTCCCTAGCAGAAAAGCTGTAGGTACACTAGTGATGGACAAAAAAAATCGCACCGCGGTGATAAATCGCGGTGAAAAATCGCACCGCGCTTGCGGTGCGGTGCGAATCGAGGGGAAAAAATCGCACCGCGCTCGCGGTGCGCGGTTTTCATAATTGAGAAATTTAATCGCACCGCGCGGTTGCGGTTTTTGATTTTTCACCGCATCGCATGCGGTGCGGTGCGATTTTCACCGCGCACCGCACTACAAGATATAAACATGTAATTTTGAGTTCAGAGTTGATTATGTCCCAAAGAAGTAGTTTTTTTGTTGGGAATTTCAAAATCAACACAAGTGCTCCCCCAAAAATCGGTGAGAATTTTGTAAGGAAAAAAAAAAACTTCTTTGTAACTCCAATATTCTTTGAGTTATTCGAATATATCGTTTGATTTGACTCGCCCTGTATATCATATAATATCACAATTTTTAGTGGGTAGCGCAGAATTATAGGATTTTAACGTATATCTTTGCTATCGTACTATCTTTTTTTGATTATAATTTTTTTATTTATAATTTTTGCCCAATAAACCATCGAGAGGGTACAAGCAGTACCATTATAAAATTACCAAAATATGTACCAATTCTTGTTTTTTTTATTTTTAACTTTGTTGAAATATAATTATGTAGGTACCTATTTTCTATTTGCTAAAAAAAAAATAAAAAAATATTGGATAGCTATAAGCAGTATAAGGGATGTTCCTTCACCTTTAGGCCACAGTCCACTCTGGAAGTGTTGTAGAATTTGTCCATATAGGGCTGTTTTTTTAACGGCTGTTAGGAGCCATACGGGTACAATAAAAAATATTCCTATAATAACTTTTGTTTTTCCTAAAGATATTACCTAACCTTAGAGAGGTAAATAGTATTTAATTTTAAATATTATTTATTTAATTTTACACCGCGGTGCATGCGGTGATCACCGCGCGGTGTGCGGAGCGGTGCGATTAAAAATTATTGCGGTTGCGATTTTAGACTGCCACATCTTATCTTTAATCGCACCGCAGTTTGCGGTGCGGTGCGAATCAGAGCCAAAATTCGCACCGCACCGCACCGCGTCCATCACTACCCTACACAATTAGCTGTTCTATGACCATCCAAAGAAGAAGGAAACTCTGAACTATTGCGGACGAAATCAAAATAAATATTGATATAAGTGTTATCTTAAGGAAATCCTGAAACCCAGACTATCCTCTCAGTTATCTTCACACAAAGACAAGTACATACATGAAACCGTCCCGTTATCAGCAATTTTCTCACGATCTCTCTCTCATCTACTTTATCACACAAGTACAAAAATATATCTATTTAAACTATATATTGTTATGTAGACCAGGTCTATATGTATATACTATCTGTGACCTCCTACGCTAAATTTACAGGGTGTCCACAAAGTGATAACCCCACCCCCCGTCTCTCAAGAACACGGCGCTGAAAATATAAACACCACGTCAGGCATTTTCGCCTGACAGTAGTACTTACGATTAAGTATGTGCCAGGTGAAAACGCCTGATGAAATTATCCAATACAGCCACGTCAGGCGTTTTTGACTGACAGAAATTATCCCATTTGGCCACATAAGGCGTTTTCACCTGACGAAAAATCACGCTCGTTAGGCGAAAAAGTCTGACATCGTGGGCCAATTGGTTATATATCATGCTTTTACCCCTTGGCATTGGCACGCAATGTGTTAATATTTACTTATGTTCATATGCTTTTCAGAATGAAAAAAGAGCAAATTTAAAGCGTGTGAAACTTTGAGCACCCCCTATCGAAATCTCAAGATAGTTATCAATAATGCGCCTCAATAATATCCGACTATGCAATGTGCTACACAGAAGCAGGCACTTCCCATTTTCAGCAAAAAATTGAGATACCTCCAACATCCTTCTTAATCAGAGAATAATTGAACTTTATAACATACAATATACTGAACGGACCTTGCTCTTTATCAGTCCTGGTAGTTTCAATATTCTTCTTCTCCTTTTTCTCTGTCTTACTTATATTCCGCTTAAGCAGGGTCGACAATGTTCAAACTCATGGTTGAGGTTGGTTGGTTTTGGAACATTTTAACGGCTTAATGCCCTCCTAACGCCGACGATTCTATTTGATTTAACGTCCTGGATTAGGACGGGGTTTTACCCTCCATTCGCTGGGAATCGTGCCAGCTACCCACATTAACCTCACCCAGCTTGTGTAGGGCCGGTAATGCCAGGCTCACGTGCACGGAGGAAACAGAATTTTCTGTGTGAAAATTCTGCCCCCGACTGGGGATCGAACTCAAGATCTCTGGACTACGGGCATTAGTCACAACCGTTACGCCACGGAGGCTGTAGTTTCATAATTTTATATAATATATAAAAAAAAAAAAAATGTTTCAGGGCCCCATGCGTGCAATGCCTAGCGCGCATTACTCGGCCACGGTGACTTCTCAAGCTTCAAGACAGCAGAATCAAATTTGGAGAGTGGTTCCAGTCTCGGCCAAGGAAAATTTATTCAAGTGCCTGGAGACTGTAACTTTGTGTAAATTGGTATTAAGTACACAAAGGGCACACTACATTATCTCCGATGGCCATTTTCAATTTGGTTCCGTTGAAATATGGCAAAACCAAATAGTAAAATATTAAGTAAAATCAAACAACATATTCAATTCTTCTGATAACAATGCTGACAACACACTGGCAGCATTGACTCTCTGGATTGTCAACCTGATCCTCTCTGTTAGCTCTTTTATTTTGGGTCCCCTGAATTTTAAATTAAAATTGTACCTTAATTGAGAATGTATTGATTATTTAGAAGAGAAAAAATAATAGGCATCTACATAATTATTATCTATGTAAAACACAAATGTATTTCACAACGGTGAATTTGATTTTGTATCAAATTATTATTGGATTCAACAAAATTATAATGATTTAGTAGGAAATGGCGTTCAACATAATTAAGCACATTTCTGTTTGTTCCTGAAAGAAAGAAAATTTATGAAAATGGGAAAATCTTGCCAATCCAAGCAAATAATATGTACATATATCTTCCAAAAGTAGAAACCTACAATTTTCAATTCAATTGTAGAAACCTACAATCAACCAGTGAGAAAAAGTACAAGGAGAGTTTTTTAATGTTAAATAATATTAAGTCATTTAAAGGTACTGACAAAAAGTTTTGAAACGAACTTAGACTCTAACTTCAAAACCCAAAATTGTATTTGTAATCTGATAAGTTCCTTTGGGTGAATCAAAAATAAAGATGATGATTTGGCCCTTTCAATTTTTCTCCATCTAATACAGTTTTTTATGTTTGGGGTTTATAACTTTACAGGTTCTAGGTTTGATTCCCAACTTTTTTGTGAAAAAGTGTCTTTAATAAAAAAACTTTTACACATACTTTTTCTCACCAATGCCACTTTGAATTCATTCTCTTGTTGTCCCAATAGGCTAGAAAAAAATATTTTCATGCTGAAAACTCAAAGAGACAAATGTGGTTCAAATGTATCATACTTGCTTCACAAGGGTTCAATTTTGTCCAAGGTGAAGAATTTTTGGCTCCCTACTTACTGACATGACAGTCCTATGGTTAAGCTGCAAATTCAGAAGACTTTTTATAAAAAAGAGGAACAATGTTTACACCAATTTTTATTTATATGTAATTATTTATCATACATTTATGGCTCTAGAATTCCAGCAAATTACAATTATCATTTACACATCAATAAGTATGTTAACACAGACAGAGCACAGACTAAAATTAAAATAAAAAGCAAATTATAAAAAATAAAATACAATAAAATGTTTGGAGGGGGGCTACTATTTAAAAGTAGATATATGAAAAAAAGGAATTCAAACTTCTATGAATGTATCAATGAAAAAGTAATCATATAACAGAAGATTTTAATGTGCATCTTTAACAGTAGTTCAGAAATACAATACAATACTTGAAAGTGATAAATTAAAACCTATTTTGATCAATGACAGAAAAAAATGATGATGCAAGAAAAAAAAATGTGCTATGTTTATGAAGTGCGTCAATTCAAGTTTTATAAAACTAATGGCAGAACAGGTAATTCTGTAGAAAATTGGAGTTGTCAATCAATCTATAATTTAGCCTAGTTTCACCTCAGTGGTATTTTGCTTTCATAGAGAGCAAGCACACTGAATAGAGATGTATTTACTTGCTGTGAATTTAGTTATATAATAATTATATACCATGATTTAAAATTTCATAGAAATGATATAAATGCATATTACATACCTACAAACATAAATATGTAGATACACAAAAAACAAATTTCTAAATACAACACAAAATATGAGGTAAATGTAAGAATGTATCAAGAGAGAGGAATATTCTCTTTGGAATTTTTTATGCATTGTACTAATGAGTATCTATCTGGATCATCACCAGGACTTTTTGATCTTCTTTTCATAGAGGCTAGTAACATTTGACTATTTTTCTCATGTTTCTTCTTTTTGTTTAGACGCTTATCAGTATCTCTCAAACAATATCTAGAGGGTTGAGTGTTTTGGGCTTCTGAAGATTTTGCAAATGCACCTTTCATCAAAACTTCACAAGTATCACACTCACATAAACAGTTTTCATCACCAAAAAAGTCTTCACCATAAAAACATGTAATTTCTTCCCCAGATTCGATATCTCTTAGAACTTTAACACAGGCAGTATCTTTTTCTGTTGCTACAAATCTACAATTAGGTCTACAGTCATGTTGATGTAAGCGGCAGGGCCTAGCCATAATTGAGAACAGTTTTTTCGGCAAGCTATACATCACTGAAAAATCATTGAGACCAGGGTGAAGCAGTTGCTTTTCTTCTTCAGTTGTCAGTTCTCCAATACAACCAACTAAATAGGAGATGTTTTCATTCTTCTCCCATTCTCTAGTTGCTACAATTTTAGCGCCCGTATTCCTTCAAGGGAGTACCTGTAGCATGGTTCTATAGCAAAGCCTGAATCATGAGTGAACACATTAAGGTATCTAATCATATGTTCTTTGAATGATTTGGTCTTGACAGAGTCTGGAACATGGTGTGGGAAGGCATTGTGAATGAGGCTTGAGAATGTTTCCTCATAGTTCCGATGTTTGATGAACGTACTCATGATGGTTTTGACAGTGTTTTCATCAATGGGCAGTGGTTCAAAGTTGATGTCCATTTTGTGAGTTGTAAATCCAAGCATTTTATCTACAACCAGGGCTGTGGCAAGGTCATCATTTGTTGAAAGTTCTGTGGGTGTCATGGTAAGTAGGGAGCAGAAAACTATCAGACAATTTTAGAGATTTAAGTGTTTTCAAGGATAGTGCAGTCTTCTCTGAGTTTCAAACAAAACAAAGCGTTTTCATGCAGACCATGTAGTAGTATAAGCTATCCAAAACACTCACCACTGCTTCCTGATTGTCCCATCTTATCACAACAACAACTTTTCTAGTTTCTACTCCCAAGCAAACTTTGAACTCATTTTTACTTCTGAGACTGTGATAACACTACGAGGTACTAGAGTCTAATGCAAGTCCAACACTGTTTACATCTTTATTGATAAAACAAATACCTGTAGCAACTCGTTCTCAATGCATAGGATGTGAAAAAACAATTGAAAACACTTTTTAACGAATGTGTAATGTGATCTATCCCGTGATAACTTCGACTATCACGCACTAACACTTGATAACTCAGGGAATGGCGACGCAAATGGTTCAATGACTTCGCTACTGTCCAACTCAGGAACTACATTACATTGAACAAACAAGATAGGTAATTTAAAATATAGATAAATGGTACATTTGTTCTGAATTATTAAATTAAGTCAATTTTATTTGATCAGTCTTCTGCCTTTCTTGTTGCTAGAACAGCATCATTTCAACTAGGGATGGGAAAAAAGAATCGATTATCTGAAAAATCGATTCTTTCATTTCGATTTTACCGATTTTTGAATCGATTCTTTTCATTTCGATTTTAATCGATTAATCGAATCATTTGGCAAAATCGAATAAAATATTTTGTTGGGTTTGGCTTGGGCAACTTTTTTTTCAATTTGGATTAATAATGATTTATTTTGTTTGAGATCGTGTGAATCACCAAATCACTTATGTCTTACCTATGCCTAGATGTGCGAAAGATTTTAAACCACCCAGTAATTCGTTACTTTTCGTGAATAAGACCACACCGTATAGAGCAGAGGTGCAGCGCTCTTGTAGCAAATCATTGGAAACAGCAAAGCCCTAAGCGGTAATTTATGAAAATTTTAAAACGAAAAAAAAAAGAGACATGAGTGTTGTCTCGAGAGACTCGGGACTCAAATCATTCAGTGTTGGACGGCTTTACCGGCTATCCGACATTCAAATTTGGCAAAGAATAGTTGAATTTGGTAAGAATCGATTCAATCGATTTTTACAAAAATCGATTCTTTCGTTTCGATTTTTCACTGAATCGATTCTTTTGATTCCGATTCGAATCGATTCGGAAAATCGATTCTTTCGTTTCGATTTCCCATCCCTAATTTCAACAACTTTTTTTCACATTCAAAACATATGATCCACAAATCAAGTACAACAACTGTTGAAAATTTCATAAAATTTCAAGAAGACATCTTTGACGTTCAATTTTTTTGTACAATAGGTATCCACCTACGACCTTCATAGGTATTTGTGCGATTTGTGGTAAGAAAAATAATAATTATCATATTTACGCTATCTAAATTTCTAAATTATGAAATAAACTTTAAAATCACCTCTTAGGTAGGTAGGTATATAATTTTACAAAATAATAATGAAGTAAAAAACATTTTATCCTTCACTAGCAAACTACATAATTGAGCGCTACAAACATACCTCTTCCAAACTAAGAACCTTGATATTTTACAGAACGTATTTTAGGTACTCAAAATTCTTGTGGAGCAAATTTGTTTACATTTTAAAAAATTGAGTTGAGTTGAGAACTTTTGCAAAATTGAACTTTCAATTTTCCAAAAGAATCCACTTTTCTCCTGATTTTTGTGTTTTCACTGATTTCTGTACCAGTCTTTCACAAATGCAGACGGCCCTGAAGTCTATTTAAGTGTACATTTTTAACTTAGGTGTATTTTAAGAAATGGAACCATATGATGTGATAGTCAACCAACCGGTAGTCATAGACAACGTAAGTTTGAAAGTTGAAAATAGGGTGTTCCACTCTACCACACAACACAATCCCACACTCTCAACCTCAGTAGTGTCTGGTTCATTACTTGAGTTATGTCATGAATATGAGATGAAATCATGATGCTAGAAGTTTAATAAACTCAGAAATATGTCCTTACTCCTTGTTGGTGTTAATTAAGATATCATGACACTCCAATTTTATTCTTATAGATAATTATAATGAAGTCCATGATTCAGCCATCAAAAATACTCCTGAGAGAAACAACTGTACTAGTACTGTCAGCCAATCATGCGTAACTGTAGACCGTTCCAGGACTACTCTCATAATCTCCCTCTCAACTGCACACAGTTCACTCTGATTGGTTAATTTGAATGCAATAATCAATCAGAGTGCATTGTGTGATGGTTGAAACAGAGATTTTGAGGGTGGAGTGTTTCTGGAATGAGCTACTGGTGCACAGCTCAGGTACCAATAATAAATAACTGAATAAGAAAGGTACTATCAGCTCAATTAAATTAAATGAAACACAAATTTCTATGTCTTGTATCTAATGGCAACACAATAACAAGCTTTTGGTTTCACATACATGCCACATTTTTTTTTTTTTTTTTTACAGTTTTATGAAAAAGCAAACCAAGAACTGACTAACTGAAATAAAAATGTGATGTTAAAAAGGTATTCTGTGCTATGGCAAAAAAAGTAATTTTAAATTTATTTGAAATCTTTTTGAAGGGGTTTCGTTTCTGTGTACTATATGATTCCAAGATTATTGCTTCTTTAAACCTCCACAACATCTGTTTTGGTATTTTACCAACAGGGCTCAGGAGTCATCAAAGCTGGTTTTGCAGGAGATCAAGTTCCAAAATGCTGTTTTCCAAATTACATCGGGAGACCAAAACACATACGAGTCATGGCAGGAGCTTTGGAAGGTGACCTCTTTGTTGGTCCCAAAGCTGAGGAACATCGGGGACTGTTGAGTATCCATTATCCAATGGAGCATGGCATCATTACAGACTGGAATGATATGGAGAGAATCTGGCAGTATGTGTACAGCAATGATCAGCTGCAGACTTTCTCTGAGGAACATCCTGTACTCTTAACAGAAGCTCCACTGAATCCAAGGAGAAACAGAGAAAAAGCAGCTGAGATTTTCTTTGAGTCATTCAATGTGCCTGCACTATATGTTTCAATGCAAGCTGTACTGAGTTTGTATGCCACAGGTGAGTACTTGCTTGTCTCTTTGTAAATTTGGCTGGGAACTACACTGGAGCAAACAATTAGAGGAACCCAAGCTGTTTTCCCCTTTAATACTGTATATTTCCAAGTGGCTGCAAAAAGTTGTAACTTCCACTGTAGATAACATAAAAAAAAAAAACAGATTAAAGATTTACACTTAACACATGAAAAAAACTAAAAAAAAATATTGCAACTTATGGAAAGAAAAATGTAAACTTGCAATTAATAGAATTTAGAGGTGTTTTAGAACACACTCAGTGAACTGTTTTATTTTTATTTTATTTTAAAATACAAAAACCTAAATATTTCAATATCAACCTGCTTACAAGAGGAAAAAGATTAAATAAACAATGTATTGAGGATGTTTAAAAAACCTCAAATATATGGTAAATTGAATTTTTCTTTCCATGAGTTCTAATGATTTTCCTGATATTTTTCTTTTTTTTTTTTTTTTTTTTTTTTTTTTAAATATATATTCTAAACAAAAATCATCTGAAAATATCATCTACTGTAGAAGTTACAACATTTTGCAGCCACATGGAAATACACGGTGTTTAAGGGGAAAACAGATTGCATTCTTCTAATTGTTTCCTCCAGTGTATAAACAGTAGTAAACTGGTAGTCTAGCTGAATATCCCTAGAGAGGAAGTATGTAGAGTTTCAAATATTTATCCCGCTGGGGACTATAATAAATTTTATTATGAACTTGACAAGTAGTCTGACTGTTAAACTGTTTTATTTTTAATTTGGGATGAATGTAGCTTTCAACTGCAATGTGATGCAGTTTACCCTCCATTCGCAGGAAACTCACAAACCTGCTACCCACATTAACCTCACTCAGCCTGGGTTGGACTGAAATGCTAGCATCACAAAGTCTTCACTTTTGCTCAACTTCAGTGAGACGTTGCTTAACTTTGGTGATCCTACAAGAACCGGTGCATTCAATGCGCCATCCACTATAATTGTATTTATATATTGGAGCCTACCTTAGCAGCAGTAGCTTCTGTATGATTTAAACAATGGAGGAAGATATAATGTGCATGTTGTAATAATGTCTCGTCTCACTTCACAGGAAGAACAACGGGCGTTGTGTTGGACTCAGGGGATGGTGTCACTCATGCCGTGCCTATCTACGAAGGTTTCGCCATGCCTCACTCGATCATGCGCAATGACATCGCGGGTCGTGACGTCACGCGATACCTCAAGCTACTCCTGCGCAAGGAAGGCGTCAACTTCCGCACCACCGCAGAGTTCGAAATCGTGCGAACCATCAAGGAAAAGGCCTGCTACCTGTCGAGTAACCCCGTGAAGGAAGAAACATCGGACTCGGAAAAGCACCAGTACATCCTGCCGGACGGAAGTTCCTTGGACATCGGGCACGCGAGGTTCCGCGCCCCTGAGGTTCTATTCCGGCCTGACCTGATAGGAGAAGAGAGCAAGGGAATCCACGAGGTCCTCTACTACGCTATACAGAAGTCTGACTTGGACTTGCGTAAAGTTCTCTACCAAAACATCGTCCTCTCCGGAGGATCCACGCTTTTCAAAGGCTTCGGCGATCGACTGTTGGCCGAAATCCGAAAGAACGCGCCCAAAGACGTGAAGATCCGAATTTCAGCCCCCCAGGAGCGACTGTACTCGACCTGGATCGGGGGATCCATTCTCGCGTCTCTGGATACGTTCAAGCGGATGTGGGTGTCGAAACGAGAGTTTGATGAGGATGGCAAGCGAGCGATTCACAGGAAAACGTTCTAGACTCGGCGTGAAATCGGAACTAAAGTTCTCCGCCTCGCCCGGCTGTTATTTTATACTGAACTCTGCACTTCCAAAATTTGTAATCTCATCGATAGATCGCTTGGCGTGTGAAAATCCCAGTGACTGCAGCGGTCGTGTTGAATTTTACTAGACCAAAGCATCGGAAACAGAAAGCACACATGAAACTTTCGTTTTAAAGCTTTCATATGTCGTGGAGACACCTGAGTAAATTTCGAGTTGGTTAAAATTTCTCGGTCAAAAAATCTTTTTAAGACAAAACTGAAATGTTTTTTTAGATGAAAATTGTAATTTTAATTTGCTTAAATGAAGGCAATTATTATTTTAGTTATAAGCTTCATTGTCATCCATGTTTTTTGAAGATGTTTTCATGTGTGTAATTACAGCTACCCAATAGCTCTGTAGCTTAACTATTGAGTTACTTAAAAGCTGCCTCTGATTCGTGTTCAGAGATACAAAACTATTTTCAAGTACTGTTTCCGGAATTCAGAAACGACTGGAATGTGAACGTTATTCAGAAACTACTTGAAAGCTTAGCAGAAGAGTCGATACTAGTAAATAAAGCCTCTATAAAAATTATGTTTCTTCCAGGGGCAAGGACTCAGAATGTCACATACCTTTCTTTAAATAAATATTCATAAATAAATAAAAATATGTTTCTACCCAAGCTGGCCTTGGTATTAATTTTAATCAAGTGGTTCTATGAATTACGCCCTAAGTGTCAACTTAAAAATTATTATTACCAATCTGTGCTATAATGCTACTACATTAGTAAAATTTAAACGATCTATAATAATAATGTGTTTCTTTGTGTTATTATATCACAATTTGAGTGGGTTGCGCAGACTTATTATAGGACTTTTCCATATCTTAAATATCCTAATATATTATTTTTGCCTATAATTCCGCCATTGGTCGCTGCTAACAAGCAGCTACTCATTTTTCCTCACGAGGTATGAGTGGACTCCAAACACCCAAGTACAGAGCAGACAAAATCCTGCCCCGCTGGGGATCGAACTCAGGTCACCGTGCGTGCAATGCCTAGCGCGCTAACTCACTCTGCCACAGTGACTACTACAAAGGATCTATACAACCGATCAATTTCTTCTCTCCTTGCTAGAACATATTATTACACTTCTTTTAAAAAAGTTAGCGAGTGATTTGCTTATTGAAAAGTCAAAAATAATTTAATTTTTTGCTGTGCTCTGATTTTAATTTTTTTTTATATTTTTATGATATCACGTTTCTTATTTAGTATTATTTGTTGTTATTGTTATCAAAAGCAACTGTCCAAACATTTACTAAATCTATTTAAAATAGAAGTACTAATTTATTGGTTATACATAAGTACTAATTTACATAAGTACTAATTTAAATGCCAAATACTGCCATCTTGTAATTTTGGCATTTTTCTTACTTGAAAGAATCCCTTGTTGAATAATCAGTCGTTACAAATCTGATTTGCTTCTTGATAAACTATGCTTCAGAAATTTCTTGGTAATACTAGGAATTTTGAGTTTTCACGAAAAGTTGACCACAATCATGAACAAAATATTCATCGTCATATTTATTAACCCGGGTTTAGTTTAACAAATACTAAATTTTTGAGGGCGAAATCAATAGATAAATCTTAAGTCATGACTTCACATTAGTTTTACCCACCTAAAGGCAGAATTCATAGACGTTTTTGTAATACCTCTGTGGCGCTACGGAATATGGATTGCGTACTGTGTAAGATAGGGAAAACCGACGCTTAGCAGTGATTTGTGACATAGAATTTCGCCTTAAGACAATACGCAAAATCAAGACTTAGCTCCACAGAGGTATTACGAAAACGTCTATTAAATCCGCCCATAGTCTCATTCTTGAAGGATAAATAGAGTATTGTATTGAATTCAAAAATTAAAATTACTGCATCACCTGTTTCCTGATTGAAAAACCAACATCTTATCTGAACAAATCCCAGAAGCTATAAGCACATTTTTTACTTTTCAAAATTGTTTGTTACAACCCATTCATGTATGTATTTCTGTAGCGACACTTATTTTGAGAAAACTCAAAACTAAAGCCTCATATTACTAAACTATATTTACACAAAAATATAAAAAAATCTAATTTATAAAAAAAAACTAGGTATATTGTTTTTCTTTTTCCCAAGAGGTGATTTTATAGGGCTCTTGTCTTGTCATTTGAATTCATGACCGACTTCAATAGCTTCACAGATAAGGCGACGGGCTTGTAACCTGGAGGTCGGTGGTTCAAATCCCGGTTTCAGCGTAGATTTATTAAAACGAGTTTGAGAAGTCGTGATATCACAAAAGTGATTAACACAAATATGATAACTTTATTTGAATAGTATTTATGACGAAGAATTTGAATTAAACAGAAATTTACGTGAGTAATGACAACATATTTATGTATATTTATTGCAAATGAAAACATTTATTTCCAAATTGAAAGAATTAGCCTAGTTTCATTTCACTCTACATTTAGTACAGATTGCAAAGAATTCGCATACAGACAGAACAAACAATTAGTATAATATTAACAAGTATAAAACTTTCAAGAAGGTACTTGAAATTAAAAAAAGTCGTAAATTGATAAATAAGAATACATTTTTTTACAATGATAAAATGACATTAGAAAACAGTGAAATGTATAAAATAAAATTTATACATAGAAATGCAAGGGTTTACAGAGTTTTTTGGACAAGAAAAAAAAGCCACTTGAAAAGATATCAAATAACAGTGATTCTAAAATTATCAATATTTTTTTTGTGTAGATCATTTTCCTTACGATGAATAATGAATAAATAGATTATGACGGGAACAGATAGAAGATATACAATAAAGGTATTCAAAGAAAAAAATGACCAAAGGAATTGACAGAAAGAAAAAGAATAATAAAAATACAGAAAATAAAGACCTAAAAGACGAATACATATAATAATAATTATATACATTGATAGCCATTTGAAACGATTTCACCTATAGCTGCCAAGTCTTGGATTGACAAAGTAAATTTCCAGTAAGATAAGTTCAGTCGTTTTTATTTAATCACCCGTATTATGCTTGATGACTAGAAACCAATCTATGAAATATAACAGGAAATTTTATAATTAGGTACATTTTTTATTTGTAATTTAAGAAGATAATAGATTTAAACTTTCAACTTTAGCTGTAAAGTCAGTGGTAAAGGCGGCACTCTGTGAATCCAGAAGTTCCAGAGGTCGCGGGTTCGAAATCCAGCCGGGACATGACAAGTTATCCTACTTTTTGGGATTTTTACCGCATAGTAATAAGCTAATAAGTCTTGGGCTTACTGCTGGAATAATGGGACTTTAATAGTCCTTTTCGGGCAGTATAAAAAAGGCGATATTATTATTATTATTAGCCAATTTGGTACAGTAGTGAACTTCAATTGCACAATGAGAGATCTAAGTTTTTTTCCTTAATAACTACCAAGTATTTTTAGTAAATAAGAGAGAACTATCTACGTCTTTTATTATATAGGTTATGTATTTACAATATAAATCATGTGTTTTATCATAAAGTAAATGCTTGACATAAGATTAAAGCTCCAAATCTCTTTTTCAACCGTCACACAACGCACTCTTATTGCGTTCAACGCACTCTGATTGGTTAATTTGAACGCAATAACCAATCAGATTGGGTTGTGTGATGGTTGAAACGGAGATTCGGGGATTTTGAAAGTGGACAGTGTTTCTGGAATAAACTACTAATTTACACAAGTCCTGTTTATCACCGACCTCAGTAGCTTGAACGTTAACGTGACGGACTTGTAACCTGGAGGTCGGTGGTTCAAGTCACGGTTTCAGCGTGGCTTTAGTAAAGCGAGTTAGAGTAGTTGTGATATCACGTAAGTGATTCAACACAAGTATGTAAAAATAAATAACTATTATACCTATAAGGTAGAGACAGTATTGTTTTCGGTAGGTTTTTTTTCTTTGGATTAACGTATTAGCTGTCCAATGCATTTTAACACCATGAAACCCACCGGTGGTTTTCATGGTGTTTTACTGATGTGTTTGACTATCTTGAGATCCGCCATCAGCAGCTAACTTAACCCTTCAAGTCCGAAAACTATTTTTCTATTGCACATGTCAAGTCCTGGCGTTACATATTTGTAACAGTGAACTTTCTGTGGCCATAGGTTGATTCCACTATTATAAATCACTAGAGACATAGGAGTACTATTATATTGTTTTTAATATTAAAAAGAAATCTGCTGACACGTGTTTCATGTTACAATTGTTACATATATGTAACGCCAGTACTTGAAGGGTTAATACAAATACTGTTATCATCACATTTCCTTATAGTAATTTGACCTGGAAACTGTGAAATTAACACAAGTACGAGAAAAAAAAAGTCCTGTTTATCCCGGCTCGACTACCTCGAGATCAATAGATTTCCGCCATCAGCAGCTAACTTAATACAAATACTTTTATTATTACATTTCCTTATAGTAATTTGACCTGGAAATTGTGAAATTAACACAAGTATGAAAAAAAAAAGTCCTGTTTATCCCGGCTCGACTATCTCGAGATCAATAGATTTCCGCCATCAGCAGCTAACTTAATACAAATACTGTTATTATCACATTTCCTTATAGTAATTCGACCTGGAAATTGTGAAATTAACACAAGTACAAAAAAAAAGTTCTGTTTATCCCGGCTCGACTATCTCGAGATCAGTAGATTTCCGCCATCAGCAGCTAACTTAATACAAATACTGTTATTATTACATTTCCTTACAGTAATTTGACCTGGAAATTGTGAAATTAACACAAGTACGAGAAAAAAAAAGTCCTGTTTATCCCGGCTCGACTATCTCGAGATCAATAGATTTCCGCCATCGGCAGCTAACTTAATACAAATACTGTTATTATCACATTTCCTTATAGTAATTTGACCTGGAAATTGTAAAATTAACACAAGTACGAGAAAAAAAAAGTCCTGTTTATCCCGGCTCGACTATCTCGAGCGAATGGAGGGTAAAACCCCCGTCCTGTCTACCTCAAGTCAGGACGTTAAAACCAAATAGAATCAATGGACATGAAAGGAGCCTAGACATTAAAATCTGGGCGTCCATATAATCCTCTCACCACCGTGACTTAGGTATCAATATCTACCTCACGGACACGGAATTATTATTAATAGATTTCCGCCATCAGCAGCACCACAAGCGACGACCAGCCCGTGAAGGGATGAGCCCTCTGTCCCTGCCCGGTGCCGTCATTGTACTGCTCCCAGATGTAGCCGGATCTCTTGTACTCGGCCAGAATGTTGCGGATCAGATTCGACCGCAGGGCTGCGTATAGTTCGGCGGCCAGGTCGGAGTAGGGCCCGCTCAGGCTGGCGTAATGCCGTAGAGAGCGGACCACGAGATAGTTGATGTTGATCCAGATGGGGCCTCGCCAGTAGGGAGGATCATCCTCGGTGTTGTACGCCATGTAGAATGGGGAGTTCTTGGCGAGGGATCTGAAATAATAATAATAATATCGCCTTATTTCAGCGGACATCCCCATGCATTATACAGATTTCATGAGTAAGAGTTTCTCTGTTAATGCTGCAAGGTTGTGGAATCGACTTCCAGAGGAACTCAGAGTCTCGGAAAGTCCTATGTCGTTAAAGATGAAACTAAAAGAATATATGTTTGGCATGGATAAGTAATTTTGTTTTATTATTATTATTATAAGTTGCTAGTTTCTCCCCCCCCCCCCCCCCCCCCTTCCCTTCTTTTCCCCTATTTTAATTGTAAATATTTTCTTTTGTTTTTTCCAACTGTTTTTGTTTCCTGTAATCAAGGGTGGTGTGGAAGAGAATGCCGTAGGCATTATCACCACCCTTGATCAGGCTTTGTTTATATTTATTTCTAAATTGTTACCATGTACATTGTATATAAAATATGTAAATAAAGCTTGATCCAAATGTTTATAAATAAATAAATAAGACTTGTAACCTGGAGGTCGGTGGTTCAAGTCACGGTTTCAGCGTAGTTTTTAGTAAAGCGAGTTTGAGTAGTTGTGATATCACGAAAGTGATTAACACAAATATGATAACTTTAAATAAAAAAATAAAAAATATCGCCTTATTTATACTGCCCGATTAAGACTAAAAAAGTCCCATTATTCCAGCAGGCAGCCCAAGACATATTATTATGTGGTAAAAATCCCATGTGGGATGATAACTTATCATGTCCCAACCGACCTCAGAAGCTTGATCGATAAGGCGGCGGACTTGTAACCTGGAGGTCGGTGGTTCAAGTCACGGTTTCAGCGTAGTTTTAGTAAAGCGAGTTTGAGGAGTTGTGATATCACGAAAGTGATTAACACAAATATGATACCTTTAAATAAAAAAAAATATCGCCTTATTTATACTGCCCGATTAAGACTATCAAAGTCCCATTATTCCAGCAGTAAGCCCAAGACATATTATTATGTGGTAAAAATCCCATGTGGGATGATAACTTATCATGTCCCGGCTGGGTTTCGAACTCACGACATCTGGACTCTCTGGGTTCACAGAGTGCCGCCTTGAATTGAAATAGAGAGGGAGTATGATTTATTTTTATTATCTTATATCGTCGGCTGGAAGGTAAAACTGACCATCTGCATTTGGACCATCTCCAATTGGTCATTGAAATCTCCACCAGTCTTTCAGGTAAAAAAAAAATTGAAATCGGAGCAAAAAAATATTTTTTTTTACAAAAACGAACACAATACTTCCGATTTCTAATATTAGAAATTTTTCGGAAGTAACTGTTTTTTCGCTTTTTCCCGCGCATATGTTTCAATACTACCGAACTTTTGATTTTTAGCCAATAGTTAGGTTAATTTCCGACCAGAGTAACGAAAAATCGAGAAAGGACCAACTGTCACTTGGTCAGTTTTACCTTCTAGCCGACGATATTATAAAATAATTATGTATGTGTATGTTTGTCTTCGTAAAACTCGAGAACCACAAGTTGGATTGAGCTGAAATTTTGCATGATTACCAATGACAGGTTCTTTAGCGTTATGTGTTTGAAAAGTCAACTCTTCAAAAGATGAACTTTTTATTGAGCTCATTGAAGTATTTCCATATCTCGCGAAGTAAAAGTCCGATCGATATGAAATTTAATATGTGGTTCTTAATAGAAATGTATAAGAACTATTGAGATTTTCAAAATGTCCATTTTTTAAAATTTGAGCTTTGACTACAATTCCTTCTTCTGATCATCTGATTGAAATGTTTCATTTGTAATATTGTAAATAATAAACCACAACTTTAGTTTGGAACCTATCCCTATAACGCGTCAGTTATTGCCTCACACGACCCACAAAAATCGAAAAATTCCTGTCATCCTAGATCAGTTGTAGGTAGACCAGGCGTGGCCGATGCTAAGCAGCTGCGGAACTGCAGCACCCCCCGACAAAAAAAAAGAGGATTTTCTCAAGTCCTAGCTCGTACACAATGAAAATCATCACACAATTCTAGAATAGTTAAAGCATTAATATTATGATTGTCATAGTAAACAAAACACTTTAGATACTGAAAAAGCGACTCTATAAATCCCATTTTCGTCCAGTTTATGTGGCAGCACCCACGAAACATTTTCCTACCGGCCGAGCCTGAGGTAGACGCCTACATAAAATAAGCATACAATCAACCTACCTCAATGTTGTTGTTGTTGTAGCGAGCTTGGCTACAGCTAGAGGGGGGAGTGATGGTCTCTAGCCAACTTTATTTCAAAGTTGGCTCGTCCTGAACCACATATTTCTATGTGCGATCAACCATCATGAGGGTTGGGTGGAAGAGATTGCCGCAGGCAATAACCCCGCCCTTTAGGTAGGACATAACTTCAACTTCATTCTCTTTTTTTTTTCTTGTATATTTGCTTAATCTTTTTGTTTTTCTTTTTATTTCATTGTATTTTACTTTATATATTTTTTGTTCTACCTAATAAAGCTTTCTATAATAATCTATAATAATAATGAGGACTTACACTTTTCTTTATAAGCCATTAAACCCTTGGGAAACTGCAAGCTAGCCTGGCTTGTAAGGGTTGGCTAGTCTGTTCTCTATTTATAGTTCTCTAGCGAGACACTGGTCTCCTCCCTGTTTAACGTTCCCCAGCCAGACGATTCTCCCTGTTTAACCCGTGCCAGACAAGGTCTAATATTAGATATCGGCAGTACCTATTGTGTTCGTTTTTGTAAAAAAAAAAAAGTATTTTGGCTACGATTATTTTTTTTTTACTTCCGATCTACTTACATTCATCTGAGCCTCGAAATGTTAAAAATTGAAATGGGAGCAAAAAAATATTTTTTTTTTACAAAAGCGAACACAATGTTTAAATATCGATTTTTATCATTAAAAATTTCTCGGAAGTGAAATCCCATTAAAAAATCAACCTACCTCAATCCATACGGTGTCCACAGCAACTCCGGTCTCTTAATATCAAGCAATATCTGCTCCAGCTTCGGACTGGCGGGATCGATCACCTGAGTGATGAGCGGAAAGAGCGACAGATAGCCGAAACTGCTGTCTACGAACTGCAGTCGGGGTTCGGCTTTCACCTTGCGAACTTTCTTGCGGTACTGATTGTTGTCGCCCGGTGTGAGCGGGGGTCGAACCAAGGACACCTTGTCTGTGTGCAGCCCGTAGTCGGCGTACCTGAGGAGAAAAGTTTTTTTAGCCAGCGTCGATGGCATGTTGAATACACCGGTTCCCTTCAGAACACCGAAGTTAAGCGACATCCAGCGAGGTTAAGACTTGGATGGGTGACCATTCAAATTCTAATTCTCGTGACGCTGGCTTTTCCCGGCCCCACTCAGGCTGGGTGAGGTCAATGTGAGTAGCAGGTTTGTGAGTTTCCTGCGAATGGAGGGTAAAACCCCCGTCGTGATATGACCATGGCAGTTGAAAGCGACGTTAAGCCCCACTTAAAAAAAAGTTTATTTTTGAGTGAATGGTCTTGACATAAATATTTTATTTTGTGGGTTTAACGTCACTTTCAACTGCATGTTCATATCACTACGTAGGTGTTACCCTCCTTTCGCAGGAAACTCACAAACCTTGGTTGGGCCGGAATGCCAGCATCAAGAAGTCTTCACCTCGCTGAACGTTGCTTAACTTCGGTGATCCTATGAGAATCGGTGCATATAAGAAGAGAAATGAGCAATTAAAAATAAAGGAATATTTTATGGACATTTTTTTGAAGATCGACTTTAGAGATAGACTGGCTTATCTTATTTAAGCTAGTTTAATCCTGTTCTATAACTTGTCCGTGTAAAAAATTCTGTGTCCGTGATATAAGCACAGATACCTATCGGTGGGGAGAGAATGTGAACGCCCAGATCTGTGATAATGAAGAGGGGGGTTTTACCTTCCATTCGTTGGAAATCGTACCATCTACCCACATTAAACGAACTTAGCCCGAGTAGGGCAGGAAATAACAGCCTCACGTATTCGGAGGGAACAGAATTTTCTGTGTAAGAATTCTACTCCAACTGGGAATCGAACTCCGGGATCTCTGGACTACGGGTAGTACTCACAACCGTTACACCACAGAAGATTGAGGCTTTGTGGATCAAGACACCACCCACGCAGTTATGGTTTAATCGAAGATGGAGCAGGAGTCATCATAGGGTGACGTCATCGTGAACGATGGTGGCCAGACAGTGGAGGAATAACTCAGCACCTCCACCACCGTCTTTACAAGGAGGCTAATAATTGACAAGGGCCCCCAGAACCAAGCCAGAGCAGGAGTACCCTTTTAAAATATTGTTACATGTTTTATTAATTTTGACATTTTCATGTCTTTGCTCTGGCACATAACCAAAATTATGTGACGAAATTATGTAACGAAATTATGTAACGATATTATGTAACGATATTATGTAACGAAATATCGAATTGTAAAGGGAGAGAAGTCTTCTAATATCGGATATCGATATTATGGTTTCGATATTATCGATATACCTAATATCGATATTTTCGTTTCGATATTGCAACCCTAAGAGAAGAGGGAAAGTGTGTGTCATGCGCACAATACGAAATTTGGTCAGTTGGGTTTTGGACCTTGAATAGTAAAGATGAAAATGTCGAAATGGTTGCAGACTCGTATGCAAGCGTTTTTTGTGCTTATTTGTTTTTTTTTTTTTTTTTTTTTTTGACCCGACCCCAATTTACCGGTATTTTTCGGGGGGGCGCTTGATATATTTTTCTAATGTTTTAAAAGTAAATATATTAATTTGATTTATTACAGAAGCTGAAGTAGACACGCCGCATCTCACCTGTTTGTAAGCAGTGCCTGTATGACGTTGCTTAACTTACATGTTGTAATTTTTGTACATTCTGTAGTAGTTTACTACAAATAAACGCCCTTGCCCAAATTGGGTGACATTGGGGCATATTATTATTATCTCACCTGTGTTTCTCCGGTGACCAGTGCAGCTCATCCAGCAGAGAGTTGTCCGCCAGATGGTCCGCTGTCTCGCGGTACACCCTAGCGGACTTTCCCAGCAGCTCGCTCAGGTCCGCCAGTGTGTCCGCGGCGAGGCCCAGCCAGCAGCGCAGGTCAAGATGCCGCTCGTCAGGGGAGGGATGAGAGGCTCGCGGGTAATCGTCCAGGCCCGAGGAGAGAGACTTGGGGTTGAGCTCGCGCGTGCTGTGAGGGTCCCGGCCCCGCCATCTGTACGAGCCTGGCGAGGAAACATGGGTGATAAAAGTTTTTATAACCTTTGTTGTATAATAAACATCTATAAAAATTGTTAAACATAAAAAAATTCTCTATGTTATAAACCTTTGTTGTATAATAAACATCTATAAAAATTGTTAAAAATAAAAAAAATTCTCTATGTTATAAACCTTTGTTGTATAATAAACATCTATAAAAATTGTTAAAAATAAAAAAAAATCTCAATGTTATAAACCTTTGTTGTATAATAAACATCTATAAAAATTGTTAAAAATAAAAAAAATTCTGTATGTTATAAACCTTTGTTGTATAATAAACATCTATAAAAATTGTTAAAAATAAAAAAAATTCTCTATGTTATAAACCTTTGTTGTATAATAAACATCTATAAAAATTGTTAAAAATAAAAAAAATTCTGTATGTTATAAACCTTTGTTGTATAATAAACATCTATAAAAATTGTTAAAAAAAAAAAAAATTCTCTATGTTATAAACCTTTGTTGTATAATAAACATCTATAAAAATTGTTAAAAATAAAAAAAATTCTGTATGTTATAAACCTTTGTTGTATAATAAACATCTATAAAAATTGTTAAAAATAAAAAAAATTCTGTATGTTATAAACCTTTGTTGTATAATAAACATCTATAAAAAATGTTAAAAATAAAAAAATTCTGTATGTTATAAACCTTTGTTGTATAATAAACATCTATAAAAATTGTTAAAAATAAAAAAAATTCTGTATGTTATAAACCTTTGTTGTATAATAAACATCTATAAAAATTGTTAAAAATAAAAATAAAAGTTATCAATGACCTTTGTTGTATAATAAACATCTATAAAAATTGTTAAAAATAAAAATAAAAGTTATCAATGTTATAAACCTTTGTTGTATAATAAACATCTATAAAAATTGTTAAAAATAAAAATAAAAGTTATCATTTTGTGTTAATCACTTTCGTGATATCACAACTACTCAAACTCGCTCTAGTAAATCTACGCTGGAACCGGGTTGAACCACCGCGACCTCCAGGTTACAAGTTTGCCGCCTTATCGTTCAAGCTACTGAGGAAACATGAGTAGTAGTAATAGTAGTAGTGCTTTATTTAGACTGTCGGCTCGAGACAGGAAGTCCCATTACGCTAACAGTAACAGTAACGGGGTGATAAAAGTTTTTCTATATTTTATTTTGATCATGTTGCAATTTTTTTTTTAATTTATTAAAAAGATAGAGCCTTATTGTGGAAACATGGGTAATAAAAGTTTTTCTATATTTTATTTTGGTCATGTTGCAATTTTTTTTTTAATTTATTGAAAAGATAAAGCCCTATTGTGGAAACATGGGTAATAAAAGTTTTTCTATATTTTATTTTGGTCATGCTGCTTTTTTTTTTTTTTTTTTTTTTATTTATTGAAAAGATAAAGCCCTATTGTGGAAACATGGGTATTAGATAAATTATTTGTGAGAAAAAAATCTTATAAAAACTCTGACTTTAAAAACTATCTATGACTATCTGTAATTCTGTATACTTCAGAATATATAAAAACTATTTATGACTTTATAGTATAGTATAAGTAAGTAAGTCAACCTCTTAATTGTTTGCATAGTTGTGAGATATTCATCGATATACTTGTACTTGTAATTGTCATACTTGTAATTGAAGTTTGCCATAGCTAGATCTAAGGATGATGTGATTTTTCTTGGATCAAAAGCCAATCATCCAAAAAGTACTAAACTTATCATACGATGGTCCAAGAAGAATAGGTAGAGCAAAAAAAATATTGGATTGATGGAGTCAGAACCTGGTACGATCCGAGAAAACCAAGAGGCACTACAGAAGAATGGTATGAACATGCACAAGATCGTAAATAAAATAAATAAATGACCTTGTAGCTCAGTGGTAAAGGCGGCACTGTGTGAATCCAGAGATTCCAGAGGTCGCGGGTTCGAAATCCAAGACAAGTTATCCTCCTTTTCGGGATTTTTACCACATAATAATATGTCTTGGGCTTACTGCTGGAATAATGGGACTTTAATATTCCTAATCGGGCAGTATAAATAATGCGATATTATTATTATTCCTTTACTCTGTCTTATCCCGCTCAAGCAGGGTCGACGTTGTTCAACCTCATGGTTGAGGTTGCTTGGTTTGGCACATGTTTTACGGCTGGATGCCCTTCCTAACGCCAACGATTCTATTTGATATAACGTCCTGGGTTAGGACGGGGGTTTTACCCTCCATTCGCTGGGAATCGGACCAGCTACCCACATTAACCTCACCCAGCCTGAGTAGGGCCAGAAATAACAGCCTCACGTATTCGGAGGGAACAGAATTTTCTGTGCAAGAATTCTACACCAACCGGGAATCGAACTCTGGATCTCTGGACTACGGGCAGTACTCATAACCGTTACACCACAGAAGTATAAGTATAAGTAGTGCTTTATTTAGACTGTCAGCGCAAGAGAGGACGGGGGTTTTACCCTCCATTCGCTGGGAATCGCACCAGCTACCCACATTAACCTCACCCAGCCTGGGTAGGCAGTCTCACGTGTTTGGATGGAACAGAATATTATTTTTATTATTCTTTTTTTTCCACCTTATTATTATTATTATGTTATTATTCATAATAAAAAAAAAATCATTACCGGGTAAGGGTCCGACTTGCGACGTGTTGAACCAGTTGAACCACGCGGTGAGCCGAGGATAGAGACGCTTGAGATTCGACAGCCGTTCTTCCTCCTCTGAGAATCGCTCCGACAGATTCTTGAGCATAAACTTGAGGGTGAGGAAGAAGGTGGGAGGATTGGCGTTGGTGTTGATTTGGGTGACGAACTCCTCCGGTACCTTGGCCAGAGCTTCCACTCCTGAGGAACAAGACATGGTTTTTTGACATTTTTATGTCTTTGCTCTGGCACATAACCAAAATTATGTGACGAAATTATGTAACGAAATTATGTAACGAAATTATGTGACGAAATTATGTAACGAAATTATGTAACGAAATATTAAATTATAAAAAGAGAGAAGAGAAAAAGTATGTGTCATGCGCACAATAACGAAATATTAAATTATAAAAAGAGAGAAGAGAAAAAGTATGTGTCATGCGCACAATACGAAATTTGGTCAGTTAAGTTTTAGACCTTGAATAGTAAAGATGAAAATGTCCCAATGGTTGCAGACTCGTATGCAAGCGTTTTTTAATTTTGTATTAAAAATTATCCGGTACCTTGGCCAGAGCTTCCACTCCTGAGAAACAAGACATTATTATTTTTCATTAATGTTTTTGTATTAAAAATTATCCTGTACCTTAGCCAGAGCTTCCACTCCTGAGAAACAAGACATTATTTTTCATTATTTTTTTTTTTGTATTAAAAATTATTTTCAATTTATTTATTTTATTTAGAGTGCATTACAAAACAGTGGTTTCCCACCTATAACATCATTAATACACTTATAATTGGCTAAAGTAAAGTAATGATAGTAAACAGCATTTTTAAGAATAAAAGTCAGAATAAGCTAATAAATTCTAAATAAAGAAAATCATAATGCATAAAGAATATCTTTTAGATCTGCTACAAAGCACCCCATTCTTTGTGAGTAGTCCATATTAGGATAAACATTACACAAATTCATCAGCCTGTTGAGGGGTATTAAATTAGAAGGTGAGGACCGAAAGGGCAAAGTGTGTCTAGAACTTAATCTTGGCACATTAAAATTGATCCTTTCCAAAAGTTAAAGACACTCTATAATATTATAATAATAATAATAATAACAATATTAGAAAAATAACAACAAATAACAATACTATCCATATCAATATGAACCTGACCTACTTAACAAAATAATTGAACCCAATATTGAGAGAAAAAAATTGCTACTTATTGAACAAATTAACAAATCAAAAAAATATAGTATAAAATATTTATATTACTGAATCCTCCTAAGTCGGCACAACAGGGAATATTTTATTATCTGTTTAAATTAGGAGAAATCATTTGTATATGTAAAATAACTTATGTAAAAATAAAATTTGATTTTGATTAAAAAAAAGATATTCTTGGAATTATGAAATAGAGTACAAACTTCAGGCACGGACTCGTGTGATGACTCACGCGCACGGAAATGGACGCATTTCAGAGGTTATTCGTCTGCCATTTTAAGGAAAAAAATCGCAGAGAGTTCATTTTTTTGCATTGTATGCTACTAATTACCTTCTTTTATTTAAAAGAAAAAAAAATAGGGGGTCGAATTTAAATTTCTGGACTTTTGGTCTTTTGAAACTGAAAAAAGTTTATGACCAATTTAAGGACCTATGACTTCCTAAATGAGTAAAAGCAAGTACATCAAATTAAAGAAGAGAACTTTACCTATCTTTTGACATTTTTAATTTTTTTACAACGTTTACCGGGTGCCCGTAATGACTTCCGCAACCTGGGCCTATTTTCTTCTAAAAACCGTGTTTTTTCGGGACTCGAACCAAGGAATATTTTTTTTCTTTTTACTAATGTTACTAACTTGCTTTGCATGTTTTGAAAGTAAAATAAAAAAATATGCATTCCATTTAAAATTCGGGAGAAACGGACATGTGCCCCCCTGAAAACGCCCTTAGGGGCGGTGGGCGGAGGTTCAAAATATTTTCCCATGAAACTTCAGACTTCATATTGGGGACCAATTTTTTGTTTCAAGATCCTAACTCAAACCGTTCTCGAGAAAAAGATAGTGGCTGGGTGGTTTCGATCACCCTGTATACAGATATCCTAACTAAAAACTGACTTCAAACTTTATAAAACTGACTTGAAACTTTAGGAAACTGACTTGAAACACTTACCAAGGATCTGTTCGCGAGGTATCCACGCTTCGAGTTTCATGAGATCGAACCAGTGGTTCATAAAACTGACTTCAAACTTTATGAAACTCACTTAAAACTTTATGAAAGTGACTTGAAACTTACCGAGGATCTGTTCACGAGGTATCCACACTTCGACGTTCAACTTCATAAAACTGACTTCAAACTTTATAAAACTGACTTTAAACTTCACAAAACTGACTTGAAACTTACCGAGGATCTGTTCCCGAGGTATCCAAGCTTCGACGTTCATGAGATCGAACCAGTGGTTCATAATGTCGAGCTGGATGTCCAGGTCCCAGGCCGATATCAGGAGCCCGTGGAACCCCTCGTCCCACAGGAACCCCCGCGGGAAGAAGCTGCGACTGGGCACCGCGCTGTACAGGGGCGCCCGCCAGTAGGGGACAGGCTCCGCTGTGTGAACGGACTTGACGCGCGAGGAGCCGTAGAAATAGCCGACACCGCCTGCGGAGACATGATAAGATTATTATAATAATAATAATATCGCCTTATTTATACTGCCCGATTAGGACTATTAAAGTCCCATTATTCCAGCAGTAAGCCCAAGACGTATTATTATGTGGTAAAAATCCCAAAATGGGGAGGATAACTTGTCATGTCCCGGCTGGGTTTCGAACCCGCGCCATCTTGAATCTCTGGATTCACAGAGTGCCGCCTTTACCACCGAGCTACTGGGACAGACAATTATAGTTAGACCTCCGTGACTCAGTGGTTAACAGAATTGGTTATTGACCCAGAGGTTGCGGTTTCGAATCCAGGCCGGGGCGGGAAATTCTGACCAAGTATTGCTGTTTCCGGAATGTCATGGGTGTAGAGGTAAAGTTCTTTTATTTTGTAAGATCCTTCCCTTCACCTCTGTTAGGCGATTGAAAGGGGGCACCTGCTGGCAATAGGCTCAATCCCCCGTTCAAACCTCCATACACTAATCTTACTCTTTTTTTATTCAAATTATATTATAAAAGGTAAAGTGCTCTGAAGTAATACGAAGGTGGTTCCTGGGGACAGTTACCTTTTAAAAAACTAAAAAAAGGTATTGCTACTGTTGCAATGTTTGAACTCAATTAGAGAAGGTTTTCAAAAAGTTCGAGACATCAAAAAAAAAATATATTTTTTTCTTCTGAGTAAAACTTTCTTTTCAAAAATGAGTAGTTACTTGTATGAGTAACGACCAGTGGCGGCATTACCAGAGTAAAAAGAAATTAATGTAATAGAATAATTCGAAATGTAAAGGAGGCTCTTAGTAATGCTGCGCTACCCACAAAAATTGTGAAGAGGCCTTGTGCTTCACCACAAAGAAATTCGTACATACAGAAATTCGTACATACAACTTTCTTTTCTTCAAATCTCTTACCGTTTCTTCAGAACCACCAAACGGGCTGAAGGCCGCCACTGGCGACATAAATTTCAACGGAAAGTTTCGTAACACTCTTCCTATATGAAGTGTACATACCAAATTACAAGTATTAAACTTATGCCATTCTCCAGATATCTTGTTCACAGACAATCGCATTTTTTTTTTCCTTGACAAAGTTCAATTTTTTTTCTTATTTTTTTTTAATGCAGTATTTTATTTTTGTTTTTTTGCTGTAAAAGATGAATTTTTACAGCCTTTTTTATTTTGCAGCCAGGAGCTACTGTAGACGGTTGTAGCCTGAATAATCTGCCCATCCCGTAGTATGCCTTCCCTCTGATGGACGAGAGGGGTTCGGGGTTCTAGGCCATTGATAATTGTACTCGGCGTGCATAATAATGAAAGAACTTTGTTGTTATTTTTGATCATATCTTTTGAAAATATAATAAAATAATAAAAAAACTCACCAATTAAATTGCTGAAAATCGACTTCGCCGATTCGACGAGAGGGTTTCTAGGCCATTAATAATTGTACTCGACGTGCATAACAATGAAAGAACTTTGTTGTTATTTTTGATCATATCTTTTGAAAATATAATAAAATCAAGTAGTCACCGTCGCAGAGTGAGTTAACGCGCTAGGCATTGCACGCATGGTGACCTGGGTTCGATTCCCAGCGGGGCAGGAAATTTTCTGCTCTCTACTTGGATGTTCGGGGTCCACTCATACCTCGTGAGGAAAAATGAGTAGTTACTTGTATGAGTAACGACCAGTGGCGGCATTACCAGAGTAAAAAGAAATGAATGTAATAGAATTCGAAAAGTACAGGAGGCTCTTAGTAATACTGCGCTACCCACAAAAGTTGTGAAGAGGCCTTGTGCTTCACCACAAATAAAATCATACATACATACATATAATAAAATCATAAAAAAACTCACCAATCAAATTGCTGAAAATCGACTTCGCCGACTCGACTTCCTCTGACGAAAACTTCCTCTCTTTCAGCTTGAAAGTCTCCTCAAACTTGGCATCGAACAGCGACCTCTTCGCATTCAGCTCGCTGGCGAAAGCCTCGCCCGTCAAGGTCTGTTTCCGGTCCCCGTAACTTTCCGACTCGTATATCACGTCCATAGAAAAGGGCACGGTCACATCGATTTTCGAGACGATAAAGTTGGGAACGACTTTGTTTTTGAACGCCAAATCTCCGGGCAAGAGGATTTTTCGCCGATTGTTGGTGGGGTCGCGAATCACACGCAGGGATTGGTCGATGGTGTCCCGCAGAGTGTGTAGACCCCGCGATACTGTGCTCAGGTAGGAGTGGTCTTCCAGGGTCCCTGGGGGGGGAGGGATGACCAGAAGTTAATATTAATTTAACTTTTTTCTTCTCTTTTCAATCTTTTAATGTGATAAAACTTAAATTTACCTACATATTTATTATTTTAAAAATATTTTGTAAGTTTTAACTGTAACATTTTGTAATTTATGTATATTGGGTTTTTCGCGTTTAATAAATAAATAAATAAATTAAATAAATAAATTTAAGAATTTCTTATAAGAATGAAGTATAATAATCTTCTCCCAATCAATGTCTTTACTAGACGATTTAAAGAGACAACAGATTAGCCAACTCTATAAAGCCAGGCTAGTTTGCAGTTTTTTGTAAAGGTTTATAAAGATAAAGTTCAAGTTCTCACAACTGTTGGTTGGACATTGTCCCATTATTACAGCAGTAAGCCCAAGACATATTATTATGTGGTAAAAATACCAAATGGGAGGATAACTTGTCATGTCCCGGCTGGGTTTCGAACCCGCGACCTCTGGTATCTCTGGATTTACATAGTGCCGCCTTTACCACTGAGCTACCGGGATAGATTGGTAGGTAGTTTCCCTTTTTTAATTTTTTTTTTATTTTACCTGTTAAGTTGGCAATTTTAATTGTGAAATTTCCCAGTTGAGCAGTTTCTCCTGAAAATCCGACCAACGAGTTGAAAACCTTGGGCTCAATGTAGCCATCTGTTTGTTCTTCAATGGCTGTGTATACCATGAGAGACACCTTCTCTCCTTCTAGACGTTTGTCCTGAAAAATAGGAGAATTATAAATAACAATAATTAAGATGGAAGTATATGAAGAACGTCCATCACGACCGAAGCCGCTACTGGTAACCGCTCACAATCAATCCACTAGAAAATATTCTTTCAGTTTATTGTTTAATACACATCTATTACAGGTTGTATATTTGGTCCATACCACTGATTTAAGTTACCAATAATTGAGTTTTTCCTTGAGATAAGTTTGGATACCTATATTAAGGTGGTGAGAGGATTATATGGAAGCCTAGTTCCAACGTCTAGGCTCCTTTTATTCTCATTTATTTTATTTTGATTTAATGTCCAGACTTGAAATAGTCAGGACGGGGGTTTTACCCTTCATTTGTTGGGAATTGTACCAGCTACCCATATTAACCTCACCCAGCCTGGGTAGGCCCAGAAATATAAAGGATTATTGATTTATTTATTTGATTTTTCCTGTCTATTTAAACATTTTTTCTAAAAAACACATTTAAATTTTACTTGTTCATGTGTAGACATGTGTATTGGATTTTTCTTATTTTATACTGTTTATGATGGTATATAATAGTGTCAAATAAAGAATTTATTTATATTGATATTTCAGTATTTTTTACCTTCATTGTCCTACTTTTACAATGGTACTGTTTATAATGGTTAGTTCCAGAGAGTTTAGAAAATATGCAAAGGGAATACACTGTGCTAAAATACTAGAACCAGTGGCAATGGCTTGTTGAATTTCTTGAGTGAACCCTTGGACCAAAGCAAGAACCAAAGAGGTTAGGTTTTGGAAAATGAACACTCAAATTGAGAAGAAGAAGAAAAAATGGTCTGCATCAATGACACATTGAATACTGAATACATTAGTTCTCACTCAGTCACTGAAGTTAAGAAATGTCCAGCGAGATTAGGATTTGGATGGGAGACCATCCAGCAAAATAAAGAGAAAAAATTCTAACCTTGGTGTCCACAGATATTCGCCCCGTCCAGTCTCCCCCGTTTCTGCCTCCAGGCCTCTTCACAAAAGAAGTTGTTAATCTGAATGGTCCGTCATCTATTTCTTGAATACCAAAGGTCTTTCCATCATGATGAGTCCACGTGTAGTGGTTCAAGTTGTCTCCTTGCTCACACCAATGTCTGGAGAATAGTAAATTTTAAATTGAATTTTCTTGTACAAGAATAATATTTCAATTCTACCAGCCAAGAAAAACTTATAGTATATGAATAATTAAAAATCTATCAGACCAAAAGACCAAATCACAAATTGTTGGCCCCCTTAAAAGGACAACCAGCCATAAAATGTGACATAAAGTTTGCAGTTTGGAGGTCCTAAGAGTGATTTCCAACTTTTTGTCAAAAAGTGTCTTTACATGCATGGCTTATACTACAAAAATTTAACATGTAATAAACTTTTCTTATACTACTTCCCACCAGCCACCAATATGTAAGATTAACCCCAATTAAGAGTTTTAATGATCTGATTGCTATTAAGCCCCAAGCCAGACTACTAGCCCATATTCTAATTTTACATAGCTACTTACCGTATGGCACCCTCTCCATTCATCAACTTGTACGGGAAGAACCACATGAGTCCCACAACAGGGGAGTAGGGTTCTCTTGTTTTCATCCCAAAGTATGTGCCTGGTCGGTAACTGCCCCAGTATCTATCTCTCACAGCCAATCCTGACTTGATAACCATCTAAGTGTAGAGGGAAGGAAAGTTATTTTTATAGCAACAAAAATCAAGCTGAGTATTATTGACAGTAGGTAAGTAACCAGGTTTCAATGTGTTATTTCTTTGATCTCTAATTCTATTGTATATAAAACTCAGAAACTGTGCCTAGCTTACTATTAGAGGTTGTCTTACCAATACTACAACCCAAACATTAACAGACATTAAAATTTTGATGTGAATCAACTCTCCCTTAACACGTATGATATGGGTCCTATTTTCTATAGCTTGTACGCTGGAACGGCTTCAAATTAGGGTATGTGTTCCAAATATGACAACAACAACAAAAAAAATTGGGATGGGCAAGTACAAAAATATATTAAAAATTGCATTATCTGTTCCCACTGGTGGGTCAGGTTACAAGGGAAATTGAAAACAAAAACGTGACCCACTGGTGGGCACGCCGTCTCATATGTGTTAACCACCAACTCTTTGCCTGAAAAGATTCGACAAAAATCAAAAAAGCAAGGTCATTTACCTATATGGCCATGACTTAGCATTTTCTTTAACAAACACCAACCTACTGATCCCAAACATAATAGGCAGTATTATTCTGAAATTATTTCTCTCTCCCCATTTTTTTATTTATTTAAGGATGAGTGTTTTGCAGGCTTTTTATTTTGTAGGGAAAGTTATGGACTCACCAAAAAACATATATCATAGCTATGAAAAAGGAGCTACTGTAGATGATTGCGGTCTGTGTTATAGCTTGTCCATCTCATAGTATGCCTCCCCTCTGATGGATGCGAAGTGACAGAATACTTCTTATTTAAGTGCTGGGTCAACACAAGTGTACTAGCAGGTAGCCCAGTAACCAATTTTTTATACAATTTTTTTCCCTCTGGAGAATTGATTACATAGAGCAATTACCTACAGCTCATCCTGGCCCTCAGAATACTGGTTATAACTGACCTCAGTAGCTTGAACAATAAGGTGGCAGACTTGGAATTAGAGGTTGGTGGTTTGAGTACCAAGATCAACAAATATTTAGTAATACAGTGAGTTTGAGCAGTTGTGATATGATAATATGATTATTCATTAGTAATTATATGAAGGTAACCAGACTACTTTCAACAGTGCTTGCATGCTTACCTTCTGACTATCAAAATGAGTGTTTACTCGGGTCTCAAAATAGCCTTTGAAACAAAACACAAAAGCTATGGTGAGGCACACAACAACACCAAGTGATGGCAATACTTTGGAAGAACTTTTCGAGTTTTCATCACTGTACTTTTCTTCGTGATCATGGTGACTATCTCGGTGGTTTTTCAGCAAGAACTTAGGAGGTGGTTTCCTCTGGCGAACCATTTTTTTAAAGTTTAAAATAATATCACAGAAAACTTCACTGATTATTATAACTGCTTTGCTAACTGCATGATAAAAGCGCTTTAGTTTTAAGTGACATGAACGTCTAAAACCTATAATGAAAGATTAGTTATCTTTCTCAAGTATTTCACCGGAAAAAGATCCTTGGTTTCTATCATTTCAGACAAAATTGATAAAACACGTATCAATCATTGGAAGCCGTTTGCCGTTTATCGATAAGACAAATTTCGTTTATCAATCTCAGCTGTTGGTTGTTTACAACTCAGGGGTACCAACCGTACCATTTGTTACTATGATTAAATTTATTGATGATAGGTGCCCCTTAGGTGTTAGTATTTTTATTCTTCGAAATAGAATGTGAGCGTCAAGAGACAGACAAAGCAAAAAGCAATATTATAATTTCAATGGGTGGGATTCGATCTCAATTAATTGTAAGAGAAATTTTCTGTACATTTTGTGAAGGAAAGGATTTAGGAATTGTCTGTTTTACTTCTATAATGCTGTGCAAACTGTAGGTATATCAGATATCGAAATTCTAATGAGAATTGATTCGTCTCCGACCCTAAAACATTGTTTTACTTGTATGAAAAGTACAGAAGTTCATTTGATTATTTTTATTCCACGGAAGTACGAGGAAGACACACGTCATGAAAGTTGTACTGGGTCATCGGCCAGAAAGACATTGCGAGTTAGAGGGAGCAGTTTCACCCTCAGAAACTCCAAAACTTCGTTTCAAGCGTCAATACTCACTCAAATAAACCAATCAGATTGTGTTGTCTGCATTTAGATCATGATCTCAGTGGTTGTCGAGTAGTTGAAAGGGAGATTTGGGGATTTTTTTTTAAATTTGAATTTAACGTCGCTTTCAACTGCATGGTCATAATAATATCACAACGGCGGTGTTACTCTCCATTCGCAGAAAACTCACAAACCTGCCACCCACATTAACTTTATCGAGTGTGGGTTGGGCCGTAATACCAGAATTACGAAGTCTTCACCTCGCTGGACGTTACTTAACTTCGGTGATCCTATGAGAAGGGTTGCATTCAAGGCGCGCACCGCCATCGACGCTGTCTTAGATTTGGGAATTATGAGAGTAAGAAATCTTTCTGATTGTGAGACACCTTATTTGCAGTCCGTATTTTAGAGAGAGAAAAAAATACATCTCTTTG
The DNA here is from genome assembly GCA_024516035.1 of Bactericera cockerelli. NCBI lineage: Eukaryota > Metazoa > Arthropoda > Insecta > Hemiptera > Triozidae > Bactericera > Bactericera cockerelli. The sequence goes on along the minus strand of CM044958.1, from coordinate 5,791,130 downwards.
GAAATTCATATGACTCATTTTACGAAACCTCTATGAATTTCATGTTGGAATGAACAGATGAAAAAATAAAGAAAAGTAAATGGGACTGAAGAGGATTGCGATTCGCCAATAAAAACGGGTCGGGTCGGGAAATTTTTTAGTTTAGCAAATTTTTAAAATTCATGTTTATAATTTGTGATTTATCTATTTTAATTAAAACAATGTCATAATTTGTTAATTATATTCAATATTTTACTCTAATTTCATGCACCCATCGCTCATTACATCCCACGATAACTATCAAGTCGCAATACTTCGTGTCCATGACATCCCAATCGAAAAGGACAAGATAAATTAATTTTACATGTCCAGCAGTGAAGGTTAAGTTTTAGTTTTTAATATCTATACAAGTCGTTTTAATTCAATTTAGATCATGGCTAAAAGCTATGATTATCTATTTAAATTGTTACTGATTGGAGATTCCGGAGTCGGTAAAACCTGTGTACTATTCCGATTCTCTGAGGATGCATTCAATACAACATTCATATCAACTATAGGTAAGATTATAATTACCAGTGTAAACTTAAGGCAACCAAAGTTTTCAAAGACTTAACGGTCTTCTCAATAGAAAACCAAGAAATTTTGGAAGAGACATTTTGAATTCTCTTCTGTGAAACAAAACTAATAAACTGTGGGTACCTTATCAATGATCCACAGGTTTTACCCATTAAATTGAGATAACACTGTCTGGGGAGTCAGGTACCTTACATAATCAGTGTTTATGTTTTCCTTTCTTGGAAAAGTGGAAATCATGTATATCTGATTTGGCTCAGCTCTGCAGTAATTGACATCGGCATTACTGACAAGTGAATGGAATCACTGTCCAGTTATGTAGTTTTCAGGGTTCTGAAAAGATGTTTTATGATCTGTGCTTACTGTTGAAAAACTAGAACTTTTTAAAATTCAAATTTCGCCTTTCTCCTTTCCAATGGATGGGAGATTTTTTTTTTTTTTTTAAATTATTGTACTTAAAAGGGGGTCAATTATTACCATTTTTAAGTACAGGGGAAAATTAATAGATGTTCTGTGGGTTCAAGTCTTGGTTGTGTACTGTTTAGATGGGGAAAACCAATGCTAAGCAATGACTTGAGTTATCAATTTTGTCTCTTAATTTCACCCTAAATGTGCATTTGAATCAATGATTTCAAAAACGTCATGAGTCAGGTTTTTTAACATATGGTGTTTTTTTGGTTAAAATTATTACTTAACAATAGACACATCTATAGAGTGTAAGAACGTAACAGGTCTGATATTATTTCATGGGTTAATTGTCAGAAAAACTTCTTAGGAAACATTTACACATTTTTTATCTGGTTGAAAATTATTTTGATACCTATAGAAAAATCAATTTTTTCAGAAAAAATACTAACAAAAAATTAGCAGCTATTAAAAAACAGCTAGAACTTTGAAAAAGGTCTGATAATATTATGAGCAACAATTTGCCAAATGTTTTTCAAGGTTTACACAATCATAAACAGTCTTGTCCCCTTGTAATAATACTGATTTTAATGAAAATAAAGGAATCTCTTCTCTTGTTATAGCAAAAAGGCATAGCACCACAAATTGAAATAATGTAAGACTAATGATTAAATACAATCTTAGATAAAGTCCTTGTCTAATATTTCAACAAAAAAGCAGCCCAAAAAACCTTTTTGGTGAAAACATATTAAGTTTTAAGGCTCTCCTGAAAAGTTAAGTTTCACTGTCTCATGACGTTTTTGAAATCATTGATTCATTTATGTTTAATTCTTAAATTATGATTTAGTTCTGATACCTATTCAAGAAAATCCCTAATTTTGGCCAAAATGTTAAAAAATAAGGTCCACGACTAACCAATATTTTTTTTTGTAGAATCTAGAATGTAGGAAAAACTGTATTCTACGAAATAAAACAAATTTGGAAAAAAAAAAAAAAAAAAAAAAAAAAAAAAATAGTTAATGTGGTTTTGGAGATACAAGTGATTTAGCCTAAAATTTCAAAATAAATGACCACATATTTAAGGGTTAATTTATTTTCATGCAAATGTTCTAAATTTTCTGAAGGTAATAACAATACCGCTCTATTTATACTGCCCCATTAGGACCAATGTGTCCCATTATTCCAGTGGTAAGCAACAAGACATATTATTATGGCTGGCTGGGATTCTAACCCACAACCTTTGGATAGCCAGACAAGCACCTGGAATACTGGGCTACTGGGACAAACCCTGTAGTAAACCCATTTCCAGAACCTACAAACATAGAGCGTATCTTTTATTTTTACACTGTAATTGGATATATTTTTGTCATCTGAGTTTCTCTGCTCACTCTCACTGAACAAATGAAAAATCAGTGAAGCAAGAATATTGTCTTAGCCAAACACACCTACCCAAGTACAATAGATTATTTATACCTCAGGTATCTCTTATCTCTATGAAATATGTATCACTGTACAGGTATCTAAAGCAAACTCCTAGACTTATTACCAAAAGACTATAGGTATTGAATACGAACTGACAAACTACCAGTTTGATAGCCCTTGTGTGTTTCTGGGTGACTCTTGTGGACTTTTCAGGTAAAAAAAACCAATACAAAGTAACATTAACATGCACTCAAGAATGAAAAAGTACATTGATTTAAAATGTCACAGTCCTATATTTAACCCATATTTGCGTTTTTTTCAAAACGGTCAAAAAGTACGGTTTTTAGCGGTGCTCCTGGCGGCGCACTGGTACCTTCCACAAAAAACGCATAGAATCAATAATGTATTAAAGTTTATTGGCTACAACTTTGGACAGAATAATTTTTTCGATTTAAACGAACCGTTCATGTGTTAGGAGGGCAAACGTAAAAAAAAACCCACCAAAAAGCGGCTCCTGGAGTTAGCTCACCGAAATTTTGGTCACAAACTTCAGATTCGGTATCAGTGGGTCAAAGTAAACATAGAATCGTTGAAAAAAACTTCCATAAATATTTCTTTCGAAAACCACCCGTTGACTGGACTACAACGTAAAGGAGTATTGGTACAAGTTTTAGCCTACCTCCTGAGTAGAGTGAAGAAGTATATAGAAGAAATCGCGCTATGTGTGTATGTGTTTGGACCTACACTAAAAAAGAAAGACAAAATACTAGCTTACGCAGTTTGCTCAATCTTCGATAGGTAATTATTAAATATTTCTTTATAATAAGATAAGGAAAGCGGGACATTTTAGTGCCCCGAAGAGATCGCTCGGGACAGCAGGACAAACGGCTCCAAAGCGGGACCGTCCCGCCGAAAGCGGGACGTATGGTCACCCTAAGAATAACGTACCTACCTATACATAATTTCTTATGATAAGTATTCGAGTCATGGGTATTCTAGTATCGAGTGAAGTACCAGATGCTGAGATCATCATACGGTTGCTATGACGTCACTCCCTGAAGACGAGTAGTCTGAGGCTGAGTTGAGTCACGTGGGTGGAAAACGCGTCTATAAGATTAGCACAACTGAAGAAATAGCAAGTCAGCGTCAATGCTACGTGGACACTACACCAGATCTCGTTCTGTCACTGACGTTTTTAGTCATACTTTATAAATAATAAGTTAAGTAACATCCTGGCTAGGGGACTATAAACAGGGAGTAGACCAGCAGTCTAGCTGGGGGCTATAAACAGGGAGTAGACCAGCAGTCTGGCTGGTGGACTATAAACAGGGAGTAGACCAGCATTGGCTTGGGTCTGGGGGCCCTTGTCAATTATTAGCCTCCTTGTAAAGACAGTGGTAGAAGTGCTGAGTCATTCCTCCACTGTCTGGCTACCATCGTTCACGATGACGCCACCCTATGATGATGAACATCCAGCGAGATGAAGACTTGGATGGGTGACTATTCAAATTCGCACCCTGGCTTTTCTAAGCTCCACTCAGTCATTTGTGTCATTGTCATTCGGCCTGAGATTCATGGTTAATCGTCCCCCAGCAAGACGTAATACTCACACATAATAGCCCAAAATACATTTCGTAGACCATTGTAATTGTCCCATGTGTTGTTTAATTGCTGCCTAATTACTGATAAAAACGGAATAACAGTCAAAGTTTTTGTTGAACAAATGAAAAATATTCGAGTCGTCATCAAAATAATGAATAAAAAAATTGATCATCATTCATGGTCCATTTCCAGTTGAAACCTTATCTCATCAGACATGTGGTGTGTGTGTGTGTGTGTGTGTCTGTCTGTCTGTCTAATACTTTGTGTGAATACTTATAGATTCTCACGCCTTATTCTTGTTGTCATGGAAACATTGGAAACCGTGTGTACGGCACAGGTGTATTTTCTTTTGTAATATTTTAATTTCCATTATTTTCCATGCCTAGGACTTCGTTCGTTTTACAACAATGTAAAAACCATATGGTTCGAGCGTGCCATACAATAGATACTATCAACATGAAAATAGTGATCCTATAGATCCATACCTACTCTAACTACCTAGTAGGTTATGGTTGCTGTAACTTAGAATGGCTAAATCTGGGGGGAGTGATGGTCTCCAGTCTTTATTGGCTTATCTTATAATGATAATAATTATTATACTCTTTAGCAGAAGGTAACCACCAGGCGAGGTTTATGCTTAAAACATTTTCTACCACCTAACCCTCAGAGTTTTATTATTACGTGGTCTAAGTCTAAAAATCAAATTAAAAAGGAAAAAATCATTCATTGGGTGGGATTCGAACCAACGGATACCTATGTTACTTGGATTACCAGACTAGCGCTTTAACCACTTGACTACCAATACACGGCAGTCTTGTATCTTGAACCACAAATTTTTACTTTCTATAGAAAGTATTGTTTTTGTACGATGAACCATCGTGAGAACTTAGCCTTTTTTGTAAGCCATTAAACCCTTTAGAAAACTGCAAGCTAGCCTTGCTTGTAAGAGTTAGGCAGGTCGTACACTGAAGAAACACGTTTCCTGAAACGTATTTCATGCAACGGATTTCACGAAACGCATTTCACTAGACCGCGCACATTGGTGAAACTTTTTTAGTTCAGTTTCGTTCTTCATGTCATCCGATGAAGATGATATTGTCTACCTACATGAAAAATAAATAAATAAGAAACCTTTGAAAAATACTAACCTGTACTGTTCACTTCTTGCGCCACCATCTCCCATTTACTTTGGACAATGTTCCTGTTAGAATATTCTTTCAACTTCTAATTATATATAATAGGCAGGGATACTTTTCTACAGGCTCCACCAGATTCACTTGAAAGTCCATTTTTTGTGAGTAGAAAAAAAAACAATAAAATAATAATAACCTCTACGGCCTCGGTCGGCAATTAGCGGACCGCGGTCCGAATCAGGACCGCGAAGCTCATTCGTCCGGCCCGCGAACAAAATTTTAGTTCGAAAAATAATAATTTTTCTCTTTCTTAAAAAAAAATTATTTGCAAGAAGAAGTAGTCCTAAAATTGTGCAAAAAGACAGTATCAACAGAAGAGTTTTGGTGTAAGAAAGGTCCGAAAGACTGATGGTTCTTATTAATCCGGACCGCGGATATTTTTCTCATGTTAATCCGGACCCTAACATAATTTAATTGCCGACCCCTGCTCTACGGTCTATTTAAATAATACTAATTAATTAATTATCACCGAGAGATCACACGAAACTGAATCACACGAAACCAAATATTTCGGTTTCAACGAAACGCGTTTCATGCATTTCTAGAAACTGTAGTTTCTTGTAACTCAGTGTACGCGCCTCTGTGTATTTCAATCTATCGGTTTTGTGAAATCCAAATTTCACGTTTCAAGAAATGCGTTTAGTGAAACGCATTTCATGCAACGAATTTCACGAAACGCATTTCACTAGACCGCGCACATTGGTGAAACTTTTTTAGTTCAGTTTCGTTCGTCATGTCATCTGATGAAGATGATATTGTCTACCTACATGAAAAATAAATAAATAAGAAACCTTTGAAAAATACTATCCTGTACTGTTCACTTCTTGCGCCACCATCTCCCATTTATTTTGGACAATGTCCCTGTTAGAATATTCTTTCAACTTCTAATTATATAGGCAGGGATACTTTTCTACCGCCAGATTCACTTGAAAGTCCATTTTTTTGTGAGTAAAAAAAAAAACACTGCCAATTGTGGACACAATACTTCCTCGTGATTGTTTCACATTGTAAACACGTGCCAATTTTGAGATTTTATACAAAATGCTTGTATCTCCAAAACGACTGAACCGATTTCTTCAAATTTGTTTAATATGGTAGAATATCGTTTTTTCTACATTCTAGATTCGACAAAAAATTCTGTATCGGCAAATCGTGGTCCTTATTTTTTTACTTTTTTGTCTCTTAGATGTGTGCAAAATTTCATCAAAATCCGTCGAGTAGTTACCGAGATTTGAGCGTTACAAGGAATCGTTTTAACAGACCGACAGACGGACACAAAACCAAATTTGCTCAGGTTATGAAACGTCCAGAAATATGAAAAAAATTGAAATCGGAGCAAAAAAATATTTTTTTTTACAAAAACGAACACAATACTTACGATTTCTAATATTAGAAATTTCTCGGAAGTAAAACAACAAAATAGTAATAACCTCTACGGTCTATTAAATACTATTAATTAATTATCACCGAGAGATCACACGAAACTGAATCACACGAAACCAAATATTGCGGTTTCAACGAAACGCGTTTCATGCATTTCTAGAAACTGTTGTTTCTTGTAACCCAGTGTACGCGCCTCTGTGTATTTCAATCTATCGGTTTTGTGAAATCCAAATTTCACGTTTCAAGAAATGTGTTTCGGGAAACGCGTTTCTTCAGTGTACGACCTGCCTTAGTTAGTTTGTTCTCTGTTTATAGTCCTCTAGCGAAACACTGGTCTTCTCCCTCTTTTGTATTGGTAGTTAAGTGGTTAACGCGCTAGTGTGGTAATCCAGGTATCGTAGGGATCCGTTGGTTCGAATCCAACACAGTGCATGAATTTTTCCTCATTAATTTGAGCTTGTGACCACATAATAATAAGACTCTGAGGGTTAGGTGGTAGAAAATGCTTTGAGCATTAACCTCGCCTGGTGGTTACCCTCCACTAAAAAGTGTTATTATTATTATTACTAACGTCCCCCAGACCCCCCAGCCAGACAACTAGTAGGCACTCACTCCATACTACTTACTCGACAATTACTTACCATAATTACTCACAATTGTGAAAAAATATACGTCATAAGCTCACCTGTTCATAATTTTCTGTTGCAAATTTACATGTTGGCGAATTTACATAGAACACCAGTCGTTGTACGTCTCAATGTACCACTAGGATACCTACATGAAATAAGTGAACAAGTTGAACAACTGCCTTATACAATATATATGTCCCGGTAGCTCCGTGGTCAAAGCGTCTGTCTGGTATTCGAGAGTTCGCAAGTTCGAAACCCAGCCGGGACATATCTTATCCTCCCATTGGGGATTTTCGACACATATTTATGTCTTATAGGCTTACTGCTGGAACAATGGGATGGGACTGATTAGGTGATTAGTCCTAATCGGACAGTATAAATAAGACGATATTATTATTATGGCATAAATAATAATAGTAATACATCATTTGTTTTATTTTTCATTTTTTTTTTGTATACAGAGGACCTTAGATTATATTAGAGAACCAACATCAAAAATTAACAATATATTGGCTATAGTATGAAATTAAATTCCAATTATCAGAATATGAGCTGTCTTCAAAGATATTATTATTAAAGTATTCTCTGTACTCTCTCTAATCGCTACTCTGTTCTTTTCTCTGTGATTTCAGGAATAGATTTTAAAATTAGGACCATTGAACTAGAGGGAAAGAAAATAAAACTACAAATATGGTAAGTTCTGGGCTTAATAACTTTTTTACTTATAAAGCTTTGCCCTTACAAGATTTACTATTATTATTATCATCTTCACCCCATAAGTTTTTCCAGTATTCTTGAATCTCTTCTCTTTGTGGTGGGTCTTTACTTACATGCATTTTGCCGTGTATTGTTTTATAAAATCTAGCAGTATTCTCAGTACATTATTATTATAAGAGTAGTCACCGTGGCAGAGTGAGTTAGCGCGCTAGGCAATGCACACACGGTGACCTGGGTTTGATCCCCAGCGGGGCAGGAATTTTTCTGCTCTGTACTTGGATGTTCGGGGTCCACTCATACCTCGTGAGGAAAAATGAGTAGTTACTTGTATGAGTAACGACCAGTGGCGGCATTATCAGAGTAAAAAGAAATTAATGTAATAGAATAATTCGAAATGTGAAGGAGGCTCTTAGTAATGCTGCGCTACCCACAAAAATTGTGAAGAGGCCTTGTGCTTCACCTCAAATAAAATAATACAAAAAATAATACATACATTATTATTATAAGTACCCGAAACTCTCCGACTACCGTACGTACGATTCGTAAACCCGCGTGTTCGAAACCCAGCCCTTACATGATAAGTTATTTTATTTTATTTTTTTAACAACATTTCCATTTATTTGACAAAGATTAAATATTGCAATAAAAAATAATAGGAAGGTCAGTTACACCCATCTTTAAAGTTGAAAACTGTGAAGAAGACGGGGATATAGACTTTTTTGTTATACCCTAGCATGGATTTAAGGCTACATTTTTCGTATTAAATGCTTCAGTCCAGACTTGTAATCTCGACTTAGTCTATTCATTTCGCCTTAAATATTAGTTCTAAGTAAAGGATACAAGGCAAATGAATTTCTTTAAGAAAATACCCCCCATAAAATAATGTAATGCTCTACCTTAATGTGCAATTTATTCTTCTTATAAAGTTCTCCGTTCCGGTAGCTCAGTGATCTGACTGATAATCAGGAGGTTGCGGGTTCGAAACACAGCCGGGACATGAAAAGTTATCATCCTACTTGGGATTTTGATACTACTGATGCGCCTTGAGCTTACTGCTGGAAAAATGGGACTCATTCACTCATTAGTCCTTATAGGCCAGTACAAATAAGGCGATATTATTATTCTACCATAGAAAAATGATAATTCTTTATTTAGTGGAATGTAACCACCAGGCTAGGTTAATGCTCAAAGCATTTTCTATACCACGTAACCCTCGAGAGTCCTATTATTATGTGGTCACCAACTCAAATTAATGAGGAAAAATGCATGCACTGGGTGGGATTCGAACCAACGGATCCCTAGACTACCTGGATTACCAGACTAGCGCTTTAACCACTCGACTACCAGATAATTCACCTTTGCTTTTCAATGGCTGTGTCCGCTGTGTTCAGACGAATTCATTGTAACAACATTACCCACCTCGTGAATTAGATCTCTATTGCACATTATGCTCAGTACGTATTTAAATTTCCATTCCCCAGTGAAAATGTTTGATACCAATTAGTGCATTTTATATTATGTTCCTAGTGTCGAAGCAATATAGGTATACTCTGGGCAGAAATTTGCATGAGGGGGCCCTGGCACAGTGTGCGGAATTTCAATTTACCTAGTGAAAGGTCGTTGACATCCTCTAGTAGCATTATACAGGGAGTTCTCAGAAAGTTCTGGTTTTTCTGCGAATAGAGTTTAAAACCCACCCTTTTAATTTATGACCTCAGACGCTCAGCAAAAAAAAAAAAAAAAAAAAAAAATCGAAGGCAACGTCAATAAAGAGAGAAAGGTCGTTGACATTAGAGCTGCATTATACAGGGTGTTCTCATGAAGTTCCGGTTTTCTACGAAAAGAGTTTAAAACCCACCCTTTTAATTCTAATGTATAAAAAAAAAGCGAAGGCAATGTCAATGGAACGTTGAATATTTCCACCAGTTTTCGTCAGACCACTGCGGTTAAGCAACGTCCAGCGAAGTTAGGATTTAGGCCCGAATAATGAAACAGGATTAGATTGTAGGTGGACAATATATCAGCTGACTGAAACTCCCACTAGAGGGGGGGTGAAGGGATGGTGTCCACTTAGGGCCGAATTATGAAACAGGATTAGATTAACTAATCTTTCACTATCCCTTTACACGTCCTCTGGTCGGGAATTCAACCAATTTTTTTTCCAATAACTATTATATTTTATTTTAACATTCATAAATATTCTTCATTTAATATTTAATAGTTACTACAATCCAATGTACTTTTCAGTATGTGGTGGATTGCAGCAAATAGTATTGTCTTCAATCACAGTGCATTTAAAAAAAAAGATGAGTTTTTCACAGCCTTTTCTATTTCGTAGCCATGAATCAGGAGCTACTGTAGACGCTTGTGGTCTGTGTTGTAGCCTGCCCATACCGTAGTAGACTCCCCTCTGATGGGCGAGAAATGACACAATACTTCCCAATTAGGTGCTGGGTCAACACGAGCGCACCGGAAGGTATCCCTTACAAACAACTGTAACCAAATTTTGAATACAATTTTTTGTCGGCACGGGGGATCGAACCCGGGACCTTCCGCATGTCAAGCGAGTGCTTAACAGGTTTGTTAGTTTCCAGCGAACGGAGGGTTAAACCGCCGTCTCAAATGAAACTCGATGTGTTAGATAGAGATGCAGTGCAACAACAACAAAAATCCAAACAATGAAGTTTACCAGAAAAATCAATTTCATTTCATTATTTTCCTTGTTAATGCCACTTGTTTTTCCACCGCATAAACACTGCTCCTGATAACAAAGCAGATCAGCACTAGCGTTCTAAAACAAAGAAAAGAAAATTAGAGAACAAAAAAAAGAAGACAAAAAAATGTTGCCAATCGCACGCGTGACAGAGGCGGTAATAAAAACAATAATACTGCGAATAAATATTTGACAAAAACACATTTAACAATAAAAAAATAATGTTATATAGGTACCCTGGTACACATGTAGAAACACCTTTATCATTATAATCAATTATAATTTATTTAAAAAAAAAATATTTTTTTTTTTGGTTTTAACGTCGCTTTCAACTACATGGTCATATCACGACGGGGGTGTTACCCTTCATTCGCAGGAAACTCTAAAACCTGTTACCCACATTATCCTCACCCAGCCTGAGTTGGGTCGAAATATGCCAGCATCACGAAAAACTTGATTCACAATCAAATGGCTAATTTAATTTAATTTAATTTTACCTTATTGTGACGTTTTAAACATTAAACACAATTTACAATGAACATTATATATTTTACCTATCTATCTTAAGAAATATTTATTGTAACTTAATCTAATAATATAATAAGTATAAAAAAGATTATGATTTTTTTTAAGACTAGAATGGAAAACAGCTCTTAACGGCTTCAGAAAAGCTTTGAAGGCTCATAGATAGGTCTAGCTGGCGGTGATGGATATTGTAGGTAGTTAGAGTTTGGTATAGAGGGGAGATTGATAAAAAGTAGTTAATTGGTACATGAAAGAGAGATGGCCAGTTAAACTCACAATGATATCTGTCGATTAGTGCTTATGCATCGGGGACGCATTCCTATGTAACCTATGTTGTTATAATACTATGTATGTACTGTAAAAGAGTACATAAACGAAGAAGTGTTTTGGAAAGCGGGCAGGTCTAGGTGTGAGGCAAACATTTTGGCAATGATTCTACATCGTATCGTACGTACGGCCACTATATGTCCGACCTTGATGATAATAAAACTAATATTTGACCCCATGTCCCCTCCCGCCTCTTACGGGGGCGATTTATTGCCGAGGAGAGAGGGGCTGATTCAAAATTACCGAAGTGAAGCAACGTCCATAGAGGTAAAGACTTCGTGATGCTGGCATTCCGGCCCAACCCAGCCCGGGTGAGGTTAATGTGGATAGCAGGTGTATTGCCTGGTAGAGAAATGGGGGTGATTTGATAGTTTGATTGGACGACTCTACGATTTTATCCACCTTACAGGAGTGATTTCTTTCCTAGTAGAGAGGGCCTGATGATTTGAGAGTCTGATTCGACGACTATACGATTTAATTATACCTTAAAAGGGACCCTATCAGCAGTTTCAGTTCAGTAGTAAGATGATTGCTTGGAAATCGGAAGGTTTCGGGTTCAAACCCTTGTCAAAAAAAAAATCTTCAAAATTTGGTTACATTTTTGAGGTAGACCTTCGATTACATAAAACTCGTGTTTACTCAGCATCTAAATGGGCAAGCTACACGCATACCACAAGCGTCTACAGTAGCTATTGTTACAAAAAAACACTCATCTTAAAAAAATAATAAAAAAAAATGGATTCATGCCTTTTTGTGCTTTTTCTGTTTTTTTTTGCAGGTGGTTTGTGGTGAGGGGTCGACTCCCTTGAAAATGTTGATATTTGTTACCGTTTGGTCTGTGGTAATGGTATCAGACGACCGCGATAGATAGATAGGTACAGATTTGAGTGAGTTTTATAGTTTTCCATGATGTTTTTTATACATTCAATTGTTTACCATTTTTATGCCATAAAATAGTTTTCAGAATTATTCTGAATTTATATAGTTTTCCTTGATGTTTTTTATACATTCAATTGTTTACCATTTTTATGACATGAAATAGTTTTCAGATTTTTTTCCCGACATTCCTCAAACAGTTTTTTCTCTGCCTCTGCCTAAACTGCCTACGCTCTTGTCGGTTCAAGATCATCTCTGATTTCATGGCCATCATAATAGTCTGTTGGTTTATTATCACAGATAGATTTAAAAACAAATGAACAATTCTCAATCCCCATGACTAACATTCCTATCTACGCATATCAATGCCATTTTTGTTCATAATTACATACAGAACGCGCGCGCGATTAGCTCAGTGATTAAGCACTCGCTTGCCATGCGGAAGGTCCCGGGTTCGATCGCCCGTGCCGACAGAAAATTTGTATTTTTAATTTGGTTACAGTTATTTTGAAGGCATATCTTTCGGTGCGCTCGTGTTGACCAAGCACCTAAATGGAAAGTATGTCGCCCATCAGAGGGGAGGCATACTACGGGATGGACAAGCTACAACTACAACCTAGACCACAAAAAAGGAATATATTAGAATGGGCACATAATAAGGACATTCAGAATAGGCATTGGTAGTGAGTACATTGATTTTCGAGTACAATATCTCACTCTTTTATTTTGAGTGATTCTTTCACTGATTAAGTTCCTCTTTCCGGTAGCTCAGTGGTCAAGGTGTCGCCGTCCGTCGGTCTGGTAATCCAGAGGTCGCGGGTTCGAAACCCAGCCGGGACATGACAAGTTATCCTCCTATTGGAGATTTGGACCATATAATGATACGTCTTGGACTTACTGCTGAAATAATGGTACTTAGTCGTGATGATGAGGCAGTATACAGGGTGAGCATAAAGTCTCACCCCAGCCCCCGTATCTCAAGAATGGCTGAAAATACAAGAAAACGCAAAAACCCGTATTCCTTAATTTTTAGGGGGATTAATTTTCAGCCAAAATTTTTTTGCCTACACGGCCCCAGTCAGGCTGGGCATGGACCAACTTTAAAATCTTAAATAGAATGGTATGTCTTGTGGCATATTGTTTTAAAGGTCTCATAGAGAGAAGTTCATTACAACAAATTTCAGTGAGCTACGACTTACCGTTCTTGAGATACAAGGTCGGACGTCCTGCGTAAAATCCATATATTTTGACCTATAACTCGTTGACCGTAAATTCCAGAAAAATGAAATTTGTTGATAATAACTCCTTATGGCAAGAACTTTCGAACAAGTTAAAATTTGATTTGTTTTTTCGTTAAAAATTTTCGGACTGTTCGTCCGGCTGGCTGACCAAACCGACCAGAAACTAACATCAACAGAGTATGTCGAGTTATAATTTTTTCGACAAGGCCTGTCATAAGGAGTTATTATCAACAAATTTCATTATTCTATAATTTACGGTTAACGAGTTATAGGTCAAAATATATGGATATTACGCAGGACGTTCGACCCTGTATCTCGAGAAAGGTAAGTCGTAGCTCACTGAATTTTGTTGTAATGAACTTCTCTTTATGAGACCTTTAAAACAATATGCCACAAGACATACCATTCTATTTAAGATTTTAAAGTTGAACCATGCCCAGCCTGACTGGGGCCGTGTAGGCAAAATTTTTTTGGCTGAAAATTAATCCCCCTAAAATCGAAGGGATACGTGTTTTTGCGTTTTCTTGTATTTTTAGCCATTCTCGAGATACATGGGGTGGGGTGAGACTTTATGCTCACCCTGTATATAAGACAATATTATTATGTTGGTCTCGGGCAGTCGAAGTTATGGTAAGCCACCTTGACTTGAGTCCTTGCGAAATCCAGCTGGAACTGGGAATTTTAATTATATTCTTACTACGGATCCGTTGGTTTGAATCCCACCCAATGCAGGAATCTTTCCTCATTTATTTGAGAATATGACCACATAATAATAAGACTCTGAGGGTTAGGATGTAGAAAATGCTTAAAGCTTTAACCTGGCCTAGTGGTTACCTTCCACTAAAGAATAATATTATTATTAGTTACCCTATGATGATACTTATTATTGTTATTACAAACACCTAACCGATCTGAGTAGCTTGATCGATAAGGCAGCGGACTTGTAACCTGGAGGTCGGTGATTCAAGTCCCGATTTCAGCGTAGATTTAGCAAAGCGAGTTTGAGTGAATAGTTGTGATACCACGAAAGTGATGACCACAAATATGATAACTAACTACATATTACGAACACCTGGCATTTCAAGACGTACGAATATGAGTCAGTGAGTCACTAATCTCCTATGTTGTTGCTCATCGCAATGCACAGGACAAGCCACTTCCTCATTACGCAAATACGCACACATGTCAAAACTCAATCTACTCTATCATAGGATGTATCCGATATAGTATGTACTGTATTAGGAGAATAGGAGATGAGATAGAACACAGAACCTTGTGCTTGATCTTCACTAAGGGTCCGTTGGTTCAAAATCAATGAAAAAGCCAGCGTGGAATTCGATACAATATTTGTATGTTCTTAGTTCTCTCTAGGAGAATAGGAGATACATCACAGAACCTTGTACTCAATCTTCAATAAGGGTCCGTTGGCCCAGTAAAAAAGGCAGTGTCGATGGCATGTTGAATACACCAGTTCTCGTTCTGTCACTAAAGTTAAGGAACATCTAGCGAGGTTAGGAGTTGTTCACTTGTAGGTGAAATTTCAGCCTCACGTGTTGAGCAGAATTTTCTGTGTGAAAAGTCTGCTCCTACCGGGCATCGAACTCGGGATCTCTAAACTACGAGCAGTATTCACCGTAGTATTCTAGGATATTTCTAGATTTTCTAGGACAACTGGCTCGCGTGCGTATCTATTCTATGCTATCTAGGATTCTAGGATATTTCTAGATTTTCTAGGACAACTGGCTCGCGTGCGTATCTATTCTATGCTATCTAGGATTCTAGGATATTTCTAGGACAACTGGCCCGCGTGCGTATCTATTCTATGCTATCTAGGATTCTAGGATATTTCTAGATTTTCTAGGACAACTGGCCCGCGTGCGTATCTATTCTATGCTATCTAGGATTCTAGGATATTTCTAGATTTTCTAGGACAACTGGCCCGCGTGCGTATCTATTCTATGCTATCTAGGATTCTAGGATATTTCTAGATTTTCTAGGACAACTGGCCCGCGTGCGTATCTATTCTATGCTATCTAGGATTCTAGGATATTTCTAGATTTTCTAGGACAACTGTCCCGCGTGCGTATCTATTCTATGCTATCTAGGATTCTAGGATATTTCTAGATTTTCTAGGACAACTGGCCCGCGTGCGTATCTATTCTCTACTATCTAGGATTCTAGGATATTTCTAGGACAACTGGCCCGCGTGCGTATCTATTCTATGCTATCTAGGATTCTAGAATATTTCTAGGACAACTGGCCCGCGTGCGTATCTATTCTATGCTATCTAGGATTCTAGGATATTTCCAGATTTTCTAGGACAACTGGCCCGCGTGCGTATCTATTCTATGCTATCTAGGATTCTAGGATATTTCTAGATTTTCTAGGACAACTGCCCCGCGTGCGTATCTATTCTATGCTATCTAGGATTCTAGGATATTTCTAGATTTTCTAGGACAACTGGCTCGCGTGCGTATCTATTCTATGCTATCTAGGATTCTAGGATATTTCTAGATTTTCTAGGACAACTGGCCCGCGTGCGTATCTATTCTATGCTATCTAGGATTCTAGGATATTTCTAGATTTTCTAGGACAACTGGCCCGCGTGCGTATCTATTCTATGCTATCTAGGATTCTAGGATATTTCTAGATTTTCTAGGACAACTGGCCCGCGTGCGTATCTATTCTATGCTATCTAGGATTCTAGGATATTTCTAGATTTTCTAGGACAACTGGCCCGCGTGCGTATCTATTCTCTACTATCTAGGATTCTAGGATATTTCTAGGACAACTGGCCCGCGTGCGTATCTATTCTATGCTATCTAGGATTCTAGAATATTTCTAGGACAACTGGCCCGCGTGCGTATCTATTCTATGCTATCTAGGATTCTAGGATATTTCTAGATTTTCTAGGACAACTGGCCCGCGTGCGTATCTATTCTATGCTATCTAGGATTCTAGGATATTTCTAGATTTTCTAGGACAACTGCCCCGCGTGCGTATCTATTCTACGTATGCTATCTAGGATTCTAGGATATTTCTAGATTTTCTAGGACAACTGGCTCGCGTGCGTATCTATTCTATGCTATCTAGGATTCTAGGATATTTCTAGATTTTCTAGGACAACTGGCCCGCATGCGTATCTATTCTATGCTATCTAGGTTTCTAGGATATTTCTAGATTTTCTAGGACAACTGGCCCGCGTATAGATCTGAGCATTGTTCTCCTCTCTGACTCATCAGATGTGGAATGTTTCAAATGTTCTCTTGATAACGATAGCTCTGCCTGCGGTTCGCTTTCAATTAGAGGCCTGAACGGAGCCACAATTCTGTGGAAATATATTATGTATGTATAATATTGTAATTATCTATGTTGAAATTTAAATGGAGCTCTTTCAAACGTGGATTACGAACATGTAATTGAAAGCTGGGTAACATGGTTAACCCGTTAATCTGTAAAAAAAAAAACAACAAAAAAAGACACGTTGGATGATTATAATTATATCAGGAAAATAAATTAAAACTTTCAATGTAGGAGCCCTAAATACAGGGTGTCCCACCAAAATTGGACACCTCAAATTACTCGGCTTCTGAAAGAGTTTTAATAATAATTTTATTTATTTGTAATATGATTTTACAATGGTTGGTTTTTGAAAAAATTTTTGAGTTTTTGAAAAATAAAAAATCCTAGGGTACATGTCCTAATTATGTGGTTTCAGTCATGAATTTTTTTTTATACAGGGTGGTTCAAAAGTCAGAAATTGAGGTGTCAACTTTCGATTTTTAAAGGAATTGAACTGAATTTTATTTGATAATTTTACCTCTAAATGGTTCCTGAGTACTTTTTTAAAACAAAAATATTACATAGAGGGTGGTTTTTTTTCGACCAATTTTTTTTCTAAATCTTGAAAAACTCAAGTTCATTTAATTTTTTGGGTAACAAGAATAGAGAGTGTTTGTGTAATGAATACACTAAATTGATTTCTATACCAAAAAATTGGTCTAGCCATTCATAGAGGAAATGCTTCTTGCATCCTCGGTTCCCTTCCAGAAGGACGGTCCCTGGGACAAGTTTTTTTTTTATATTCAATAAAAATAAATAAAAAATTTCTTCTTTTAAAAATAAATAAATAATAATAATGTGTTTCTTTGTGTTATTATATCACTACCCACTGTAGCGCCGAGTTATAGGACTTTTCCGTATATTTAATATTCTAATATCTTATTTTTGCCTTTAATTCTGCCACTGTTCGCTGCTAACATTTAAGCAGCTTCTCATTTTTCCTCACTAAGGTATGAGTGGACCGCGAATACCCAAATACAGAGCAGAAAAAAGCCGGCCCCGCTGGGGATGGAACCTAGGTCACCGTGCGTGCAATGCATAGCGCGCTGACTCACTCTGCCACGGTGACTACAGTTCCAAAGTAATCACATACAACTATTCCGAGAATCCTGTTAGGATATTCGATGAAAAATACAAGTGGGCGCAACCATTATGAAATTATCTCTGTCTTGTCTTGGAAAATCCCACATGTTCCTGTGATCTACTCGATATACTATACATATACTACATACAATACACTATTCCAACGGTTCCCAAACTTTTTAGCTTGGGGGCCCAATAATATTTTTAAAACAATTTTGCGGCCACCCCGACTTTTTTTTGCACTATTTTAATATTATTTCTTATTTTTTGGCCAGCTTCCGCGGCCCAGTAGCGAGCTACCCGCGGCCCACCGGTTGGGAACCGCTGGTAACTATTCGATATACTACATGCTACTCGATACACTATAAGGCCTCGATACACATAGTCAGACTTACTGCATGGTCTCACAAATATTATTAGGTAATTGAGCGAACCGACTAGACGCGACCGGTGCTAGGGAGCTGCGGAACTTGTGATCGGGGTTCAGAAATCTCGCCTAACGTATATTCTTTTTTTTTTTTTTTTTTGGTTTTATTTAATGTGGCAGGATTCTCAATTTTTGAGCTCTTCCATCCAACCACAAAATTTGTGTAGTCTTATTCTAAAGGTTTTAAGAATATTCCATCTTCGCTGGGGTTTCTTGAAAATTTGGGGGGCTTTTTGTCCCCAACCCCCTGGCTACGCCACTGTGTCCATGCCGGGCATCATACTCTACTCTACTTTACTCTTACTCTCTACACTTTTCAATTTACATTTCACTTAGTCTGAGGGCGGAATTAATAGACGTTTTTGTAATACCTCTGTGGCACTAAGTCACGGATTGCGTACTGTGTAAGATAGGGATATCCGACACTTACCAACGACTTAAGTTATTGATGTTGTCTATTAATTCCGCCCTTACTCTACTATACTTACGTCTTCCCCCCAGCCTACTACCGGGGTGCCATGGCATCATGCTCTACTCTACTCTACTCTACTCTACTTTACACTTTACACTCTACTCTTCACTCTTACTCTACTATACTTACGTCTTCCCCCAGGGACACGGCTATTCGATAAACTACATACTACTCGATACACTATAAGGCCCTAGTGCATAGTCAGACTTACTGTTCTCACAAATATTAATTGACCGAACCGACCAGGCGGGGCCGGTACTAAGAAGCTGCCGAACTGCAGCACCCCCAGACGAAAAGGGTATGAAAGACTGTTTTTTCAAGTTCTAGCTCGTTACACTTTACTCTACTCTACTTTAAACTTTTCAATTTACATATTACTTAAGGTGGAATTAATAGACGTTTTTATAATAACAAACACTTTTGATATAGACTTTGTATATTAATTTCGCCCTTAGTCTTACTCTGCTATTATTATGTCTTCATGCTCTACTCTACACTTTACTTACTCTTCACACTTTTCAGTTTACATTTCACTTACTCTTACTCTACTATACTTGCGTCTTCCCCCCAGGGACACGGCGGGACAGGAGAGGTTCCGCACCATCACCACCGCCTACTACCGGGGAGCCATGGGCATCATGCTCCACTCTACTCTACACTCTTACTCTACTATACTCTATTACTCTACTATACAACTTCTCACTTTTCTGTTTATACTGATACTGATATACGTCTTCCCCGCAGGGACACGGCGGGACAGGAGAGGTTCCGCACCATCACCACCGCCTACTACCGGGGAGCCATGGGCATCATGCTCCACTCTACTCTACACTCTTACTCTACTATACTCTATTACTCTACTATACAACTTCTCACTTTTCTGTTTATACTGATACTGATATACGTCTTCCCCGCAGGGACACGGCGGGACAGGAGAGGTTCCGCACCATCACCACCGCCTACTACCGGGGAGCCATGGGCATCATGCTCTACTCTACTCTACTCTACTCTACTCTACTCTTACTCTACTATACTCACATCTTCCCCCCAGGGACACGGCGGGACAGGAGAGGTTCCGCACCATCACCACCGCCTACTACCGGGGAGCCATGGGCATCATGCTCTACTCTACTCTACTCTACTCTACTCTACTCTTACTCTACTATACTCACATCTTCCCCCCAGGGACACGGCGGGACAGGAGAGGTTCCGCACCATCACCACCGCCTACTACCGGGGAGCCATGGGCATCATGCTTACTCTACTCTACTCTACTCTACTCTACTCTTACTCTACTATACTCACATCTTCCCCCCAGGGACACGGCGGGACAGGAGAGGTTCCGCACCATCACCACCGCCTACTACCGGGGAGCCATGGGCATCATGCTCTACTCTACTCTACTCTACTCTACTCTACTCTTACTCTACTATACTCACATCTTCCCCCCAGGGACACGGCGGGACAGGAGAGGTTCCGCACCATCACCACCGCCTACTACCGGGGAGCCATGGGCATCATGCTCTACTCTACTCTACTCTACTCTACTCTACTCTTACTCTACTATACTCACATCTTCCCCCCAGGGACACGGCGGGACAGGAGAGGTTCCGCACCATCACCACCGCCTACTACCGGGGAGCCATGGGCATCATGCTCTACTCTACTCTACTCTACTCTACTCTACTCTTACTCTACTATACTCACATCTTCCCCCCAGGGACACGGCGGGACAGGAGAGGTTCCGCACCATCACCACCGCCTACTACCGGGGAGCCATGGGCATCATGCTCTACTCTACTCTACTCTACTCTACTCTACTCTTACTCTACTATACTCACATCTTCCCCCCAGGGACACGGCGGGACAGGAGAGGTTCCGCACCATCACCACCGCCTACTACCGGGGAGCCATGGGCATCATGCTCTACTCTACTCTACTCTACTCTACTCTACTCTTACTCTACTATACTCACATCTTCCCCCAGGGACACGGCGGGACAGGAGAGGTTCCGCACCATCACCACCGCCTACTACCGGGGAGCCATGGGCATCATGCTCTACTCTACTCTACTCTACTCTACTCTACTCTTACTCTACTATACTCACATCTTCCCCCCAGGGACACGGCGGGACAGGAGAGGTTCCGCACCATCACCACCGCCTACTACCGGGGAGCCATGGGCATCATGCTCTACTCTACTCTACTCTACTCTACTCTACTTTACACTCTACACTTCACTCTTACTCTACTTCCCTGTCCCGGTAGCTCAGTGGTAAAGGCGGCACTCTGTGAATTCAAAGTTTCCAGAGGTCGTGGGTTTGAAACCCAGCCGGGACATGACAAGTTATCCTCCTATTTGGGATTTTTACCACATAATAATATGTCTTGAGCTTACTGCTGGAATTATGGGACTTTAATAGTCCTAATCGGGCAGTTAAAATAAGGCAATATTATTATTATTACTATACTCTCGTCTTCCCCCCAGGGACACGGCGGGACAGGAGAGGTTCCGCACCATCACCACCGCCTACTACCGGGGAGCCATGGGCATCATGCTGGTGTATGACATCACCAATGAGAAGAGTTTCGACAACATCAAGAACTGGATCCGAAACATCGAGGAGAACGCGAGCGCCAACGTGGAGAAAATGTTGCTCGGGAACAAGTGTGAGCTGGAGGACAAGCGACAGGTAAGTGAGGGTTTCCCGGCCCAACCTAGGCTGGATGAGGTTAATATAAGCGAGCGTCAATCGGAAATAAGTGTGACCTGGAGGACAATCGACAAGTAAGTTTGGGTTTTCGTCCCAACCTAGACTGGATGAGGTGAATATTAGTTAATACTGAGCGTGCTATTAGTTCAGTGGTTAAGCACTCGCTTACCATGCGGAAGGTCCCGGTACCGAAAAGGTCAGAATTATTTCAATTTTGGTTGGGTGGAAGAGGTCACTGAAGTGAGAATCCTGACATAAAAAAATCTGGTGTAAACATCACACGACTTTCCTCATCATATTAGAAATAGGAACAGGACCAAAAGCCACTGGTGACTCAAAAGTAACATTTAGCTGAAAATCAATGTCAAATTCGTAATCAGCACCTCAAAATCATTGGATTTGATATGTCGCAACCCCCATCTAGGGTGAATAATAAAAAAGTTAGTAGGCACAAGCGGGTCCCCCCCAAAATACCGGTAAATTGGGGCCGGGTTCCAAAAAGTTCAAGATCAAAAAAATGATCGGAGTGAACCCCTATTATTTTTTTAATCCGAGAAAATGTTGTTCTCTAACTTTTTTTGTATCTTTAACCAATTCAAAGAAGCGGGGCTTGCGGCTAGTATTTGCGGCCCTGCGGCCGCAGAATGCTGCCAATTTCAACCAAAAGTTTCGTGGTTTGTCTAGTGTATAAAATTAATTTGCATACCAAATTTCAAGTCTCAAGCTCTTACCGTTCTCAAGATATCCTGTTTACACACACTCAGACGGACATACAGACAGACAGACGCACGGACCAACGGCTGAAAACAACTTTTTTGGTATCCTGAGGCTATGATTCGTCCAGAAATGTGAAAAACTGGGCAGGTCAAATTTTCGACGAATACAATACTTTCCTTATTATAGGATAAGGAAAGTAAAAAAGAAAGCCTATCTACAAAAAAATTGATATTGCCTGCTTGAAAGACGGCTGATAAGAGAACATCAAAACTGATACCTAAAAACAACGATACAGAAAACGCAGCCAACTTAGTTCAAATTGCTGACATAAAGGGACTTTCTATGGCCGGGTTGAGATGCTCCTTGCTCCTGCTAGGTCCTAGCTCATGTGGATATAACGTCACGTGATCAATTTCCACCAATCACAGAGCTCCAAAGTGATCACGTGACCTTGGATCTACATGAGCCGGGACCTGTCAGCTGCATTAGTCTTACCTGGCCAGTATAAACAAGGTAATATCTTTTCTATTCCACACACAAAGGGCCCAATGTGGCTGAGGCCCAACTCCAACCTTAAGACTTGGCTATATGAAACCCGTGCATTGGTAGTCAAGTGGTTAACGTGCTAGTCTTGTAATCCAGATAGTTTCGGGATCCGTTGGTTCGAATCCCACCCAGTTCATGAATATTTCCTCGTTAATTTGAGTTTGCAACCACATAATAATATAAGACTCGGAGGGTTAGGTGGTAGAATATGATTTGAGCATTAACCTCACCTGGTGGTTATCTTCCACTAGTGAAGAGTGTTGTTATTATTATTCCATGATAGAATCTAAGGGTTAGGAGTCTGAGGGTTAGGTGGTAGAAAATGCTTTGAGCATTATCCTCGCCTCATGGTAACCTTCCACTAAAGAGTGTTATTATTATTATAAAATACAAAAGAAAAGAAATAGTAAAGAAATAGTATAAAATACAAAAGTACAAAAGAAAAAGACAATTATCGTTCTTATTTTTTTTTCCAGGTGTCAAGAGAAAGAGGCGAGCAGCTAGCAATAGAGTACGGCATCAAGTTTATGGAGACGAGTGCAAAGAACTCGATAAACGTGGAAGACGCATTCTTTACCTTAGCACGTGATATTAAGGCCCAGACCGAAAAGAAATTGGTAAGTATGAAGGGCGAGATTTTTTTTAATTACTATTATTCAACAATTTTGGTCAAACTTTATTTACAATTTTTATATAATCATATTGCAATCTCAATGATCCCATCAGATCCCAATAATCTATACTGACCACTGACTAACAGACCTGCCCTATTATCAGTCATTGTGCGTTTATGTCAAACCGTAAGGCAAAACTGTAAGGTAATTATTGATGTAGATGTTTAAAAAGAATTATATTTATTACAATAATTCAGGTGTTGGCTTATCAAAGTTATAGCAAACACCCACATCGTATACAGATACACTACAACAGAGATTTGCTCAGTTTCTTGCCTGACCAAACATTGTCAAAATTTGATCGAGGTTTGCAATAAAAAATTCCCGATTTTACTGAGTATTATTAACCTTTTAAGGTAATCGAAATTTGACCTCCTGACAGAGATTCTTGAACCACTTTCATCTGATACTTAACAGTGTTCTGCTTCAAGAAAATTAATTTAATTTGAGAAGAAAAATTTCCTACTTGAGAAAATCGTGACCGCCTGCTTAATTTTGGAATCGAGTGTATTTAACAGAGATTCATACATAGAATATGAGTGAGTTAGTGTGCCAGGCATTGCACACATGGTGACCTGGGTTCAATCCCCCTTTGCACAGGATTTTTTCTGCTCTACTTGAACGTTTGAGGCTCACTCCTACCTCGTGAAGAAATATGAGTAGCTGCTTTAATTTTAGTATCGACGAGTGGTGGCATTATAGGCAAAAATAAGATATTGGGATATTGAAGATACTGAAAATATGGCTGTATGGGTTTTTTTGCCCAATGCCAAAAAAAAAGATACTAAAAACGTCCTATAATTTTGAAACACAACTCAACACATTTATTAATTATTATTTTATTTTGACATTTAAACGTCCATGCACCCAGAACATGTTTACATACGTATCTACAGATATGTAAATCGTTCACCGTGTGCTAAATCAAATTCAGAGGACTCTCTTCAGTCTGCTGCGATCTAACATTGATCCCTCAGATGTTCTCTATGTCCTACAGTAGCCCCAGCCTCCGTGGTGTAATGGTTGTGACCACTGCCCGTGGTCCAAAGATCCTGAGTTCGATCCCGGGTTGAGCAGAATTTTTTAACAAAAATTCTGTTCCTTCCGAACACGTGAGGCTCGCATTTCCGGCTTGTCCCAAGTAGTGTGAAGTTAATGTGGGTAGCTGGTACGATTCTCAGCGAATGGAGGGTATAGAATATTTTGGATGGTATTTGAATTTTATAGACGTTCTGTAATATGTTTTTGACATTCAAGTCTAAGGGGGAGGAGTTAAGGGGCAAAATTATTAGACAAAATAGAGATCTCAAAACATGACTTAGCAATATTTTCCCCCATCTAATCTAAGACAATACGCAAAATCTTGACTTAGCTCCACAGAGGTATTACAAAAACGTCTATTAATTCCGCCCCCCTAACCGTCATTTTTGTTATACCTCTGTGGACTTTTGTCTTGATATTGGGTTTACTTTTAAATGGGGAAATGTACGTTCCGACTTGAAATTGTGAATCCGATTCAATAATGTTTCTTTGTTGATTTCGCCGTTTCATTCCATCTTTTGTTTTCCTCTCTCCCAACTATGTCTCTCCTGTACCTTTGGTGATGTGCAATCTTTGGTTCTGAGCAGAAGGTAACTTTGTGTGAAACTCTTCAACCGTAGTTTGTGAGAAATATGTTCTGATAATTTTTGTTTGTAGATCCTATTGACATTTTTTTTACGTTTTCAGTAATGTGATATGTATTGAGTTTCATTTTTGTGTGGAATCCAACCATGTAACCACTTTCAAACCAATTTGAAGTATTAAATCCTCTCATAGTTAACTGACAAACAAATACAAGATAGTCGAACATGGATTAAAGAAAACAGGATGTAAGAGAAACTTGGATTTAAAAGAAAGACTTCCAGTAGCTCGTTTTAGAAATATTCTCCACTCTCATAATCTTCCTTTCAACTGTCACACAGCGCACTCTGATTGGTTCATTTGAACGCAATAACCAATCAGAGTACGCTGTGTGACGGTTGAAACGGAGATTTGGGGATTTTAAGAGTGGAGAGTGTTTCTGGAATGTCCGACAGGTCAACTTTAACTCTCTCTCTATGGAAAAAATATTCTTTTATAAGAGAAACCTGCATGTAAGAGAAAAAAATCCGGTCCCTTGAGTTCCAGGTTCGACTTTACCATATTTGTTTTATATTTTTTGTTTTGTTGTGTGTGTTCTGCCCTCATTTCTGTTTTTTTTTTTCTATCCGTTTTTTTTGTAGTTAGTTTTTTTCCTCCATTAATATAATTAGTTCCTAAATTTTAAATTTTACTCCTAAAGAAAGATTTTACTAAAAAATATATTTATTAACGAGACGTGTGCTTTATTGATAAATAGTTACAAAATTACATAATACAATACTTGAAAATAAATGTACGAAAGAAACCATTTGAGAATCTCACAAGTAGTTTGTGATTGATAACATTTTTTTGTTATTATTATTTTTTTCTATTGTTTATTCCCAATGTCTGTAGTTAGTGTAGTTGTTGAATAAAAAGTCAACAGTTTAGCAAAGTTAATTTTCATTGAATTCTACATATTGATTGCCTGAACGACACCACTCTATAAGACACCACTGTCCATTTTTAAACAATATTTTAAGTATCATTTTATTTTTCAGTAAATTAAACTTGTTTATGAAATTTTCATCAGTCTCCAGGTTCAGATGATCAATTGTAGCGTTGATGACACTTTGAATACAACAGTGTTCTCGTTCTGTCACTGAAGTTAAGCAACGTCCACGAACTTATTAGCTGGTTTCTGAGTTTCCAGCAAATGGAGGGTAAAGCGACATCAAATTAAGAAAAAGAAGGGGGGGGGGGTGGAAATGATGATCAACTTATATCTGAAATTTGAATTCATGTTCACATTATTTTATTAACACTATTGTCATTCTTTTATTTGTAGGAAGCGTCCAATCCCCCGAAGGGCGGCCTTCAAGTGAAATCATCAGAACCCAATCGGAAACCTCCCTCCTGGCTGTCAAAATGCTCAATTCTATGATGTAAATACTATGCTGCCCTCCTGATCTAATTAATGACTTTATTACAACAATGACTTCTGATGAACTTGTGTCTCAACCAACAATTAAGTATGGTCCTAATTTTTATCCTTGTGGCACACGCCAGACACGGACCTTTACAAATTACAGTGAATAGGTACTGTAAAATACGGATTTTAATAAATTTGCGTATTTTCCATGGTGAAGATGCTAGAAGGTATTTTACTGTATCAAATTCTTTTTTTAAATCATTGGTGGTGTTATAAAGCTCCTGCAAATTTCACATCATAATTTATTATCGGGGCAAAATTGATATTACTGTGGATTGCTTGACTGTGTAAACAATGCTAATCTTACATGTTGTGTTTGAATCATATATTAAGAAAATATTGCTTACCATGTAAATTGGTGTGAATCGTAGCCACTCCCTTGATATCCGACATGTTTGTCTGTTTTTCATGTGACATACATAATTGAGGGCTGTAATCTCATGAAACAAATTAGCCTGGTCGCAAATAGTGATTTGTTACCATGTTTTTTGGTTACTTGTGATTTTAAAACTGTAGTGTAAGTCAGGCAAACAGAAACTTCAAGATTCTTATAAACATTGATATGCGGTAGTATTTGCTATGAAACAAAATACCATGGTATATTTAATATTCTTTTGGTTTCTAAACTAAAATGTGAAGTTTAAATCAAAGAACTTAGCATTATTGGCACTTGATATGAATTCACTGACAAAATATTTTTTCCCTACCTCATAGGTAGTTGAAAGAATGATTCTTCTGCATCCATTTTTCTGTGTAAATGTATGTATTTTCTATAATGAAAAAAAAAAAAAACGAATTCTGATCATTCTTATCTGTCTCTCTCTATTATTTAATACAATAACCTAGTAATATTATTTGTTCTTGATTTAAGTACAAGAAGAAAAGTTTTATATTTAGAATTAATTTATTATGAATTTTATTACTCTATGGAATCTTTTTGTTTATTTAAGTGTGTAAAGATGGATGAATTTTGAGCGAGAGAAATGATGTGCTTAGTTAGTATTTGAAAGGAATGTTGAACGTTTGCCAATAGAAGGCAAGCACCTGCCTTTGTTCTATTCCTACTAAAATATAAAGAAAACCTTGGTTGAACTTTTTTATCTGACTAAATGTCTCAAAGCATAGGTTGGAAACTCATATTTGAAAATTTTAAACGTAGATTCTATGAGCTTTTGTTTCAAGTATGAGTAATGGATTTTCAAGTACTGCCTATTGATCTTCAAGAAATAATCCAAACCAGGCGAAAGTGTCAGCATTATCTTAATCGAAAGTATGTATTTATAAAAAATCAAATGGTCGGTTCCTTAATAAATAAATAGAAATGCTATGACAACTGTTATGGTACTTTTCAAACTGGAAAATCTATTTGAACCCGATTTACTCAGTAAAAAAAAAATAACGCAGCATTCCTCGAGCACTAAACTGATTTTGAGATTGTTTTGTTTAGACTTGTGTACGCACAATAATTTGCAAATGAAGCAGACCATACCCGTTCGTTTTTTTGTGTGATATTCCATAGTCCATTAGACAGAATTTTTGAAATTGGTCCATAATTTATGTGCTTTTTTTCAATTTAGGTTTAACGTCGCTTTCATGATCAATGTCTTGTAATCTGTTAGTTCAAATCCAACCCAATTTATGAATTTTCCGTCATATATTAAAAAAAAAAACAACCTCATCATTATCAAAACTGCTGGATTAAAGTTACATGTTAGTCCTATTTGAGTAGTATATTTATGTAATAATAAAAAATAGAAATAAAGTGAAAAAAAATTCTTCTATCAAAGGGATGTTTTTCTCTTCAATTATTTTTTACCAGTATTATGACAGATTTGATGGACTTTTCCTCTTCATTGTACCGGTATTCAGCTGGATGAAAATTTTCACTGTTTCTTATATATAGTGTCAATGACATAGATACATTCTTTAATAAAAAAATATTCAAGAACATTTCCATCTTTTTCAATTATGATGAATTAGATGTCTAGTATTTTCAGGTTCAGTCTTCCATCTGTTTGATATTTATGCACCAACATCAGTGACATGGAAATACTACTGTTCTATCGTAACAGTTGATGGGAATATTATTCTAATTTACCCTTCTTTTTCAATGACAGGAGCCGTAGAAAATAAATTAACGTGTATGGTTTGCTTGCATCCGTATTTTAAAGAGCGGATGGTAATCGTCAGATGAGCTTGATTCAATAAATCATAGTATGTATTTTGTATTTTATATGAATAAATTGGAGGAAAAGTGATTTTTTTCACAATATGGACCGAACAGGGACCAATGTCGGTAATAAATTCAAAAAATATTTCTTTTATCTCTTGCGCTTGGAACTTTTTGTTGAAAAATAACAAAGAAGAAAAAACTTAATTCTTGGCTATATTGAATGAAAAATTGGTGAAAAAAAGAGAGAAAAAAAATCAAAATCTTTGCAAAATTAGACATTCTCTTGTGATATACAGACAGAGCATGCATGAGTTACAGAGCATGAATTTTATCCTTTTTCTACGAAACAAACATTTAAAGTAATTTTCCATGTGAGAATGTTTTCAAGCTTAAGTGACGTTTATTAATCCACCGGCTGATTTTTAAGAAATCTTTCGTAACAACTCCTTGAATTGTACTAAAAATTATTCTCATTCATTGTTGATCGATTTACATTAAGAATCTGATCAAAAATAGCCCCCAAAGGTGATCCTCATTAATTTGAGTTTGTGACTACATAATAATAAGTCTCTTAGAGTTAGGTGGTAGAAAATGCTTTGAGCATTAACCTTGCCTAGTGGTTACCTTCCACTAAAGAGCGTTACTATTATTTAATATCAAGAGCTCAAAACTAAACATGCAGATGTGTTGATATAATAAGTCAAACATCGGTTTTCTGAGACCCACAATACCGAAACAGCTTTTCTGGGTTGTCTGTTTTCAGAGAACCAAATGATGTACCTACTGTTTAGTGTTTCAAGTATTTCTTTTTAATGTTGTTTTGTCACTTTTGGTACAACTCGCGAAGGAGTTCTATTGAAAGATTTCTCAAAAGTCAGCACCCCAATTCGTTGGTATCTGTTAGAATTTTAACGAAAGTTTTGTAAATTATTTATTCAAATAAACTCTGTAGCTTTTTTAAAACAAAACATGAATTTTTAACAACTCTTTGGTGACGGGGTTTGGTTTTTTATTTTCCTCTTGTCGATTTTAACAATTGAGACGAAGGGCTGAATTATGAAACAGGATTAAATATCTAGGATTTATTAATCCAACTAACAGCTAATATAAGTGCGCTGTGTTTGGTTGAAATAGAATGCGTGTTAAGGGGAAAACAAGATTAACAACTGTTAATCCAAGCCACTATCACTTAACAGCTGATATAAGTGTGATGTGATTGGTTGAAGTTCCCACTAGAGGGCGTGTTAAAGGCAAAACAAGATTAGATTTATCTAATCCTGTTTCATAATTCGGACCTAAGGTTTCTACGACATTAAAAACACATTTTCATTGAAATTTGTTACTATCAACAGAACACAGGTTCTTAACTATCTCTGGTAGTGAAGTGGTTAAGTTAACGCGGTAGTCTGGAAACCCAGGTAGCATAGGTATCCGTTGGTTCGAATCCCACCAGTGCATGAATTTTTCCTCATTAATTTGAGTTTGTGACCGCATACTAATAAGACTCTGAAGGTTAGGTGGTAGAAATAGCTTTGACCATCAACCTCGCCTGGTTGTTACTTTCCACTAAAAAGTATTATTATTAAAGCTGGAGTTAGTGATGGTCTCCAGCCAACTTATGTTGAAAGTTGGCTCGTCCTGAACTACATATTTCTATGTGCAATGGTGTACTGTTTGGTACGTCCACCATCGTTTTTATATTAATAACAAATAATTATGACCTACGTGGCTCAGTGGTATGGATATAAGGGTAAAGTGCCCTGGAGTAATGCGAAAGCGGTTCTGGGGCACAACTTCATTAAAAAAACTTACAAACAAACAAAAAATGGTATAAAAATAATTATCCTCCTGGGTCATATTATTATTAATCATTAGATTAGATTCATGTTGTTGTGCAGAGGACTAAAAATAGCGCCGGGGTAATTGTTGTTCGTGTCAGTTACTAAATTTATCGAGGACTAAATTTATTCTTGACACTTTCTTGCCTCTTTCATTCCTATCTCAAACCGACCTCAGTAGCTTGATCGAGAAGGCGGCGGATTTGTAATCTGGAGGTCGGTGGTTCAAGCCCCAAGTTTGAGTAAGTAAATGTGATATCACGATTGTGATTAACACAAATCTGATAACATTCCTATCGCATTTGCCTTTTTTATCATGATAGAAATAATAAGCCCTTCTTTTTGATCCAGGCCTCCTCATGGGGATTTTTTTTATAATTCTTTTGATATTGAATTCTTTATGTACTTTTATCTCTCTTCCCTCTAATTAATAGTTAAATTCAGATGTAAGAAACAGTTGATTTTGTGTTTACACCTTGTGTTCCACATAACTGAGATACGATTACTGAATGACCATTTTAATGTTACTTACAAAAATATAAATGTCATCAAGTCACCCAAAAATCAGCTTGTTTTAAAACAGAAAATGATTTATTCTTTTTTATTAAATTGCATGTCGAAAGAACTTACCTTCATAGTTATTTACCTTTTAATTTTTGAAAGTTAAACAAGCAAGGTACTTACTTGGAATTTTAATTGGATAATTTGAGCAGCATACACTTTTAATTTCAATTTGATAATTTTGAGCAGCAAACACTTGTAATTTCGATTAGATCATTTTGAGCAGCAAACACTTGAAATTTTGAGCAGCATACACTTATAATTTTGATGTGATAATTTTGAGCAGCAGTCACTTGGAATTTTGAGCAGCATACACTTGTAATTTCGATTTGATAATTTTCTGCAGCATACACTTGTAATTTTGATTTCATAATTTTGAGGAGCAGACACTTGTAATTTCGATTTGATAATTTTGAGCAGCATACACTTGTAATTTTGATTGGGAATTTTAAGCAGTAAACACTTGGAATTTTGATTTAATAATTTTGAGCAGCAGACACTTGGAATTTCGATTTAATAATTTTTAGCAGCATACACTTATAATTTTGATTAGATAATTTTGAGCAGCATAGACTTGTAATTTTGAGTAGCAGACACTTGGAATTTTGATTTGATAATTTTGAGCAACAGACACTTGGAACTTCGATTTGATAATTTTGAGCAGTTAACACTTGGAATTTCGATTCGATAATTTTGAGCAGCAGCCACTTGGAACTTCGATTTGATAATTTTGAGCAGTTAACACTTGGAATTTCGATTTGATAATTTTGAGCAGCATACACTTATAATTTTGATTAGATAATTTTCAGCAGCATACACTTGTAATTTTGAGTAGCAGACACTTGGAACGATTTGATAATTTTGAGCAGCATTTACTTGTAATTTTGAGCAGCAGACACTTAGAATTTCGATTTAATAATTTTGAGCAGCAGACACTTGGAATTTCGATTTGATAATTTTGAGCAGCATACACTTATAATTTTGATTAGATAATTTTGAGCAGCATACACTTGTAATTTTGAGTAGCAGACACTTGGAACTTCGATTTGATAATTTTGAGCAGTTAACACTTGGAATTTCGATTTGATAATTTTGAGCAGCAGACACTTGGAACTTCGATTTGATATTTTTGAGCAGTTAACATTTGGAATTTCGATTTGATAATTTTGAGCAGCAGACACTTAGAATTTCGATTTAATAATTTTTGAGGAGCAGACACTTGGAATTTCGATTTGATAATTTTGAGCAGCATACACTTATAATTTTGATTAGATAATTTTGAGCAGCATACACTTGTAATTTTGAGTAGCAGACACTTGGAACTTCGATTTGATAATTTTGAGCAGTTAACACTTGGAATTTCGATTTGATAATTTTGAGCAGCAGACACTTGGAACTTCGATTTGATATTTTTGAGCAGTTAACACTTGGAATTTCGATTTGATAATTTTGAGCAGCAGACACTTGGAATTTCGATTTGATAATTTTGAGCAGCAAACACTTGGAATTTCGATTTGATAATTTTGAGCAGCATACACTTGGAATTTTAAATTACTTTTGATTTCGCATCTGACCTGAAAAAAAGAAGTAGAAATATGTTTTGAAGGTGAACTTCAAATAGTGAAATTATGTTGGTGTGTAAATAATAAAATATATAATCATTTAAATAAAATTAGGTCGTAGACTGTAATTTAAACTTCAAGATCTATATTTTGAAAGCATTTATGCAGCTTTCTAATGGCTTTTAAACTTGATTTTTTTTTTTTAACTTTTCAGTGATTAAAAAACAAATTATTTCCAAAGGTATTGGAAATCTTGCAGCAAACACTTGGAATTTCGATTTGATAATTTTGAGCAGCATACACTTGGAATTTTAAATTACTTTTGATTTCGCATCTGACCTGAAAAAAAGAAGTAGAAATATGTTTTGAAGGTGAACTTCAAATAGTGAAATTATGTTGGTGTGTAAATAATAAAATATATAATCATTTAAATAAAATTAGGTCGTAGACTTCAATTTAAACTTCAAGATCTATATTTTGAAAGCATTTATCCAGCTTTCTAATGGCTTTTAAACTTGATTTTTTTTTAACTTTTCAGTGATTAAAAAACAAATTATTTCCAAAGGTATTGGAAATGTTGTTCGTTGTTTTAAGAACTTCTTTAAATAAAATGATTGGTGTATTGAAACCTAAATATTAAAGACTATAATGAATAATTGTAATATAGTCAATTAAAATGAAACTCACCTTCAGATTTTCACTTCATTGCAAATAATAACAAAAATAATTAATAAATTTATGGTGACTTGAAAACATGATGAGCTATGGAAAACATTCCAGTTCAAAAAGGTCATTCAGTAATGGTTATAAACATTGAATTACTTCTGATAAAATTCTACTATTAGAAATCGGGAGTATTTTTTTTTCGTTTTTGTAAAAAAAAAAAATCCTCATAATTTTTTTTAACTTCAGGTAGTTAATAATAATGCCGTGTCTATGAAAGCAGAACGGATAACTTCCTCAGGGTGGTGGACCGATTGTATGGACGCCCAATCTGTTGACTCCTGCCGTATCCGATTTTTGCCCCCACAAATTTTAGAATTCTCACTGTAAAAACCTTAAATTATTCCCTGAAAGATCTTCAAGACAGCTGTCAACTTAGCTCAGTTTGAGTTTGTTTTGCACTGAATCAAATTTTGAATGAATTGTTATTGTAACCAGCTTGGCTTCAGCAGGGGGAGTGATGGTCTCCAGCCAACTTAAGTTGAAACGTTGGATCGTCCTGAACTACATATTTTTATGTGAGATCAACCATCATGAGGACTTAGGCTTCTTCTTTATAACCCATTTAATCCTTGGGAGACAGCGTCGATGGCACGTTGAATACACCAGTTCTCGTTCTGTCACTGAAGTTAAGCAAACCCTTGGGAAAATACGAACCAACCGAGCTCGTTAGGGTTAACTATAGCTCGTTAGATTTAACTATAATTATTAACTTATCCGTTCTTTGTTTACGAGTGTAGTCCTCTAGCGAGTTGAGTATCCTCGATTGACGTGGGGAGCCATCCTCTGCTGGTACTCTGGCCCTACTCAGGCTGGGTGAGGTTCATGTTAGTATCCGAATTGTCAGCCGAAGAAATGTGGTGA
The DNA here is from genome assembly GCA_024516035.1 of Bactericera cockerelli. Taxonomy (NCBI): domain Eukaryota; kingdom Metazoa; phylum Arthropoda; class Insecta; order Hemiptera; family Triozidae; genus Bactericera; species Bactericera cockerelli. Next base: position 5,756,755 of record CM044958.1, on the reverse strand, counting down.
GGGCACATCAGTTGAAACCCTAGACAAAACGAACACAAATTATTTTATTATTTTAAAATTATTTTATTCACAAAAATTGCAGTTTACTATTAGTGCGTGTTTTATTTTCGTTCAATTTTTTTGTCGTTGAAAATTTCTTGAATTTTATTTTCTGGCCAACCTACGAATATACTTGGGTTTGTGTATTTTTATTTTAAGCTTCCAGAAAAGAATTCAGCCAGAATGTATTGTGGCCTTTTATTTTATTTTTCTCTATAGTTCTATTGATCATGTGTACAGGTAAAATATCTCGTCGATACACAGGGACCATTTTTACAATTTCTTCCATCACACGAGATCGAAGAGAGAACTATTTATAGAAAAGGACGAAAGACGCACACAAAGTAAAAACAAAACGAGGGTGCCATCCTCCTCTCGTGACATTCCAGGAATACCAGCACACGGTGATAACGATTCCATTTTTGTTTTTATTTCTCTGTCATTGGCTTCATCATCTGTTTTTTTTTTTTTTTTCTTTTCTTCTTCTTCTTTCTTTCTTTTTTCTCCTAATTATCATCATCATAATATTATCTATAGTAAAGTACCATCATAAGGTAACTTTTTGTTTTGATTTCTCAGTCATTGACTTCATCATCTATTTCTTTTTTCTCTCTTAATTATTATCAACCTATTATCTATTGTATCATCATAAGGTAACTGTTCTTTTCATCATTAATAAGATTTCCTTTTTACTTTGATTTCTCTGTCATTCGCTTCATCAACTGTTTATTTTTTTCTGTCTCTCTCAATTATCATCATCTTACTATCTATCTTTAGTAGCATCATAAGGTAACTAATAATAATAACACTCTATAGTGGAAGGTAAACACCAGGCGAGGTTAATGGTCAAAGCATTTTCTACCACCTAACCCTCAGAGTCTTGTTACTACGCGGTCACAAACTCAATATAATGAGGAACTGTTCTTTTCATTATATTATCATTCATGATTTCCTCTTTTTTGATTTCTCTTAATAACTTACTGTTCTTTTTTGTCATCTATTTTATTATCATTATCAGTTGTTCACTTTCATTAACATCATCATCATCATTTGTTTATCTTTTTCTTCTTCATCAATATCTTTTTTCTTCTTTTTTGATAATCAATATCTTGTTCACTGTCATTAACATTATCATCAGTTTATCTTTTCCTTCTTTTTCGATTATCAATATCAGTGTCTTGTTCACTGTCTAACATTATCATCAGTTCATCTTTTTCTTCTTCTTCAATATCTTTCTTTTCTTTCGATTATCATTATCAGTGTCTTGTTCACTGTCATTATCATTATTATATATTTATTATCATCAAGCATTTTATCAATCTTTTTCTTCCTAATTCGTTCTAGTGCTTCAAAGTGAGGGAATGCGGTAGTTCGCCGAAACATTTCGCCCGGGAGTGTAATGAACCGGAGTGCATCACGTTTTATTTTCGAGTTTTATTAATTTGTTTGTTGGTTTTACTTTGTTTTGTTTTTTCTCTCCCCATAGAGTTTACTTTTCTCCGGGTTTTGAATGAAGATCATGGCCTTATATTATTATTATTAAAATAATAATAATAATATTTTTTTTTCTTCCCTAAAAGTTAGACTTAGCTTATTAAATGTAAAAAAAAAATTCACAAAAACGAACACAATACTTCCGATTTCTAATATTAGAAATGTATCGAAAATAATACTTTGAAATCAATAAAGTACCCAATTCAATTCAATTCATGCTTGTTCTTTCCTTTCGGGTTTCTGCATATAATGGGCCTGGTAATAGCCATCATCACGAAAGTTAGAATTTGAATAGCCACCCATCCGAGTCCTAACGTCTTTGGAGGTTGCTTAGCTTCAAAATTGCTATGGGCGTTTAGTATAGGTTAGGGATATGATTGCTCAGTCCTAGTTCAAAATATGACTACCTAATCTCGATTAAAATTGTGTGATGATCAATTTTTTTAATCTCGTTTTTTTTCCTCATGAAAACACTTTTATATTGAACCGGACTTTAGTGATAAATTACCTACTTCCTGCTTTGAATTCTTCACATTTGTTTATGAAGGTAAGTACATAGGTAACTGGCTCTTGAAGAAAATATATTTGAGTTCAGTAGTGAAATTTGGTGATTGTGAAAGCTAAGGGAGGCGCACTGTGGTAAAAAATCAAAAAAGGGCCGGTTAATATTTTGTAATTAAAACCTATCGAGTGGGGTATTGAATGAAAAGTCTCGATGTCCTCATGTTTGATTGAACATTAATAATGCCATAGTTGAATCTGAAAGTTGAGATTGACAGTTCTCAGAACCACTAGTATATACGCTCAACAGCTTCGCGATATATGTATACGTGAGATATGGCAGTGCTTCAATAAGCTCATTTAAAAGCTCATTTTTTTAAAGTGCATAACGCCAATAAGCCTGTCATCAGTAACTATTCCAAATATCAGCTCAATCCGACTTGTGGTTCTCGAGTTTTACGAGGACAAACATACACACAAACGAATCATTTTATAATAAAATATTGTACACATATTGATATGTATAACGTAGGTATGACTGTGCATTGGTTGTTAAGTGTTGAGTGGAAGAGATTGCCACAGGCAATAACCCCGCCCTTTAGGTAGGACATTTCCCTCTTTTTTTTTCCTTCTTGTATATTTGTTTAAACTTTTTGTTTTTCTTTATATTTCATTGTGTTCTACTGTGTATATTTTTTGTTCTACCTAATAAAGCTTAAAAAAAGTGGTTAAATGTAGTAGTTTAAGTATTTTATTTATCATTATTCTGTACTACAATAACATAATCTATTCTATTAACCTTCGACCTCCGGGTTACTAGGCAGCATTGGTGGTCAAGTGGTTAACGCGCTAGTCTGGTAATCCAGGTAGCATAGGGATCTGTTGGTTCGAATCTTACCCAGTCTATGAATTTTTCCTCATTAATTTGAGTATATGATCATGTAATAATAAGACTGAGGGTTAGTTGGTAGAAAATGCTTCAAGCATTAACCTCGTCGGTTGGTTACCTCCCACTAAAGAGTGTTATTTTTATTATTCTATCTATGTATGTATTTTTTTATTTGTGGTGAAGCACAAGGCCTCTTCGCAATTTTTGTGGGTAGCGCAGCATTACTTAGAGCCTCCTTTACATTTCGAATTATTCTATGACATTAATTTCTTTTTACTCTGGTAATGCCGCCACTGGTCGTTACTCATACAAGTAACTACTCATTTTTCCTCACGAGGTATGAGTGGACCCCGAACATCCAAGTACAGAGCAGAAAAATTCCTGCCCCGCTGGGGATCGAACCCAGGTCACCGTGTGTGCAATGCCTAGCGCGCTAACTCACTCTGCCACGGTGACTACTTTATTATTATTCTAACTATCTACCCAACAATACTAAGATCCTTGAACTAAGGATGTCATTATACAGAACCAGTGAATTTACTGGAAAATCATGGTAAGTAATTGAGTAAGTAAATGCGTGTTTCCACAGTAAACAGTCGTACTCCGTCATAATAGACTCTGCTCCACCTGTTAGAATTTACAAGCATCTATTCTATCTAACTACACTTGAGAGCAACAAAAGCGAATCAAACTTTTTCCTCCACCAAATCTGCGATATCTTCGAAATTACTATTTCTATCGAGTCGTATGATATCTCAAAATGTTGTAAATTTTGTTTTCTACAATTTCACATTTTGATTGTTAAAGAAAAACCTACCAGAAGCCTCAAAATTAAATTTTACTACAGGATGTCTAAAAAGAAGAAAAACATGATTTTTTTTATTTTTAACAAAAGACGTTATAACCTGAGAAATCAACAAGATTCATTCATAACAATGGTGAATCAGTATTTTGTGTTGCCTCTACGAGCTTTGATCACAGCATTCATTCGATTTGGTATTGAGTGGATCAAAGTAACCACAATTTTTTGGGGCAACCTCTCCCATTCTTCGGTGAGGGCGATCTTGAGCTCTGCTACAGTCTGGGGAGCCGGTATTCTGCCTCGAACACTTCATTTGAGTTGGTCTCACATATTTTCAATCGGATTGAGGTCGGCACTAAGAGAGGGTTAGTCCAAAGTGTCAATATTCTACTCACCCAAGAACTCCCGAACACAGTTTGCCACATGTGGGCGGGCATTGTCGTGCATTAGGAGGAACTGGTCGTCCATAATTTGATCGAGAAGAACCACATGGTTGTGCAGGACTTCAAGAAGCTGGAATTTAATCAAAGAGAACTTCAACTGGACCCAAACTCTCCAGAGAGCACAGGGAAAGGAGACAAAGATTCACCATAGAACACGTGGATTGGACACCCGAGCAATGGCGCTCTGTTCTCTTCACTGATGAATGCCGGGTGTGTTTGTTTGGTAATGACAGAAGGAAAAGAGTCTATCGAAGAGCGGGAAAAAGGTATGCTGAGTAATGCATCACAGAAACTGTCAGTTTCGGCGGTGGTTCCTGTATGGTGTGGGGTGGGATTTCAACTGAAAGGAAGACTGAATTGGTTTTCATCACATGCGGTGCGGGAGGTGACCTGAACAGTCAGCGATACATTGATAAGATCCTGCAGACCCATGTGGTTCCTCTCGCTCAAATTATGGGCCACCAGTTCCTCCTCATGCACGACAATGCCCGCCCACATGCGGCTAACTGTGTACGGGAGTTCTTGGATGAGGAGAATATTGACACTTTGGACTATCCCTCTCTTAATGCCGACCTCAATCCGATTGAAAATATGTGGGACCAACTCAAACGAAGTGTTCGAGGCAGAATACCGGCTCCCCAGACTGTAGCAGAGCTCAAAATCGCCCCCACCGAAGAATGGAAGAGGTTGCCCCAGAAATTGTGGTTACTTTGATCCAATCAATACCAAATCGAATGAATGCTGTGATTAAAGCTCGGGGAGGCAACACAAAATACTGATTCACCATTGTTATGAATGATTCTTGTTGATTTCTCAGGTTATAACGTCTTTTGTTAAAAATAAATGTTTTTCTTCTTTTTAGACATCCTGTAGTAAAATTTAATTTTGACGGCTTCTGGTAAGTTTTTTTTTAACAATTAAATTGTGAAATTGTAGAAAACAAAATTTACAACATTTTGAGATATCTTACGACTCGATAGAAATAGTAATTTCGAATATATCGCAGATTTGGTTGAGGAAAAAGTTTGATTCGTTTTTGTTGCTCTCAAGTGTATTATAAGGTTATAGTGGTGCATGTCAACTTCTATCATAGGCCGGTGCTAGGGAGCTGCGGAACTGCAGCACCCCCAGACGAAAAGGGGAAAAAAGTGTTTTTTTTTCAAGTTCTAGCTCTTACACAGAGAAAACCCATTAGACATTTCTAGAATAATTAATTTATAATTATAATGATTGGCATGGTTAACAAACTCAAACACTTTAGAGTAGTCACTAAAAAAGTGACTCTATAAATCCCATTTTAGTGTAGTTTATGTGGCAGCAACCTCAAAACATTTTCCGACCGGCCGCGCCTGGTGGTAGCTATACACCACACAAGGATCTATTATGCTATAGTCTGATGGGGGTACAACAATGCATGTCTAATGAAAATTACAATGATACTAGTGGCGGAGGGAGGGGGGGGGGGGGGGTGTTCAGAGTGGAAAATCTATAAGATGTATACGTAGGTATAGGTTAATAATTTAAAAAAAACCCTATATTGGAAGCTACCAATGCGAGAAATTATTGTTCAAAAGATTTTCAACCAACCAAAACTCGTCTCCGAGTCTTATTGATAACTCGAAAGTGTTAATCACTTTCGCGTTATCACAACTACTCAAACTCGCTTTAATAAATCTACGTTGAAACCGGGACTTGAACCACCGACCTTCAGGTTCCCAGTCCGCCGCCTTATCAATCAAGCTACTTAAGTCTGTTTTCATTTAATCTAACTGAAGTACAAATAAACTTCATCCAGATAATTTATGGAAGGTAATGAATTTATACCTTTTATTGCATTTTCACAAGACTGACTATTCTGACCCTATCCAAAAGTACCCTTTGCAAAAGCACGAAAAAGAAAAATATCCGATTCCCTGGGTATCGAACCCCGAACTCCGCCACTGACGAGCGAGTGCAGTCAGTTAGAACCGAGGAAATTCGCTTTCCCTGGCTGTCCGGACAGTTCCATTAGTTACCTACCTGATTCACTGTTGTCACTAGTGCCTTCGTAAGAACAAGACGGAATTTCGTAACCTACTCACTATAATGAATCGATTAGCGAAATCGATTGCCACGATCAATATCGAATGCGCGGATAAATCGACAAATTTAGCTTCATACTGACAGCTATCGAACTAAATTTTGTTATCATAATCAATTGCCACGATCGATATCGAATGCGCAGATAAATCGATGAATTTAGCTTTATACAGACGGATATCGAACTCAAGTTTGTAGTTTTTTTATAACAATTTTTTATAGATGTATTTTACTACAAGGTTTATAACAAAATTTGTAGTTTGTTATCATATTTGTTTGTTATCACAACCCGCGATATAGTAAAGTTACACTAACTCGCCTAACTGATACCTATTCTTGCCAATTTCAAACTGTCGATGTCGGGTTTGAGCCTGCGTCGATAGCTCATTCATTCGTCCACCGATGCTAAGTTTTGGATTGGTGACCATTCAAATTCGAACACTCGTAATGCTAGCTATTTCCGGCCTCTCTTATGCTGGGTGAGGTTAATTTGAGTATCTGGTTTGTGAGTTTCTAGCGAATGGAGGGTAAAACCCCCGTAGTCCTCTGATGTTGAAGTTGAAAGCGATTAAGTGACGTTAAACCCCCCAAAAAAGACTTGAGGGGGCCAGGACTTCGATTGTCATTGACCTCTCTTAAATGTTCTTTTAAATAAATAAAAAGACTTGAGATATCAAATTCAATTGTCGATTAATCGTTCAGAAAAGCGTCGATTAATCGTTTACCTCTCGCGTGACACAGATAGTGCATTTTTCCGTCAGCATTACGCGCGTCGTGTTTTCTGCTCAGTATTGGATTCCTCGTCAGTGTAGGGACATTATGTCTCTTTTCCGCGAGGTGTAATGGCGTGGCGGCCTTATATGGCCATGGATTACCTTCGAGATGGAACTTGGAAAAATTGTAAGATTTCTGGAATTGAGACGGTTGTGTCTCTTTAGCTTCTTTTTAGCTTCTGCTCTGCCATTGTTTAGAGACAGTTGTTTTTTTTTTTTAAACTTTTGCTCATCGCTTATTTCCTTACGTCTCTGCTTGGCTGAATAACAATTGATTGAAAATGCTTTCGTTCCAAATGGAAATGCTTCAATAGAAATGCTTTGAAAAGAAACTGTGCTTTGAATCAAAATCAGTACCTACTTTGATCGATAAGGCGGCGGACTTGCAACCTGGAGATCGATGGTTTGAGTCTAGCAAAGATTTAGTAAAGCGAGTTTGAGTAATTGTGATATCTCAATGTCATTAACATAAATATGATAACACACATAATTTGATGACTTTTATTTTTGTGCTTTGAAGATTGGAAGCTTGTTTCGATGTTTATTGATTGTGATCATCAATGCAATAGCCATACTTACTACTTCCTATGCCTACTGACCTTTGTGAAAGTAAGTAAGATTTTATTTGTGATGAAGCACAAGGCCTCTTCACAATTCCTGCCCCGCTGGGGATCGAACCCAGGTCACCATGCGTGCAATGTCCAGCGCGCTAACTCACTCTGCCACGGTGACTACTGACCTAATTGAAAGTATTAATTAATGAGAAAATACACGAATATAGTAGGGACATGATGAACAATTGGGTTGGGTGGAAGAGATTGCCATAGGCAATAACCCCGCCCTTTAGTTAGGACATATGTATATATTTTATTTATTTTTTTCTTGTTTATATTATTAATACTGTCAATTTTATATTTAATTTTTACCATTGTTTGTCTGTATATATGTTCTGCTAATAAAGAGTTTCTAAATAAATAAACAATTGAACATTCAGCAGAAGATAATTATATTGTGATGTACAAGAATCTTGAATAGGTTTAAAAAAAGAAGATAGAGTAGGTACTTGAGGTATAAGGCTATTTTTTTATAGTAATATCAGGACTTTAAGGGCGGAGTTAATAGACAAAATAGAGATCTTAAGTCATGACTTAGTTTTCCCCATCTAAGAAGCGCGCCATGCGGAAGGTCCCGAGTTTGATCCCCCGTGCCGACAAAAATTTGTATTCTTAATTTGATTAGAATTGTTTGTAAGGGATACCTTCCGGTGCGCTCGTGTTGACCCAGCACCTAAATGGGAAGTATTGTGTCACTTCTCGCCCATCAGAGGGGAGGCATACTACGGGATGGGCAGGCTACAACAAAGACCACAAGCGTCTGCAGTAGCTTCTGTTTCATGGCTACGAAATAAACAAATAAAATGAAACAAGACAATACGCAAAATAAAGACTTTTTAAATATGGGTTTAACGTCGCTTTTAACTGCATGATCAAAATGATCATATCACGACGGGGTGTTACCCTCCATTCGTAGGAAACTCACAAACCTGCTTGCTACCCACATTATCCTGAATCAGCCTGAGTGGGGCCAGGAATAGCAAGCATCACGAGGGTTCGAATTTGAATGGCGACCCAACCAGGTCCTTGCCTCGTTGGTCATATGTCCGTCCCGCGTTAGCTCAGTGTCCTAGACTCGCTGGTCGTTGCTTAACTTCAGTGTCTGAATGAAAACTGGTGTATTCAACGTGCTTTCTACGCTGAATCGTTCACTTTGCCTCCACCCAAACCAACTTGAGATCAGTCAACCTCTTCCTTATAGTTGAGGTTGGTTTGGTTCTGACACTCCTACTTCCATATTTTACGGCTGGATGCCCTTCCTAACACCAACCCTGCTAAGGGCGCCAACGATTAGTGTTATTGTCTTTTGGCCTGACAAGGCTGGTGCCGTCTTTGTTTCAACTTTGATGATAAATTTTAGCAGTATAAGTATAAGTAGTGCTTTATTTAGATTTAGACTGTCAGCGCAAGACACGTAGTCCTATTATGCCAACAGTATAATAAATATACAAGCACTGTAGTTTCTGTGAGGCGTTTCGCTTAATGTCTATTAATTTTCTTCTTTCAATGAAAGAATTTTTTTCTATTCTTTCGAAAATAAATGTCACATTAAAAAATTAATTGTATGTATTAAAATAATATAAATATAAAAATATATATATAAAAAAAAAATTGAGAGTAAAAAATTATCTTGTATGAAAGCAACAAACGCATTTGATTGTAAAAGAATTTGAAATTTTTCTAACTTCTCTTGTTATTTGTATTAATGCTTTTTAAATTTTTTCTTTCCAAATTTTAATTGTATCTAACCCTTCAACAGTAACCGTTTTTAATTTAAAACATTGTATTCCATTGTGTACGCCCGCCGGCGATCGAAATTTCGCTACTGACGGCTCCACCAAATACTTACAAATCAGTCCTGTATTTGAGGGTTTAAGGGATCAACGCTATTACATTTTTTGATACATCAAGCGGTTAGCCAAAAACGTCAAAATGTGGTTTTTGACGGATGGATTTTTATGTTTTTGGAGTTTTCGGCTAAGTAGTTGGAGATATTGAAAAATGTACGAGAGCTGACCCCCATCATTCACGCATAAAATACCCAATTAGGTATAGGATAGGTATAGGATAATAAAACTAACTGTCGGAACCGCTAGTGGCGGAATTTCAACCGGCCGGCGCGCGGAACGGCTGCCGTCATATTAGTAGTTACTTTGGTGTCAAAAAAGTTGCCCTTAAAAAAAAAAAAAAAAAACAGACCAAGACCCACAGAAGGGTTGAAAATAGTTGTCTTATTTGTGTTAATCACTATCGTGACGTCACAATATTGTTCGCACTGCTAAATTTTTACCGGACTTGGAAATCGAACCACCGACTTCCAGGCTACAAGTCCACCGCCGCGCCGCGCGCCGTATCAAATCCAAATCTTTTTATTTTCGTGTTTCTCAACATAAAAGTTGTTACACATGTCAGTTTTACAGTATCGATCAAGCTACTGAGGTCGGCACAGAAGGGTTAACGTAGATCTCATTTCGGAAGCGGTCTAGAAAGCAGAAGAGCCTCATCATTTATGACGTGGGAATGGGACACCCGTGCCAAAATATTAGCGTGGAATATAAATTGTGCGACATAAATGTTCTGCTAAATATCCGTGATGAATAGTATTCACAATATTATTATGTAGTGAAAATTTGCGAAAACATGCAGAGTGCAAATATGTTACATGACCTAATGCGAAATTCTTCCCGATATTATGACATTATATTATACCTATAAACCGACCTCAGTAGCTTGATCGATAAGTTGGCGGACTTGAAACCTGGAGGTCGGATGTTCAAGTCCCGGTTTCAGCGTAGATTTAGTAAAGCCAGTTTGGGTAGTTGTGATATCACAAAAGATGATCATCACAAATATGTAAAAATAAATAAATATTATACCTATAAGGTAGAGACAGTATTGTTTTCGGTAGGTTTTTTTTTTTTTTTTTTTTTTTTTTTTTTTGATTAACATATTAGCTGTCCAATGCATTTAACACGTTGAACACCATGAAACCCACCGCTGGGTTTCATGGTGTTTTACTGATGTTCCGTGAAAGTCACTGGTGGGTTTCATCCAGAATTTTCAAAACACACAATGATATTCAGTCACGAAACCTACCGGCGCGCGGCAACCTAAAGGGGACATAATTAAAAATCCCAATTTTGTCCCATGTACCTGGGGGGAAAAAAAAACTAGAAAAAAATCTCGGTGTTGAAAGTGTTAATAATTACCACTACGGGGGATTTATCCTGCATTCGCTAGAAACGTATACACAAACCAGCTGCTCAAAATAACCTCACCCAGCTGGAATGGGGTTGGGAATAGCTTGCATCATGAGCGTTCGAATTTGAATGGTCACCTATCCAAATCCTAGCCTTGCTGAACGTTGCTTAATCTCAATGACTGAACGAGAACTGGTGTATTCAACGTGATATCGACGGACGCTAGCGTGCTGCCTAAAAAACCTGCATCCGAGTTCTGGCCCGAGGCATGGCCTTATTTTTATTTTTCCTAGCCCTACTCTACACAATGAGGCATTGCCGTACAGCGTTTTAAGCCAGAACTCGGCGCGACAGGCCTCAATTTATTTTCAATATTCACCGTGGCAGACTGGAGTTGCGCACTATACATATAGGCTTGCATGCAGCCGACTTGGGTTCGAATCCCGGCTGGATAGAAAAAATTCTACTCTGTACTTTGAATGGTATATTCAACGTGGCTGAGAGAACAGCGCACAGGTAAGCGGGGTTCGAATTCCGGCGGGAAAGATTCTTTTTACTCTGTGAATCCAGAGATACCAGAGGTCGCGGGTTCGAAACCCAGCCGGGACATGACAAGTTATCCTCCTATTTGGGATTTTTACCACATAATAATACCTCTTGGGCTTACTGTTGAAATAATGGCGATATTATTATTATTACTTTGGATGCCCGGGTTACACTCATACCTCGTGAGGAAAAATGAGTAGTTACTTGTATGAGTAACGACAAACTCGGGCAGTATAAATTAGTGTCTATTATTATGTAGGAAGTTCACAGATAGCTATCTAGGTGTACTAATAAATAGGTAGGTTTTGTAGGTGTACCATGGAGATACCAACTCTAATTACGGCACAAGAAGTACCTAGTTTCTGCTGCTTGTGGTACAGTATGTCAAATAAAGCGTTCATTATGTCAACTTAATGAATCTGACCTCTCGAGTATGAGAGTAGCTGGTAAGAATTGACAGACTTTGAATATACCGGTGTTAATTGATTTCATACAGTGTGTCTCATAATAAAACGTTTTTTGTCAAGCAACAGTATAGTCACTGGTACACCTACAAAACCAATTTAAATTTAGATATAATTATATCCTATGTATTTCTTATATACTTCTATCTTCATACCTTCAATATTGTATCTTTCTATCATCTTAACCTATCAATAAATTGTAAAATGTCTAGAAAATAAGGAGACATTGTAATAAATAAAAAAATACCTAGTCACCGTGGTTGAGTAAGACATTATTGCTCGCATGGTGCATGGTGAGTATTGGTGACCTAGGTTCCCCAGCGGAGGAGGACTCTTTTCGCCCTGTAGGTGGATGTTCGGGGTCCACTCATACCTCGTGAGGAAAAATGAGTAGATGCTTTGATGTGAGCCACAACCAATAGCGGAATTATGGTCGCAACAAGATGTTCCAGGTTTTTCTTGTTTTCAATTTTAAAAGTTCAATTTTTGTTGGTTTTTTCCTTTTTTCCTATGGGGGGGGGGGGGGGCTGCTTGAACCCCCTAATCCCACCCTAGCGTACGCCAGTGTATGTCAACCTGATTTCAAAATACGTTCCTCAAAATGTGAATGTTTTCCTTCGTCCAGTCCACCCTGTATATCAATCTGAGTATATTATTATCTTAGTAAACAAACTTTAGCTCCACTTCTGTTTCATTTGCTTGTAATGATGCATATTCACATACGCTTATTTTGTGTTTGTTGTTGTTCTTCATGTTTCTGGTGGTTATTATTTTGTTTTTGATGGCGATTATAATTATGAGTTGTTTCTGATAATGGTAAAGTTGTTAATAATGTTGTTTTTGTTGATTATTTTGTTACTGTTGATAATATGAACGATAGTAATAACTCGTCATTAATATCATTCCGCACAATGTAGGTACGCTCTGTATTCATTACCGGTAAAACTGCAAATAGGTAATTAAAGACTGCATAACACACCTCCAACCATAATATTCCATGTTGTGTTTTCCATTAGTACTTCGTCCGTTTGTTCGTCCTTGTTCGTTTGTTTTCGTAAGTTTTCAGGGACTTTCAATTTTGATTTATTTTATTTTTAAAAAAATCTCCGGCTTTTATTATGTCTTGAGTTTTTCTTTTTATTGTGAAGACGATATTACATGACAAATTTTGGGTTTTACTTTTTGAAAGTCCATAGTAACTAATACCCATAACAGTGAAGATTCTGTACATAACATTTTTTTTAAGTACCTACTTAATTGAAATAAAAATCTAGGTAGTTTTGCTTTTAGTGGTGTAAAAGTGTGTGAATGGAGTCATAAATCTCACAAAGAAATGTTTATGTGGAGTAATGGAATTTCAAGATTCATCAATCAGTGCAGCATCAATCATTTAATTAGGTAGGTACCGTTTGAAGTACGTATTAGGTAAACGTATTACCTTCCAAAAAAGAAATTAATATAAATAATAATCTAAAATAACTTACCTACATACCTACTTTATAAAAATAATCTAACCTATCTAAAATAAATTATTATAAATAATCTGACACAGTATGTGAATAAAAAAGAAAATCCGCAAGCTAACGATAAACAATATTAGCTAAATGCAGATTTCAGCCTTGGATGAAAAATTATTATTATTATTTTTAAACAATATTTCCATTTATTTGTACCCATAAGACTCAATTACCTATTACAATAAAAAAAACCGCTTGTGTTAAGTTGATGAATTATGTCTCCTATCGATGTACATTATGTCTCCTTTTATATGTGTACAAAAAATCGTCGAAATCCGTTCAGCAGTTTCCGAGTATTGCTTGTTACAAGGAATGTATTTAACAGAGAGACCGACAGACAGACACAAAACCAAAGTTGCTTAGGAGGTTATGAAACGTCCAGAAATATCAAACAATATTTTTTTACAAAACCAAACAAAAATACTTCCTATTTCTATTAATATTAAAAATTTCTCGGAAGTTTTAAAAGTTAAATACTGTAAAAAGGTGCAGTATATTTTAAAGATTAGTAATTTTATCACATTATTTCAGTATTGTTACTTGAGATTTTTGTATGTTTTCTTATAGATATTTTTAATTATTGGGTACAGAGGAATCTGTAGAAGTATTTTGAAGACTAAAGTCAGTGAGTCATACTCGGGGATCATTATGTTGCAAATGTTTTTAAATTGAGTAAATGAGTATTGTTACATCTCCAATGCTGTTCAAAATTTCAATACACCTTTTAGAGTAAAAATATGAATACTTATTCCCAACTTATTATTCATCACTACATTCGTGGAAGGTAACCACCAGGCGAGGTTAATGCTCAAAAGCATTTTCTACCACCAACCCTCGGAGTCTTATTATTATGTGGTCACAAACTCAAATTAATGATGAAAAATTCATGCACTGGGTGGGATTCGAACCAATAGATCCCCAGGCTACCTGGATTACCAGACTATCGCGTTAACCACTTGACTACCAGTGCACCTATTACTCTACTTATTTTTTTTTTTAAGTGGGGTTTTAACGTCGTTTTCAACTGCCATGGTCATATCACGACGGGGTTTTACCCTCCATTCGCGGGAAACTCACAAACCTGCTACTCACATTGACCTCACCCAGCCTGAGTGGGGTCTGGAATTACTCTACTTAAGTTCTATATATCTTTATAAATTACAGTTAGTTATGTGCTTAGGTCCTAGGTTCTCAGGAATATCAGTGCAAGAAGGTCAAATTCATTACTAGGTGGTACGGAGTAGGTACCTACTCAGTTACCCAGCTCATTGATTGTAAATAATTTCTGTTCATACCTATTGACACTAATGTAAATAATTATGATGAATCACTCACTATCAATTTGAGGCGAGCCAGCTGCAGCGTCCATGGCACGTTGAGTACACCAGTTCTCAATCAGTCACTGAAGTTAAGCAACGTCCAGCGAGGACTTGAATGGGTGACCATTCAAATTCGAACCCTCGTGATGCTGGCTATTCCCGGCCCCACTCAGGCTGGATGGGTTATTTTGGGTAACAGGTTTTGTGAATGTTGCGTGAATAGAGCATTTATTTTGTAGGGCACACAAACACACGGACGCAACGACTATTGGCCGAAAACAACTTTTTTGGTATCCTGAGGCTATGATTCGTCCAGAAACTTGAATAACTGGGTAGGTCAAATTTTCAACGAATACACTACACTTTCCTTTATAAAAAAAACCCCCAGGTGGGCTATAAAGCCTGACCTCCGGCCAATATCTTCGGGCTAATATTTTCCACATAGTTTTAGTATACAACCTGGCAGCTCAGTTGAGATTCATAACTGTGGGTTTACTTCATGGGAATATGCAACTGTGGGTTTACTTCATGGGAATAGGTATTAATTGATTGTTCACTAGGTATTATTGATTTTCCTCATCAGATGCCCCCCCCCCCCCCCCCATAGCCAAAATCCTGGCCAAGCCCATGGTCTACTTACATCAGAGTCCTACCTGTGGGTTTATCTGACAGCTCATAAAGTTTAGTAGATGCCACAATTAGCAGCCTGGTTGTCCAGTCCAGATAATTATGTGTGTGTGGTATACCAGCGCTTGAGATTTGGGTGGCCCTTGAAGCCATAGCTACGTAATTATTCAGATGGTTAAAAATAAAACTAGGAAGCAAGTCTCTTTTATCTTCAACTTTACATAAATTAGGAATAACAAAGTTTATTTTATCTTGCAGTAGTTACTGTGGCGGAGTTAGTTAGCGCGCTAGGCTTGCACGCACAGTTCGAATCCTGGCGGAGTCGGAATTTTTCGGCTCTGTACTTGATTGTAAACTACCCCACACAACAAGAGGATATTATTTGAATAAATCCATTGAATAAATATTAAATTACTTTCCGGGAAATTTCTAATATTAGAAATCGGAAATATTGTGCTCGTTATTGTAAAAAAATAATATGTATGTAAGTATGATTTTATTTGTGTTGATGCACAAGACCTCTTCACAATTTTTGTGGGTAGCGCAGCATTACTAGATCTTCCTTCACTTTTCCAATTTTATTACATTAATTTCTTTTACTCTGGTAATGTCGCCACTGGTCATTACTCATACGAGTAACTACTCATTTTTCCTCACAAAGTAGGAGTGGACCCCCAACATCCAAGTACAGAGCAGAAAAATTCCTGCCCCGTTCCGGGGATCAAACCCAGGTCACCGTGCGTGCAACGCCTAGCGCGCTAACTCACTGGGCACCGGTTGTAAATAAAATATTTTTTTGCCGAATTTCAATTTTTCTTTGACCTTCTCGAGAAATATGAGTCATAGTTAATGAGAACAATTTATAAACGCACTAATTTTACTTTTCTAAATCGACTTAAGATTTTATTTTTTCATTAGGTAATATCTACTATGCGGGTCCCCTAGAATGGACCACTTACACATATTTACGTATTTACTGGTCCTATTGAAAGAGTCGTCGTAAGTGGATAAGTTGACTGCTCATAATTGTATGAGTTCTTTCTCCGTGCTAGTAATAAATAAGAGGGCAACCCCACCCTTACGCCACTTATATTAGACCACGCGTCTCATGTGTCAAAAAAGTGCCGATGGCGCGTACACCGGTTCTCTGAGGATCACCGAAGTTAACAAACGTTCAGCGAGGTAAAGATGCTGGCTGAAGTTAATGTGGGTAGCAGGTTTGTGAGTTTTCAGCGAATGGAGGGTAACACCCCAGTCGTGATATATTATGACCATGCAGTTGAAAGCGACGTCAAATCCAAATTAAAAAAGAGTGCCGACTTATTTTTTTTTGTTGCAAGTGGCCCATTGATCAAGAAACATAAAAGAAAACATAAATTGCCAACAAAGTGACAACCACGGTGAAACCTGGCAGGTATTTTCTCCCATTCAAATCACCTGAATTAAAACTCAATAAATCGTGAAACCCAAATTAAATTAAAAACTCAATAAAACTCCTAATATATGGCTCGTTGAAGGTGGTCCGGAAATGGACCAAATTTTTCAGTGAGAAGCTGAGAATTGTAAGAATTATCTCGTTAAGTAATTTTATGTTTTCAATATTCAATTCTTCTTGGTAGGTATTGTTTTTTTCTTTTTTTTTTTTTTTTTTTTTTTTTTTTTTTTTTTTTTTTTTTTACTGAAGTAGGTACCTACCTACTAACGTTGAGTAATTTAATGTCTTAAATGTTCATGTTAGTATTTTTGGTGTTGTTTTGTGTTCTTTTTTTTAAATTTGGATTTAATGTCGATTTCAGCTGTATGGTCATATCACGACGGGGGTGTAACCCTCCATTCGCAGGGTATTTTTGTATACCTGTTTAACCCCCAGTCAGACTTTTTTGTTACTAAAAAAAAAAAAAATCTTTCCATTCTTATTTCTATTTCTTCAAGTGCATTAACACTTTTATGTGCATACGTGCATCATTCTGGGAGAATAGAAACTATTCAGCATAAGGCTCTGAAAACCTTGGGAAGAAAAATGAGAGTAAGTGACCTATCCTATAGTAATCTTGAAAAATCTGCCAATTTAATGCCTTTATCAGTGAGGAGGGAGATGTACGACATGATCTACTTCCATAATATCCTTACCTCTAAACTGGATACTCCTGACCTACTGGAATCAATCAGCATCAATGTTCCTGGCTATGCTACGCGTTCCTCACTCCCATTTCGACCTCCTTTCGCACGAACAAATTATTTACAGAACAGCCCTTTGATAAGATTCCAGCGGTCGGCTAACATGATCAAGGACCACATTGACCTTTTCTGCACTTCCTCACAAGAAGTGAGGTTATTCTATAATAATCAATGTTTTACTGACCTTTCCTCATAGATACCACCTTTCTTAATCTTTTATCTTCTAGTCTAATTTTTTTTTTTTTTTTTTTTTTAAGTGGGGTTTAACGTCGCTTTCAACTGCCATGGTCATATCACGACGGGGGTTTTACCCTCCATTCGCAGGAAACTCACAAACCTGCTACTCACATTGACCTCACCCAGCCTGAGTGGGGCCGGGAAAATTTAGTTCCACTACAAACTTTAAGTTCCTCTTCGATCTAGTCTTTATTTTGTTTTTACCTGTATGTTGTTGTGTTTTTTGTTTTTTAACCAACAATAATTTTTTTTTTTTTTTCATGCCAAGCATATACCTTAACTTTAGTATAGCATTAGAATTAGATATTTTTCATTAGATTTAGATTTATAATAGGTATTAAAATAAGATAGAATAATTATAATTTCATTAGCTAGGGAACCAATTTAATGTAATAGTTGGAAAAGGATCTTTTGTAATCCGTTTATTGTAAAATAAATAAAAAATAAAAAAAAATTTATGAAACATATCAAGTAATTGCAAAATATCTTATCTCCACATCATAGGTAGCGAAAAAACTCAAACTGCATTAAAAGATACCATTGACATTTCGAATTTGGCACCTTGTCTACTGAGCACTAGTGATGACTAGTGCCAGACACACCAAGTTATATTTCCTTAAAAAGACTGTAAAATATGTAAAAAAATATCTTGTTCACATTCTTTTATTACTCTCTGGTTCAGTAGTCACCATGGGTCAACTTTGACGAAGATCTTTTCAAGCGAATCGATTATTTTCTGCCTTTTTTGGACATATCGATAGTATCGATTTGATTGCAAATATGACATTTTTGAAAAATACCAAATAGTTAAATACACTTGATTGCACAAGCCAAGGAAATAACTCAGGGCCTTACGTCATGAAGTGTTTTTGGATTAAAAAAAAAAAAACTTATTACTCAAATACACGGTAACTCCCCCGTTGTGATATAAACCTGGATATAAGAGAACAAATTTCAGGTCCACTACATTTCTATAATAATAATAATATCGCCTTATTTATACTGGCCGATTAGGACTATTAAAGTCCCATTATTCCAGCAGTAAGCCTAAGACATATTCTTATGTGGTAAAAATCCCAAATGGGAGGATAACTTGTCATGTCCCGGCTGGGTTTCGAACCCAAGACCTCTGGAAACTCTGGATTCACAGAGTGCCGCCTTTACCACTGAGCTACCGGGACAGACAAGTATAAGATAAAGTAACCTCTTTAAATAAGATAAATAATTTTCAGTGACTCTTTATAAGGTAAAGTAACTTCTTTATAAGAGAAATAATTTCCAGTTACTCTTCATAAGTTAAAGTAACCTCTTTATAAGAGAAATAATTTTCAGGTACTCTTTATAAGGTAAAGTAACCTCTCAATAAGAGAAATAATTTCCAGTGACTCTTTATAAGATAAAGTAACCTCTTTATATATATGAGAAATAATTTCCAGTGACTCTTTATAAGGTAAAGTAACCTCTTTATAAGAGAAATAATTTTCAGTGACTCTTTTTAAGGTAAAGTAACCTCTTTATAAGAGAAATAATTTCCAGTGACCCTTTATAAGGTCTCTTAATAAGAGAAACCTGGATACAAGGTTCCAGGTTTGACTGTATTATCTTCCTGCCATCGTTACCAAACACAAGAGCCCCACAGATGTTTGGGTGACTAGGGAGATAGTGCTTGCACGAATACACAAGTACCTAATTGTGTTTATTGCTGAATTATCCATCAGTGTTTATTGCATTCAGGTGATGTAAAAACGTGCCCATTAAAGTTTTATCGGAAATATCGGAATGGGAACCATAGGATGTTCTTTTTATTCAACGACTTCATTAAGGAGAAAGTGAACTGGCCACTCAAGAAGCGTCAAAGTAGAGATCTTTTCTTGTTTTTTGACTTGGGCACTTTAACCAATTATCAATATGGTCGTTCGTGCCGGTAGAGATCTTTACTATGTACCTACGAGATCTTTACTATTCTCGTTTTAGCCAAGCCAGCCTCCGTGGCGTAATGGTTGTGACTGCTGCCCGCAGTCCACAGTGCCCGAGTTCGACTCCCGGTTGGGGCAGACTTTTTGACGAAAATTCTGTTCCATTAATGCAGGACCAACTCTCTGGGACATTTGGCCCTTTTTTACTGTCTATATTTTGAGATAAAACTTTTTAGTTTCCTTTTCAAACATTTTCTTCTGATAAAAATTTAATTTATATACCTATTTAGTGTTTAAAATAATATTATTTCTTTATGTTTTAACTGTCTCATTATGTAACACATTGTTATTTATGTATATTTTGATTTATTGCCGTTTAATAAACAAAGATAAAATCATATAAAATGTAAATCGAATAAGAAGGTCTCAATGGTCTCATACCTAAATCGCTGCACAATGCACATGAGCGTTGAAATAAAACTGAATTTGCTATTTAAAATTGTAATTTTGATTCGTGTAAAAAACTAGGAATGAGAAGGTTATGCAACCAGTTACATTTCATGTTTACCTATATGTATAGTCCTAGGTACTTACCAAGTAGTTGATATTTAAATTCTCTGCACTTATAAGGACATTTAAGGTCCTCCTAACTATTTGTTTAAGGTCCTTTAAATAGACTCTGAAAATCACTGTATTTATACTTATGTTGAGGTATTTTTTTCTTCTTTTTCAAAAACAAGGTAAACACCAGGATCGTTATTATGCACAGTTGATTAACTAGGTATCTATTATTTAAAAAAAAAATTCTCAAAGTGTGTTGATGACGAGAGATTATCCAACCTCTTTAGGACAAACGAGTTGGTGCCTCATGATTAGTGTTTCACAGCCCTATTTATTTTATAGCCATAAAACAATAGCTACTTTTTACTTTCTTTTACCTAAAAGGTATAAAAAATAGTGTTTTTGGTCGGGTTTTTTTTAGACGCTTGCACTCTCTGTTATAGCCTGTCCTGTCCCGTAGAATGTCACACACTACTTCCCATTTAGGAGGTTTCCCTTTCAAACATCTGCTATCAAATTAAGACCACAATTTTTTTCTGTGAGCTTTTGAATTCTTCATAGTACGTTTTGTCGGTGGCGCTGAAGTCAGACCCGAAATGATGTACGGCAATGCCTCATTGTGTAGAGTAGGGTTAGGAAAAATAAATACAGGGCCATGCCTCGGGCAGGAACTCGGGCACAGCCACTTTTTGTAAAGGAAAAACCCTTTTCTGTTACATTACATTTTTGACTCACTGAAACCGAACCTGTATTTTTATGGTTAATACGTCTGAGTAATACATCGTATCAATCCTACCTATATGGAATTTTGCTATTTTTGTTTGTTTATTTTATTGATTATTTTATTGGTTTAGTTTTTGCTAGATTAGTTTGCAAATCAAATCTCTTCATTTGATTCACACCCTCATCACCCTTGCAGATTTCAGTTTTAAAACATTTTTTTTTTCCGATCTGGTTCGTTTTAGATTTTAAAAAGATTTTCTAAGATGGTGAATTTAATGTAGGTATTGGTTCTCTATAAAAGTTTTTCCCAAGTATTTCCTTCTTACTAATATAATGTACGAGAGTGACTTTTGTTCTAGTTAGGTAAATCATCTGATTGGATATGATTGAGGTAAGACAATCTATGGGTAATTAATTACGTCTGTTAATACCTACTTAAAAACACATTTCATTTGAACCAGATATTAAAAAAAAAATCAATAATAGAAAAAAAACATCAGCTTTTTATTTTTCTTCTTTAAAAAAAAAAAAAAAAAAAAAATGGTTTAACGTCGCTTTCAACTGTCATATCACGACGGGTATATACCTACTTGCATTTCCTTAAATCTTTCACTGTATTCATTATATTTTATAAAATGCACTCTCTTGACGTTTTATTTTAAAATGTACTTCATTTGTATTTAACAATCAATAAACCATATTATCTTTTATCTAGTGTACCGCGAACATCCAACGCTGGGGATCGAACCCAGATTGTAATGCCTGATCATGTGTCTCCTCACTTTGAGAATTGTTATAAAGCCATACGATAAAATAATAATAAAAATGTAATGCCTAGCACTTTAACTCACTCGGCCACGGTGACTATTGGTATAATGAAGGTAGGTATTCGATATTTAAAAAGGTAACATCAGAACGTCATATTCTTTAATATCACTGAGGTAACTATGATGAGGGGTAACGTATATTACCCAATAATGGCAATAATATAATCATCATTAGCGGCCATTATAAAGCAACAATATCGATTGTCTGAAGACTCTTAAGTGAAATGTAGTAAATTATAAATAGCTAATCTCATTCCGCTCTCATCTTGCAACTTGAGCTGCATGCCATGCGAATTCTTGAGCTTTACTTAATCTCAAGGAATCAGTGACGGATGGTGGCTTTATTATTTTCTAGTAGGAAAAAGTACAAAATATTTATTAATTTATTTATTTACACTTTTTTTTACAAAACAATCATCAACACAAATTAATAACAATATTTTTTTTAAAAAAAAACTTAGAAGTATGTGCAAAAAAAAAATAGGATCAATATTATTTTTTAATTACAATTGTTTTGTAATCCGGGGCGAAGTTAATGCCTAAGGCATTCTTTGTCACTTAACCCTGGCTTTTGAAGTCCAATGAATCGTAAGCCCTTGTTTGCTTTCAGCTAGAAGCTGGCTGCTGACATGAATAATTGAATATTTAGACTTGTTCATGATATAGGTACATATTTACCTACTTTGAAGCAATTTTTTTGTCGCCTCTGGGATTCGAACCCGTGACCTTTCGTATGGCAAGCGAGCATCTTACCACTGAGATAATCACACCGTATTAATCAAGTTCCATACCTTCTTTCCTTCTGTAATACCTCTATGTCTTACGTATCCGACATCAGTAGCTTGATCGATAAGTCGGCGGACTTCTAACCTGGAGGTCGTAGGTTCAAGTCCCGCATTTCAGCGTAGATTTTGTGAAGCGTAGATTTAGAGATTGGGTAGTTGTGATATTACGAGAGTGATTAACATCACAAATATGAGATTTTTTACTTCTGAAGTAGGTACTACCTATATTGTGTTTGTTTTTGTAAAAAAAATAAAATCTTTTTGCTCCGATTTTTTTTTTAACTTCTTATGTTTCTCATAATCCTGCACTGGATTGGTTCATCCTTGATAATAACACAAAGGATTAAGATGATATCCGCCGCTGTCAAGCGTCTGTCATTCCGGCCATTCCAGTCCGGTTACATCACCTCGCCTGATCCGGGTGATCCTGCTAATTGAAACGCTAAGACTTGTGGGACTTTTTTCATGCAATATCGGAACTTTCTTCATTCGTTACAAACAATTTCATGCAACAAAAAACAAAAACTCAATGCATCAACAAAGAATTAGAGGTCTATCAACTCGTACCCTGAAGTAATGTAACAGTTCCAGGGTACTAAGATTAGAAAGAGAGTCGGATGTTTAGTGGGTATGGTACATTGTTTTCAGTGCCTAAACCTCACGCTGTGCACCAGAGCCAGAGATGGCCCTGGTGTTCGTCTTGAATAGCAAAAAGATCGACCTCCTCTCTAAAAAGAAGAAAAAAAGAGAGAGAGAAAAAAAAAAAAAATCAACAAAGAAAATTTTCTTAGTTACGCGTGACTCTTGTGTACAACAATCCCAAGTGACGTTTGAAGAAATATTAAATTTGTAAAAAATATAGTAACCTCTTCGCGCCCAACACCAATTTTTGTTTTGTAGTACAAAGTGACCGGTGGCCTCGCCCGAGGACAAACATTTTATGCTACTTGGTAGTATAAATTTTTAGCTTGGGCACTTAGGACTATAAAATATAATTATGTCCTCTTACGAGGACATTGGGCGCGAAGATATTTCACTTGTGGATTTGTAAGCGGAGATTTCCGTAAATTTCCCCTCTTTTAAATATGTCCTTACTAGACGCCAAAAGGGTTCATAATGACAACCTACATCTCGACCATCTCGTTTATCTATTGGACTTATTTTTTTTTAAAAATGCCAATGTAAAGCCATTGTGTAGTAAAGCCATTATATTAACATTTGTAAAAATTTAAATTACAAGGTATTGAATGAGAGACAAATGAAAGAATGTGAGACAAAAAAAAAAAAAAAAAAAAAAAAAAAAGAGAAGAGATTGAGAGAAAATGTTATTGATTTAATTTTTATTATTTAATTAATAAAAATTAACATCCCTCAAAAAGTCATGAAAATAATATTGCACCACACTATACGCTCCTCAATTGCAATTGTAAGATCTCACTTATATAGATGAAAAGAAAATATCAACAATCAACATCAACACAATAAATATTATAGAAGAAGTCGAATTGAAAATAATTGGAAACTAGTCAAGAAATGTTTAATGTTTTAATTAGTATATTGTTTTAAAAAGTTTTATAAGGTATCCTTTGTCATATGGCAACCTGTTGATGTACAGGAAGGTTGAAATATATATAAGAAAAATATAGGAATGTCTGTTTATATCTGTATAGTGTATATGTTTATAAATAAAGCTACAACTACAAGTTGTGAAACATGTTCAATAAAAAATAATAATAATCATATTATTTTGTTTTAATCAGTGGTGTTATATTATCACAATTATTCAAACTATAGCTTTACTAAATAGTTGCTTAACATGGGACTTGAACCACCGATCTTCAGATTGCAAGTCCGCCACCTTATCGATGAAGCAACCGAGGTTGGTTATAATTATGAAGTATAAATTTAATATTAATTTTCAAAGAAAGCAACGTCCAGCGAGGTTAGGAATTGGATGAGTGACCATTCACATTCGAACCCCAACCAGCCTGTCATAGGCGATCGATAAGGCGGCGGACTTGTAACCTGGGGCTCTGTGGTTCAGCGTAGATTTAGTAAAGCGATTTTGAGTAGTTGTGATATCGCGAAAGTGATTAACACAAATAAGATAACTTTTCAAACCAAAATAAATTCTATAAAATGTTTTCTGTATCGCAAAATTCCCCTCATACGTTATTCACATGACCCCGTTTCTTCAAGTATTTTCAATTTGCAATGATTGCAATTCTTCAAATCCTTGCACTTTTGTATAGATAATAAATTAATTGACGATAATTTATGATCGAAACTTTAAATTACTGGATTTTTCAAAGCTGCAAAATAGGTATTTCAACTTTCCTACAGTTGAATAATTCAATATTGGAACTAAATTTACTCGCAATAAAAGATAGGAACTCGTAAAAGATATTTACTAAATATTTGCAATGTTTTTTTTTATATATTATATATTTATATATGTCATGTATTTATAATATGAACCTATATACAATGCATCTATTAATCGATTATGTTGTAAATAGCAGTGGTAGCGGCAGTAGGTATATACCTATACCTATCTACTTATTTGGGAACTCTACGAGTAAATCATTATTCTTATCTCGTAAATGACAGGATTTTTGAGCGGTGACCTTTCCGCTACGCTCGATCAGTTTAACCTCTGAAAAGTAAATTAATGAAGGTTTAAACAGCATAAGAATTGATTCGCAACCATTAGTAATTGCTATCATTGTTACCTTGATTGTTTAACAGAATTAAAAGAGTGGTCTATAGGTTCTATGCCATATATCAGTATGGCGAGGTAAACTTAATGATAGATGACATTGGGTTCTGAAAATTGATCAAAGCTTTCATGTATAATTCATGCATTTATTAATTTCAGATTAATAAAATAACTGTCATTGAGTGCTTTACAGGTACCTGGGTAATTGCTAAATAAATAATGAATTAATTGAACAGTTTTAATGAACTGAATTAGGAAGGCTGTCATAAAATTCCCACCGTCTACTGTTGATCAGAAAAAGACTTTCAAAATGACCAGAAGAAGAATATTTTCATCATCATAGGGGGCATCATCGTGTACGATGGTAGCCAGACAGTGGAGGAATGACTCAGCACTTCTACCACTGTCTTTACAAGGAGGCTAATAATTGACAAGGGCCCCCAGAACCAAGCCAATGTTGGTCTACTCCCTGTTTTTATTTTCGGTACCTACATTTTACAAACATGAAAAACTTTACATAGATGTACCTATTGTACCATGCCTGGTTATTACATACTTTTATAAGAAGAATTAATTTAGAAATACACCGGTCAAAGTCTCTTTAATTATTTTCTATGTAACAAATAAACATGTCGTCTTCTCAACGTCCAGGGTGGTGAGAACATCAATTGGTGACCGTTCTAGTTTCGAATCCACCCACTCAGGCTGGTTGAGGTTAATTTGAGTAGCTCAGTTGTTTGACAAGAGGCAGGCGCGGACGGTGCTAAGGAGCTGCGGGATCGCAGCATACCCAGGTGAAAAAGAAAAAGAGAGGATTTTCTCAAGTCCTAGCTCGTACACAATGAAAACTATCACACATTTCTAGAGTTAATGCACAATTATTATATAAAATAAGATTGGCATGGTAAACAAACTCGAACTCTTATATTTTGAGTTATCTATACATACTGAAAGAACAACTCTATACATTCGATTTTAATCCCGTTTATGTGGCAGCACCCCCAAAACATGTTTTTCTCACCGGCTGCGCTTGGACCAGAGATTGGTTAGTACAGGGTGCGGCGCGGTTATGTCCCATTTTGAATCGCTTAGTGTGAAGCCGCACTTCTAATTAGACAAGTTCAAACAATGTTAGAAGATACACAAACTACTAATTTTTTCGATTCAATTTAGCTCTATTGTCAAAATGATTTTATCAAAGCAACAGAAAGCTTATTGCGTGGAGAGTTATTTTTCGAAAAATAATTGTATCGTAGCAGTACAGTGGGAGTTTGACATTGCACACCAAACTGTATGACAAAATATGCGTTATTGGAGTGACAACAACCCTAGGGAACTTCATGAAAACTCCCTCCATGCAGATCGAGTTACAGTTTGGTGTGCAATGTCAAACTTCCGCTGTACTGCTACGATACACTTATTTTTCGAAAAATAACTTTCCACGCAATAAGCTTTCTGTTGCTTTGATAAAATCATTTTGACAACTGAGCTCAATTGAATCGAAAAAATTAGTAGTTTGTGCATCTTCTAACTTTGTTTGAACTTGTCTAATTAGAAATGCGGCTTCACACTGGGCGATTCAAAATGGGACATAACCGCGCCGCACCCTGGCTCAGTCGTGATAATATATGACCATGTAAGTGGAAGCATCGTTTTTTGTGATAATCACTTTCGCGATATCACACCTACTCTCTCATTACTAAATCTTTGCTGAACTTAGGACTTGAACCACCTACCTCCAGTTTTCAGGTCCGCCGCCTTATCGGTCAAGCTACCAAAAACAAGCTACTAATCAAACGAAAATCTTCTTTGTTCCAGAAGTAAACATCTCTCATGAAGAATCCGCAACGCCCCGTACACCCACCCCACACACGCCCCGCCCATAATGTCGACCAAAACCACGCCCACCGCCCCCGAGGTGGTCAAACTGACGGAAAAACTGCGCAAACTCAAAGCCGAGCATGAGTTTGCAGTTCAGAATCTCAACGATCAAATTGCGACCCTCAAGAGCGACCTTGAAAACGAACGAACCGCAAGTCGGGTCTTGACTCGCGGCCACAGGACTCACCTCAAGGAGGTGAGGGACGAGGAGGGGAGGAAGTGCCGCAGCCTGGTGGAGCAGATACGAGCTCAGTAAGTATTAAAAAAAAAAAAAAAAAAAAAAAAATGAGCGTTACATAGCCTTTTTACTTTCCCTATCCTATAGTGCCAGCGGCCAGCATCGATGGAATGCACCGGTCCTCGTAGGGTCCCCAAAGTTAAGCAACTAACATCCAGCGTGGTGATGCTGGCATTCCGACCCAATCCAGGCTGTTCGAGGTTTTTGTGCGTAGCAGGTTTGTGAGTTTCCTGCGAACGAAGTGTAACACCCCCGTCGTGATATGAGCATGCATTTGAAAACGACATTAAACCCAAATTAAAAAAAAAAACCTATCCTTTAGAAGGGAAAGTTATGGACTCACCAAATATATCGTAGCTATGAAACAGGAGCTACTTTAGACGCTAGTGGTCTGTGTTGCAGCTTGCCCATTCCGTAGTATGCTTCCCCTCTGATGGACGAGAAGTGACACAATACTTCCCACTCAGGTGCTGGGTTAACTCGAGCGCATCCCTTGCAAAGAACTGTAACCCAATTTTGAATACATTTTTCTTGTCTGCTCTGTCATTCGAACCCGGGACCCTCCACAGGGCAAGGTTTCGGGATGAGATATATTATGCAAGTTTGACTGGTTATCCCCAGTGGCATGATGGTTACCCTCATTGGAGGAGTTTATTCATAAATTGAATTGGCACTACAGTCGAACATGGATATAGTAGGTGGCCACAACGAGCAGTGTGAGGACCCTGGGCTTGGACCCTAGACCTTAGACCCTGGTCCCTACACCTAGATATAGACGATTTTCAAGACTCCGTTTTTTAAATTACATGTGGTTAGATTGTTTTGCGTTATACTGGGATAAGAGCGTTATACCCTAGACCTAGACCCTAGACCTAACCTAACCTAACCTAGTGCTCCGGATATAAGAGGCACGTCGAGATCAGAGAACAAATTCCAAGTCCAATTTCCGCTTTATAAGGGAAAATGTCCCTTTATATAAAAAAAAAACTTGGTCGCCTCAGTTCTCTTATATCCAGATTCATCTGTATTTGATTGTGTATAAATTATTGATTAAGCTCTTGCAGTAATGAATATGTATGCAACCTCAATTAGTGCACGAGTCTGGTAAGTCTGAGGTAGCGCAAAGTTCCATGGTTAAAGGCCAAATTATAGAACCGGATTTTTTTTTTTTAATTTGGGTTTAACGTTTCTTTCTATATGGTCATATTGGTCATATCACAGGATTAGATTTAATCTAAGTGGACACTATTTCTTTACTCGGGGTATAGTGCGCTGTGATTGGTTGAAACTTTGACTTGAAGGCTTAGTCTGGCTTAGTTTGATTTTAATTTATTTATACTTGTATTTCATACCTACCTAAAAAAAAGTTTTTTCTCTCGGTAAAGCTGTTAAACCAGGTACCTAGTATTTTAAATTCAACAAGTTTTTCAAACTTTGAAATACTTGCTTTTTTCTTACAATTTTGAAACACATACGAAACAGTGCCTTTCCCTTGTTTCCAGATTGAACTTAAAGTTTAAAGAAGAAATCGAGAAAGAGAAGAAACGACTGACGGATAAATATCAAACGAAGAAAAACCAAGCACAGCTAGCAGGATTTCCAAAATATTCAAGGTAAGCTATTTCTATCTCATGACGTGAAAAATTATTGTTATCAAATAAGTATTGTTACCATAATAATTTATCATTTAAATGTATCGTTAAATAATTGATCTTTCAAGTAAATGAACTAAATAATTTTAAATAATAAGTAATCGGAAGAATTTGTATATAAAAAAAAATACTCCGATTTTGTTCTCTTCATATTTCTGGACATGACCTCCTGGTTTTATCTAGTACTCAGTTCTTTAGAAAAAGAAAAACAAGAACAATAAATAATTTTATAAATAAAACGTTTTATTTAAATAAAACACTGAAAAAATGTACCTAAACTAACTTAATATTATCGACTTATTACACAGAATGCACTTTTCTTTAATGCTTGGCGTATTGCATACATATATTTTTACGAATAAATACCAGGCGTTGAAATATAATTAAGTGGACCAGCAATAATTTTGAGGATAAAAAATTTATATACGAATATGTACCTATAATCTACAACACCTTCATGAATTTCAAACAATGGTGTAGGTATTAGGATGTATGTCTGTTGATCTGTTTTAACGGCCCAAACGGTCATACATATTATTATTATGTTAAAAACCTGAGGATAGACAAAAAAAAAAAAAAAAAATCAAAAGTAACAACAACAAAAAAATACGAGTATCTTAAGTATACTAACTTATGTATACATCTTAACAAAAACTAACAATTAAAAAATGGTTTGCAAGATTTGCTTCGGTGGCCTACACATTTAACCCTTATAATTTTACTATTATAAAGTAGGTATAGGTACAAATTTAAAATTAATAATCCCCAAACCTCACCGGAGACATGTTCTTAAAGTTCTACGGTAATGCCTTTCCCCAGAATCGGGCCTGAGACCGCTCGTTACTCATAATTCAATAAAGGATCTTCGAAGTCAGGTAAGCAATACTCATTAAACTGACAAAGACTGACCGTTATGATTTTAAGTGCTTCACTTTAATAGCGTACTTTCGTCCTCTGATTGAATAGTCATGGACACTTAAGATTGTCCTGAGCACTTACTGATAGTTCTGGAGTGCCGTAAATAATATCATAGTGGACAGAAGGACCATAATGTGCCGCATTATTGTTGCAGATTACCCGCATAATAGCCCGCACACTCAGCTAATAATAAATGAAAGTATGTACAAGGTTTCACTAGAGCCAGCGTCGATGATTATTTTTATATCGTATGACATTCACAAACTTTAATAAGTAAATGAAATCAACAAAAAGACAACAATTACGATAGAAATTAATAGGTAAAAGAAACTCTTCAAATTTTCATTAGTAGAGCATAAAATAATGTGTTTCTTTGTGTTGTTAGATCACAATTTTAGTGAGAAGCGCGGAATTGTAGGACTTTTCCATACCTTTAATATCCCAATATATTATTTTTATTAAACATATTTGATCAAGTTTTATTTACAAATAACATAGAATATACATATACATTATACACACATAGGAATTAAAATTAACAAAACAAAACTTGATCAAGGGCGGTGCTAATGCCAACGGCATTCTCTTCCAATTTTTTATTTTTGCTTATAATTCTGCCACTGGTCGCTGCTACCATTAAAGCAGCTACTCATTTTTCCTCACGAGGTATGAGTAGACCTTGAACACCCAAGTACAGAGCAGAAAAATTCCTGCCTCACTGGTTATCGAACCCAGGTCACCGTGCGTGCAATGCCTAGCGCGCTAACTCACTCGGTCACGGTGACTACTTTTGTAGAATATCTCAATTGCATCGGCTTGGGTGAAGAGAAAATCCTTGAAGTCTCCCTTGTAAGATCTGATAGGACATTCCTGTACCAGCGTCGAAGGCATATTGAATTCACAAGTTCTTGTTCTGTCACTGAAGTTAAGCAACGTTCAGCGAGGTTATTATGAAACAGGATTAGTGCATCTAAGCCGACCCTTAGGTTTTATCAGATTGAAGACCGATAGGTAATCTTAGATAAGATTATCTGTCACGAAGGCTTGTTAGAGCTTCGTTACATGTTTACAAATTTTCCAACTTTTTATTTTTCAGAAGAAAAAACTCAGGTGCCATAATTTTTTCTCTCTCTTATGATTTTATTTTTTATTCAAGACCCTGTGTTATTGAAATTCATCGAAGAGAGCCAGCGTTGATGGCGCGTTCAATGCACTGGTTATCGTAGGATCACTGAAGTTAAGCAACGTCCAGCGAGGTGAAGACTTCGTGTAGCTGGCATTTCGGCCCAGGCTGCTTGAGGTTAATGTGGGTAGCCGGTTTGTGAGTTATCTGCGAATACACGGTAACACCCCCCGTCGTGGTATGATCATGCAGTTGAAAATGACGTTTAACCCAAATTAAAAAAAAAAAAAAATATGGCCAATTATGGACACAATACTTCCTAGTGATTGTTTCACATTGTATACACGAGGCAATTTTGAGATTTTATACTAAATCACTTGTATCTCCAAAACCGCTAAACCAATTTTCTTCAAACCAATTTTCCTGCATTCTAAATTCTACAAAAAATTCTGTATCGGCAAGCCGAAGATTTACTATAATATTAGAGCTAAATGATAATTAATTAAAAAAAAAAAAAAAAAAAATACAAAAACAAACACAATACCTGCTTCCGTATTCTAAAATTAGAAATTTATCGTAAGAAAAAAATTCAAGAGATCATTGAACTTTTATCTGGTGAACGCAATTTCCGGAGCAAATGTCAGGTAACCAATTTTATTCATGGCAGTATTTCGTCCCTAGGCTCTAATTCAGTTGGAATTTTCAGGAAATGCCTGCTGATGTGCCGAAATAATTTACAAATTGTTCTCTCACATTCACCTAAGTAAGCTACATACATAATTATTCATAAATGTATGGGCGTAATAAACGTATTAAACACACAATAATTATACGGGGTCCATAAGAAAAAGGAGTCACTAGAAATATATCTCGAATTTTGAAGGTAGGTTTAAAATTTGGAAAATGGTAAAACAAGTCTATCAAGGGGGATACAAGTTAAATACGGTGCACTGGTAAGTCAAGTGGTTATCGCGCTAGTCTGGTAATCCAGTTAGCGGCCATCCGTTGTTTTGAATCCCGCCCAGTGCATGAATTTTTCATTATTAATTTGAGTTTGTGACGAACTGATAATGAGAATTGGAGGGTTAGGTGGTAATGCTTTGCTTTGACCATTGACATCGCCTATTGGTTACCTTCCTTTAAAAAGTGTTATTGTTCTTGTTATTATTATAAGGATAGCCCCAGGGGGCTCAACTTCGAAATCTTAGTTAAACTATTTTTCAGAAATGTCTCACAAGCAAGGTGTGTCTACTATGATTCAAAAGCCTCTGCAACAGATAAGATAACAAAACTCAGCAGAATAAAAATGTCCTCATTGATATAATGGTACACGTGTTTTGTCTAGACATTTCAAAATGCTCCTTCTTTTGGCGGACCCTGTATATTCTGTACAAATATGTATAACTTTAGATACAAACAGATCCCATTTCTAAATGTATGGATAATTCACTAGACTGAACTTGAACACCAAATAGTTATAAACCAACAATACTCATTTAAATATATAATACCAATGTACAATGTACATAGTAAACCATATTTATATAGATACCATAAAGCGCATATTAAATCAGAAGTGAATCCGCCCGGGGGATTTCAAGTTGCTGGATAAAATTTCACACGGTATCGCGATCTGTTTACATGGCTGTATACAGTGTATACGAGTATAATATACATTGTACATATATTTGTATAATCTCACTCGATCTATTTATCTATATAATTTTTCATCACACATTGCAACCTTCGGCGCAAATCATAGTTTTCTAGTAGAAAATTTGCCTCAAGCAGACTTTACTTTAAAAAATGTCTGCAAAATAAGTTGGGTTGGTAACTTTAGAAAATAAATTACAATAAACTTTACGTAGAGTTTCCAGAAAATTACCAACTTATGAGGGGCTTGTATCCGGTGGTTATATACCACTAAAGAGTGTTATTATTACTATCCCCCACCTTTTCTTTCTCTCTATAGTTGCCTTTTATTGCTTGATCTCTCTCAATTTCTCTCTTTCTCACTCTACCTCATCCTTTCTCTCTCTCTTTCTCTCTATAGCTTCCATTTTTGCTCTCTCTCTCTAGCTTCCTTTTTTGCTCTCTCTCTCTCCCTCTCTCTCTCTCTCCCTCTCTCTCTCTCTCTCTTATTGGTGCTGAACCCTCAGGCTGGGAATCCATTGTTCAAATCCAGCTTCCAAAGCAGTGATGTTATCTTAGCGTCTCACAAGAATGCGCTTTGTATATCCGGTGTCCACTTTAGCCTCAGGATCCTTTAGGTGGACTTGTACAGGTTGAGATCGCCCAAAAAAAGAGCATTTGTATTTATTGGAAACAATACATTTATACAAAAAATGGTTGGGTGGAAGAGATTGCCATAGGCAATAACCCCGCCCTTTAGTTAGGACAATTATGTTAATACAGTGTAACCCAGGCCTGGGTTTCTCGAATACAACTCAAAATATCAAAGAACGCAAAATCCCGTATTCTTTTATTTTTAGGGGGATTAATTTTCAGCCAAAAAAATTGCCTACACTGCCCCAGTCAGGCTGGGCATCGGCTAACATTAAAATATTAAATAGAATGGTTTGTCTTGTGGCATATTGTTTTAAAGGTCTCATTGAGAAAATTTCATTTAAACAAATTTCAGTGAGCTACGACTTCCCGTTCTCTTGCCGAGATACAGGGTCGGACGTCCTGCGTAATATCCACATATTTTGACCTATAACTCGTTAACCGTAAATTATGGAAAAATAAAATTTGTTGATATTAACTTACTTCTTATGGCAAGACCTGTCAAACAAAATATAACTCAACATACTCTGTTGATTTTAGTTTCTGGTCGGTTTCGTCAGCGACCCTGACGAATAGCCGAAAAAAAAACGAACGAAAAAAACTAGTCAAATTTTAACTTGTTCGAAAGGTCTTGCAATAAGGAGTTTATTATAATTATTATCAAGAAACTTCATTTTTCTGTGGATATTACGCAAGAAAAATATATGGATATAACGCAGGACGCCCGACCCTGTATCTCGAGAACGGTAAGTAGCTCACTGAAGTTTGTTGGAATGAACTTTTTCACTATGAGACCTTTTAAACAACATGCCACAAGACATACCATTCTATTTAAGAATTTAAAGTTAGTCTATGCTCAGTCTGACTGAATAATCCTAACAGAACAGCATTGATAGCACGTGTTAATTCACCAGTTTTCATTCCGTCACCGAAGTTTAGCAACGTCCAATTGGGTTAGAACTTGACTGGATAACCATCCAAGACCAAAAATATAACCCTCATGATGCTGGCTATTCCTCCACCCTCGCATTGGTATTCCCTTAGCAGTTAAAACGTTTTTTTTCTCTTTATTCTGTTTTTATTTAATTTTTTAAAATAATAATAATATCGCCTTAATTTTACTGTCCGATTATGACTTTTAAGTCCCATTACTCCAGCAGGAAGCCCAAGACGTATTAGTATGTTGTAAAAATCTCAAATGGGAGGATAACGTACTTGTCATGTCCCGGCTGGATTTCGAACTCGCGACTTCTGGAAATTCTGGATTCACAGAGTGCCGCCTTTAATCCCCCTTATTGACTTTGTTTGAACTACTTGCAAAGAAAGATTCTTCAGTATTACAACGACAGTTTAAAAAAAGTATTTATAAATTGTTTTTTTTTTTTTTTCATTATATACCTAATGAAAAAAAAAACAATTCCTCATCGGCACCCTGTATGTGTATAATCCACCAGGTCTCTTCTTAAACCAAGTATTTAAGTCACATAAAATTCAAAACACATAAACTAAGAATACTTTTCTTCTTAACAATTGGAACACGGATGCTTTGCCTGTGGGTTTGTGGTGGTAATTTCAAAAAGAGGCCGCCATTCTTTTTGTTATCAACACAACCGAACTTTCTATTCCTCCGAAAAATAATAAAATTGAAAAGACAGAAACAATATGCCAGACTCCCAGAAAAAAAAAAACTCAGCTAATTTGTTTGGCCCGACCGAAAACCACACGTTATTACGGTTGGTTATAATAAGATTTCAGTGTCAAACTCCATGAGGGAAAGAAGTTCTTAAAGAAATCTCCTGTTCTTTTTATATTTAAAAAATAATTAGAAATTTAGATTGCTGTAAGTGGCACAGTGGCAAACTTGTCTTGCGGCACATTTACCTACTGTACCCAGTAACTCAGGCACATCCACTAATAACTCAGGCATATCCACAAATAACTCAGGCACATCCACTAATAACTCAAGCACATTCACTAATAACTCAGGCACATCCACTAATAACTCAGGCACATTCACTAATAACTCAGGCACATCCACTAATAACTCAGGCACATTCACTAATAACTCAGGCACATCCACTAATAACTCAGGCACATCCGCTAATAACTCAGGCATATCCACTAATAACTCAGGCACATCCACTAATAACTCAGACACATCCACTAATAACTCAGACACATCCACTAATAACAAATAACACAGCTTTAAAGAACCTTTTGTTTTGATTTCAAAAAAATAATTTTATTTTCCGAAAGCCAAAGGTCTTAGATATTTTTTTCTGTATAGTTTGAGTCTTAGGGCGTTAACCGACCTCAGTAGCTTGATCGATAGGGCGGCGGACTTGTAACCTGGAGGTCGGTGGTTCAAATCCCAGGTTCAGCAAAGATATGGCAAAGCGAGTTTGAGTAGTTGTGATATCACGAAAGTGATTAAACCAAGTACAATTAACACAAGTATGATAACAACACCCAAAATCGTGTCATTTTTGTGTCAAATATTTTTTTTTTATTACAAAAACAAACACAATACCTCCGATTTCTAATATTAGAAATTTCTCGGAAGTAAAAGACGTTAGACGTTAAACCCCACTAAAAAAAAAAAAAAAAAAAAAAAAAAAAAAGACGTTAGACACCAAACTTTAATATCGAACCGGGATCCGTCGAATGTCAAACCAATACAACCTTACTGCAGTAACATGACCTGAGAGTTCAAAATCGTTGATGGACGCAAGGTGAATTTTATTTCACAGACTTGCTATGATCCACTGGCTAGATCATTATTGTGAAGTGAGCTCTGGAAGATGGTTACGGTACTTTTTGGCTTACATCAGGCGACAGACGCTAGACTAATTTACGGGATTAGCTAGAGAGATAGACATCTACCTTGATGTGAAAAAACAACATAATATTGACGATTTGCCGACCTCCGTGTGGTTTACCCGGAGGTTGCGGGTTCGAATCCCGGCCAGAGCGGAAATTTATGACCGAAATTTTCCGTTGGCGGAATGGCATGAATGTAAAGGTAAATGCGAAAGCGGTTCCGGGGCACACCTACAAAAAAAAAAAAAAAAAAAAAAAAAAAAAAAAAAGATAAAAAAACTTACAATGATGCCGTTGAGTTTGGCAGAATTCATGAGTTTTTTTCGCAGAGCTTTTTCTAGCTCAAATATTTTTTTGTATTTTTTTTTTACCTAGTAAATTAAGTTCATGCTCAAAATGACTATAACCCATAACAATAATATTGTTACAAGAACTTTTTCTAGCTCAAATATTGTTTGCATTTTTTTTAGCTAGTATTTTTTTTTTTTAATTGGGTGTAACGTCACGGGGGTGTTACCCTCCATTCACAGGAAAATCACAAACCTGCTGCCCACATTAACCTCACCTAGCCTGGGTTGGACCGGAATGCCAGCATCCCGCAGTCTTCACCTCGCTGGACGTTGCGTTTGTGTTCAGTGATCCTACGAAAACCGGTGCATTCAACGCGCCCATAACCCATAGCAATAATTTTACTGTAACAATCTATGTACCCTCTAGGTAGATGGTTTTTCGGACAACATTCAATTCGTTTTTCTTTGAAACTTTTTTTCAAATAGACGTGCAAATAGTGTAGTGCGTGATTTTGATATTCTAGTGGGAATTCCAACACGGCGCACTGTGAGTTCGATACTCATCCAATGCAAAAAAAAAAATGTGAAACACTGGTGGCATGAAATGTTATGTATGTAGGAATGACAAGAATAAATTTAATAAGATTAAAGTTATCATATTTGTGTTAACCACTTTCGTGATATCACAAGTGCTCAAACTCGCTTTAACAAATCTACGCTGAAACCGGGACTTGAACCACCGAGCTCCAGTTTACAAGTCCGCCGCCTTATCGATCTAGCTACTGAGGTCGGTTTCAAATCGAATTCTGTTACCATCGAAGCCACGTCTACAGTCTTTGTTTATACCTACCGACCTCAGTAGCTTGATCGATAGGCGGCGAACTTGTATCCTGGAGGTCGGTGATTCAAGTCCCAAGTCAAGCAAATATTTAGTAAAGCAAGTTTGAGTGGTTATGACAATATGACATCACAAAAGTGATTAACACAATATTATGATGACGTTTAACTTTCGACTTATGTTTTACTTCCAATAAATTTCTAATACTAGAAATCGGAAGGATTGTGTTTTTTTTGTAAAAAATAAATAATCTTTTCCTCCGATTTTTTTTCCCCCGTCGTGCCTACCTACTGAATTCCAACAAAGGGGCCCATTTTATAACCGGAAGTTCCAACCAAATCACGGATCGTGTGTACGGTGCCTTTTAAGGACTAAGGATTGCGTCTGGATCCACTTTCAGAAGGATTTGAAAGTTGTTTGGTTCTCACTCCTTCAGTTCTTGATAAGCAGTGGTCCCGGCCGGACGTCCACGTGTGCCATCGCGATGAATTTCTTCGCAGTTGTTTGTAAATAAAAATAAAATACGCCGACGGAGTGCAATTTTTATAAATTTTAATTGAATTCGGAAAGAATTTTAAAATTTCTTACATTTATTCCATCATTGTAAATACCAATCGCTTTTGTTGATCTGTATTATATTCCTAAATCTAAATGAAAAAATAGCTATGAACACAAACTTGTATTTACAATTGTAAAAAAAAATGTTTATTTTTCGTACATAATATTTACGTCTGTAGCATTAACTTAAGTAACATTACGAAAAACTAAATTTTATGTACCTCTCGCTGGTTTTCATATTGTCCCTTCTAAACTCAAGTATTGTAAAATACCTATAGTGAACTTAAACTACAAGTCATGAACATAAATTTAAGATCATGCTTTTCTATTCGTTGTTAGTGAAGAAACTACTATTTTTGAATAAAATGATGAACACCAATTATTAGAAATTTCTACTTGTGTCAGTGTTCAAGTTCAGAAACCCATATTTTTGGACGATTGGACTTACCTATTTTGAGCCATAATGACGAACACAGAGATCTATCCGAAGGTAATTTTTTTAGTTATTTTTTTCTTCTTCATTTCTAATTTCTTTTTCTTATATCTTCCTCTAGATTTAAAAACAAATAAAAAATCAACGATCCTCATAAGCTTGATCGATAAGGTGGCGGACTTGCAACCTGGAAGTGGTTCAAGTCCCGGTTTCAGCGTAAAGCGAGTAGTTGCGATATCATGAAAGCGATCATCACAAAATATGACAACTTTATTAACTTCTAATTTATTAAATAACTAAAAATCAATGATGATTACCACCGGCATCATCAGATTGACCACCATTGTATGACATGTTAAAGTGCGGAATGAAACGGTAATCTGAGAGTAAAACTTATTGTATTAAATATCATAACAGAATACCGCCTCTCAATTACAAATGTATCCAATGAAATCCACCTGACAAAAATACGCCGAGGATCGAGCTCGAACCACTGATCTCCAGATTAGCTGTCCGCTGCCGCCAATCTTCCTTTAGTTGACCTAGGTTTTCACTATGTTTTGTGTCCTGCGCATGATAAACTGATAAGAAATGATCGTCGGCCTTCGGTGGTTTAGCCAAAAATAAATTAAATTCACACACTTCTTCAAGACCAAGGTTGTTGATAAAATATATTATTTCAAAGGTAAAACATTTCTTCAAACTCACTACCAAGAGGAAGCGTGCCTCTGATGCTTAAGCTATGCCCCTCTGGATGGCCTGTGATATTTTAATTTTCTTACTTTTTTTTATCAGGAAGTGTTGTGAGCGAGAATCACACTTGATTTTTGTTTGTTCAGTCAATATTGAATTAACTTATTTGTGACAATCACTTTCGTGATAATTATCACAACTACTCAAACTCGCTTTACTAAATCTACGCTGAAACCGGGACTTGAACCACTGACTCTAACTTTGCAAGTCCGCCGCCTTATCAATCAAGCTACTGAGGTCGGCTACCCAGTCCGGACTATTTCAAGTTGGGACGTTAAAACCAAATAGAAGCAATGGACATGAAAGGAGGCTGGACATTGAATCTGGGCGTCCAATCTCACGGACAGTATCGGTCCCTATCTCACGGACACGGAATTATTATAGAAAAATGGGAGCTGTGTCCATGAGAATGAGAGGAGCGAGACAGAGGATCAGAAGGATTGATTGAGTGTGAAGAGGAACTGGTAGAAAAGTGGAATGATGTTTTTAAAATTTCAATTTTAAAGTTTACACAAAAAAAAGATTGTATTAATTAATTTCATGTTCTTCTAGAAAAATTATAGGTATACCTTACCAAAATTACTAGCAAGATAAGATAATATTTTTACTGTTCACAAGACTACATGATGTACATGACACAACATCAATATAAATATAGGTACAAATAACAAAAATAATAATAATGAATTTTCTTACTAAAATTAACCAAGCATGGACCTCGAACCGCCGACCTCCCGGTTGCAAGTCCTGGACAACACGTTGACGAATAATCAATAACCTTTAAAAGTTCAACACTTGTTTCTTTGTCTTCATCATGTTACCTACTAATTATTCATAATATATTTTTTTAAATGTCAAAGTAGGACAGGTTCATCCATTATGACAGAGATAAGATAGTAAAACCTCATGAGACTTTATGAGTTCATTCGAATCATCTGACCATTTTTCTTTCAGGATAACCTGTGGCTACACATACAGATTATTGATTGAGCTAAGCCATATCTCAGAAGAAGTTTTATGTAGAAGCTCACAGTATTATAATCATGCTGTTAAATCCTTAAAAAGCCCTAAATGTAGTCGAATACATCCATATAGGTACCTAACTCACAGGCGCGGCCGGTGCTAAGGAGCTGCGGAACTGCAGCACCCCCAGACGAAAAATACAAAGAAGATTCTCTCAAGCCTAGCTTGTACAAATGTACACAATAAAACTCATCACACATTTTAAAATAATAATCTGATTGGCATGGTAATCAAACTTAAACTCTTTAGATACTGAAAGAGCGACTCTATAAGTTCAGTAAATTCCATTTTCGTCCAGTTTATGTGGCAGCACCCCAAAACATTTTCCCACCGTTCGCGCCTGATATACATAAACATATTATAATGCAGATTTCCATAGCTACATATTCATAGTAGGTATGTATCTATTTACACCATATCTCACAGAGATTATATTGCAGCTCTGTATACCGGTATCCACACTAGGCGTTCATAATACATCAGCTGTACATAGTTCAATACAGAAATACAAACTTATTTAAATACATACATAGCCAGTACAAAAATATACCTATTATGTAGAGTGCACTAAACTTGATTTATAGAACGAATTAAGGTTTTAAGGATTTTCTCATAAGGATCTCGGCTGAGAATATTTAGAACCTATAAAATAGGTGCTAGTCAGCTAGTTCTCATCGCAAGAAAGTTCATACGGTTTCACGTTAATAGAAATTAAGTACCCAGGTCAATGTTGACTATTAAGGCTGTACTTTAAATTAAGGCGGTACATAAAAAAAGGCTGCATTAATCTATATCCAGCCTCGAAGACACGTTGAATACATCAGTTCTCGTTTTGTCACTATTACGTCCAGCGAGATTAAGACTTCGATGGGTGACCATTCAAATTTGAACCCTCGCGATTCTGGGTATTTCCGGCCCCCCTCAGGCTGGATGAGGTTAATTTGACTAGCTGGTCAGTGAGTTTCCAGTGATTGGAGGGTAAAACCACTGGAGGGTAAATTTAGAATTCGTAGTGTTTGTTGCAAAGCGTTGTGTAGCAATGTTTTAGGCAGTGGGGTTTGATCTTTTTTGATTATAAAGGAAGAAAGGAGCATGAAGCGTTGCGTTACTTTCGAAATTTCATAAAGTTTGGAGAGGAAAAGTTTTTACTTCAAAGCATAAGCAAAATCTTTTCTTCTTTGGAAGTAAATGGTACATGGATATTCATAAAGTTGATCTTTTCCTTTTATTATTAGCTCCTCTAACTTGAGCATGGAGCAATTGCTTGTGAACACCACCAGGCGAGGTTAGTGCTCACGGCATTTTCTACCACCCAACCCTCAGAGTCTTATTATTATGTGGTCACGAACTTAAAATAATGAGGAAAAATTCATACACTGGGTGGGATTTTAACCAACGGATCCCTACAGTACCTGGATTGCCAGACTAACGCGTTAACAACTTGACTGGAGCAGTGGCAGCTTAGTAGCTTCATCAATGCGGCGGACTCTGGAGGTCGGTGGTCACTGGTCACGATAACTAGCGTGTTAACACACTGCGCGCCAAACCTAAAATGTTAGTTTCTCCAACGGCCCGAGCTCATAATACCTGTTTTACGATGTCTCTCATATATGAGAGACGCGGCAAGTATAATGACCAAGTATAACCTTAGATTTGTCAAAGACCAGACTTTCAGTTCTCCTATTCAAATACATAGGACTGGGAAGCAAATAGAAGAGACGATCATTTAAAATAAAATTTCATGTCTCTCACAAATGAGAGACACAGCAAAAATAAAAAAACCACTGTCTCTCACATATGAGAGACGCGGCACCCAATTGTTAAGATTAGCGCGTTAACCACTCGCGTTAACCACTTGACTACCAGTACACCAGTCGTGTTATCACACATTTCACACAACTAACTTGCAGTCCACCTAACCGAGGACACCATACTGCCCGACACCACCTCCACAGTCCACAGACAGGCTGGACCTGTATATATCGCGATGGCAATGGTCTGTAACCATATTGTTGCCAATATTAAAAGTACTTTATGCTTCGCCACATGTTGGTCTGTTCCTAGAAGCCATGATCTTGTATTGTTTCCTGCGATATTTATGTACGCGGGTTACAATAGAGCGCTATATCTATGTATTTACAGTAGAGCGTTATATCTATGTATTTATACAGTGTGTTCAGGTTTTTTTTAATAAAAAAATTCAAAATCAATTCTAGGGGACACTCTAACAGCCGTATTTATGAACAGAAAACATTGTCTGAACAATGTCTCAAGCAAGATATTGGCCAATATTATTAAGGGAAATCATGTTTGAGACCTTGCTCAGACGGCGTTTTCTGTTCATAAATACGGCTGTAAGACTAACAGCCGTATTTAAGAACAGAGAACTCTGTCTGAGCAATGTCTCTAGCAATTGGACAATATTATTCAGGGAAATCATGCTTGAGACCATGCTCAGACGGCGTTTTGTGTTTATAAATACGACTGTAAGACAAATAGCCGTATTTATGAACAGAAAATTTTGTATGAGCAATGTCTCTAACAAGGTATTGGCCAATATTATTAAGGGGAATCATGCTTGAGACCATACTCAGACGGCGTTTTGTGTTTATAAATATGACTGTGAGACAAATAGCCGTATTTATGAGAGATTATTCTGTCTGACCAATGTCTCTAGCAAGGTATTGGCAATGTTATTAAGGGTAATCATGCTTGA
The DNA here is from genome assembly GCA_024516035.1 of Bactericera cockerelli. Lineage (NCBI taxonomy): Eukaryota > Metazoa > Arthropoda > Insecta > Hemiptera > Triozidae > Bactericera > Bactericera cockerelli. The sequence continues at coordinate 5,713,973 of CM044958.1, read as the reverse complement.
GACATTACTCAGAACGGCGTTTTCTGTTCATAAATACGCGCGGATATAAAGTAATCTCAGATAATTTTCAAAAATGCTGTCGAACAGTTTTATAAACTATTTTGACTTCAAGCTGGTACAAAATGTTAAGTATAAGTAAGTATGTACTTGGGAAATTTACTAATCAAAATACACAAAAACATGAGAAGCATTTTCAATACTTTTCAAAAATTTCAACTGTATATTTCAGATAAAAACTTTTTTTTAGCATGATTTTTTTTTTTTTAAGTCTCAGAAAAATAGCCAAGGTTAGTTTTTAGTCTTAGAATGTCTCCCGAGTTGATTCTGATTTTTTTTTTAAATAAAATACTTGGACACACTGTATAGAGTCCTTAGAGTAGAGTATTACGGGTTAGGGTAGAGTGCTATATCTGTGTATCTACCACGATATGCAGAGCCCGAGAGTAAGTATCTATACTATTTATGTACGGTTTACGCTGGCTGCACTCTTTTCAATTACTCCGGAGGAACAGTATTCTTGCATTTGTTCTGAGCAAATAAAGAAATCTTGCCGTTCGAGCGAGTGCCTATTGTTTAAGAGGTTTGTTTTCTGCGACCAGGTTTATCTGAAATTGTTTATTGATATTAGTTTTTTTTTTACTTTCCTTATCCTCTATAAGGACTAAAAACAGGGAGTAGACCACCATTGGCTTGGTTCTGGGGGCCCTTGTCACTTATTGGCCTCCTTGTATAGACAGTGGTAGAAGTGCTACCATCGTTCACGATGACGCCACCCTAGATGATGATCCTATATTAGGGAAAGTATTGTATTACCCTTGCTCTCTGCTTCTTGAATGGAACACAGAGATCAGCATTTGTGTCGAGAAAAAAGGTCCCTATATATGTCGAGAAAAAAAGGAGAAAAAAGGTCCCTGATTTTTCATAATATTTGACATATTTTAGACTCGAACCACCGGTTACAAGCTTCGATTTAGCCACTGAGGTCTAACGTCTAACAAATGAAGTTACATTGGCTCTTGTGATATGCACTGGATCACTAATGAGTTTTTGACATTTTCATGTCTTTGCTCTGGCACATAACCAAAATTATGTGACGAAATTATGTAACGAAATATTAAATTATAAAAAGAGAGAAGAGAAAAAGTATGTGTCATGCGCACAATACGAAATTTGGTCAGTTAAGTTTTAGACCTTGAATAGTAAAGATGAAAATGTCCCAATGGTTGCAGACTCGTATGCAAGCGTTTTTTAAACAAAAATTTAACATCGCTTTCAACTGCATGGTCATATCACTAGTCACCGTGGCAGAGTGAGTTAGCGCGCTAGGCATTGTACGCATGGTGACCTGGGTTCGATTCCCAGCTGGGCAGGAATTTTTTTTCTCTTGTTTTATGATGTTTCAATTACTCATGCTGCTAATCAATCAAAGCTATTTCTTTTATTTTTGACCGCATGAGCAGAGCTCTTTTGACCAACACTGTACTTCAAGGTTTAGGTGTGAGAAAGTTTCAACATTACCTGCCCGCCTCAATTATTATCATTATTTTAAAAAAATCATCAGAATACCAATGTTATTACGAGTTTGCATCCTTCAACCGCATCAGCCATAGGTTTGAAAATCTTAGAATCATGCTATTCCGGTAACGGAAATTTCCTGTCCAAAAATTTCGCTCCTACCGCGATTCGAACCCGCAACCTTCGGATCAAGACGCAGAGTTTTTTCAGAAGCAATGTGCTGTTCCTCGCGAGTCTTTCACTTTTCCAATCTGCATCAGCTCTGTGATGCTGGGCATTGTTAGTACGATTCTAGTCTCTAATGAAGGTGACTGCTGGAGTAGACTTTATTAGTCAGAAGCCGTCGGGAGCATAACCGATGCGGACGATGGCTGTTTGGGCTGCGATGGCCAACAGGCCAATTTCGATAATAAGGTAAAAAAAAAAAAAAAAAAAAAAAAAATACGACCCAAATTGAAAAGGCAGCAATTCTTTTTTTATTATTATTATTCATATTTACCAAGTATAAAAAACAAAAGAAAAATACACAATACTTCCGATTGCCAATATTAGAAATTTATCTGAGGTAATTAAAGTTAATATTAGGTACTTATGATTTCTTTGTAGTAAAGCTCAAGGCATCTTCACAATTTTTGATAGTAATTATATTAACAACCGTACCGAAATCAGTCCTAAAAGAATCTTTAAGCTACATTAAAGCTTTGATCTCTTTTAGAGTTACAAGGGCATGTCACAAAAGATCTATTTAAGGTCGCAGTGACAAAGAGCTTTCGTAGCCGACAGCCCTACTCATACCAATATTAACAACAGTGGGTATCTGATTTAAGTGAGTTTCCGGAAAATTGATACTGAATCACCACCTCGAAAGACCTTCATTGCCAAATAGTGTTTAGATTGGTACAAGGAGTAAAAACCTCCTTGGGTCAATGGTTAAGAGCATTGGTTACTGACCCGGAGGTTGCTGGTTCAAATCACGGTCGCAGCGGAAAATTCTGAACGTGTTTTTCAGTTTCCAGAATGCCATGGGAAGGTAGAGTGCCCTAATGTAATGCGAAAATAATCCCGAGGCACAACCAAAAAAAAAAGAAGAAAAAAAAAAAAAAAAAAATATACGAGCCTCCCCTTCAATCAGCATAACCATTTCCAAACTGGGCATTTCACCTTCAGTGGCATCATAAACAATTGACTGCACTTGGTGTATAGAACCTGTCTGCCCCACACCTACTGAATAAAATTACATTGTATAAATACTCCATATTGTACACTTACCCAACATAATAAAAATGCTTATTTTAAATAATCCAGATCGTACAAAGGTAACTATTATAAGAATCACCGACCTCGGTATAGCTTGATCGATAAGGCGGCGTACTTGTAACCTGGAGGTTGGTTGTTCAAGTCCCGGGTTCAGCGTAACTTCACAAAAGTAATTAATACAAAAAATATGATATTTTTTTTTTACATATATAAAAATCAAAATTGAAGTGTATGAAAACATACATTATTTGTAATATGTAGGTAAAATAAAAAAATATTTGTGTATTTTTGACTGTTATACAGAGTAACACACTTACCTATCTTATTTTCTTTTAAAGTCCCACCTATCATACGAGGTTTGGCTATTAAGTTCGTAGACGCGAGCCGCTACGCAAAAGCTGTCCATGCTAGGAAGATATGATGAACATGTTTAGAAAGCTTCAAGTCTTGTGTTTTGATTGATAGCTGTCACATGCCTGTACTGTAATTAGTTCTGTTGTAATAGCCCGACGCGCAAGACACCTTTTTTAATTTTGCCGGAATTATGATTGATACAAACGTTGAGCAACGAGTGATTATTGAATTTTACGTAAAACTTTCTGGTAAAACTTTTTCTTTTTTTAAAGACAGTGTACCAGGAGTCATGTTTGAAAAGATCAACGCTTTATAAGTGGTTTAAACAGTTTCAAGGTGGTCAGGAAGATGTTGAGGACGATCCACGTCCTGGTCGCCTCCAAACCTCAAAAACTGACGAAAACATTGAAAAAATTGGTGTTATGATTCGTTCTGACCGTAAATTAACTCTAGGACTAATGGCTGATACACTTAAAATTAATAGATAATGTGTGAGACAAATTTTGCACGAAAATTTCAACATGACAAAAGTTTGCGCAAAAATGGTGCCATGCGCCAGCCCACAGTGCCTTCTCCGTAAAGACGTTCCTATCCAAGTACAACATCCCAGTGTTGGAACACCCTCCTTAATCACCCGACCTGGCCCCGTGCGACTTTTACTTATTGCCAAAAATCAAATCTACCCTGAAAGGTACCAGATTTTACAGCGTAAATGACGTTAAGAAAAATCCGGCAAAAGTCTTGAAAGGCCTCACACAAAATGATCTCCACCACTGTTTCGATCAATGTAAAATTTGCTTAGAACGTTGTAGGGATAGAGGAGGGGAGTACATTGAAGGGGATAAGTACTAAAGTTGGGTAAGTTAAACACACATCGTTTTATGGAGAGAATCTACGAACTTAATAGCCAAACCTCGTATACCTACAATTAAAAAACCTGCAAAATATTCTTTATAATATATTCTCTTCACACATTGTGCATCTGACCAGCATCCATTGGTTGGTGGTTAAGGCGCTAGTCTGGTAATCCAGGTAGAGTAGGGATCCTTTGGTTCGAAATCCACCCAATGCATGAATTTTTCCTCATTTATTTGAGTTTGTGACTACATCAGTAATCAGTATCAGTATAAACAGAAAAGTGAGAAGACAGCTGTTTCGAGCTTATTTGCTCTCATCAGCAGGTAATAATTCAGAATATCCATGCCATCAACTAATATCTCTATTTTAATCAGTATAAACATAATAATAAGACTCTGAGGGTTAGGTGGTAGAAAATGCTTTGAGCATTAACCTCGCCTAGTGGTTACCTACCACTAAAGAGTATTTTATTGTTATTATTAGAATACTATTCCACTATTCTGAGGTAAAAGTAAAGTTGTTCTCGATTTCAATGTTGTTTTACAGCGACATGAAGACATTGTTGATTCTACTCTCCTCTGAAGAGATTGTTGGATTTATTCTCCTATTGTGCATAAGTTTTGTGTTCTCATTATAATGCTGGAGTATCTCTATTCTCACTGAACGTACGTTGCTGTGACCCTGGTGCAACGCATCATTATAATATTTATACTCATTTTTATAATATTTATAATTATTATAATACATACTATATACAAGGTGTCCAAGTTTTTTTTATAGAAAAATTCAGAATCAATTCTAAAAGATATTCTAAGACAATATAATCTCCGATTATTTTTCAAAAAATGCCATTGAACGGAGGTATGAACAAAATAATAATTCAGTTTTGTATTCAGGTATATGGTATGGTACTAAATGTTAGGTCTTCACTTGGGAAATTTACTTAATGATCTCAATACACAATAATATGAGAACCATTTTCACTTCTTTTAAACAAGTTAAAGAATTTTTTCCCGATGGAAACTTTTTATTCTTTTTTTTTCTCTCGTTTTTTCGAAAAATTACCTAAGATATTTTTAGTCTTAGAATGCCTCTTTGGAGTAGATTCTATTTTTTATTATATATAAAACTAAAACTTGAACACCCTGTATAATAGTGAATTGTTTACAATGTTTATATTACTTATGTTTACTGTCCATAGTACTATAGGTACTGAATTACTGATTATAATGGTTAGACTTATCATAATATTTACCTACACTGACTATAATGGTTAGACTCTTATTATAATATTTACCTACATTGGAAACAATATTTCAATCAATAGAAAAAGCGAAAAGACGTAACCTTAGAAGTTCCGTGGAGATTGTTGGCGATTCGTCACGCGAATGGATGATTTACATTTTCAAGTTCTTTTAATAGACGCATTATAAGTTATGTAAGTGTGTCAGACATTGAACCATCCGATTCTGTGAATGCATTAGCTGGAGTGGAGAAAGGACGAACCAAACGTCTTTGAAGACAACTCATCTCCATCACTGCCTCTAATTAAACTTATTAAAACGTCATCTGTTACGATGTTTTAATGTTTCTATTTAAAAATGTTTCCATTAAAAAAAAAAAATAATAATAATAATAATAAAAATCCATCATCAAGCAAACTGACTAAAGCAAAGAAAGAAAACAAAATAAACGCAACAGTCGGCATTATAAAAGTCTTGATTCAAACGATAAACACGTTAAAGTCAAATTGTTTGTCATAAATAAAATGCACAACCGTTTCTAAAGTTTCCACGAAGTCAACTTTAATGTTTCGTGTGAAAAGCTTAAAGACGATTTGTTTGAAGCTTATTTTAATAACAATTAATATTGGTTTGGTTATCATCCTCAAGGACAAAATATCGATAAAATATCCTCAAGGATAAAGCGTCCAAGCGCGTCGAAAGCACCATTTCTCGTAGATCACCGAAGTTAATCAACGTCCAGCGAGGTGAAGACTTCGTGATGCTTGATTCTGTCTCAACCCAGGCTGGGGAGGTTATATGTGAGTAGCAGGATGGTGGTTTCCTGCGAATGGAGGGAACACCCCGTTCTGATTTGACCAGCAATGAAAGCGACGTTAAAAGCGAATTAAAATAATATTAATAATTACCTATATTAAATATAAAAGGTTATGGGGAGACTCGCCCTCAAGAAAAAATATTCAAATATTCTGTCACAAATGCGAAGATGCCAGGGATAGGTACCTACTTATTTTCAAGTGCCGATTATTTTCATAATTTACATGCGTATTTAGTTATGACATATACCTACGTAAATATGACAGTCTGCAGAATAGCTCTGGTTAAAGCACCCTTGCCATTGCGAAGAAGGTCCCGGTTCGAACCCGGCGACATAAAATTTGTATTTACAAATTTGTTACAGTTTGTTTAGTAAAGGGATATTTGCGGGCGATGTGCGTTGACCCACTAAATCGAAAGATCAATTTTTCATAATACGTGCATTCAGAAGGTAGGACAAACTACTTTCGATGCATCTACATATTAGAATTTACATTAGAAAGCTACTTTTCATCTACGAGAATGACAAATGACAACTGTAAAGACAGCCATCTTTTAATCTTGAATATGAACCAGTCACAGTCTCAGAAATAGAGCCAACAGCCATTATAGAAGCTTTATAGTTTTTGCTGCAGCTTATCGATACATCTCGTGGTACCTATAAAACTTTGGTAGTGATTAGACAAACCTATAAACGGTTCCTGTGATAGATAAAGATGGACACAATGTTTTTGAATTACGAGCAGATAGTGAAAACAAGAGTAAGTACCTACCTACTTAATTCTGAAAGATCAATTTTTTATGAATATTTTTTTTTTACGTTGCATTCAGAAGGTCTACTTAAGACAAAATACTTTCGATATCTAATATTAGATATTTTACATTAGAACCGCTACTAATTTTTCCTCACGAGGAATGACAGGACCATGACACACCGAAAGTACAGAGCCGATTTTTTTTCTTCGAATATTGAACCCAGGTCACCGTGCGTGCAAGCCTAGCTACCCACTCGGCCACAGTGACTACTCACAATAATCAATGAAAACCATTATTCCAATTGAAGGTGGTATGCATACATTATCATAACTTACCTATAAAACTGAAGGTATGCACCATAATTCAATATATTACCTGTTGCCCGTATGGTGCAGCCCAGCACCGGAATCAAACCCCCAACCTTGACTAACCACATCCATCTCTAGTTCATGGTCAAGGAAACAAACAACTGTACCTTCAAAGTGGTATCACCAGTATACCACTCGGAAAACCACAACTTGAATTCATCTTCATTATTAAAGCTCTATATTCTTAATATCGTATCCATATTAATATATCGGGTGGCCCAAAAGAAAACCGATCAAATTTTTTTTATGACATTTTTTTCCTCATAAGTTAGTTTCAAATCTTAACAAAACATGTCACATTTTTCATAAAATTTCACTACTATAATAGCTTCTTTTAGTGTTGTTGAAATTATTGGCCTTTGGAAAAAAACAACACTTTTCAAGATGTGCGCTTATCCAAAATTGCAAGCAAATACGCGTTCCCCAGCAAAAGGCTCGTTCTTCAAGGGCCTCTAGTTTTTCACCGACGTATCAAACGTCCAGGTTACAAGTCCGCCGCCTTATCGATCAAGCTACTGAGGTTGGTTTCAAGAATTTCATGTAAATCAAACTCGAACCTTAAGAAAACGTTACCTAATTAGAAAAACGACACTGATGTTTTTTTTGGACACCCTGTATACCAGGACATCCTTCTTCTACTATACTCTAGTATCCCATATTCCATATAGTACCTAATATACCTTAATGATTGCATATACAGGGTGCTTAAATTTCATTTTTAGAAATTTTCAGAATCAGATCTAGATCTTTAGTTATTTTTCAAAAATTGAAGGAAAAAAAATCACTGGAAAAAAACATTTTACCTGAAAAAGAAAACTTGTATCGATATAGTTATATCCACATACTTTCTGTATCCATATAGTTATATCTGTTAACTTTTACATTTCCAGGACACATCTTTCAAATTTAAAAAAAAAATACAAATCAAAAAAAAATTCTAGTTCATCGGTGTGTAAGCTTTTCAGTGTGGACAAAATACTTGCAGCGTTGCCCCTCTGAATTGCGAGGGACATTCTCTGCCGAAGATGTTCAGCTGCTTTTTTATGCCCGGAAATATTCGCAAGCCTTTGTCCAACTGTCTTGATGAAGTTAGAGGTTTCCAAACTCCAGGGCCATGTCGATGGCGCGTTGAATGCACCGTTCTCGTTGATCACCGAGTTAAGCACGTCCAGCGAGGTGAAGACTCGTGATGCTGGCATTCCGGCCCAACCCAGCTGGGTGAGGTTAATGTGGGTAGCAGGTTTATGAGTTTCCTGCGAATGGAGGTAACACCCGTCGTGATATGACCATGTAGTTGAAAGCGACGTTAAAAAAAAAAAAAAAAAAAAAAAAAAAAAAAAAAAACTCCAGGGCCTAAAGTTTCTACGGCCAGGGGCAAAAATAAGTAGTTTTGCCTCGTTATAGATTCATATTTTTTCCTTTTCTTTCGGGCAGCTTCCTCTGCAGCAGATCCGGCGATTTACTTGTTGTGTAAGTAAGTATAGTTATATCCATATTCTGTATCCATATAGTTATATTCATATACTGTATATAGTTATATCCATATACTGTATCCAATGTATCCATACAGTACCTTATACACCTGAACCAGTCAAGTGTAGATAATAGAAGCAGGCGAAACCATGTAGAACGATGATCTGTTACTCGAGACCTCTGTGCGCAACCCTTCCGTAATAGAACCTATCTTCTAAATAGTTACTTCTAAGACACTGCTAAGGTATCTCTTCCTCTAGTAACTCTATAGCGTTTCCTGTGGGGTTGGAACATTTCTGTGCAATTTGAAATAACTATGCTCTAATAGTGCCTGGTTGCGTAGTGAACATTTTGAAAAGTCTATCTGTATTCTTATATCTATTATTCTTATTTCAATTTATTTTATAGTTTTTCTTATTAACAAAATAAAGTTTTATTTTTATTTCGAACTGCTCACAAATGAACGAGTTGCCCAAAGACACAGTATACAGATCAGACAGGTGTTACATTTTTTTTTCCAATAGTTATTATTATTTATTATTTCATTTTCATTTTTTTGTGTCTTTGGTCAACTCGTTACTTATGGGTACAGATGTCTATGAACAATATTCAAAGTGTCCCGCAGGACAGTTAAGCATAGCTCTTTCAACTACCTATTTCTTATGGATTTGATGTGTTTTATTTTATAATATATATTTATACTTAGATTTTAGAAATTACCCAAATTGTGAACGCTGCAAGGCAAAGTACAATGAAAATTTTATTATTAGCATTGGGCCGTATTCATAAAAAAATCGGGTTTGACACATCAATGCTTTCAGTAGGGTTAGGAAAATATATTAATGGTCATGCCTCTGCCTTCAATAGTGGTTCAGGCAGTGATTTATCGAAAATCCATGCAAAAAGAAAGGATGACCTTTTTCCGTTGTTGGCCCAATTGAGGAATTTTTCATTGGCCCAAGTGATGATTTTTTCGAAGGTTTTGGGTCTATTGTTGGCCCACATCTGATATCCTCAAGTCGGGCTATAGCGCGTTGTGATTGGTTGGAAATACGACTTGTGTGAGTGTCTGGCTTATCTTAAATTTAATCTCGTTTAATAATTCGGCCCCTTATTATTACTTCTTAGTTTAATTACAGTACTTACCTATTAATCCTATTATGAACTGATTGAAGGTAAGTTAGTCTGACCTTCTCAGGAAGGTTTTGTGTTCCTAAGCTGAATGAAGTTCACTAAGATATCTAGATATTCAAATTGAGTTTTGAACAAAATTTTCAATTGAAATTAAGCTTCATTAAATGCAAGTAATTTTAATTTTTCTGTATCATTATTTATACAGAACTATGAATCGAACCTCAGTAGATCTATCGATAAAGCGGTTGACGTGTAACCTGAAGGTCTGTGGTTCGAGTCCCAAGTTCAGCAAACATTTGGTAAAGCGAGTTGACTATTTTTTCAGCTAGGCATGAACTTTTGAATGAAAACATAATATAGAATAGAATATACCTTGTTTTTACTGCCGAGGTAAGACTGAAAACTCGTGAAAAGTCCCTTTACTTCAGCAGTCGAACAGGTCTTATATATTTTATAGGATAAATATTTTACAATTTAATATACATGTGAAAAACAAAAAAAAAGGCATCACGATTGTGATCGACACAAAAATTTGATAACTCGGAGAAAAATCTTTTACTACTACTGAACCTTTATACAGCCAGCGTCGATGACGCGTTGAATGCACCGGTTGTCGTACGATCACCGAAGTTAAGCAACGTCCTGCGAGAAGAAGACTTCGTGATGCTGCGGCATTCTGACCCAAGCCCGGCTGGGTGAGGTGAATGCGGGTAGCAGGTTTGTGAGTTCCCTGCGAATGGAGAGTAGCAACCCCGTCGTGATATGACCATGCAGTTGAAAACGATATTAAACGACAGTAAAAACGACAACTTCAATAACAGCTGAGGCATGGCCGCATGACTGTCTCTGCGGCAATACCTCAGTCACGTAAGCGGTCCGTATAGTAGTCACTGTGGCAGAGCGAGTTAGCGCGCTAGGCATTGCACAAATGGTGACCTGGTTCGATTCCCAGCTTGGGAGGATTTTTTCTGCTCTGTACTTGGATGTTCGGGGTCCACTCATACCTCGTGAGGAAAAATGAGTAGTTACTTGTATGAGTAACGACCAGTGGCGGCATTACCAGAGTAAAAAGAAATTAATGTAATAGAATAATTCGAAATGTAAAGGAGGCTTTTAGTAATGCTGCGCTACCCACAAAAATTGTGAAGAGGCCTTGTGCTTCACCACAAAGAAATTCGTACACGTAAAGCGGTCCTATGTCTTCTTGTATAATATTTTCTCTTCCGTATACATCTCTTTTTGTCCTTACCTGTATATAGGCTCTGCACTTTCATATTTCCTAATCAAGACACATCCTTCGTTCTCTTCAATGCTTAGTACGGCTAATTAAGAGGAACCTATGTTTATTATGAACCTATTCTGTATACAGGGTGTCGCCAACATCAGTAGCTTGAGCGATAAAGCGCTGGACTTCTAACGTGGAGGTCGTGGGTTCGAGTCCCAGGTTGGGTAAAAATTTAGCAGTGTGAGTTTGGATAATCTAAGTGTAATAGTATACCGACCTCCGTGGCTCAGTGGTTAAGAGCACTGGTAGCTGACCGGGAGGTTGCGGGTTCCGGCCGGAGCGGAAAGTTCTAACCGAGTTTTTCCGTTTCCGAAATGGCATGGATGTAAAGGTAAAGTGCTCTGAAATAATGCGAAAGCGGTTCCGGGGCACAACTACCTTTAAAAAATAAAAACTAAAGAGTGTAATAGTATGGTAATGTTTCATTCTTGCCAGGAAAAAAAAAAAAAATAAAAATTATGACATTATAAATGTAAAAAATTGTAAATCTAAATTAGTACCTAGGTACCTTTTTTACTTTCCCTATCCTATAATAAGCAAAGTATTGTATTCGTCGAAAATTTGACCTACTCAGTTTTTCACTTATCAAATCCAATGAGTTTGAGCTGCTGATTACGAATTCGAAATTTATTTTTAGCTAACTGTTACCGTTGAGTCGCCAGTGGTGGAATTCAACTTCTTTTTGGGGGATAAGGAAAGTCGTGTGATGTTTGCACCAGATTTTTTTTACATTCCTTGCAACCTCGAGGGCAGTGGTTCGAGTCCCAAGTTCGGTAAAAATTTAGTTTGAGTTTGATTACGTGTGACATCACGATAGTGAGTAGTGATTAACACAACCGTGCCCTGGTATATAGTTAAGTGGTTAACGCGCTAGTCTGGTAATCCATGTTGCGCAGGGATCTGTTAGTTCGAATATCACCCAGTACCTACATGAATTTTTTCTTATTAATTTGAGTATCTTTCGTATTGGAACACCCTGTATAATCTATGTACATGCTCTAATTAGTCGCTAGCCCAAATAAAGAGCACAGAGAAGATGGCACGTGTGTGTGTCTGTGTTTTTTTTTAGAACTGAGTTCCACAAGTTTGTTCTCTAGAATAATGAGATGAGTCCTTTTTTCTTTGCCGAGTCCTTATTAAAATGCGACCTGAATAGTTTCGTTATTGTTCTAGATGGCTCATTTTTTAAAATTTAAATTAAAACTAATGAATACTTAATTTTAAGTGTAGTCACGGTAGTCACTCGTATCTCTCTCATGATTGACTAATTGTTATCTGTTGTCATCTGTCATGTCACGAAACAGAGAATATCCCACATAGCTATTATTCGTACAGTAGGTGCTGTGGTTATTGATATAATCAATTTGTATTAATATTTTCTAAGACAAAATATAAAATATTTCTGATGAGAATAAAGTACATGAAGGAGAAGTTGCCCAATGAAAAAACTCCAAAAAATGTATCCTGAAGCTTTGATTCGTCCAAAAATGTGAAAAAACTGATGAGTAATCAAATTTTAGACAAATACATAACTTTCCTTAGACTAGAATAAAATATGATTCAAAACAATCTGGGAATATGTGCAAATGTATACATGGTTTTGAAACACTGAAACTACTACCAACTCACTTATGAACCATCAAAAGAACTCGCCCCAATTTACGCCTATAGCAACAACAGGATGTCAAGTTCATGTTTATAAACTTGACTGCGAGATTCAGAGCCAAGTTGAGTTTTGTTTTATGAAACGTACTCTATACGATTTGTTAATCCTAGCCACTATCTTTTAAGAGCTGATTCAAATGAGTTGGAATAGGTAGAAATTCCCACCAGACGGTGTGTTAAGGCATAGTGGATATTCTGGAGAATCAGTTAACCTAATCCTGTTTCATAATTTGGCCATAGGATATAAAGCTAGACCTTGTCCAGTTGACATGAATGGCCACACCATGTCCGACTTATGAAATATCAATCCGTCTTGTGTCCATAATAGCGCTCTTCGATCTTGAAGAATATAGAAGACAATAATTTTATCATTACCAATCGATGCGCGGTTCAATATGTATACTTGTATACTTATGTACCTATGTATGTATAAGTAATAATTACCTGTACACATAAATAACTATAGCTATCAAAACTCGTTCTTAAGTATCTATATGTAAGTATATTCTTATATTGGTATCAGTAAAAATGAACAATGAACAAATACTTACAATGAACAATTACTTACTCATAATTACTTTTTCAATGATAACTTACTGCATTGTTTCAATAGATAATATTGGTTCAATATAGGTACATCTCTACTTATACTTCTCTGAAGATATAAATATACATTACTTTATAATCAATACTTCTCTTTATTATAGAGAAACATAGATTATGACGACATAGATTTATAAATTATAATTATTAATAATAGTATGATGTGTTTGAAACATGACCATTTGACCATAGATCATTATATTAATCGTGACAGTTATTTTTAATATTCATTCAATTCAGTATATTATTATTTATTTATGAATAATTATTCATTGTCAGCGGTCTGTCGCAAGGTGAATCTCAAGTGCACTATGTTTGAGTAAATGTGATTAATCTTTTTTTTATTATTATTATAAAAGATAAGTGTTGCACACCCTTTTTTATTTTGTAGCCATGAAAGAGGAGCTAATGTAGACGCTTGTGGTCTGTGTTGTCGCCCGCCCATCTCGTAGTATGCCTCCCTTCTGATGGACGAGAAGTGACACAATACTTCCCATTTAGGTGCTGGGTCAACACAAGCGCAACGGAAGGTATCCCCTACAAACAACTGTAACCAAATTTTTAATACAATTTTTTGTCGCCGCGGGGATTCAATCCTGAGACCTTCCGCATGGCAAGCGAGTGCTTGACCACTGTGCTATTCATGCGCAATCTGATTAAAGCAAATATTAAAAAACAATATTTAACTTATATGAAATAACTAAATAACTTATTCCTTCAACAACAAGAAACATTTATACAACAAAAATCAAAAACTAAAAAAATTCAACCTTAAAAACCGACATATCCATGTTTCGACTCACTCTTTCTCCTGAAAAGACTGCTCAAGGGGCCGCCACTTCGTCCGGTTTCTTATCACCTTCGGCCGTTTCCGCCTTTACTTTTGTCTTTGGCTTCGGCCTTCGCTTGAACCACTTCTTGGGCTTCCCGAATTCGTCGTCGGTGGACTCCTCCAGATAGTCGACATGGATCTCGTCCGCCACCTCTTCTGGAGTGCCCACCTTGAGGGCGCGGAAAGTAACCATGCTGAAGTCCTTGTTGGAATTGACGAGGATTTCAAGCTCCTTGAGTCTGAGAGGAGAGTGTCACATAAGTGGATTTTTTTCTTTTTCAGATAGGAGTCCGAAATCTGCATTCTATTCAATTAATCCTTTTATCCTTCTATAAATTCGAGGCCTGGCCTTCTAAATAGTTTTCCTAACCTTATTATAAACCCGAGGCATAGCTTTCAATGTATTTTAATTGCTCTAACCATCTGCCTAACCCTACAGTTAACTCTACACTTCTTTATGATGGGGTTCAAATACTTTTAATGGTGTATGTACTAAGTAGTTTGAAGTATTTTGATTTAACTCTGTTAATATTGCAACTGGTCATTAGAGAGTCAAGGAATATCTAGAGGAATGAAGAAAAATTCTCAACCAAGAAAGTTTTTTAAAGAGAAATGAGATTGTTATGTATTTTTTCAGAGCCTGAAATTTTAATAGTTAGTGGAAGTAGATTTTACAAGTAATAATAATATCCTTTAGTGGAAGGTAACCACCAGGCGAGGTTAATGGTAAAAGCATTTTTTACCATCTAACCCTCAGAATCTTATTATTTATTATTATGTGTTCACAAACTCAAATTAATGAGGAAAAACTCATCCCTTAGAATTCCTAACCCTCAGAATCTTAATATTATGTGTTCACAAACTCAAAATAATGAGGAAAAATTCATCTCTTCCATTTTTGGGTTGAAGGCTAAAATCAACCCTAATGGCAGAAGTGAAAAGATCTTGTGCGAGAATATCTACATACCAGAAATCTTACCTGATCGTGATCTGAAGAATCTCCTGTCTGGGGTTGTGCGTCTTCAGAAAGAGCTTCGCCTTGTACACCAGGGCATGTGCCAGGCAGGCGTACTGCTGGGTGACCTTCATGTCGGGCAAGGTGGTCCGAATGGGGACGCCATAGCTGTCGAAAGTGTAGCACTCCAGCACGTCATCCCGGGCTATCAGCTTCTTGAAAGGGTCTTTGGATTCCTTGTCCGCCATTTCACGACTGAAGGGGTTAGTGTGACACGACAGAAGGGGTTATTGTGACACGACTGAAGGGGTTATTGTGACACGACTGAAGGGGTTATTGTGACACGACTGAAGGGGTTATTGTGACACGATTGAAGGGGTTATTGTGACACGACTGACGGCGTTATTGTGACACGACTGAAGGGGTTATTGTGACACGACTGAAGGGGTTATTGTGACACGACTGAAAGGGTTATTGTGACACGATTGAAGGGGTTATTGTGACACGACTGACGGCGTTATTGTGACACGACTGAAGGGGTTATTGTGACACGACTGAAGGGGTTATTGTGACACGATTGAAGGGGTTATTGTGACACGACTGACGGCGTTATTGTGACACGACTGAAGGGGTTATTGTGACACGACTGAAGGGGTTATTGTGACACGACTGAAAGGGTTATTTGTGTCTCTAATTTTTTTTTTTTTTTTACTTCCGTTCACGTGTTATGGATTTGTCCCAGAAATGTTGGGTCTTGAAATTTTTGTTTGAGTTTCCCTTCAAATAAATGATGCCTTTGTCCCAATGAGAAGTTTTTTTGAGTTAAAAGGATTCTTTTAGTTTCTTTTAACTCTCTAGCACTTTAACGTGTACTCTTGTTTGTAAGAAATCAAAAAGGATCAGAAATGTCACTTTTGTTTTACATTACACTCACCAAATAACAAAAAAAAAAATCTTTGTCTTTATTGTTTGTTTTTTTAAAATCAAAGATGAGTTTGGACTAAAGTTTGATGATTTATCTGCCAACTTTTGATAAGTTTTCTTCTTCAATTTGGTGACTATTCTAGTGACCAGTAGTTTACTGGCTTTCTCTGTAATATTACTAGCTTTCCATTTCAGAAATGTTGGGCCGTATCTCCACTGGTGTTGATCAACATGTTGTTCAACATTTTTTTTTTTTTCGCAGTGTGAGTGTGTTGAAAATCTAGGTGGGGACGGTTCCGTAGGTATTCATCAACATGGTTGAACAACACCGGTGGGACGAGACTTTATATTTTTTGTATGACCGCCTTACCACTGAGCTACCGGTCTGTCCCGGTAGCTCAGTGGTAAAGGCGGCACTCTGTGAATCTAGAGATTCTAGAGGTTGCGGGTTCGAAACCCAGCCGGGACATAACAAGTTATCCTCCCATTTGGGATTTTTACCACATAATAATGGGACTTTAAAAGTCCTAATTGGGCAGTATGAATAAGACGATATTATAATTATTTTTAAATTATAAATTAAAATAATTTTGTGTAATAATTTCAGTATAAATAAGGCGATGTTATTATTATTGTTTATTTCAAATTAATTGATGATTGGCGTATAGATTTGTCTACATGTAAATTTTAAATTTAACAGGGAAGAAAAAAAATCATAATTATCTAAGAAGAAGATTTTTAAGAGTATTGTTCTTAGATTTTCTCGCCTATCGGAGATTGGAAACAACAATGGCTGCCTTTTCTTTATACTTTGCTATCCGTCATGTTAAAAAAATCTACATATATGATGAAGCAAGCGTCTCTTTACAAGCTTGTGGGTAGCACAAACTAATAAATAACCTCCTTTACTCTTCTAACACCTTTATTAATTTTTTTGATTTCAGGTAAGACCAAGTTACGAAAAAATATTCCCGAAATCATTCAAGATCAGACCGGCGCGGCGGTGGTAAGTTATTCTATGAAAGTTAAAATGATTAATCGACACGTCCGCAATTTGTTTACTCAACACATAAAGACCTGTAAAGAGACCACGAATTAGACAATCATAATAGACAGTGTTGCTTTATGGTTCTGAATCATGGACAATTTCAGTGAGAAAGACAGAAAACATCTTGAAGCGTTTGAGATGTGGTGTTTTAGGAGAACAATGAAAATTAAATGGTCTGACAACTAATAAAGAAGTACTACAAACAATATGAAAAATATTAGGATAATAAGAGCCATTTGGATAGGTCAAACCTTGAGACATATTGGTTTACTTCATACCTTGATAGAAGGATAATTGAAGGAAAAAATCCACATGGAAGACCAAGGAAAGTGAATATTGAACAAGTTAAAGGATACATTGAATCCAACTTATATGAAAGTTCAAAAAGTACGAGAGAAGACATGAAAGAATGAAAACTTAAAATTTATGAATACCTATAAATAAATATGAAGATTGTAACAACAGAAAAAGAAATCGAACACTGTTCGAAATTGGACAGCCCTTTTCTCAACACAGTTCTCGATTCTTTTTTTTTTTTTTTAAGTGGGGTTTAACGTCGCTTTCAACTGCCATGGTCATATCACGACGGGGGTTTTACCCTCCATTCGCAGGAAACTCACAAACCTGCTACTCACATTGACCTCACCCTGCCTGAGTGGGGCCGGGAAAAGCCAGCGTCACGAGAATTAGAAATTGAATGGTCACCCATCCAAGTCTTAACCTCGCTGGATGTCGCTTAACTTCGGTGTTCTGAAGGGTACCGGTGTATTCAACATGCCATCGACGCTGGCATTCTCGATTCTTCCTGTCACAGAAAACGTGTTCATATAGGCCTGTTGGCAAGAACTTCTTGACGAGCTAAGAAAAAAAGGCTGTGTAACACTCAATTAAAAAAAAGACTTTGTTTAAACTGACAGCAGAAAAGAACTCTTTAGTCTTTCGACTGCAGTATAAATTAATAAAGTAATTGTATTTGTAAACTTTAACAATTTTTCTCACAATAGAAAGCAGTGACCATCTTTCCATAACGTCAAACGGTATGTAGTTTTGCGTAATGTAGAGAAATGTCGCTCTCATGTGCTCGTATCAATCAACCCACACAATCCATATCCTCACGTAACATTTAGCATTCCATTCCATAAAAACTTCTGACCATTTTGTGTGTCGCATACCTTCCTCGTTCTTTACTTTCCTTATCCTATGATAAGGAAGGTAATGGAATTATCCAAAAAAAAAAAAAAATATATAAAAAAAAGAACAATGTCGCTTTCATCAACTGCATAGGAAATACCATACACTGCCTCAAAAGAAAATGGCGGACACCATGCTAATAGCAAATGTTTTTCGCCATTTTCTATTGAGGAAGTGCTTCACTTAAAATGCCCAGACCCCATTAGGAGTTCTTTATCTATTAATTTATTGTTTTTAAATCTAAACTGAAATAGGTATACTTAGTATATCACGAAATAAAAACTAGACTGACTATTACCTTCGATGGGTTAGGAAACAAAACACAACCCATAATCCTCTATGGATCGCTAAGATCGCTTTCATATACCCACCGGTAGCCTGATGACTAATTACGGTTTTATAACTGGATTTAATTAATTGGTCGATCCAAAGCTGAAGTGAGATTTACGGCGAATATGGCAAATCGGATATCTAATCTTTTAATTTGTTATGACATCAGGAGTGAGAGAAGTAGCAGTCTGATCATACTGCTTTTCTGTTCCCTGTCCAGAGTTTGTGGGTTTGAATTCCAAGTTGGACAAAAATAAAAAATACAAAAAATTCCGACACCCCCCAAAAAAAACGCAGTGAGAACACGTCAGGAAAAATCAAGAAAATTTCCTGCCACCCAAAGAACAACACCCAAATAAAGAATATTTCCTGCCCAATTCAAAGGGTTGGGTGGAAGAGATTGCCATAGGTAATAACCCCGCCCTTTAGTTAGGACAGATGTACCTATATATTTTGTTTATTTTTTTCTTATTTATTTTATTAATACCGTCAATTTTTATATTTAATTTTTACCATTATTTGTCTGTATACAGGGTGGGGCAAAAGTCTGGAAACCCCTGAATAACTTTCGAATGGCTTCTTCGGTAAAATTAAAATTTTGTATGGTAACTCGGGCTAATAAGACCTTCTTTTAGAGCGGAGTCGATTTTTGTTACCGGCCCCCATGTCGGGGCCAGAGGGGCCAACTTCATTTTTTTAAATAGGAACCCCCACTTTGCGATACATTTTTGGAAAGGTCTTTAAACAAGAAATACATTGGTGCAAATTTTATTTTTTTAATATTAACTGTTTGCAAATGGCGTGTATGCAGTAAAGTCTGGAAACCCCTGAATATCTTTTGAATGGGCTTTCTCAGTAAATTTAAAATTGTGCACGGTAAGTCGGGGTAATTAGACCTTTCCAAAAATGTATCGCAAGATGGGGTTTCGTATTTAAAAAAATGAAGTTGGCCTCCCTGGCCCCGACATGGGGGCCGGTAAAAAAAAATCGGTCCCATTCAAATGTAAGGTCCAATTACAAAGGATTACCGTACACAATTTTAAATTTACTGAGAAAGCCCTTTCGAAAGATATTCAAGGGTTGCCAGACTTTACTGCATACACAAAGTTGGACGCCATTTGCAAACAGTTAATATTAAAAAAATAAAATTTGCACCAATGTATTTCTTATTTAAAATACTTTTCAAAAATGTATCGCAAGGTGGGGGTTCGTATTTAAAAAAATAAAGTTGGCCCCCCTGGCCCCGACATGGGGGCCGGTAACAAAAATCGACTCCACTCTAAAAGAAGGTCTTATTAGCCCGGTTTACCATACAAAATTTTAAGTTTACCGAATAAGCCATTCGAAAGTTATTCAGGGGTTTCCAGACTTTTGCCCCACCTGTATATGTTCTACTAATAAAGAGTTTCTAAATAAATAAATTCAGGTTAATATGAGTTGTTCCAGCGATTGGAGGTCTCAAATACGTTACGTTCATGATGACTGAGTTTACTTTTTGAATCAGTAAATGCAATTGAACAACTGATTTTGCCCTTTTCAAACAACTCTTTCTTTTTGCTTAGTTTGGACACCTTTTGAGTCCTTTACAGCTGTTACCGTTTTAGAGATACGGCGATTAGAGAGTGAATGAATGAGTGACGTTTTTCTGGTTTCTATAATTATCGAGATAACAAAGATTATACAACCATGTACATTTGTACACAATTTAATGAAGACATTCATAACACTGTTTACGATATGTTTTTAACACAAAAATGGTATTTACAAAACGAAAGTCATTGTCTATGACTTGGAGTTAACCATAACTTGCTGAAACCTCGTCCATGTTATTTGTCCATGATATTGACCTGTCCTGCAATAATGTCAAAAAGGTTATTTAATAATAATAATAATAATGCTTTTTCTTTGTGTTATTATGTCACAATTTTAGTGGGTAGCGCAGAATCATAGGACTTTACCACTTTAATTTACAATATCTTGTATTATTTTTTTTTGCCTAAGATTCTGCCACTGGTCGCTGCTTCACATTAAAGCAGCTACTCATTTTTCCTCACGAGGTATGAGTGGACCCCGAACATCCAAGTACAGAGCAGAAAAAATCCTCCCCCGCTGGGAATCGAACCCAGGTCACCATGTGTGCAATGCCTAGCGCGCTAACTCGCTCTGCCACAGTGACTACTCAGAAAAGGTTATTTCATCCTAGAACCGACCTCAATAGCTCGATTGCTAAGGCGGTCTATGTACTCGCACCGTGTAGGTCGTTAGTTCGAGTCCCCAGTATAGGGAAAGTTTAACAATGAGTTAAATTGATTGTGTTTTTTTCTTCTCTTTTTATTTATATATTTTGATTGTTTTGTAAAAAAAAATAGATTGTAAAAAAATTGAGAAATTGTGAAATCATGATCATGACTGAGAAATAAAATTAAGATACCTAACTTATTATTCGGAGATTTTAGATTTTAGAGTAATAATTATGCAACATAATAGATATGAAAAAAATAAATAGATGTTATCAAAAATCTCAAAAATTAATGATTATTTCATTTTATAGATATCACATTAGTGAAAAAGTCGTCTGGTAAAGACAATGGAAATATTACAATTTCGAGCATTAACTCGCTGGTGTTTACTTCCACTAAGAGAGATATTATTCTTTATGTTCATAAAATTTATAATGTTTCATAACATTATTAACATTGTATGGTTCAATGGGTTAAATGGGTAGCCACAGATCTATAACAGTCAGACATCATCAAAACTATATGCACCTGTCTTTATTATGCTGATTGCTGTCAATCGCTCTCATGAAGCCAAAGTCCTGAGTTGTTTTCAACTAATAAACTATTTTTTAACAATGTTAAAGGACTATTCTTGCGACATTAATGTTTCTTGGAATAACAATGATTGGAAAACAATAATAATGTCTTTTTAGGTATACTACTTTGTTTACTCATTCTAAAGTAGCACTAATGAGTTCCCTTTTTGGTTTTAACTTCGCTTTCAACTGCATGGTCATATCAAGACGGGGGTTTACCTTCCATTCGCTGAAATCAAAAAACATCAGATGATCAAATTAACCTCACCCAGCCTGAGTGCGGCCGGGAATAGCCAGCAATGACAACATCACAAGGGTTGAATTTGAATGGTCACCTGTTTAATTCCTAACCTCATTGGACATGGCTTAACTTAAGTGACTGAATGAGATCTGTGTATTCAACGTGCCATTGACGCTGACTGGCTATGATTCCTTTCAACTAGGTAGTAACTAATTTGGTGGTATTAGGTTTTAGCATTTTTGGTAATACAAATAAACCCATCGAATGGAGGGTAATAACCTCCCCAGTCCTAAGTCCGGACTTAAATCACAATGAATCACAATCGTTTGGCGTTTAGGAAGGCATCCAGCCGTAAAAAAATGTCCATAACCATGATCAACACTTCAACCATGAGGTGACAACGTCGACCCTGCATGAGCGGGATAAGACAAGTAAAGCAAGAAGAAGTGAAGAAGAAAAGAACGAAATGAAGTTAGAAGAAGTAGAACAATTGAAGTAGGATAGTTATTAGCATTTTTGGTCAATTTGGCATTGGTTTTAAAGCCCATCTCCAATTATGACCTACTGGGGTTGGCGTTTCTCAACCTCTTCCTCACGGTTCAGCTCGGTTGGTCCTGGCACTCCTAAATCCACATGTCCCTATATCCTGCCTTTATCACCTGATAGTTTTAAGGGTTCCAAAGGCAATTCAAGCAAATAGATCAAAATTATTGTTCTCTTTCTATGTTGAATCACATGAGGAATAACCGACTTCCATAGCTCGATATATATAAGGCGGAGGTCGATGGTTCGAGTCCCAAACACGCAAAAATTTAGTAAGTCGATTGACTAATTGTGACATCACGATTGTGGCTAACAGCAATACTCGTACCTATGACTTGTTTTACTTTCCTTATCCTATAATAGGGAAAGTATTAGATACTACCTACCAAGTTGCGTAAACATTATTGAGTGGAGATATACACCAAACTTCACAAGCAGATAGGTCCAGCTTTGTTACCTTCAAATTAACACGATTTTAATTGGTGCCACTATATCGGCAATTTCACTCAAACCTGACCTATGGGTTCTGATTTTATCGACACCTTATTATAAATCAACGAAAAAAATAAAATCCAAAAAGTCGGATTTACACTAATAGCACATTCCTGCTATCTGATGATCTTTCGGACTCTCTCTCTCACACAGAAAATAACAAATTGTTGCAAAGTTTAGTAATAATAGATAATAAAAATGATAATAATAAATAATGTTTAATTAGTTGAGGGTCGCACGCAAATCACGTTTATTATTTATTCGTACTTTTTATGTTCTTTGGGAATTTAGCGAACTGGAATTTGCTGTGAAAGAGCAAATTTTTGACAGTATATTTTATTCTCCGACCGACGGGTCAGCTAAATGCCTGAGATTCATGAACTTCTCATGAGCATAAATATTTAATATTTTCAAATGGACCGAACTCGTGACCGTAAAACTGTTGTTCTTTTCTAGACGAAGAGTAGGATTAGGTACAGTTGGTTTTGGTTCGGTATATTTAACCCTTGCTCACATTCTGTCGAAAAACAGACGAAAAGATTTTCACAGGGGACCTCTAGGTCAGCTTTCCACATTTTTTAAAAGAGAAATAAAGAAAAAGAATCTAGTGTAAACATCACACGACTTTCCTTATCTCCGAAAATAAGTTGAATTCCGCCACTGGTGACTCAAAGGTAACAGATAGCTGAAAGTCAATACCAAATTCGTAATCAGCACCTCAAAGTCATTGGATTTGATGTGTCACAATTCCCATCTAAGATGATATGGCCGCATTTTGCAGCCGATTTCAACCAAAAGTTTTGTGGTTCGTCTAGTCTAGTGTATAAAATATTTTTTCATACCAAATTTCAAGTCGCTAGCTGTAATTTCAAGTCTCTACCGTTCTTGAGATATAGTGTTCACACACAGACAGACACACGGACCCACGAACCATTGGCCGAAAACAACTTTTTTGGTATCCTGAGGCTATATCCATCTCTCATGTGAAGAGACAGTATATACGGAAATGTTAAATTAAAATAGTTAAATTCCTTATTCCTATTCTATTCCATGAAATACCTTCTTGTTAGAAAATATGGTTTCATCTCGTGAGATATGAGGCGGGTTAGTCCAGTGTGAGATGCTCAGAGTATTATAATGGTTTGTTTCTCATGATCTTCCTAAGCCTTAGCCGGATTAGTGGACTTAGCCCAATAAGTAGTATAAGTCCAGGTAATAAAACTAGCCAGACATCGAGGAGACTTAAGTGTGTTGTTATTATTATGATCAGTCCAATCTTCAATGTTTTTTTTTTCTTTTACTTTGGGTTTAATGTCGTTTTTAACTACATGGTCATAACACACGTGAATGTGTTCATAATGTGCAATGTGCATAAATAAAACGGATAATTATTGTGCCATATAGGGAGTTCGAGATCATCTTCTTCTTTCACATTTCCTTTTCCCGAACCTACTTGGGGTCGGCATTGTTCAACCTCTTCCTTGTGGTTGAGGTTGATTAAGAAAAATAAAAAAAGGAGTAGCTAAGTAGAAAAAAAGTCTACCTATTACTCTTTTGTCCCTAAAAAACAATTTCATGGTTGAGAACTATTGTACTACTTTTTCTCTTTGTTTATTGTAATACTGTTTCAAATGTTTTGTAAATTATTTGTCCAATAAAAGCTATTTTATTTTATTTATTTATTTGGTTAATTCTGGCACTCCTATACTTGTACACTTTACACGGCTGAATGCCCTTCATAACGCTAACCCTGTTAAGGTTGCCAATGCTTTATGTAATTGTATACCAAACGACCTCAGTAGCTTGAGCGATAAGGCGAAGGAGTTGTAGACGGGGTCGGTGGTTAGAGTACCAGGTTAGGCAAATATACATAGGTACAGTAAAGCTTTTTTTGAGTAGTTTGAGCTAATTTACATTACAACACACACAATACACAAAAGGAGCTAACCGCTTGGTAGTCAAATAGTTAAAGCGCTAGCCTCGTAATCCAGGTAGCGTAGTGATCCGTTGTTCGAATCCCACCCCAATGCATGAATTTTTTCTCATTTATTTGAGTTTGTAACTACATAATAATAAGACTCTGAAGGTTCGGTGGTAGAAAATGCCTTGAGCATTAACCTCGCCTGGTGTTTACCTTCCACTGAAGATTATTATAAAATTTATTATTAACAATGCCGACCTCAAGTAGGTTTTGGGGAAAGGAAAAATAGAAATGCTACAACTAAAAATCATTCATAATATCCACAGGAGACTCCGAAAGAAAAAAGTTATTAAAAATAATCTCAGTCCACTAAATTTGGCTTGGAACTTTCGTCGTGTTTCGAATTTCAATCAGGCTCGGATCATTGCATATCCGGTCTTACTCACAGGTCCTCGCGAGTAAGATCTACGGAGCAGCGGACCAATCTATCCTGGCATACCGAACTCTGTTCATTAAGAAGTCTAGTAGTACGCTACGAGCGTTCTGTTCGTACAGATGGTTAAATCATATTTATTAATAGCTCCTTGGAGTTGGAAGTTGGTTTGAAAATCAGGGGCGGCTTTATAAATTAATTAGGAGAGATCATTTTATTATTATTATTATTTTCAATATTAATAATAATAATACTCTTTAGTGGAATGTAACCACCAGGCGAGGTTAATGTTCTTAGCATTTTACAGCTGGAGGGGTGAGTCTCCAGTCAACTTTATTTCAAAGTCGACTCGTCCCAAACCACATATTTCTATGTGCGATCAACCATCATGAGGACTTGGACTTTTCTTTATAAGCCTTTAAACCCTAGGAAACTGCAAGCTAGCCTGGCTTGTAAGGGTTGGCTAGTCTGTTCTCTGTTCATAGTCCTCTAGCAAGACACTGGTCTTCTCCCTGTTTAACACGTTCGTTACCGAACGGCCATATGTGGATGTTTTTGTGTTTTTCTTTGGGACCGAAAACACACATGTGGCTGTTATCAAAATTTTAACGAGGGACCGGACAGCCATATATGGCCTTTTGGAGGTAGGTTGTTAGTATTAGAACAGATATAGGATCGATTCTTGTACAAATACGATGCCAAATATGCAAAAAAAAAAACCTGGGGACCAAAATTTGGTCCCCAGGATGCAACAGCAACTTTACCGCCTGGTCCCTACGTAAAACTTGAAAAAATTGGCTTGGTAACGAACGTGTTAACGTCCCTCAGAGTCTTATTATTATGTGGTCACAAACTCAAATTATTGAGGAAAAATTCGTGCATTGGGTGGGATTCGAACCAACAGATCCCTACGTTATAGATCCCTACGCTACCTGGAATACCAGACTGGATTTATTTTTTTTGATATCTACACTCTATGTCATGAAGTTGTGCATCCACTAGAACAATCTACTTTTAATTCAAGCAGTCAGCCCAAAATATTTTAACCATTTGAAAGATAGTCTGACTGGGGGACTATAAACACTATAAACAGGGAGTAGACCAGCACTGGCTTGGTTCTGGGGGCCCTTGTCAATTATTAGCTTCCTTGTAAAGACAGTAGTAGAAGTGCTGAGTCATTCCTCCACTGTCTGACTACCATCGCGCATCGTTCACGATGACGCCATCCTATGATGATGATTTGAAAGACATTGATTGAGGTGAATCGATGGTAAATATTGGTCCACCATCGTTAGTTCACTCTTGGACTTGATAAAAAATAAATAGATCTTAATAGGTACCTTAATAATAATAAACTGATACTTTGTACGTGGGGGCGGGACGTCGTGATGTCTCGTTGTCCCTAGTCACGTTCCAATAGCTGAGTGGGCGGGAACTACCTCTGATGAAGCATCACGAGTGTGGCTAGACAAATGAAGAAGGGCGTGGCTTCACATGGCTGAGGGGTGGAGCTAGGTGACGTCATGTTACTACCACATTTTCTATTTTCTGGAAAATTGGCATCATTGTACGTATGTACGTTAAATTAGAAAACTATGCCAAAATCAAGGCATAATGGAGAAAGAAAGACCTTCAATTATTATACAAGTGAGAGTGGTTGTATTTTCAGAAATATTCTTGGACTTATATCTGATAATGGTTGGGTGGAAGAGATTGCCACAGGCAATAACCCCGCCCTTAAGGTAGGACATTAACTTCATTCTCTTTTTTTTTGTTATTGTATCTTTGCTCAATCTTTTTGTTTTTTCTTTATAATTTCATTGTATTTCACTTTATATATTTTTGTTCTACCTAAGCAAGCTTATAAGAATAATCATGGTTTTTGGCTTTGTTGTACCAGATACTGTGGCAAAAGTTTTTAGACAATAGTCAGAAATTGAGAAGAACGACAAGAGTATTTTTTTTTTTTCTTCTTCTAATTAGGCGCTTTAACTCTGTTACAAGAGTATTTTACTTAAAGGTGAACATTCACTGTTGAGTAAAATCTGAAATCTAGGGCGGAATTAATAAACGTTTGTAGTACCTCTGTGGAGCTAAGTCTAAGGGCGGAATTATTAAACGTTTTTGTAATACCTCTGTGGAGGTAAGTCTAAGGATGGAATTAATAGACGTTTTAGTAATACCTCTGTGGAGCAAAGTCTAGGATCGGAATTAATAAACGTTTGTAATACCTCTGATGTTGAGCTAAGTCTAGGATAGGAATTAATAAACGTTTGTAATACCTCTGTGGAGCTAAATCTATATAGGGGCGAAATTAATAAACATTTTTGTAATACCTCTGTGAAGCTAAGTCTAAGGGCGGAATTAATAGACGTTTTTGTAATACTACTGTGGAGCTAAGTCTAGATTTTGAGTACTGTCTTAAATGGGGAAAACTGATGCTGAGTTATGGTCATGACTTAAGTTCTCTATTTTTTCTATTAATTTGAGTTTCTTCGCCACTGTACCGATGAAAATTACAAGCTAATGATCATTATCATAGATGGCTGAACATTATATCCTTAATCCAAGGAACATAATTGAAGCATGCTCAAGTGTTAGCTCGAAACCGTTAGTCTGACCATTCAAATCATACAACCTAATATACTCTACCGGTTTCCCCAAACATGTTAATGAATTTAACAATAATCTGTTCATTAAAATAATAATAATCTGTTCATTAAGAATTAGGAAGTACCTGTACTTCAGGCTTGATTGGTTTTGAGTTTCCGGAGAGTTCGATTCCCAGACAATTTTTGAGACATGCATTTTGCTGTTATTAGCCTTGTGAGTTTGCTGTTTGATCTTTCAGGATGTACATTTTGCACATATTTTCAGCAATTGTAACTCTCGATAATCCTTAAAAAACCTCGTCCGAGGTGTGAAGAACGCCTTATACAAAGTAAGAGACGTTATGTATGTTGTTGTTGTTGTTGTTGTAGCCAGCTTGGCTACAGCTGGAGGGGTGAGTGATGGTCTCCAGCCAACTTTATTTCAAAGTTGGCTCGTCCTGAACCACATATTTCTATGTGCGATCAACCATCATGAGGACTAGGACTTTTCTGTACAAGCCATTAAACCCTAAAGAAACTGCAAGCTAGCCTGGCTTGTAAGGGTTGGCTAGTCTGTTCTCTGTTTATAGTCCTCTAGCGAGACACTGGTCTTCTCTCTGTTTAACGTCCCCCACCCAGAAAGACGTTATGTATAATGTTACTTAGATGTTAAACGTTGATGTTTATTGTTATTTCTTCTATAGTGTATAGTTGTATACTGTATACTATGTAATTGTGTGCTGGCTAACTTTTGTAAAGCCAACACCTGTATTGTACTGCACTCTAAATAAAATATACTTATACTTATAACATGCATTGGTAATGTTCCTATTTCTCATTGGACCTCTGTGATGAAAAATACGAGTAATACACCTTTGTTTGTTAACCCAAAGGTTGCAGGTTCAAATCCTGATTCAAGCGCAATTTTCGGACGGAAAGTTTTCTCTACCTGACTAAAAGGGCACAATTATTAGAGAAAATCGAAATCTTAAGCCATGACTTGAGTAATAGTTTCCTCATTTAAAACAATACTGAAAAACTAGGCTTTGCTGCAAAGAGCTATTACAAAAACGTCTATTAATTCCGCTCAAAGATTTCCTACCTCAATGATGATTTGGCATTAAGGTCCGAAAATCTAAATAAAGGTCTCTTTCATATTCAATTACATTATATTATATGTAGGTAGTTAGTAGTCACTGTGGCAGAGTGAGTTTGCGCGCTAGGCATTGCACACATGGTGACCTGGGTTCGATTTCCAGCGGGGGAGGATTTTTTCTGCTCTGTACTTGGATGTTCGGGGTCCACTACCTCGTGAGGAAAAATGAGTAGCTGCTTTGATGTGAAGCAGCGACCAGTGGCAGAATCATAGGCAAAAAAATTAATACAAGATATTGTAAATTAAAGTGGTTAGGACTGATTCTGCGCTACCCACTAAAATTGTGACATAATAACACAAAGAAAAGGCATTATTATATGTAGGTAGTTTATTATATTCAAATATTGGTTATCATATTTTGTGTTAATCACTTTCTTCATATCACAACTACTCAAACTTGCTTTACTAAATCGACGCTGAAACTGAGACTTGAACCACCGACCTTACAAGTCTTCCACCTTATCGATCAAACTACTGAGGTCGGCTCAGTAGCTTGGAGACATAAATCATACTGTCTTCATTCATGTGGTTCACCAACTTTGATCACTCCATGTTCTCTTCGATATGTCAACACTCGTAAAGAATGTGTTGAAAAAGTTTGAATTCAAAATTAGCGACTTCAAATATCCAGTTTCTTGTCATAATTGGTTATGATAAGTGATTTACAACATTTTTATTTAATTTCACATACTTACCAACCACACTCCGCATATAATTCCAACACATAATATTGACATTCCAGAGGCTGAAGCTTGAACAAATATGGACCCAAACATGTAGGTTGTTGGGAATTTCTTATTTGCGGAGGAATAAAAAATTAAATTATTTTGAGGAATTACGATTCAAGTTATGCGTTTTTTTAACGAACAAGTCATTTTTCTCTTATCTGATAACAGATGCGAGTCTGCTTAATGACTCAACCTTTACCTTGTATCATAGGCAGTGGAAGAATTCCGAAAGCTTTGAAAATTCCCTTAATCGGTTTTTTCCTTGCCTTTTTTGTCGTGAAAAGATTGATTTATATTGATTGATATTGATCAATATAAATTTATATTGATTTATACTTCCAAGTACGAGTATATCTAATAATATTACATATCGGAAATATTTATCGTTATGTCTAGAACAGTCGAACCCGGATTATTATCAGGAATTCAAGAAATCGGGCGTTGCGTTGATGGCGCGTTGAATGCACCGGTTCTCGTAAGATCACCGAATTCAACAACGTTCAGCGAGGTGAAAACTACGTGATGTTGGCTTAATATGGATAGCAGCTTTGTGAGTTTTCTGCGAATAGAGGGTAACTCCCTAGTCGTGACATGACCGTGCAGTTGAAAGGAACGTAAAAAAAGATGGAAAAAATCCGGCAATATTTTCCTGCTTGTCGTGGCTCTCTGTTTATGAAAGATTTTTTAGGCAGGAAAACTATATAAACGATCACGAGTTCTTAAGATTTATCCGGGTATGACGAAAGGAGTAAAGATGAGGAGGGCGCAAGAAGTGGAGGAGGAAGACACGATAAGAGATCTAAGAAGAAGGAAGAGAAAAATGGCTAAAAAACTCGTAATGCCTCAAAACTGTCCCTGAAAATCGGCCATCTTGGTTAATTTTAACACAGAGAAAATCACAACGACGGCAAAAATATTTTTTCTTCTTACGTTCTTTTCAAGGTAATAACGGTAGCCATATTGGATAGTTTTGTTAGGAGACAGATTTATTACCCATGAGATTAACGTTATGACGTCTCCATTACTTATTTAGCCATGTTGGGATGTACTTTGAATCCCTATTCAAAGGCCCTGTCGGCTGCATTATTCATTCTCAACGGTTCCATCCGGTGAAATCCGGATGTTCAAAAGCCATGGAGGATAAAACTCGTGAACCATTCGTGCGGAACAACGTTGGATTTCAGCGATCTTTATGTTTTTAATGTTCATGTTGTCAGCGATATTTATTTCAGCAGTCTTCCATGTTTGGTTTGGTCCTCGCGTATCCATTCTGCCTGCGCACAGTGTTGTATGTTTTATCTTGTTCGTGTTTTAATTGAATCCAACACGATAGTTATTTACAGTGGTGTGGGTTAGGGGCGGGAGATTTGATATTAGGAGCCTGAATAAGTGGCTATCAAGCAAGACAAAGGAGTTAAAAGTACTATTTGTACCTAAATTTACAGTATTTTTGAGGCTTACACCACTTTATATAAACTGCCTGATAAGGACTATTTAGTGCATTATTCTAGCAGCAACACGAATTATTATGTGCTGGCTACCTTCGGTAGTGGTAAAATAATAATAATACCACTT
Source organism: Bactericera cockerelli (assembly GCA_024516035.1). NCBI lineage: Eukaryota > Metazoa > Arthropoda > Insecta > Hemiptera > Triozidae > Bactericera > Bactericera cockerelli. The sequence goes on along the minus strand of CM044958.1, from coordinate 5,682,870 downwards.
TATATAAACTGCCTGATAAGGACTATTTAGTGCATTATTCTAGCAGCAACACGAATTATTATGTGTTGAAAATCCCAACTATGATTATAACTTGTCATGTTTTGGCTGAGTTTTGAACTCGTGACCTCTGGACAAGACAGACGCCTTGACCACTGAGCTACCGGGACAGATAATATAATGAACAGTCAAGCTGCAAAACACATTAAGAGGTTTCGGAAATTTCCTGTAGAGCATGATCAGTTCTTCAACTCTCTGAATTTTGATGATCATTTCACTGATCAGTGAGGCTGCTGGGTTTGAAATTTATTCCATCAATTATTATCTTTCCAATGCTTACTTCTTTTTCATATACATTCACATTATCTATACTATCTTGTTGTATTCGTATATCACAATATTGTATTTTTTGTATGTTCCGTGTATACCTATGTTGTGTTTTATTGGCCATCACTTTCATGTATAAAACACTCCATTGATATATCTTTTCTGGATATACTCAAAGTAGGTAACATATATTTTCGTTGATGTTTCTTCAGGAGCATGTATGTTGATTTGTGTTGCCTATCTGGTAGTTGGTACAGCGAGAGAAAGCTAGCAAGCTTTAGCCCGCTATTTATTATTTAGGTTATAGGTACGCGAGCTACACGGTTCATCCTACGTTGATTTGATGTTTTATTTCTAACGACTTGGTTCTATATTAAAAAAAAAAAAAAAAAAATAGGAGTCGGTGTAGTGGTATTATTATTATTATTATTATACAATGCTTTATTAGGTATAAATGGACATTATGTACATAGAAATAATTAATTTAACAATGAAAAAAATGGAAACAATATATACAATGAAAATGAAAAAGAATTGAAAATATATAAAAACATAAGTCCTAACTAAAGGGCGGGGTTATTGCCTATGGCAATCTCTTCCACCCAACCCTTTTAATTGGTATTAATCAGTTGACCCTAGGTTTGGATTGTGTTTTTGGTTTGAGGCTATCACATTTTTAATCATTTTGCTTGGTTTTCCTCGTTTGATTGAAACAGGTGCTGAAATTTAAATTTAGAGTCCACTCTGATCGAATATAAAATGTTTCTCAGTTCTTTTGTTAGTCAATTAGGACGTCAAGGATTGCCAGGTTCTCATATTTATTTTCTAATTATATATTGTTGATAGTTTATAGGCATGAATGGTTAACTTCCTCGGTTAAAAATTAAAAAAAATATATTGTATATCATCACTAAAAGCACACTTAAACGACGCAAATGTCACTGAAGGATGAAGAAGGTCACTTTGATGTCCACCGAGTCAAGGAGGTTACCATTAGAAAGAAGGAAGACATCAAGAAGCGTGATATCGAGTGAGACGCATTTCATTTGCACTAACATAGTGTTATTATAGTTCTTATTATTATTAGTTTGCATCTATACATTACGCAGTGAGCATTATCCAAGACATTAGCAAGTGTTTACTATGGATTTGTTCAAAATTGTGTCTTAAAAACATATACGTACATATTCTTCTTTTGTAATACATATATCCTGGAGATTATTCATAATCAATATTCATAGATATTTCAACATAATAATTATGTATAATAACTATATATTATGTATATCAAATATACCTACGTATATTCTTCTTTGTACAGTATAAACATCACAACTTCAAGTGTAGTCATTGCCGACAATAGTGTTAGAAATGTTATAAGTTAGCCTCATCATAATTATGTTCCTTGTGGACATCTGCAGGTAATCACGAGGAAGTCTCATTTACACATTCCTAGACACTTGTATGGTATCATTGCGACACTGCCAGTAGAGTTGAGTAGAGCAAATAAGACATTGGAAAGTCTTAGAGACAATCGTTTCTGAAGGACCGCGCATCTGTTGAAACAATTGGAAAGACTTGAAGCCCACACCGCCATTTGTGAAGAGTCTTTTCACTTCCGCCAGCGTTTTGATCTCAAATCCGGCGCAATTGTTATAGATCCAGACACAATTAGAGATCTAAAACAGAAACAATTAAAGATCTAAATAAGGAACAATACATGTCGATTTGAGCTAGCCCAACCTTCCATCCATTGATCAGAAGAATTCCCATCACAATAGCAATCCTTATCAAGATGTCCTGATAAAGGACGACCTACATCCTCCTGAAATACGGCCAGTCTGGTCGGAATCATTGAAGTCTCCTTATATGGGTGAATTGTCTGACGTGTTTCGCTATAAAGTCTTCAACTGTTTTGATAATATGAGTTGCTGGGAGGCTAGTGTCACTTGCTTCGGCACAGTTTGCTGAGGAAATCAGGGAACTGCTTGTGAATAATTCAAAGACTCGCATGATTAACTACTTCATGGTCTGAACTTGAGATTTCAAATGTGTATGCTCAACAAAAAGAGGTATATTCGGCCTTAAAGTACTTGTCACGTTTGTGATGTGATGAGTACTTCAACTTTTTTTCTCATTTTTAAAATTTTGATTGTATCTGTAATTTTGTTGTTAATGTTCTTTTTTGTAAATTGGTCATAAACCGAAAAATGTACAATTTATTATTGAAGATCTGAGGTCATTTCTCCTCTCACTTACATACCTTTTTCATTGAATGGATAGTGAGGAAAAGTGTTGTTTACAGTCATGTAAATTTGCAAGACTAAAGATCACTTTTGATCATCCTTGACGAACTCTATCAGTGGACTGGACTCATTGATGGCATTTCTGAGAAGCGAAAACCTCTTTCACCTCGTATTGAGGAACGGCACGAATATTGGTCAATGTGTCCAATTGGGGGAAAAAAAATATCATTTTATTGATATCTTTTAAAGTTTGAATATTTCTAGCAGAGACTGAAAGGTTAGGTCAAGATGTTTGTGAAGATGAAGCTGAGGAAGATCTCAGAAAATAAAGTTCGAAGACATGGGAAACATAATTATTGAAAGTTATACAAGTAGACCTTTCCTGAAAATGCCATAGAGCAAATATTACAGAGATAACGCTGTAAAAACATCTTGTATCTCTATTATTTAGAAGACAATGATTGTAGAATGAAAAGTTTTGTGAGTGAAAAGTTAATAAAGCTGAAGTTTTATAAGAACTATTACCTATTAATTCATTAACTTGTACTTATTCAAATTAATTTTAAAGTATTGGAAAGCCCAAAAAATTACGAGTTGAAGACAAAATAAACTAAATGAAAAGAACATTTGAAGAAAAAAACAAGATAATGTACAAAATTGTACATCATACTACCCGGGAACTGGAACTCAAGTGTTTCCAAACTTTCTGTGCCTCCTGTACGAGAAGAATAATAGACTAGATTTTTATCAATGAACTGAAAGTCATACGATGATTAGAGTATAAACAAGATCTAATGAATGAAATGCCTGGATACTCCAGTTCTACAATCAGCTAGTTTTCTAACATCGCATGAAGTGGTCACATCAAGCCATGTTGTGAATGTGTGTTAGCAAAACCTGTATTATCATTTAATGGCGACATTTATGGAACTCTTGCTTTTTTTCTCAGACTTTTGTAGGACGGCGAATTTACATACGGCGTTCTATTTACCGGATGAGGCCCGATTCTGTCTATCTTTCGCAGGAATTTCTATCGATGGAGTTGCTATTCTGCGCAGTATTGAGGAATTCGCGCAATCCAAAGACAAACGACGACGCGCGGTTTTGACACGCCAGCTCAATTTCTCTCCATGTATGTCATGTATGTGCCTCATTAAGATTTCTGTCTGGTGATAAACATTCTGGACACTTGAGATTCCGTGTTTCTACAGTTTGTTTTGGAAATTTTGACAAGACTAGGTGTGCTCTGGGTGGATAAATTCAGCATTTAAGGGTTGCGTGGAAGAGATTGCCACAGGCAATAACCCCACCCTTTAGTTTGTTATTAATTATTTTATTTAGTTTCTCTCTTAAAATTTTATATTTTAAATATTGTCCTTCTAATAAAGAATTATTAATAATAACAATATATAGCAAGGAACATTAAAATGGTTTTTCTGAACGTGACGATATTCTCACACAGGTGAAGTTTGACGCACCCAAAAATAATAGTGTCCAGTCCATATTGAACCATATAAGCGATTTTTGTATATTTTTTAGGGTAATACCAGATATGAAAATGATATTGTAGAGAGAACATGAGATAGAGAGAAGTCCAAGATGAAAAATTGTGGAATTGCTGTGATCTACTTGCAACAGTAGAGATTCTAAATATCTAAATGCTCACGAACATAATAAATTATACCTACTATTTCCTCTGATGAAATCATGGTTCATCAAGAGAGGTAGTATACAATAAAACCTTTGAATAATTCTCATATCTTTAGGTATTTGGAATTTTAAAAATACATATTGAAGTCTATAAAATCAATGGTGAAGTGTGAATATTTATGTCATTAAAACATAATTTGAATGGCATTTCTTTTGGATTTCAGGTTGGAGATACGGCAGCCTCCAAGTCCAAAACTTCCCATGTTAAAGAACTGGTAAGTTTCTCGTGAAATGTAAAAGTTACAACAATGAAATATATAAGTTCTCAAGAAAAACTTATAATTATACACAACTCTTGGTAAAACATCAAAAAAATTTGATGATAGAAAACACTTGGCTTAAAAAAGAAAGAAAATAAAAGCCAAGTGTTTTCTATTTTCAAATTATTTCGATTTAAAATTTACATTCTAAATGTTCAATAGGATAAATGAAAGACACATTATCATTAAAAAAAAAAAAAAAAAAAAAACACGCATCATTTACACATCATAAAATGGGTAAACACATATTGAATTTGAGATGTGTGTTGAAATTCAATCTAATCATTAGGATTCAATATTTGTGGATAAAAATAGAAAGGAGCATCTCTGTCCTACTTTCACACCTATAATTTCTCAATTTCATACACTTGATGTGTTGGTGTCAATTATCCATCCAAACTATCTCTCAAAGTTCAAGAACACAAGTTGTTACTGTGTATATAATAATAGTTGCCGAGTATCTCTACTCGTATCTATCCGGTGGTAAAAAACTAACAAGTGTATAAATTTGATGAAACTCACAGTGATTAAATTTGAATCGCCAGTAAATCAAATCAAACATTTTTTTTTTTTTCTTCACTGTTCGCTATAACATGACCGTCTCAACTCTTGTATTTTCTTTGCTACATTCTGCTAGAGGCCCCAGTTTCCCTGTATTCCCAGATCAAACAAGGTGCCTGGTTCCCCAGGTGCCTTAGTGTGATAGTATTACATTACATTACATTACATTATATCTGGGGGTCTTTTCTAAAAGAAATTCCTATGTGCTGCGTCCATTATTTAGAACTATTGCACCCCATTAAGCTCACTCATCACTTTCAAAAACGTCTGCTGCACTAAAAAGTTTAGCAGGTGTTATATAAGTTCACAGTGTTTGTTTCCAGCTTTTGTCCTGAGTATACAAGAGTTTGGATTTTTGTGAGTGACTTGATTAGGATGGGAGAGGGTGTTCCCTCACCACATTTATCGTACTCAATGGTGTCATTGTGTACTCCAATGTTGTTTCTTAGGAAATAGTGACCTGGTAGTAAACCAACTATTTCTCTGGTGTTTGTTTAACCCAGTCAACAAAGGTGTCTGAGTTATTTTATTTTATTATCATTATTTGATTTTAATTCCAACCAGTCTACAAATTTTCTGAGTTGTTGCTTATTCTTTGATGTTTGTTCAACCCAGTCTACAAAAGTTTCTGAGTTGTTGTTTTTTTATGTCATTCTCTGATATTGGTTCAACACAGCCTACAAACGTTTCTGAGTTGTTAATATCATTAATGATCATTTTTTTCTTTTATAATTTTCATATGCGTTGTCATAAGAAATTATAAAAGTGTTTGGTAAGATATACCGCTCACCCGGTCCTTAATAGAACTTAGCCATGTCATTTGCTTACATTCCAAGATGCGCAATGCAATGTTACCAGCCCCCGGGGACATGCACAAGCACGTGCACGTGGACCCGTCTATTAAGAGTTATCTAGGTGCACACAGTTCCGCATTACACCCCCTGTGTACCCTAGACCGAGGGCCTAGTGTGATAGTATAAGTGCATACTCGTAATTATTTTATTTGATTAATTTTAAGTACTTTTATATTTATTATGTTATTTTTATTTAAAACATTGTAACGAAATGATGTACAAAAATAAAGCACACATCTTGTTAAAATAAACAAATAAAAAAACACCTCGGCCGAGGTGTGGAAACCCCCCCTCTACAAAGAAAAACACATTTACTACTACGCCCATTCCAGCTATAGCAATTAGATTAAATATATTATTATCTCTTTTGATGTACTGATAGGTATTTATATTGGAATTAATCGATTCCTGCACGAAGGATCATTCACAGGATACAGGAATAGGGCACGGCCTATAACTACCCAAGTGTGGCAGGAAATTCTAGGGGAGCAGCAGTTTTACTAATTTTAATTTTATTACTTCTGTTGTTTTGTCCCGGTAGCTCAGTGGTAAAGGCGGCACTCTGTGAATCCAGAGGTTCCAGAGGTCGTGGGTTCGAAACCCAGCCGGGACATGACAAATTATCCTCCCCTTCGGGATTTTTACCACCTAATAATATGTCTGGGGCTTACTGCTGGAATAATGGGACTTTAATAGTCCTTATAGGGTAGTATAAATAAGGTGTTATTATTATAATTTTAACATCTCATTTTGTTGTTACAAGTATTATTATTAAAAGCTATCTAGAGCTCAATAGATGAGGAGGCAAACTCGTAACTTGGAGGTCAGTGATTCGATTCTGAAGTATGGCAAATATACACTAACAATCGAACCACATTCCACATGTATATAGAGCTAAATTATTTTATATTCTACCTATAGGACTCAAAAAACTTGTTCTAGAAGAATCGAACCCGTGATCTGTGGATCAAGAAGTAGACTACTTCACGACCATCGTTATGTGGAAGGACTCAATGTCCCCATACTTTTATTTCATTTTCTATGTCAATAAAATAAAATTTATTTATTTCTTCATTGCAATTAATTATATTTCTATCATTTGTAATCCAGAGGGCAAGTTACTCAGAATACTTGAGAAATTTCCACTCTGGCTGACATTTTTTGGAATAGGTATGAAATGTTTTACCTGGGAATTATTCTAATAAGTAATAAGTACGACCCTGTAGAACTCAATTATGTCATTTGATACCGGTAATCACATTCCAATACACATGATATTTACACATTATATTAGGCATAATTCAATACACATATCTATAGAACTACAGATTGTACTAATCACAAACATGAACTAAACTCAATTATTAGTTACGAGTATCGAGCCATGCACCCATGCAACACACAGCTAGACTGGGTGGGTGTTGTGCACCACTCATTTGATGGGTGTTGTTCTCTCATGATTATGAAGTGCAATAGTGCGTTACATTTTGCAGGATGCTAGTAGCAGGAAGATTAACAGGATCAATGCAATCACCTATTTGTTTTCGAACTTGAAGATATCCGACGCAATCCGTCGAAAAAAAACCCCTGAAAAAGAAAAGTTGGGTGGAAGAAATTGGACGCAATCCGCCGAAAAAAAACCTCTGAAAAATAAAGGTTAGGTGGAAGAGATTGCACGCAATGGACGCACTCCGTCGATAAAAAAAACCTCTAAAAAATAAGGGTTGAGTAGAAGAGATTGGACGCAATCCGTCGAAAAAACCCTCAAAAAAATAAGGGTTGTCTGGAAGATTGCCAAAAGTAATACCCCCGCCCTTTAGTTAGAACATGTGTATATTTCTAATATGTATTAGAAATCGGAAGTATTGTATTCGTTTTTGTACCAACAGATTCGAACCAACGGATTCCTACGCTACCTGGAAATCCAGACTAGCGCGTTAACCACTTGACTACCAGTGCATTTAATTTAAACCAAAATTAAAAAAAAATAAAAATATTCTTCTTTGTTTTTCCTTCCATAGAATTTGCGTTTTTGCCAACGGCAGGCAATCCTCATCGTGTGTGGGACACCTTCGCCATTCATTTTATTCATGATGACTCCGTTATTCATACCTATATCCAGTTTAATTTTTATTATTTTTTAATAACGCGCAGTTTATTATCGTGGTATTGATGTCATAATTATTTTAGCCTGAGCAGACAGAACACCTCTATACCATCTGATACTGTTAATGCAAAATGCAGGTCGGGTTTTAGGCAGTGACAATCTGACTAGTAATGTAGGGGTCGTGGGTTTGAAAACTCCGCCAGGTCATGACAACACCCTTTAGTGGAAGTTAACCACCAGGCGAGGTTAATGCTCAAAACATTTTCTAGCATTTAACCCTCAGAGTCTTATTATTTTGTGATCACAATATCAAATTATAATAATAATAATGTCGCCTTAATATAATATAACTAGCGGGCTGTCGCCCACTTTGCGGGCCGAGGCATGGCCGTGAAAGCAAAAAATCCTTTTTCGCCAATGGCAGGTGTTGTAGTGGGAATTTTGAAAAATCCCGTCTTATTGCACATCTAGACTATAAGACAAAGCTACCTACCAAATTTCAGCTTCCTAGGACTTACGGTTTGGGCTGTAGAGCGATGATCAGTCAGTGGTCAGTCAGTGACTTTGACATTTATATATTAAGATATACCCAAAATAATATACCATGAATGAAGAAAAAAATCATGCACTTGGTAGGATTCAAACCAACGGATCCTTATGCTATCTGGCTTATTCGACTAGCGGCGTTAACCACTTGACTACCACTACCAGGTCTTCTCCCTGTTTGAAATGCCCCAGCCAGACATGCCCTCTTGTCTCCGGGCCTGCTTACCTACCACATAGTACAACTGATTTGCGCCAAATCACTGTTTTATCAACTTCAGTTGTGGTGACTGGTGATAGTAGGACGTACGGTACTGAGCACTTCCGCACCAACCTTCATCAAACTTTAGTAAACATCGAGATGTTCTTGCGGTCCAATCAAGCGATTTAGCCGATCTGGTACAGTGAAATTCTAGTGGTCCGGTGTATTGAAAATCTAGCAATCTATAGTGGATTAAATTTCTAGTGATCTGGTGCTCACTGAAGTCAATAACTCCCACATCAAAATTAAAACGTTTCTTTCAGGCTTTAACTTCATAAATAAACCTTTATTTGCAATAAGTTAAATACAATTATAATAAAAAAAAATTAAGTTATCATATTTGTGTTAATCACATTTGGAGCGAAGTGGACTGTAGATTCTAAAAATTTAATAGGGCTGGTTCAAATGGTAACGAAATGATTTATATAAAAAGGCTGATAAGATTTTACTTACGTGACTGTAGACTTGTAGATTTTTTTTATCACTCACCGCTATTACCCTTCCCTACACTGCTGAAATTTTAGAAGACTTAAAGGAGCTTAGGAGGGGAGCGGAGGCCTTTGCCCTTTAATATAAAAGCGGTCAATTAAAATGCAGAATAATTATTGTGGTGTGTTGAAAAATTCACTTTTCACTTGGATGATAATTCTATAATAAAAAGCTCTGAATAAACTGTACTTTCTCTAATGGTTGTCAAATTTATACTAACTATCTAGGAGCTTTCTATGTAAGTTTAGCTCTGATTTGAAGGAGGGTGAGAGAACTTGTTGGTGATTTCTTAATTTTTGGGTTGATGTATAGCACAATGCTCTCTCATTAATACAACAATTAAACAGTACCAAACATTCCCCGGCCATGAAGTAATCACTTCATAATGACCACGAAAGGGTTAAAGTAAAGATAGTCTACTAACAACAAAAAATAAAAATAAAAGCAGAAAAGTAGACCATCTCATATCTAAGGTAGCTTTTACAATATCGAAAAAAGTAAATAAAATTCCAAATGAAAATTCACTAACAAGCAAAGAAAATGAAAAACTAAATAAATGTAATTTTTGAAAATGAAATAAATTGAAAAACTTCTGGGGTGCAAAAAGGATTTTCCTTACTATGTACAACAACTAAAATGTTAGTTATGACTACTAAAATAATGGAAGTCATAACAACTAACTAAAATATAAGACTAAGTAGACTCCTACTGAGAAGGTAAAATGCATAATTTTACCACTGGACGCTTGAACACACCCTTTGATGTCCTGACTGAAGCCACTCTACAAATACCATCTTTACCAGGATAGACATCAGTCACGACACCCAAGGGCCAATATTGAGGTGAAAGCAAGTCCTGCATAATAACTACAATCGTGCCTGGGATTATAGGAGGAGCGGGGGATTTCCATTTTTGTCTCTCCTGCAAATTAGTCAAATATTCAAGACTCCACCTTTTCCAGTACACCTGAACAATCCTGTTCAATAACTCAAACCGTTGTAAGCGGTTCTCATTTACATCCGAGACGTCCTTTGACGGAATAGATCTCAAAGGAACAAGATTAAGAAAATGTGCAGGTGTGAGAGCAGAGGGCTCACTGCCATCTGAACTAAGAACACACAGAGGTCTCGAGTTAAGTAAGGATTCAATCTGAACCAATACTGTAGAGAGTTCCTCGTATGTTAGGATCTGGGTACCTATTGCTTTGTACAAATGAGTCTTAACACTTTTGACGTTAGACTCCCAGATACCTGCGAAATGACTAGCGGTAGGCGGTAAGAATTTCCATTCAATTTGATGGAAAGACAGAGCTTCCGCGAACTGTTTAGAATGAGCTGAAGAAGACAACAATTTATAAAGATCGTCGAGCTCATTTTTACAACCAACAAAATTAGTACCATTATCGGTATAAATGAAAGACACTGGACCGCGTCTTGAAACGAATCTTTTCAATGCGGCCAGGAACATGGCAGTACTAAGGTCTGAGACCAATTCTAAATGCAATGCCTTTGTAACTAAACAAATAAAAAGGCAAAGATACGCCTTTTGAGATTTGATACCTCTTCGCTTTGCTAATGTGATATGAAAAGGACCCGCAAAATCTATACCAGTGTGAGTGAAAGCAGACTTAGTTTCTTGTACGCGAAACTGGGGTAAGTCTGCCATGAGTGGGAAAGTTGGTTTAGGATTTAATTTAAAACAATGATTACAAGCTTTGACTCGACGTCTGACTATATCTCTACCTGATAAGATAAAATATTTCTTTCTCAAGATAGCTAATAGTAAAGACGGTCCTGTGTGCAAGTTAGAAATATGAAAAAACTCAATAATTAAATTCACAATAGGATGTTTCTTGGGAAGAATCAGAGGATGCTTGTGCTCATAGCCGAGCGAGGAGTTTGAAAGTCTGCCACCAACTCTCAACAATCCATCTTGTAAGAATGGATTCAAATGACGTAATTGAGAAGAACATTCCTTATTATTTTCTAACGCCGTGATATCCTTAGCAAAGAACTGTCTTTGCAAGGCCTTAATGAGAAGTGTCTCTGCGAAATTTCTATCTGACACCGAGATGAAATCCCTACGCGGAAGAAAGTGTATGAACCTGCACATAAAAACTATTATGTTCAGTAGTTTCAACCACGACGAGATTTTGCAAGATAATTCTAATAAAAAATGAATGGGCGGCTCAACTACAGCAAGCGCGACTAATTTTTCCTCAGGTACTGAAGTCAGTTCCGAGTGAACCATATCCAAAGGCCAGTCAGCTATATCTGACTTAAGCCACTCTGGACCTGAAAACCATAGACGATGATTTATAAACTCTTGAGCCATGATAGGCCGAGTCAGGCAATCAGCCGGATTACTGATACCCGCAACATGATACCAAACATTTTGAGACACTAATTCATGAACTTTTGCAACCCGATTTGCGACAAAAGTTTGCCATCTATGAGGAGATGAACGAATCCAATGTAGCGCCACCATTGAGTCTGTAAAACAAAATATTTTTTCAATCGATTGTCTAGCCCTGTATGTATCTACAACGCGCGCCATAAGTTGGGCAAGTAAAAGAGCACCACAAAGTTCTAACCTAGGCAGCGAAGTACTTTTCAAAGGGGCAACACGCGACTTTGAGCACACCAGGTGAACTTTGATTTCACCGGTAGGTAAGGTGGTTCTACAGAAGACCATTCCTCCGTATGCTAATTCAGAACTGTCTGAATAGCCAACTAAAACAACATGAGAATTCTGAGTAACAGAAATATGACGAGGAAATTGAATTTGCGAAATGAGGGGAAGCTCAGACTGAAAGCAATCCCAGGTATGAATTATTTTTTGAGGTGGAGTAGCATCCCATCCAAGTTTGATGCTCCACAACTCACGAATCAACAATTTAGCCACCAGAACGACGGGCTGAACTAAACCTAAAGGATCAAATATCCTAGCTACCGCGCTAAGAATATTTCGCTTAGTTGCGACCTTTGGCTCCAAGTGAGCCTGAAAGAAGAATGAATCAGTATTAGGGTTCCATTGAAGTCCTAATATTTTAATAGTTTCTTTCGAGTCTGAGTCCCATTCTACTAAACTAGACACCTGATCTGTCTCAGGAATTTTATCTAAAACTTCTTTAGAGTTCGAGGACCATTTTGTGAGGTCGAAACCCCCGGCCCTGAACAATCCTACTAATTGAGATTGAAGTTGACTCGCTACCTTGGTATCTGGTACACTACAAGCCACATCATCCATGTACATGTCTCGACCTGCAAACTCACCAGCGAGAGGAAAACGATCTTTTTCATCTTCCACGAGCTGCTTGACCGTTCTCAATGCTAGAAACGGTGCAGAATTTAAACCAAAATTCAAAGTGGTGAGGCAGTATGTACGCAAGGGGTCCTCTTTACGAAAACGCCACAAAAGTTTTTGATATGAATGATGAGCAGGTTTCATATTTATTTGTAAATACATTTTAGCAATGTCAGCAGTCATTGCAATTTTATACAAACGAAAATTCAACAAAATAGTAATTAAGTCAGAATAAAGTTTTGCACCTGTGTACAAGAGATCATTAAGAGATTTATTAGAATCAGATTTGAAACTAAAATCCCATACTATACGAAGTTTGGATGTGATTTTATCCTGCTTTATCAAAACATGATGAGGAACGTAATAACCAGTGTCGTGGTTATCACTATCTAAAGGGGACATATAACCTTTATCGAGGTACGATTGTATAATCTCACAATATGATGAATGAAGTGAAGGATTAGCGAGCAACTTTCTTTCCAAACTATTGAACCGTCTTTCAGCACCCAAGTACGAATTACCTAGGTTTGAAGGATCATGCTGAAACGGCATAGCGATTGAATAGCGACCTGTTGAGTCACGCGATACAGTTGATTGGAAGATTTCTTCACAATCCGACTCCTCTTGATTCAAAACTTTGGGAGTACAAACATCTTCAATCTCCCAAAATTTTTGAACTAACAATTCAAGAGGTTTTTCTACGATATGAAATGAATGATTTTCCAACGATTTAGTATTCGAACTAGACGCCACAGAGCCCATCATGACGTAACCAAGCGATGTCTCCATAGCGACCGGACCATTAGGATTGAGAACGCGAGTAGACTGAAACAACTCAGAGAAAAGCTGTGCGCCTACAATAGCGTCCACACAAGCAGGAGTGGCAAAGTCCGGATCTGCCCATGGGAGATGACGGAGATGAGTCAGCCTGTCCGCGGGAACCCGCGCTGCAGGAAGACTACTGGTGATAATATCTACTACTAAAGCATTTGCCTGGTACTTGATGTCTGTGTCGAAGCGAGAAGTGAAAGTGAAACAAGTCTGTCCCTTGACTGAACTGCCAGAGTCCCCGATGCCTTTGACTGAGGCATACATCTTGCCTAAGGGAAGTCCTAGTCTCCTACAACAAGCAGAAGTGATGAGGTTACAAGAACTAGCACTATCGAGAATGACGCGAATTGACTGCTGGATCCCTCTACTATCTGTGACAAAAACTTGAGCGGTAGGCAGCAAAACAACATGACATGAATTATTATTATCATTCAAGTTGAATGATTGTAATGCACAAAAACTATTTTCTTGGCCACTACCTATTACACCAGATGTTTTTGCGGGACCCGGTTCAGTAAAATGCGGTTGCGGATAGCTAGCTTGTGGAAAATGCAGCAGAGTGCTATGACGTTGATTACATTTTTTACAACTATGTTTTGATTGACAATTTTTAACTTTGTGTTGACTACTTAAACAATTAATACAAAATCCCTTGTCACGAACTATCTGATAACGAACATCAGGACTTTTGTCTAAAAATAGTTTACAACTATAAATGGGATGAGCTGGTGACGATTTGCAAACTAAGCAACTAGAAGGTTTAGACTGAGAATGTTCAACTATAAATGTCTGACTAACCTTACCTTTATTAGGGAGAAAAGATTTCTGACCACTACTAGATGAAGTGGGTCTAATAGGTCCCGGGTTCGAAACCTCTAAACGAGACAAAATTTTCACGTGATCCTTGAGAAAAGTGTGGACATTCTGGAAAGTGGGAATCTCATTACTCTTGAGCGACATTTCGAAGAGACGTGCTGTCTCGCTGTCTAATTTACTGAGAGTAACATGAGCAAGCATGAAGTCCGAGAGAGATGCGAGATCCACCTTTTTCAAAGCTAACACGGAAGAGCATAACTCATCTATAAGTTGATTCAACTGAACGGGACATTCGGATTTAATGGGTTTAAAGTTCAATATTTTAGATAAATAGACCCTAGCCTCGCTTCTTTTGCACTGGTACTTTTCTACTAAATTATTAAAAATTATGCTATAGTTATCACCAGTGGCAGGTATACCAGCGCACACGGTAAGTGCCTTGCCTGTCAGTTTTGATACAAGATATTGAACCTTTTGTGTATTATCTAAGTCCCTATTCTCATGAATCATAGATTTGAAACTTTCATAAAAAACATTAAATTCAGAAAACTCACCGTTGAATGGAACTAACTCCAAAGCAGGCAAACGAACCTTTGACTTTTGAGTCGGAACCCCGGCGGTCACCTCCCGAGTGGATGCCAATATATCTTGAGCATAACCACAATGTGTAACAAACTTCTCTAGATCTGAGTAATCTGGAGTGTATGTACTATCCAACTGAATTTTTACCATGTTCAATTTGTCTAAAACTTCAATAAAAGAGTCCCTTACAGCAGGCAAAGCTTGACATTTGGCCTTGAGAAGCACTAAGTTATTGGGATCATCAGCCAACTTTTTGGCTAATTCACTAGCTGATTTGGCTACACTATACAAACTATTTCTTTTAGCCTCTAATAAAACCTTGTTATTATGCAAAGCCTCAGCTGTAGGATCTGTTAAACCTGTGGTTTTAATCTCTTTAGACTCGTTACCCATGTTTGAAAAAATGCAAAAGAAAATTTATGAAACTAGTTAGTTTACAAAACACTACTAAATTGAATGTGAACCAAAATATCACTAATTTCACTGAAATTATGCACAAAAAAATCTTCTGAATTGTAATTGTGACTATAAGTGAATTAAATAATAAATCCCTTAACGTTAAGTCAGTTAAGCAAGCTGAAATATGAATGTAGGTACTATTAAAAAAAATGAATCAATCAATTTGAGAGAAAAGTGCTAAATTTCAACCACAAAATTATAAAAAAATTACTAATAAAGCGAAATGTTATGCAAAAGGTTTATCATTAAATCATAAGAATTACAAAAAATGTTAATTAAACAACCACCAACAAATAAGAAGAAAAAATAAATTCAAAATTATTTTTGGAAATTATGAAATAATGACTAAGTTGAAAATTACAAGTCACAAAGTGTGAAATCAACGAAAGTTTACGGAGAATCCCGAAACTCGATTTCCAACTACCTAATTTTAATTATGATAAGAAGGTACCTAATTAAGAGTACCTATCTACTATCTATAAAATGAAATGCACCTAGGTGCCAACAAAGTTACAAGTTAAGAGATTGAAAAATCGTAACTTAACAAGTTTCTAAAGTTCTATGAATGAATGAATGTTTGACTGTGCATGGAATGCCGCGGTTCTCAAGCTATCTAAGTACATTAGCCTAACGAACGAAATTAATGAATGAGAATGCTAAGTACATAAATAGCTGAGAATAACTATTATACCTAGCAAGCTAACTTACTAGATACCTATCGAAAATGATTGGGTAATTTGAGTATAAAAATGACACCAGAGAAAAGTGAATTTTCGACTACGAAAATAAATGCCAAAAAATAAATGAAAAAAAATGCTATATGGCCCGAAGATGACCAAAAATATGGAGCGAAGTGGACTGTAGATTCTAAAAATTTAATAGGGCTGGTTCAAATGGTAACGAAATGATTTATATAAAAAGGCTGATAAGATTTTACTTACGTGACTGTAGACTTGTAGATTTTTTTTATCACTCACCGCTATTACCCTTCCCTACACTGCTGAAATTTTAGAAGACTTAAAGGAGCTTAGGAGGGGAGCGGAGGCCTTTGCCCTTTAATATAAAAGCGGTCAATTAAAATGCAGAATAATTATTGTGGTGTGTTGAAAAATTCACTTTTCACTTGGATGATAATTCTATAATAAAAAGCTCTGAATAAACTGTACTTTCTCTAATGGTTGTCAAATTTATACTAACTATCTAGGAGCTTTCTATGTAAGTTTAGCTCTGATTTGAAGGAGGGTGAGAGAACTTGTTGGTGATTTCTTAATTTTTGGGTTGATGTATAGCACAATGCTCTCTCATTAATACAACAATTAAACAGTACCAAACAACATTCGTGATAACACAAATACTCAAACTTGCTTTACTAAATCCACGCTGAAACCGGCACTTGAACCACTGACTTCCAGATTACAAGCCCGCCGCATTATCGATCAAGTCACTGAGGTCGGTAATTAAATTATAATATACATTAAAAATTATTAAAACTAGGTATTTATTTTTTGAAAATAAGAAGAAAGTGCTACTAAAAAATTATACATGATGATAAATAAATATTTAAACCAAATAAATACTCTTCACATTTCAAACCCTTCTTTGTTCCAATTCAGCATTGTTCTATTTAACGTTTAATGTTAACGAGGTAACGACACAATTGATAAATAAATTAATTAATACATAAAACTTCATTTTCTTTTAATATTAATTTACATGATACTTACTTACCTTCCATTTCAAGTTCTTGCTCATATCTTGTCCATCTAGAAAAGAACATAAGATTTACGTAGATACAAGAAAAAATAAAGAGAAAAAAAAAAATCATTTTCTTGTACGTTCTAAATAATGAAAATTATTAAAATTCTGACTTTCGATAACAGAATTACTTAAAAGGTATTTATTTACATGAGACGTATTGTTATTACTTTTTTTCAATTTACGAACAAAACGGAATAAAATTCGAGCCAGAATAACGAATTCCGATCACGCAATTGGTTATTTAATTAAAAATAGTAAATCTGATGGTACTTACATACTTGGTAATATTAGTGCTTATTTTGAAGAGCTTTAAAACTTATTGAAAAATATCTCGAAAACTTTTGCATATTAAGTAAACATTTTTTGAGGAACTTTTTTATGTCTATATTTTTAGACCGTCTTCTCTCTTCTTAAATATAATTATTATTTCTTCTGTCATTAGTTAATAACACATTGACATTGACAGTTATAACACTATGACTTGCCGATTTAAAATTTCATTTTATTTAAACTGTCAATATATACCTATAATCTGAAGAGTTTAAAAAGGATCTTTATACTGTTTGTGCTAACATGCACTCTTTCAAAATTAAGAGTGAAGTATTAATATAATAATATTGCGATGTGGACTCCTGAAATTGCTAATGCAAATTTAATAAATTTTCTTTTTATGAAGTTGACCGATAATAAAATGATATAAAAAAGAAAATTAATGGAGTATCATTGAAAATAAATATGGATCAGGTACGTACATAGTATGTACCTATAGAGATTACATTTTTTTTGCATGGTCACCCATATCACGAATTTTATTTTGAAAACATCATTCTAGTTTTGTGATTCACACAAATTTATTTTATTTATTTACGCTTAATTTTTTTATAACAAAAAATTTAAAAAAACTTAGAAATATGTACAAAAAAATAAAGAACATAATTAATTTTAATTACAATTGCCTTGTAATCCGGGGCGAATTTAATGCCTTAGGCATTCTCTGCCACTTAACCCCGGTTTACATAGTCTGTCTAAGTTTCTAGTCTTAAGCCAATATTCCGTGCAACATTTTGTCCCGCAACGTTTCACCCTCCACTCTTCCTTTAGGATCAAATGAGATCTAAACCCACTGACTCCGCAACACATTGCAATACTGCCCATTTAGAGTTCAAAACAAAATGTTGCGCAACGGCACGAGACAAATTCTGGGCTTAATAGCTTAATCTGGACTTAATAGCTTTACTAATGAAACTTTGCCCTTATAAAATTTTCTATTATTATTATTATTATTATTATAAATTGTTGCACTCAGTGGGATCATGGACTTTTTTATTTTTAGAAGATTGGCAGCGGGTCAAAAATAAGCCCATGCAGCCACTTTATGAACCCGAACTTAGCTGATAGTATAATATTTTCAAATACAGTCGAGCCAGGATAAAAGAGAACAAAATATCCAGGTTTCTCTTCTAAAGAACTTATTTTTCCTGAAAGAGAGGTTAATTGGACCTGGAAATTGTTTTTGGCATTGAAAATGTGATAAATATGCACGGTGAAAAACCAACTGCGAAATTTAACATAGTATTGTGATTAATTAAACATACGGGGGACCCTTGCAAAGTTAGCATACGCGATATTTTCGACTTTAGCATAAAGTGGTTAGCATAATTTATGCTAACGAAATTTGTCAAAAGTCGTGACGTCATAGTTGTGACGTCATTACTTTTATGCCAACGGATGTATAAAGTTATGCTATTGTTCAATTCAATTCAATTCATTGATAGCATAATAACATGTTTAACTTGCATAGTCTATGCTCTGAATTTCATTTGTTTAACATAACATTATACGTATCTTAGCATAAAGTAATTCGCCTATCATAAAGATTATGCATACTTGCTGTGTCATTTTCATACCAGTATACGAAGTAAGCATAGTGTTATGCTAACTGTTATGCGAAGTAGGCATACTGTTAAAAACCGCATGCTAACGTTGGCATAGTGTTATGCTAACTGTTATGCGAAGTAGGCATACTGTTAAAAACCGCATGCTAACGTTGGCATAGTGTTATGCTAACTGTTATGCGAAGTAGGCATACTGTTAAAAACCGCATGCTAACGTTGGCATAGTGTTATGCTAACTATTATGCAAAGTAGGCATAACAATATGCGAACGTTGGTATGGTCACTATGCGACCCTTGGCATAGTGACTATGCTAACGTTGGCATAGTCACTATGCCAACGTTCGCATATTCAATATGCGAACGTTCTCATAGCAGTATGCAAAAGTATGCATACAGCTATACGTATGATACGTATAGCTGTATGCATACTTTTGCATACAGCTATACATATACCTATGTATTTGAATGTACAGAAATTTGCAGGATAGCCTCCGACTAAGTGCATAAATATTTTGCACTCGGACGGAAGTCATCTACATGCATATTCCTAGTCATACAAAGTCATAGGATATATGTATTGCCCTATGTGTGGAAAATGAAGAAGAATTCAATTCAAGTAAATATAATGTACAACACATTACACTCTTTATTTACAGAAATTACACATCAACAATTTTTAAGTTTACGGAAATTACACATTAACAATTTTTAAATTTACAGAAATTACACATCAACAACTTTTTATTTGCAGATATTACACTATATATACATTTAAGAAAAAATACAACTTATATGTTACATTATCGGGGAGCGGTAAAATGGGAATTGTCAAATGGTAATTACCATTTCTAGCACGTACAGGACATGAGTCCTGCTTACAATAATTATGAAAAAATAGTTTGGAACAATTTTTGACAGTCCTCGCAAATGAGCATAGTAAACAAATATATGTATGATTTTATTTGTGGTGAAGCACAAAGCCTCTTCACAACTTTTGTGTGTAGCGCAGCATTACTAAGAGCCTCCTTTACTTTTCGAATTATTCTATTACATTAATTTCTTTTTACTCTGGTACTTACTCATACAAGTAACTACTCATTTTTCCTCACGAAGTATGAGTGGACCCCGAACATCCAAGAACAGAGCAGAAAAATTCCTGCCCCGCTGGGAATCGAACCCAGGTCACCATGCGTGCAATGCCTAGCGCGCTAACTCACTCTGCCACGGTGACTATTAGTAAACAAATATATAATAGTAAGCAAATTGAAATAGAATAAAACAACAAAAAATACGATAAAGGAGCTCAAAATTTGTACGTACAAGTAAACTAAACTAAAAAAAGTATATAAAAAAATTCTCTGTATAGGGGGCTGACACATGTAGGGGAAGGTGGGGCAAAATGGAAAAGACAAAAAGAAAATGTTTTCAAATATTGGAGGAAGAGAGCAGAAAATAGAGCAAGTTTAACAGCTCAAAAAGAGGATTGTAAAACCGAGACTTTGATGGTCGGAAATTTAATTAAACGTAACCTCCTTTAGTCCCCGACATTCCCCTACTTTGAGCAGACAAATTACCTACCTAGATGCCCTGGCTGCTCTATTTGCTTTAGGCATTAATGCAAGGTCAGCTAAAAGTTTAGTAGTCGGTGCATGAATCTTATCATACTTGGTGGATATTTCGTAGAAACCTAGCTGGAGTATAAGCCACAGATGTTGACTCTCTTCTGGGTAATTACAATGTGTTACAAAGAAAATCTTGAAACAAAGATCTACAGCTGCTACAATTGAATTTTGAGGTTGTAAAATGTCATCCACAACACAATAAACATTGGTTGGATTTTTAAAATCACCTACATACATTTTAGGTCTGTACATTTTAGTTAATTTTTCGATCCGACTCACCCTGCAGGTTTCAATGTTAGAAGGACTGGACACATGCATTATGAATCCCTCGCAAACTTCAGACCTTGATGGTTTCCAAGAGTGACACTTCACCTTTTTTGTGGCGGGAACTGATGTGAGGTAGGGCAGCAATAGCAGACACTGCGCAGTCCGAGGCCCTCTCCTTCACGGCTTTTGCTAGGGTGATGATCTTGTCCCTGTGATGGAGAAGACCTTCAATCAAACACGTTGTTCTTCCAGGATGCAATATGTCAAAGTCCATGTTTATCTAGAACAGAGAAGAACACACGAGATAAATAATCAACTATCATTGATAGTCAAGAGAAAGAAAAAGAGATAAAGAATGAGAAAAGGAAGTGAGATCGAAATAAATAAAAAATGAATAGAAAATGAAAAATAAACGAAAGAAAGAGAGAAAGAAAGGAAGAGAGAGAGAGAGAGAGAGAAATAGAATTGAAAGTAAAATAAAGTGAGAAAAATAGTACTATACCACATAACAAGAAAATCACCGATTTTCTTAGTGTGGGTTGTTTAGGGCATGTTACTCGTATGTCAGTAAATAATAATTATCTATTCAGTGTTCAAGTTAATATTAAGGACTTATTGTAAAAATGTAATTTCATATAATATCAAAAATCAAAAAAGAAATAACTTACCAACACAGGTCCTCTTTCAGGATCCCGCAGAATACGATATGTGTTGAAGTACTGGATGATTGATTGAAATTTTTCATTGCCCGCCTGCAAACATTGGAGTCTGTCCCTTGATGTATCCTCCCAACGGAGTTTGATAGTCTCGAAGGAATCACTTGGAGTAGCAGTCTCCAACCATTGCAGATAGTTTTGAACTACGGTGTTTTCTGAAAACAAAACAACACATGTTATAAAAAAAGTCACGTAGCCCCACATCTGAGCTACAAAATTATTTTATTTATACCTTTTTTTTAAGATATTTGTACTAATCACTATTTTGATCACAACTACCCAAACTCGCTTTACCAAATATATGCTTAACCTGGTACTCGAACCACCGACCTCCAGGTTACAAGTCCGTCGCCTTATTGATCAGGCTACTGAGGTCTGTCATAAGTTATCTATTTGTAGTTTAAGTATATACATACCTACGATATTGAATGTGTCTGTTGCAATGCTTTTGTTCAACTCCGAGTCCTCCTGCTCTTGGTTTTCCCGGTTCTGACTTGGCCTTCGCTTCTTGAACTCGATGACACCTTCCTTCTTTCCTTTATTTCTGAGAGTTCGCCAGATTTCATACAGCAAGCCGGACGTGGAGCTCCGGTAAGACTTATCTTTCTTTGAAGAAAATGCTTCAGGCAGATCATTGTCGCTGTCATTGGAACGGTACAATTTGAACCAGATGGTGGAGGTTTCTTGTTCAAAAGGAAACTGTTCTATGATTAGGTCCCGTATTCTCATGAAGTCTAAATATTTTAGGTAACTAAGATACTTTGTGAACAATAAGAAACTGGGTACATTTTTTTAGAATAGGTAGGTAAAATTTAAATTAATGTCTAATTTCTGTAAACTCAAGCAAGGTTTTAATTTTATCATTAGGCTATTTCATTTTACACTTTTTAGTAGACTGTCCCTCTCTTTCACCTAGATCATCTCCCAAAAATTCGCTCACTGACATTACGAACGTATTTAATACAACCTTGCCTTGTCACACTTAAAAAGAAATGATCGAACCGAACACAACTATCTTTATTGGAAACATAAAACCTTAGCATGAAACCATACAAACCGCCCTATTTCTATGCTAAAAATTATGCAGACTTTACATAAGTCTATACGAAGAATGTCAATCATGTTAAATTAGCATGAATCTATAGCTCTTATTTTTATGTTTGTATAGTTTTATACGAGCAGCCCTCATTGGCATGAAATGCATGCGTAAAGTAGCATACAATTACTTTATATGCGAAACACGTATGGTTTATGCTAATAGTTTAGCATAGCAGTTATGCTAAGACTGTGAGGTATACGAATTTGGCTTGAAGTTATGTCTTCAATTTTCCTGTATGTATAACTCTATGCAAACATTTTGCGTTGACATAAAAAGCATGCAGAATTAAGTATAAAGTGCCTTTTTGTACGAAAAATGCATGGTTCATGCCACCAAGTTTATGTTAAGCATGAGCCATGTACCAATTTGGCTTGAAGTTATGTCTTCAAATTTCCTGTATGTATAACTTTATGCAAACATTTTGCGTTGACATAAAAAGTATGCGGAAATAGGTGTAAAGTGCCTTTTTGTACGAAAAATGCATGGTTTATGCGACCGAGATTATGTTAAGCACGAGCGGTGTACCAATTTGGCTTGAAGTTATGTCTTCAAATTTCCTGTATGTATAACTTTATGCAAACATTTTGCGTTGACATAAAAAGTATGCGGAAATAAGTATAAAGTGCCTTTTTGTACGAAAAATGCATGGTTCATGCGACCGAGATTATGTTAAGCACGAGCGGTGTACCAATTTGGCTTGAAGTTATGTCTTCAAATATTTCATTTGTATAACTTTATGTGTGTGCATCGATACTGTTATGTTCAGGATCGTAAACACACACACACACACACACACACACACACACACATTACACACACACAGTACACACACACAGTACACACACACAGTACACACACATACATACACACACGCAGTACACACAAACACACACACACACACATACATACACACATACACATACATACACACACACACAGTACACACACACATACATACACACACACACAGTACACACACACACAGTACACACAAACACACACACACATACATACACAGACACACACACAGTACAAATGAAAAATATTTGGGCAAAAAAGTGGTTTTTTGTGAAATTGGTATGAAAAATTAAAAGTTTAACAATTGTCTTTAGTAATTCAGGTAATTTTTATAACATTTTACTCTCGAACATTTTGCTCTCAGATCATTCATTTTTGCTGCAGAACTCCCGTAAGTTGAGTTGATCATTTTTCCCCAATTCAGGTGGCCACTAATAATTTGTAGGTATATAGGTGCTCATATAGGTGCTCACTACAGCATTGTAGGATTTTTTCCAGTACATCCAAATCTAATTATAATCCATCTTTTCTGTAATTGCTGAGGACAAGTCGCTATGGACAATACCTCCATAGATAGATTGTCGTTACGAGGCTGAATGGGTCCCGAAAACATCCAGACCCATGTTGACAAATTATTGTCTCCGCCGGGATTCGAGCCCGGGTCTAACGAGTGCAAAGACCACTGAGCCATGTGCTGTGGGAGCTGGTCCCGTCGTATATTAACATCAGGTATATGAATTGTACACACAATACTTTATACTCCACATAGGTGTTTCGAAGTTCAGTTCAAATGTTCCAAATGTCATTAAAAAAGGTTCTTTCACTCGTATACCTGCGATCCATGCAAAAACAGAGGATGACCTCTCTCCATTAGTGACCCAATTGATACGTCGCCGTTGGTCAATATGAGTGGTGTGGTTATACATAACATAATATAGGTATATATGCTTTAAATTTCCGAAAGCCTCATCACCGTTAAATATACCTTTAACCTTTGCCTCTAAAATCCTTCCATTGTGTATTATTACCTAATATTAATAGATTTCAGAGTCCATTTCTCGAGTCTAGCCCATAGCACTATTTCATTTATTTATATAAGCTACGCAACGCTCAGGTAGGTATAACAGGTAGGTTTAAAGGTATATTAATGTGTTTCCCACGGAATCTGTTTGAGTAATTACAACACAAAAGCTAAGAATAATATAGGTATTAGATAATATTCCCGGGAATTACGTTTAAGGATTATTTAACATGGGCGAAACACATTTGAAAATATTATCAAGGTTTCTATATGATTAATTTTTTGTAAAGGTATATCACATTATAATATAATACGTATTGTAGTATCCCCAGCTAAATGTAGAACCCTCGTCAGTAACTTAAACAGTAACCAAACCATCACGGTTGCAAATTATTGCCCCCGTCAGGGTTCGAACCCGGGTACTCATTCATGCGGGAGCTGGACTAGTTTAGCATATAATTCATGCTAAAGTATTTATGC
The DNA here is from genome assembly GCA_024516035.1 of Bactericera cockerelli. Classification (NCBI taxonomy): domain Eukaryota; kingdom Metazoa; phylum Arthropoda; class Insecta; order Hemiptera; family Triozidae; genus Bactericera; species Bactericera cockerelli. The sequence continues at coordinate 5,657,864 of CM044958.1, read as the reverse complement.
TACCCTAAGAAAACAGTTATTTTATGTTAAGATTTTGTTAGCATGAAATTATACGAACTTCACTATACATGTTCCGCATAAAAAGCTTCTCTTAGCATACATGTGGCACTGTTAGCATACATGAGATGACGTCATTAAAACCTGTTGTATAAAATTAAGCTAATTTTAGTATAAAAAACTTTTATGCTAAAGCCATTTTTATACGAACGGCTCTTTTTGTGTAAATTATGCTAAAATTATGTATAAAACGCGAAAAAATTGATTTTTTTTAGCATAAAATATGCTAAATTACTATAGTTTTTTATGCGAATGGTTTTTATACAAACTTTTTAAAAAATCCTTTTTCAGCGTGTGAATAAATATATAAAATTAAAACAAAGAAATAACAATAAAATTGTCATAAATAAACCACAAATAAACAATAATCTCACTTATAAGTTGGACGCCAGCGCCATCTTCAAAGGGTGATTTCGAGGTTTCTCTTATATCCAGTTCTCTTATGACCAGGTTTGACTTTATTATCCTTTGACAAGTAATATTAGTAAACACCCAGTATATGACCATTTGGTTTGCCATGCTTTCCGGCCTATTCCGCACCATCATTCTCTTGGTCTACTTTTTGTAGGCCGAAATCAGTCGTGCTTCATTTATGAACATCATTGAGAAATGTTTATACGCCTGTCAATCAAGGCACGAGAACACATTATGACCGAGTAGCAAGTGTATAGTGATAAAATGATAACTGCCCGCAGAACGGACTGTATGTATTGATGAGCCGAGCTCTATATTTACTTCACTAATAATATTAATTAAATGAGACAAAAAAAGAAAAAAGAACAAATTGTTACTATTAAAAATCACAAAATACAGCACTATGGTAAAATAAAGATAATAAAATATACAAAGGAAATACAATAGGTAGGTATGTTTGTATTTCAGTGTGCATAGTGAAAGGTTACTGTGACCAAAAAAAGTACCTTCTAGGTAAAATAACAGTTAAAAGTTAATTTTATCATTTTTATCTTGTCGAAGAAATGGGCAAAAAATTAAAAGAGAAAAGTGGAGAACCAAAAGCCAAGACCTTCCTCTACCAATCCCTGTCCTTGGCGATCCAAAGAGGGAATGCATCCAGTGTTCTTGGGACTTTCCCTCCCAATCCCTCTCTGGACTTTATCTACCAACTTTGATAATCATGTTTGTTGTTTAATAAATAAAGCATTTTATTCATGTACCCTAGAAAAAAAAAAAAAAAAATTATCATATTTGTGTTCATCACTTTCGTGATATCACAACTTCTCAAACTCGCTTTCCTAAATCTACTCTGAAACCTGTCTTCCACCGACCTCCAGGTTACAAGTCCGCCGATCAAGCTACTGAGGTCGGTTTATATTCATAAAGATATTCACAAAGCTGACCTTATACATTGATATTCATTCAGGTGACTTTTTCCTTTTATTAAGTTCTTTTAACGTAAACATGCAGCAATTGCTCATGAGCAAAAGCAAATCCTTGCGAGCAAAAGGAAATCGTTATGAGTACAAAAAAGAGAAATTGCTTTTTCTTCTAACTTTTCTTTCAGACCTTTTGCTTTTACTTCTTGCTTTTGCTCACGAGCAATAATTTTTTTTATCAATACGGCCCAATATTTCTTCCCAAAGAGTCTTCTGATTTGGAATCTATACGCTGTCGGGGGTAATATACTAAACTTATTTCAAGTAGAGATCAAAGCTCTATTAATCTATCTATTCTGTTTTGGAATTATTAAAATATTATATTCATGTGGGCACAGCTTACAGATTAGCAATGTCGGTCACTGGGTAAAACAATTTTCAATGGCTTTATAATAATTAATAATAAGTACCTACTTCTGTGCCAATTTCTTATCTGCGTCGGTGGTTGAATGGTCAAGGCCGCTTGTTTTTTAAACCAGAGGACGTGGGTTTGATTCGATGAAACTCTTAACTAGAAATGACCAGTGACCATAATTATGATTAATGGCAATAATGACTCATAAAATTATTAATATTTTATTAGGTATCTTAAGCTCGTGGTACTTCAGTTCCACAAAAGTTTTTTTGGCGTGGCTGAGTCTAGTTTTCCTTCTGAAACATTTAAACCGCCTAGAGAAATCTTTATAATATTAATAATATACTTTAGTGGAAGGTAACCACCAGGCGTGGTTAATGCAACGCATTTTCTAATACCACCTAACCCTCAGAGTATTATTATTATGTGGTCGATTATTATTATGTGCACCGGGTGGGATTCGAACCAATGTATCCCTACGCTACCTGGATTACCAGACCAGCGCATTTTAATATTTTCTTAGCATTATAATATTTGAAATTTGACTAGCTTGATGTATTACCTGTTAGCGTAATGGGACTTCCTGTCTCGAGCCGACAGTTTAAATAAAGCACTGCCATACTATACCTCGGTAGGTACCACAAAAGTTTTTTTTTTCTAGTCTGGTTTTCCCTCTGAAATATAGAAACCACCTAGAGAAACCTTTATGCAAAATGTCATCTTCTTTTAACAGTTTATCAGATGTCAGGTTCTCTGGTATTTTCTTTTTTTTTTTTTTTCTTTCTTTTTTTTGCGTCAATCAACAGTTTATCAGTCAGCCAGCCAGAGTGAATCTATTTTTTTTAAGTACCTAAGTAAGTTTATGTTTGTGTATGTTAATACCAGGTAATTTATGATAATCTTATTACTAAAGTCAGATGTATAAAAATTGATGAACATCAATCCAACAAAGATTAATCAGATGATAAATTTAAAACAATCATAAATATCATAATTAAATGATCTTAATTGAATATGATTTTATTTGATATCAAAGCTGACCTTGAACAAACATGTATTTTTTATCGAATAAAAAATAAAATATTATCTCTCTTATCTTTCCAACATGTAAATTGAAGCTATCGATGTTAATTATATCGATGTATTTATTATGTATCTAAATCCTAAATCGAAGACTTTGTTTATCTATATTTTCTTCTTTTTATCGATATATCAATGAATGACCTACTATCGGTAATCAACAGTGATAAAGTGATCATCAAATAATATTGGTAAACAATAATAGGCATTGTCTGGTAATTTTAAGAGTGAGTGTTATTTTATTTTCAAACATTTAAGACCGAATTATGAAACAGGATTAGATTTAATCTAAGTGGACACTATCCCCTCGGGACTAGAGTGAGCTGTGATTGGTTGAAACTGCGACTTGAGGGCGAGTCTGGCTTAGTTTAACTTTAATCCTGTTTCATAATGTGGCCTTTAGACAGCATGATGGTGGAGTGGTCTGAAATACGGCCTGGTAATCAAGTATTTGGGAATCCAATGGTTCTGATCCCAATGAATGCTCATTCATTTGAGAATTAAAAAGTAAATGGATGACAGTTCTAGAGAGATACACTTTTATTTTAAAACGGTCCTGCCCACATATATTTGAAGCTTGCTTAACACTTAGACGACCGGCATGGTTTTTCGTGAATTCTCTTGTGGGACCGGCGATAATACGGCTGTCCGACCCCGTGTACCACCGGTGGTACACCCGGTCTATTCCGTACGAACGTGCGTGTACCACCGGTGGTACACCCGGTCGTCTACGTGTTAAAAACACAGTATATCAATCAATACATAAAGAATAGGTATGAATATCTTTTTTTTATACACATATTTTTCTTTTTCTTTCTTAATTAGTTTTTCATTTTCTTTCTTCATTTAGTTAGAATAGATGTGAAATTTACTATTTTAACACTGTCACAAATAATAGTTTGTGATAATATTTTTAGTAAATTCTTGGTAAGGTTAAACTTGTCAAAGAAATGTATAACATTTTTGTATATTGTTCCTCGACTTCCAAACCAGAGTCCGAATACTTGAAAGTCTCTTTAGAAATGAGTGCAGGTTGAATACCTATCATAAATACTAAATACCAATGTATACATAATAAAAATGTGCCACAACCAATGCTGACCCTAAGTAGATTTGGGAAAAGGCAAAGTGAAAGAAGAAGATAAAAAAAAACATCGAAGGAAATCCCGCGTTAATAGACAAGTTACAAAAATGAAGATAGCTACAGACCTAATTATTATGCACGTAATGATAATTTGCAAGCTGTACATAATTACCATTCACTTATGGGAATATTTCATATTCCTGAAGAATTTGCAGAATATTTCGATGTTCCTTAGAAATTCGCAAATTACTCTAAAGTAATCCTAGCATACTTATAGCCGGATTAAAATAACATATATGGCCGGATCCAATGTGAAAAGAGAAAGTTGTTCCTGCTACTCCCTCGACTACAAAACCTGATAGGGGCCATTAATATGCATTACTTGCATTAGAGATCACACGATGCAACTCTATGCAACTGATAGTGCCCCAGGGTCAGTGATGTGATGCATCTTACCAATGCAAGTGAATCTGTGTTGGTTTGAATCTAACAAAAGTTGGAAAGCCAGCGTCAATGGCGCGCTGAATGCACCGGTTCTCGTAGGATCGCCGAAGTTAAGCAACGAGCGAGGTGAATACTTCGTGAGGCCGGCATTCCGGCCAAACCCAGGCTGGGTCAGGTTAATGTGGGTAGCAGGTTTTGTGAGTTTCCTGCCATTGCAGGGTAACACCCATGTCGTAATATGGTCATGTAGTTGAAAGTGACGTTAAACCAAAAATATAGTTGGAAATTATCTACTTCTAGTATTTCTTTCAACTTTGTGATTTTGGAGATGTAGCGGCTTGTCTATCTACTCTATCTGATTCATCAGTTTATAAATTTATTTTACGCCCAATTTATTCACTAAATATAGGTGTTAATGCTAGCTAATATTTTTTTTTTTTTTAGGTTTTAAATTTGGCATTTTTGAGCACAAGCAATCAATCAACAGCCAGAATTCGTCACAAAATCACTGGACTCTTCTTTCCAACTTTGTAGGAATTTTCGGGAAGCATTTTTTGACTAAATTGCTCAGGTAAACTCAGGTTTAGGTTTACTAAAGATTAATGTGTTCACTAATTTTTATAGTCCATTTCAGTAAATTGTGTGTTCAAAATTCAAAATATTTCGACCAACTTTTTCCTTCTCAAGCAAACAAATCAATCTTCATGTCTCAATGGCCATATATGTAACCAACACTGAATTGGATGAGAGAGGCCTAATTCGACGAATGTGAAATTTTACCAATTCCTTTTAAAGTTTAAATTTTGAAAGAAAGTTCACTTGATGAACTGATAAATTGAAGGCTAGGTAATCTTTTGGTTCATGGTCTACACTTTCAGTGTGTTCAGAGATCTCTAAAGCTATTAAATCTATTTGTATTGAAGTACTTTTTTAATTATGAGATTAGGGCCAAATTATGAAACAGGCCTATTTAATCGTAGTGGACACTATTCCTTAAAACGCCCTCTGGTAGGAATTTTAACCAATCATAGAGTACTAAATACCCACTAGAGGGCGTGTTAAGGGATAGTGTCCACTAAGATTAAAGCTAAGCCTGTTTCATAATTCGGTCCTAAGTGAAAGCCATGAGCCGATAACTAAAGAATCACGTAAATACTTAAGGAGATACGTAAGGAGAATACGGACTTGTAAGATGGAAGTTGGTGGTTCAAGTCCTGGTTTCAGCGTAGATTTACCTAGGCGAGTTTGAATGGTTGTACCTAATATCACGAAAGTGATTAACACAAATATGATAACTTTGAAAAAACTTTAAAAAAAATATGCTACCTCACAGAATCGAAAACAGAAATTACTACATTTTGCTATGATTGATTTTACAACACTAATGTGATTGTGGGTTTAGCTTAATAGAAGTGGGTTCCATTTTTGGTTGAAAACAATTTCTTAGTTACGTCTTAAGGGTCATTTAACGATACAGGAAATATGAAATTAAAATACTCGAACTTAATTTGAAACAAATTGGTTCAAACGGTAATTACATATTTATATAGGTACTCTTACATAATTATCATACAAATACTCACTTATTATTTAATTTTATGTTACACCAAGGTAATAATAAATGTTCTGTTAATAATGTAGCCTAATAACAACTATTAACTATCAAATCTGCATTAAATCTCTTTTAGTGCATCTAGACCTGCATTTTTTTTTTTTTTTTTATTATTAATGAGTGATTCACAGCTCTTTTTATTTCGTAGCCATGAAACAAGAGCTACTGTAGACTAGGGTGGAGCGAAATCGCACTTTTATTTTTATTTTTTAATGGAATAGTGAAAAAAAGTTGTCTATTGGCGAGAAACTTCCAAATCTGTCATTAATTTTTTTTTTTAAATCGGGAAGATGCGCCCCGAGCCCCGCCCACTTTTGCAAAATTGTCATTTATAGACACTTTTCCTATGAATTTTCTAATTTTTTTAGTAATACTTTTTGAAATGGAATAGTTGTAAGTGTTTACTTAATAGAATGATCCATCATTATAAAAATAAAAAATAGTCAATTTTAAATGGTAAGTCCCGCCCCAAATTTGTCCAAATCCAACAAAATTTTCTAAAATCAGCAAAAAAGACACATATCTGCCGAATTTTCTAATTTTTCTGGGACATTTTTCCGGAACAGAATAGTATTTAAATACAAAAACATACTATCCTCGTTTACTTAAATTAAAAAGTTTTATAAAATTTACACGTTAAGTACCGCCCCGAGCTGCACCAAGGCCGCCTAATATTCTAGTAATAAATAGGTATCTCTAGGCTCTCTACTAAGAGGATGGGCTCATGTACTGTTGTACACACAGATTTTTTTTCATTTTTCCAGGGTACTTTTACAGGACACAATATTACTGAAGTACTACTTTATACTCTTTTCGTACACTTGTAACAAAAATTGACTCATATATCACATTCTTAGTGTCGCCCCAAGTTGGTGAATTCATTAGTATATTTTTATATGCTACATGGGTAAAACACCCAAGTTATTACAATGAATAAGAACAATATATTGATGAACGGAACATTTTCTTCATATTATGTATAATTAAAATGAAACATAAATAGTTAATAAAGGTAGGTAGGAGGTATAAAGTTATACAAAGTAAATTTGAAAGATTACAAATTACGTATTGACATTGGAAAGTACCTTTCTTTTTTTTAAAAAAAACTTCAATTTTTCAAAACCGATTCGGACATTTCTAACTAAAAATTTGCTAATTTTATTTATTATTCAGGCAAAGTCCTGTTTTGTACGAAACACTGGAATCATTCTTCTGGATCCAATTTGATTCCTTATCAAACCATCTCTGGCTTCATAACCAATCACAGTGCTTGATGCATTTGTCACAAGTTTGATGTACCTTGCGACGCACTGTGTGTGGCAGGGCACATCTGGAATAAAGTTTTTGATGTTGTTGTTTTCAACAATGTTGGCCAGATCTTCGATACTGATGTCTCTTATAAGGGGGCTCAGTCACAGGAACTTCGTGCCACTATATTAAACTGCTGTAGGATGTTGCTACAGTGACTTTTCTAACATCAGGGAACCTGTTTTCTTCACGTGATTTTTTAATTATTCTGTATGCAATTTCCCTTTGAACTTTGCTGTTATCTGCCAGCATAATCAACAGCAAGTTTTCAGGATGCGCGTAGAAGGCGTTTCTCTGAACAACAGGATCTACTATTTTCTTTACACTTTCATCAAGATACTTTCTTCGTTGAATGTTTGGGTCCATCGAAACAAGATGATCTATTTTTAATTGAAAACCACATTGGACCATACACCTTTAATATGAATGTAGTCAATGTCAATGTACTACGAACTGTTTCTTGTTAAACGTGATAACATTTTCGAATCTTAATACACTGATATTAATTATTTCGAGAGAAAAAAAATCGTACAAATCGTTTATCAGATAACACTCCCTGCTTTCTGTCGACTGAGTTGTGGTAGGCATAAAACCCACGGCTTTCTACCAAAATCTTGTTTTCTTTGTTTCTAATATTTAAGACCTTTTTGTGGCATTGATGGAGATGAATCATCATATTTGTAAAGGATTCTATTTCTATGATGAGTCATTATAAGAAACAGAGGATAGTATACTTGAGTGTACCACAGTACATGAGCCCATCCTCTTAGTAGAGAGCCTAGAGAGAGCTATTTATTACTAGAATATTAGGCGGTCTTGGTGCAGCTCGGGGCGGTACTTAACGTGTAAATTTTATAAAACTTTTTAATCCAAGTAAACGAGGATAGTATGTTTTTGTATTTAAATACTATTCTGTTCCGGAAAAATGTCCCAGAAAAATTAGAAAATTCGGCAGATATGTGTCTTTTTTGCTGATTTTAGAAAATTTTGTTGGATTTGGACAAATTTGGGGCGGGACTTACCATTTAAAATTGACTATTTTTTATTTTTATAATGATGGATCATTCTATTAAGTAAACATTTACAACTATTTCATTTCAAAAAGTATTACTAAAAAAATTAGAAAATTCATAGGAAAAGTGTCTATAAATGACAATTTTGCAAAAGTGGGCGGGGCTCGGGGCGCATCTTCCCGATTTTTTAGAAAAAAATTAATGACAGATTTGGAAGTTTCTCGCCAATAGACAACTTTTTTTCACTATTCCATTAAAAAGTAGAAACATCGCTCCACCCTACTGTAGACGCTTGCGGTCTGTGTTGTATCTTTTCCATCTCGTAGTGATACTTGCCATTTAGGTGCTGGGTCAACACGAGCGTACCGGAAGGTATCCTTTACAAATAACTGTAACCAAATTTAGAATACAATTTTTTGTATTCTTTGTAAAATCATATTACAATAAAATAAAATTGAATTTAATACGATATTATTGACAGCTTCAATAATATCACCAATATTTGGAGTTAATAAGTCATTATGAGACATGATTTTGTTGGTCGTTTTATTTACAACTAGTCCGTTGATCAACGGAATAGAAAAATACTGACTAGATGAAATCCATAATGAACAAGCAAAGCAAAGCAAAGGATAAGGTCAGACAGAGAAAAAAAATCAAACTACCCTATTTATACTAAGTGAAACCTGTACTAAAACAAAGACTCGCGATGAATCAATTTTCTTTCTTTATTGGTTTTATTTCTTTTCCACACTTGTGCGTGTAACCCATTAAAAAAGTACGACTATAATATACAGTATGTTTCAGAAAAGGTGGCCACCCCCTCGTAACTTTTGAACGCGACGGAATTTTTCAATTCTGTAAAGTCCTAGGTATAGGAAGTGCCCTATGGCCCATCCTGTGGTCATATTTATTTTTGGCCCCGGTCGGCCCTTCCGACTTTTAGGCCATATTTTTTCATTTTTCTCGCGAATTTTAAATGGAATGCTATATTTTTTATTCCTGTTAATTAAAGTCTAAGTTAGGCTGAGTATAATGAGCTTTTAAAATTTTCAAAAACCTTATCAGGGGCGGAGCTAGTAGGGTGCAAGTTTCAAAACTGTTACACCCTGTACTTCAGCGTTAGTTAAATTTTTTAGTATTTTTTTTATGTTCATAGGTTCAAAATATTGTTTTACACCATATGAAATCAAAAAAATATTCTTGTTTACTTCTAATCAGGGTCATAGTAAGGTTTTTGTAAAAGTACTTTTTTTCTCACGTCAATTTTTCCGTAAATTAATGGTGTTCTCGAAATTGGCATTTTTAGAGGTGAAAGTCTGCAGTGACATATGTTTTTTATGCTTGAAATCGAAAGAAAACTTAACGGAGAAGCGATTAAGATCATAAAAAAAGCCATTTAACCTGCTAGTTTTTTCACGACAGTGTCCGGTAAAGTGGGTGAATTTCGTATTGGATTTTTTTTTGTTGAGGAAACACAATTGGCATAGAAAATAAATAATACCTAATAAGGGAATAATACTTCAATTAAAATAACTAAATGCGAAATTAAATGAAGATTATTTCTTCTAAATCAGTGCCGGATAATTTTTTTTCTCCCTCTCTTTTTCTCTCTCTCTTCTCCTCTTTAAAATAATTGAATTGGTTTAATTTTCACCCTCAAGAGTTTGGTACTTGACCTGGTATTTTTTTCTCTTAAATTTCGAGATAATTAGATTTTTATTTAGAGACCTGGTATTCATTACTAGCAACACCAGTATGATTTTTTTTTTTTTAATTTGGGTTTAATATCGCGTTTCAACTGCATGGTCATATCATAACGGGGGTGTTACCCTCCATTCGCAAGAAACTCACCAACCTCCTAAAATCATTTATCTCACCCAGCCTGGGTTAGGCCGGAATACCAGCATCACGAAGTCTTCTCCTCGCTAGACGTTGCTTAAGTTCGGTGATCCTACAAGAATCGTTGCATTCAAAGCGCCATCGGACTGACTCCAGAATTATTGACAATGTGTTTTCTACAGATTTTACCAACTTACCAACTAAAATTGTCTCAAGAGGGGACCCCTAGGCCGACTTTAGAAGCAGCATTATCCGATAATTATTTTTGATACAACTTGAACTTTGAGAAGTGAAAAAAAGAGAGAGAAAAAAAAAAAAAAAATATCCGGCACTGATTTAGAATAAATAATTTTCATTTAATTTCGCATTTAGTTATGTTTATTGAAGTATTATTCCCTTATTAGATATTATTTATTTTCTATGCCAATTGTGTTTCCTCAACAACAAAAAAAATCCAAAACGAAATTCACCCACTTTACCGGACACTGTCGTGAAAAAACTAGCAGGTTAAATGGCTTTTTTTATGATCTTAATCGCTTCTCCGTTAAGTTTTCTTTCGATTTCAAGCATAAAAAACATATGTCACTGCAGACTTTCACCTCTAAAAATGCCAATTTCGAGAACACCATTAATTTACGGAAAAATTGACGTGAGAAAAAAAGTACTTTTACAAAAACCTTACTATGACCCTGATTAAAAGTAAACAAGAATATTTTTTTGATTTCATATGGTGTAAAACAATATCTTGAACCTATGAACATAAAAAAAGTACTAAAAAATCTAACTAACGCTGAAATACAGGGTGTAACAGTTTTGAAACTTGCACCCTACTAGCTCCGCCCCTGATAAGGTTTTTGAAAATTATAAAAGCTCATTATACTCAGCCTAACTTAGACTTTAATTAACAGGAATAAAAAATATAGCATTCCATTTAAAATTCGCGAGAAAAATGAAAAAATATGGCCTAAAATCCGGAAGGGCCGACCGGGGCCAAAAATAAATATGACCACAGGATGGGCCATAGGGCACTTCCTATACCTAGGACTTTACAGAATTGAAAAATTCCGTCGCGTTCAAAAGTTACGAGGGGGTGGCCACCTTTTCTGAAACATACTGTATAATACAGCACTCCATTAAGCGCTATATCTTCGAGGCAGATACAACATGGGCAATTATTATTCCAAAGAAAGTGGTTGGCCACTATGAATCATAGGGCAATAAATAAAAAGAACTTTCAATACCCTGGACTGTTTAACACGATAGGGTCTCTTGGGCACACATTGCTTCAGTGTTTCTGTAGTACATATTATGTACTTTTGATTAAATCTCACCATTAATGATTTAGCAACTGGGGCTGAGTCTTGTTTTGTCTGAACAATGTTAATTCTGATTTGAAGAGGGCCTTGTATGACAAAACATTCATGGTTTTAATTTATATCTGTTCCAGAGAGAAGTACAAAGTGACTTTCTGCTAATTCTTCATCATTATACTCGCATGCGCATGTCAGTTATTTAACACTTGCTCATCAAAACAACAGATCAAGTTCTAATCTTCTGTGAAATTTAGAATCTGCTACCGTAAAAACGACAAATTAAGTTTTAATCTCCCTCTCTAAAAATGACAGATTAGTTTGTAATCCCAGACGCAAATGACAAGCGGAAAAAACTCATGGTACAGTTCTGTATTAACATGAAGTTTTAGTAATGACAAGTTAAACTTGAAAAAATGTTTGATATCTTGTAATCTTCTTTTTCTGGACCTTGTTATCCGGGAAAAAACACACACTAATTCGCAAAAAAAGCTGCTCACACCAACAGGTTAAAAATGGCCTGAACCCAGTCATGAAAAGTAAAATTATTCCGGCACAAAACCTGTTGTGTCCGATTCAGCCGATTCTCTCCGACTAAAATCTAAAATCGTGTCTACCTCGCATTAATGTTATCACCAATAGCATTATTACTACTGCCCCGGTAATAGTCCCGGTAGCTCAGTGGTCAAGGTGTCGGTCTAGCGATCCAGAGGTCGCGGGTTTCAAAACTAACCGGGACTATATTTTATCTGACCAATTGGGCTTTTGACAACATACATAATTTGCGATTGGCCAACTGCTGGAAATTGTTTTGGGCTTTATTATTTTTATATTATTATTATTGTTCATGTTGTAAATGATATTGTTGATGAGTTCAATGGTAACAGCCAATCACATAATAATAATAATAATAATATCGTCTTATTTATACTGCAAGACTAAGAGTATTAAGTCCCATTATTCCAGTAGTAAGCCCAAGACACATTATTATGTATTGTGGTTAAAATTCCAAATGGGAGAATAACTCGTCCTGTTCCGGCTGGGTTTCGAACCCGCGACCTCTGGACGCATTGTGTTCGTTTTTGTAAAATAAATGAATATTTTTCTGCGCCGATTTTATTTCTATTCTTATTTCTGGATGTTTCATAACCTCCTGAGCAACTTTGGTTTCTTGTCCGTCTGTCGGTCTATCTGTTATGTGCATTCCTTGAGACGCGCAAATCTCAGAATTTCAACGAAATTTTGTATACATATAGGAGACGTATTTTTCTATCATCAATATGATCTTGACCACCTTCAGCAACTTCATCATGCATATTCTTTCCGTGTGTTGCAGGTCCGCAGGCTCAATGGATTGCAAACAGGTCCCAGTGAGAGTGCCGCAGGCAGCAAACCCAACAAGTGTGTCACTACAGCGCCCAGCGATAGTAGTAACCAGCAGGTAAGTGCCTGTTCAGCACATTTCTAGCTTTACTCTCTCTTGTTCTTGCTCTAGCTCCTGCTTTCTTCAGCTCGATTCGTATTCTTTTGTTTTTGCTAGCTCAACTTCCTTATGGATCCTCTTGGTTCGATTCCGTTCTTGGTACTCATTTCTTCAGCTCGATTCGTATTCTTTTGTTTTTGCCAGCTCAACTTCCTTATGTTTCCTTGTTTGCTCAATTTGCCTTTTTACTCAAGCATTCGCTTTTGTTAAGCATTCGCTTCCCTTGCGGATGGTGGAAGAGATTCCCATAGGCATTAACCCCGCCCTTTAGTTAGGACATATTATGTATGTATATATTTTGATTATTTTTTTCTTGTTTATATTAATTGTGTCGCGAAACAGCTTTTGCATTACTTCAGGGCTCTTTTACATTTGTAAATAAATTTCAGAACACCAAGATGAAATCGACCTCGCGACCCATAGGTTCAAGAACGGCATCACTATCTTCTAACCCACTAAGCAGTCCAATCAAAATCTATAATAGGCTTCACAACAGTTACAAGCTACTCTATCCATAAATTGACATTCTCACGAGATGGAAATTTATGGATTTAACACTCATTAACTTTTTTTTACTATTTCAGTCAGTTTTTTTCTCAAACCTCACAGATAGATAGTCTCCTGAGAAGACTTATCTGAAATGTTTTGTGTTCAAAATTAACATATTCTAACATAAATAACATTCAGATCCATGCCTATGTAGCTATATATTACACTTAACATATCATTCTAAGTATGATTTCATACCTACTTAATTACTGAAATGGACTAAAATACATCATGAATTTCCTAGTTTTAACGAATGGTCCAAGATTTGAAGTTTGTCTGTACCTCTACCTATCATTCTCTGAACATTTTAAAAGATAATACATAATTACATAACTATTTTGACATAATTATATCAACTTTAAATACATCACCAAAATTATTAAACATTGGTTGGTTATGATCTATTTTTTAATACTAAAAATATACATCATTCATATCTATATGTACATATATCTTACAGATAAATATTCAAAATCTGGTGTAAACATCACACGACTTTCCTTATCCTATTAGGAATGGAAACGGGACCAAAAGCCACTGGTGACTCAAAGTTAACGGTTAGCCAAAAATCAATGTCAAATAGGTTAAGGATAGCACATAGAGGTATCTCTAACAAACAAACATGGCTACATACTTATCATATATTATCTCAAACATGCATTTCTCTGAAAACCATACGAATGAGTATATCTCAAAAACTCACTTATATCTCAGGAACACACATATCTACCAGCAGAAGAATAGTTTCAGAAAATCTCGGTGGTCCATTTTGGTTGCACCCTAAGGCTTCAATGCCGAAGCGAAGATTTCAATTATTGTAATCTCACTATTGAATTTGAAATTCTTTCAGGCTGTGTTTCATTTTTTGTTTCACAAGAAAGGGGAACACCCAGACCCTAACACCTTACTGGTGGTTCATTTCTTTTTTGTCTAGAATAAGTCAATCAGCTTACTTAACGCTTGCTCGGTAATTTTCTGTTGTTCATGCTGCACCACTTTATTGGGTGTTGAAAACATTAAGAACCTATGAGAGAATCGAAGAAGATTATTCTCACTTTTCTGTTTGTACTGATTTGAATAGAGAGGTTAGTTGATGGCATGGATATTCAGAACTATTAGGTACCTGCTGGCCAGGTATGTTCTGATATTGATTCACATCTAGTACAACTTCTCACTTTTCTGTTAAAACTGATTGTAGTGATTCGAGGAATGTTTTCAAAATTACCTAACTAGTATTCATTCGGATGAAAAAAAAAAAAAAAAAAAAAAAAATCCGATAAAATAAAACCTTTCAGTTGAGCGGAGGAAAAAATAAAAATTTAAATATTGATAAAAAGTCATTCCACTCCAAACACCTTCTTGTCTGTATATTTGAGAGTAAAACAGAAACCGATGTAATGTAGTCTCCGATAATGTTCACCAGAAGTAACAGAAATAATTTGGTTTAGTTTGGCAATTAGTAGAGCCAAAAGAAATGTCACGAATTAAATTTGCCACCAAATTGAACAGGATGAATATTTCATACCATTTTTTTTCTGGTACATAATATGCCTTCTCCAAAGTGTGATGATAGAGGTATTTAGCACCACTTAAGATTCTACTGATTATTTTGATTACCAAATTACGGTTTTTTATGATTTTAATCGAGAAAAAAAATCCCCTCACTGCTCTGAAGTTTAGATTGGACTGTCTATTTATAGCTCTTTCCTGTAACTGAAACATCTACACGTCATGAGATAACCTTTAATTAGCCAAGATGAAATGCATTTTTTTCTCCATAGAAACTGGAATATTTTGCATAACCAAGTGCCATACCTAACACCAAGCTTTTCTGCTTTTTTCTCAAAATCAAATGTACTAATTTTGAAGTATACAAACTGCAATATTTTGCATAAACAAGTGTCATACCAAACACCAAGCTATTCGCACTCATATTTCACATTATTGGCACAAAATAATGAAGACTATGAAGAGACTAGAAAACCTATAGACGTGGTTAGTGCTTTTAGTGACGTCACGTCACAAACCAGTTGTGAGCTCAAGTTCTCAAAATACATACCCACCTTTTTCATCTTCAGTAGTACTCTAAGAGGATTACCCAGGCCACCAAATCTCAGACCATATTTGGATTTATGCCATAAGGAGGCCCATTCATTCACGATTACTTCCATGTGATCGTATGCCGCCTTCTGTTTGATCATCACCGACTAGCATGACGACTTGTGAAGGTCTTATTTGTTGCCCCCCAGGATTGGATAAGAAATAATTGGCGGTCGGCGCGGTGGCTGTAGATAGCCCAATAAAAGCTCATGTCGAATTTGCTTAAGGTCCCCCAGCGCATAGCGCGTCAATATCATAATAACTATTATAATAGACTTTAATTCCTGCATTTCAAATAGGACTTAAAATACATAAGTCCTATTATTCTTACAGTTTTGTTTTTTCATAGTACAGCCTGTACAGCAAATCTGATTTTTTTGCAATTCATTTTACGCATGCAAAACAGTTCCCAGTAATTTCAACGACAAAGGAAGAGCCGCCAAAAATGAAAGTAGAAATGAAAAATAGTGCACTAAAGTGCAGTATTAAACCAAGCTGAACAGGAGCTTATCGTGTCCGAATATTTTACCAGTGTTGAACTGTTCAAATACCTATTTAATTTATGACGTTCTTAAGCATTTCGAAGAATACAGACACTACTCTTCTTATAGGGTATCAATTCCAAAAAGAAGAATCAGTAGAAGAAGTGAAAAAGTAGAAAATAAAACGGAGTATGAACTTTTTCGAAAGACCACTTTCCACCAACTGTTACTAAGGCCGTATTATGAAACAGTATTGTTAAATCGAAGCTGACCCTTATCGTTTCTTCTTGTTATACGAGTATAGCACATCCACCACATCCTTCACTTTGTTCTTCTTCTAATTTTTGTATTCAGTATTCCTGATGTGTTGTTCTTGACATACGTGACATAGCTTCCATTCTATTGCTCTCTGTGTAACTCGAAGACTCTTTTTTTGTTGTATTTCAAGTTTCTCCCCCGTATGTAAGCGCTGGTAAACTTACCTATAAAACTTATATTTGTGTAGTTCAGTCTTAGTGGACTGTTTGCGATGTGTCGATTTTAGACCTATGTTATGTGACTATAAATTGTTATCGATATAAATGCGATCGTTCCGTGATCGAAACCGATTTCCGATTGCGGTTGCCACCATCTCATTATCCGTTCATCTAACCATCGGCCTTACCGGTGAATCAGATGCTATAGTGTTCGCCAGATGACATAACCATCTCATCACACTGGATTTTTTGTAGTTCCGGCATGTGCAGAATCCGCGCATTAAAATGTAAATTGGTTAAAATCAATGACGCATTAAAATGTAAATCACGAAGTAACGAAGCTCCCTGTATCATAAAATTCAAGAAAGTTTGAATTTCATTAAAGCCTGGATAAAGTGCTTCAAGAGAGATAAAAAAAAGTTTGCATAGGCTAATATTCAGGAAATAACTTTGCAAATTGAAACAATAAGGAAACTTTGATTGGTTTTTAATGAGTGAGCACAAGAATGTTACAGGAATTGCGAGTGTAATGATTATATTTTTTAATTTTGTAAAATGAACAAGTTGAAGTCTTAAAATGTTCTCGAAACCCTGCCAAATATAAGCTTGATTTTGGTAATTTTGGATTTGAAATAATCTTACGATTGCAATTATTGCAATGTATATGTGGACGATTTGGATTAATATTACGTAGGGTGTATGAATGTTGTAATAAGTGGCCTACAATGTAAGCTATGATTTTAAAAGCAAGTCTGAAGTTTTATTATCACATTATGTGTTAAATAATAATGTAGATATTTATACCTCAAATAGTTTTTGACACATTTTTGTGTCATAGTGCTCGATAGGAACTCTTTAGTTCTGCGCTGTCAGTAATTCAGTGCATAAATAAGTAATTTGTTCTTGTTATAAAGAAACTCATTGATGCAAATATTACCCAGCTACATGAAATGCAACACGCTGTACCTGCTGTTGAGAACAGTAATGTACTGTTCATCTTAAAGAGCAACCTCTTGGCATTCGTGCCCTACTAAAAATAATCTCGACTGAAAGTAATAAAAAACATAATCATCGGCTTAGAAATATGACAAAATTACAGCCTGGCCTCTTGGCCTTGAGATATGCTGTTCCCAATATCTCTGGAATGGAAATCTATTATTATTACTGTAATAAAGTACTTGATGGACGGGTGAACCAAGTAATGAAGGACAATCACTCATCACCGGCCATGTTGTTAAATTTCTCCATATTGAAAACAATAGAATAGTTGGTACCGACATAGACAAGACTATCATCATTGCAGATACCGGTCAGGAGTTGGATTTGCGGACTTTGGCAGAAATTTAGAGAGTGTTTCTGGAACGGCATACAGGAATGGAAATCTATTATTATTACTGCAATAATTCTTTTCTTTTTCACCATATAAGAAATGTGCCATCAATGTCCCTCCCAATGGATTTCTACTCAATCCATCACTTGTACGTTAGTGTCATATTATACCCGCGTGATTTTCTACTTTGATTCATCACCACATTTCACATCGCTCATCTGGTGACTCAGTTGATCCATGCTTTGACCCCGAAGCCAACCGGTTTACAGAGCTGGTGAGTTCACAAACCTCCGTACAATGATGTCATTCAGTTCAACTGGGAATTGATCTTGATAAGTAAAAAAGTAATAAAAAATAATCATTTTTGAAGATTATTCCGCCAAATTGTTTCCGGGATTTGGTGTTGAAATGTCTTCCTTTGCCACGATTTAAAATCATACTATTAAAATGATATATATGGGCGTTTTGTCAAGTGTGGGACATTGGTATTTATTATCTCATTCATAAACTTACGAGAAAGTAAATGTTATATTATGCAGTTTGCACATATAAATTTTATTGTGAAAACTTCAAGTCGTGCATTTAAAATATCCTGTAACCCTACTATACCTATACAATATTTGTAAATATACATTCAGTCCTCCTTTGATAGTGAAGTTCTTGGTCTTTTGATTTTCATTCTAATCCATCTATTTGAAAAACTTATATTCCATTCATTTAACGTTGAAAAACCGCAACATGACTTATGGTCCCTCAGGACCCGACCTGAATAGCACTGCTCCAGGAGATTTTATTAATTTCCTTACATTGTATGATTGTGGGACGGAGGTCTCCTTATTGTTAAGATCCACTCAGCGAGAGATCGGCGCAATCCTTGCTGAGATCAAAGGAAAAGGATTCCACTTTGATGTCCCTCACGTATTCAGGAGAAAGATATTTGAAGTTGAAGTTCATGATCATCAAGACACACATCGGGTTCTATCTGGAGAAGATGAAAGCAATCATAGTCCTCGCTATCATCTACACAAGTGCAATCAATCAATGACGAAGATGGTATTGATATTGATGGTATTTTGCCTCTGGAAGATTACCCTGATGATTTTATCCATTTTCTGTTCTCGGACTACTTTACTTGTTAACTGTATCTTTATATGTATTACAAAATTAGTCAATTTCGTCCATTGCAATTAGATAAGTTCAACCTTCCAATAAATTTATTGAAAATACTATCGCAAACAATAATTATTATGATAGTGTGAAAATAGTAAATTTTTACTATTCCTTTTTCCAACTAAATAAAAAAAGAAAATAGTAACACTATCACACATAAAAAAATGTACTTAAAAAAAAAGATGAACTCAAGCATTGATAGATATTGTGTGTATTTTTAAATAGTTCAAATATGGTGGGATTATATCTTTTAATGCGAATCAACACACAAGGCATTTAGGGTGTTTTGAAGCCGACGTGGCGACGTCAATGTCTCGTTGCATTCTCCAAATATAAATCATATTCGACTAAAGTTTATTACAAATCATTATCCAACTGTGGCACACAGCCCACAACTGCCGCCGCATTCCCTCTCTGTATTGCCAGACTTATCCTTTGTGATAGGTAAAAACCCGTTCTACCATCACCTGACTTTTCCACTAGCCTTGACCCCAACACGTTCACCAAACTTTTTGCTTCAGCTCCCAACGAACCCATTGTCTCTACAGCAAAGGGGATGAAAATATATCCACTATCTTCCAATTCACTGTAGGTTCTGTGTTTCTTCAGAGCTGCAATTTCAGCTGCAGATCCAGGATGTTGTACAGTTTTACTTATGTAACTTGACGCAAGTGTGTCTACACATGTTGCGTCCCAGATCATATGTTGACCTCGTGACCAAGGGATGATTGTTAGGCCATCTGGACGGTTGCCATCAGCCCGTGATAAGCCAGCTGGTTCCAATTTTGAGGGAACATCTATGCTAGAGAGAGCACGTTGAATTATATCATTAAGCTGGCTATGCCTAAACCTTCTACCAGGACTTTTGCCACAACTTAAAGCATGTAGGCCTTTGACATCCATTCTTTCTCCACAAATGCAAGTAAAAGGCTCAAACATTTTCATACCTAGCCTTAGGCAAATACTGACACGTAGAGCGTTATTGTCCATATGTGTTCCAATGGTCTTGCTGGGAATTGAATGCAACCAGGCGTTAGATTCTTTTAACTGAAGAGCCTTGAAACGAGCAATATCAACTGGGTCAACAAATACCAGGTTCTTATGAACTTTGTTGTGAATGATGGTGGAGTCCCAATTTTTTTGTATATGTTCAGTGGAAACCAATGGAAATTCATCATTGAATCTTGTTCTCCAGACATTTACAGCATCATCGGAATGTTGTATTGCCAGAGAGTCAACGGGAACATGTAATATGGTGGAGACTTCTGGTTTTACTCCATAGCATGAAGATAAAAAAGCTGGTAAACTGAGATCATTTACAAGTCGAATTCCAAGGCCACCCTTTCTGATTGGTAGTGAGGCTTGAATCCATTGTTTTTCATTGAACTTTACATTGAGAATGTTTTCTAGTGCCAATTTCACATTTTGATCAATTGTATCTAAACAATCTTTTAAAAGCCAGGTCGGAATGGTACGAAGAAAATAAATAAGTTTTGGAATTCCCAGGCATGTTTTCAGGAGATGAAGAGCGACATGAGATGATATCTTTTCTAAATTTTCCAAAGGTTTCTTCATATCTTCAACTTTAGCTTTAAGGAATGGTTCATAACCTGGCTCGAGGAGTGGCGTTCCGAGGAGTGTCAAGTTTTCAGGAGATGTCGTCTGAATGCCAGGAAGAACTCGACTGAAAGCCTCCTCAATAGAATGGTCAACAATTCCAGATGTAAAAAAGAGCTCGCATTTTGTAGGATTAACTTGTAGACCCATCTCAGAAGACTTTGTAATCAACAGAGAGATGTCTTCTAGAACAGAAGTCGGGTGACCGCCAAGAGTGCCATCGTCAAGGTAGAAGAGATTGAGTTTGGATTTGAGTGATTTGACAAGTGGGTTGATGCTTAAACTGAATGTCAACGGTCCGGCAGGATCACCTTGCTGACAGCCCACCTGTGACTCAAGAACTTCATTTCCAAAGAACAAAGCTGATGATGTATGGTAACTCGACCACATGAATGGATATATAGTGGGAGCATGCTCTTTAACTGCTTTTAACATGATGTCTCTTTCTAAACAGTTGAAAGCATTCTTATAATCAACTTTAACAATGATACTGTCATTAGATTTGTTGTTCTCAATGAAAGTTCGAGCAGCATGAACCACAGTTTCACAACCTTGTTTACTCGCAAAACCAAATTGGTGTGGTAAAAAATATTCTAAACAATCTTGACGCACCATGTTACACGCAATTTTTGCAGCAAGTCTCCGAAAGGTGCAACCAACAGCAATTGGTCTCACACTTCCATCTTTCTTGGACAAAGCACAAAGATTTGCACCAAACAAGAATCGAAGAACTTGAACGTTCACAAGACCAGATAATATTAAACACATCAAATTCTTTATTTCCTCAAGAAGCTTTAATCCAGCATCTCCTGCAGATCTTGAAGTCAGGTCCTTGAGGTGTTGCGGTGATATCCCGTCAATACCTGCTGATGTACCATTGGGGAATGAATTGATAGCTGTTAAAACAGCACTACAGGTTAGCGAAACACTTACATCATTTAAATCAGGTGGCTCAGGAAAATCTAACTGCCTGGATGGGGCCGGATGTCTTTCTTTAAGTAAAGCAAGAGTGGCATCATTCATAGGAGCTAAATCATCATTGGAGCACAATAGGCGAACAGCACCCTTTGTATCAAAGTCAGCAATTTTTGCCTCCACACGCTTCGCCAAGGTTTGTCTCTTTCCTTCCTTATGAGCACGAACTGAACCAGTGATATTCGGAATCAATGCTGCTGTAATATTTCTTTTGACTAGATTAGTTAGGGAAATTGTGCCTTCTTTTTTAGGTACTTGAAGACAAGAAAAAGCAAAGGTGAAAACATTTTCCCACGAATGAAAATCATTATCTTTGGAACATTTTTTAATTATTTCTGATAACTTTTGAGCAGCGAGAGGTCGGGCACCTTTGGGAATTCTTTTTATGATGTGAACGTTTTTCTTTAGATTTCCTAACCGATCTTGAAAATCAACGTTTTCAAAATTTGAGTTTTGAATTTGACTTCTAGCTTCAGAATGAATTTTTGTCACATGAATATTACAACCTCTTCGGGTAGCAAAAGATCTAGAACAGAATGAACAAGAATGGCCTGAAGCTTGTACTCTGGGAAGACCCGTCGATGAAGGTATAATTGAAGCATTATGGTCTTCAATGTCGCCATCAGTCTCATTTGGGTCATTCATACTCTTGGGAGGCGGAGACGACAAACGATGAATAATATCATGAGGATATAAAAAGAGATTTGAATAAAATTAATTTAAAGTTTTGGGTTGAAATTTCGAGAGCAAATTTTCAGTTCTAATTTTTTGGTGGGCAGTTTTTTTGAAAATAAAACTGGATTTTTCTCTTAGTTTAAAGTTAAAATCTTGTAAAAAAGAGATTCAATAAAGAAAAACGTTACCTCCCTGGTTCTAATCAGGTCTAGCAGTTCACGTCATTAAGTACCCAAGAAAGGACCCTGATTATCTTAAGTAAAGCAACATTCATTGAAACATCAGAAATCGATTGACTAGAAATATGTTTTCTTCTCCTCTTGAATTCTAATGATGGAAATGGTTGGTGCAAATATCAATAAAATCCATTCTCAACTCCAAGTTCAATAGTCAATCTATGATGGAGCATGAATTGATCAACTGTGGAACAAGAATCATGATGGATAATGAGTAGAAAGTCCAATATGTGGCTGAGCTGAAAATTATGCCAACCATTGTGCAAAGGTCAATCATTATTTCTGGTACATCAATATCGTGACTCAAGTTGACCGATATGATCCTAGTGTTGAGAACTCTTTTCATCAAAGTACTTATTATTTTGTGGTTTTATGAAGTACCCTTCAGATTTTCAAGTACTTTCTTTGAATTTCTAGCTTAAACCATGCAATTATCGTACCTATACTAAATCGAAGAACTATGAAAAAAAAACTACAAAATGGATTCAAAAGCATACTTTCTATTTTTATAAATAAACACCAGATTGTTTATTATTCATCAGTCTCAATAATTGTCTGGTCTGGGAAATGAAACTTTTTGTGTTCTATACACTATACATACTACTATGTCTTTTTCTTACCTAAAAGAAGAAAAAACAAGTAACCTTAAGAATCCTGTTAATTTGCATTAATCTGATTGCATAGTTGCATACGCCCGAATTCTTCACTAAAATTAGTTAAGTTTTATGTACAACTAAGTTGGGTGGAAGAGATTACAATAACCCCGTCTTATAGTTAGGACATCTGCATTTACATGTGTATATATTTTCTCTCCATTTTACTTCCGAGAAATTTCTAATATTAGAAATCGGAAGTATTGTGTTCGTTTTTGTAAAATAAAATAAAAAAAATATTATTTTGCTCCGATTTTGTGTCCGTCTGTCGATCTTTTTTTTCTTGTTTATTTTATTCTAAATTTTATATATTAATTTTCATCATTTCCTGTTTATACATAATATATAATATATGTCCTTTTAATAGTGATAAATAATAATAGTGCCTCCTATTCGATTATTGTACATTATTATTTACGTATCTGAACATAAGTCTCAACTTCCATGTGCTAATCTTCTTTTTTAAATTGGTGACTAATCGATGGAATCTCAAGTGAGTTCAGGAGTAACCCAACCAATTTTGAACTCTCTTCTAGACGCTCATTTAGACCCAGATAAAGTGCTAGTTATACAACCAGATAACTTGGTTGTATGATACTGCCCTTCCCATGATTTCAAAATACCAGTAGACTTCATCATGCACTCCTTTTTTTTTTTTTTTTTTTTTTTTTTGAGAGGCTTAGGAGAAAAATCTTTAAAAGACACCCGGAAATTATGGGGAGTGGGATTTCCACCCACTAAAAAACCTAGACCTCTCTGGAGAAGATGATGCACCCGGAACCGTTTAATAACATGCACTCCTTTTAGTTGCATTTCTGTTAAATCTATATCTACAACCAGGCGCGGCCGGTGGGAAATTTTTTTGCTGGTGCTGCCACATAAACCGGACTAAAATGGGATTTATAGAGTCGTTTTATTCAGTATCAAAAGAGTTTGAGTTTGTTTACCATGCCAATCATAATAATTATGCACTAATTATTCTCGAAATGTGTATAATTTATACGAGCTAGGCCTTGAGAAAATCCTTTCTTTTTCGGCTGGGGTGCTGCAGTTCCTTAGCGCCGCCCGCGCCTGCCCACAACACTCTCAAATTGTTTCATAACCACCACGGTTTTGACCATTCTCAATCACGTGGGTGACGTAAGTGTCGAAAGTCAAATTCTCGATCACTAAATTAGATTATGAAAGTCGTGCCGGACCTCAGAATCAAAACAATAATAAGAACACCGCTACCAAAACTTCCAATAATTGCCAACAGCCATGACCACACACACGGTACACTGAAAGTTTGGTATCAAATACCTGTCTGATTGCCAAATGGATGCTTCTAAACATATCTCCTCTCGGTTGGATTATTATCATTCTTGTCAATATTGTTTAGCTGCAGGGACACACATGTACGAAATTTGATTTTCCAAACTTGAGAAATGTCCGAGAGAGTTCAGGAAACAAGTTGTTGGCAGAGCAAGTTAGTTATTTCATAAATTGAACCAAACTGTCAAGCAATTGTTGAAAATCATTAAACTTGACAGTCCGGTCATCTTGTCTGGAAATATAATGCTCAAATAATTCAACCATGTTAACTGTTAAACGGTAGATTGTGTGTTTTTTCAAGCATGCAAGTATCTCCTTAGGAGTAGTATTTTTAACTTTTATTATTGGGTTTAACGCCAACTGGATAGTCATAACTATTGGGGAAGAGTAGTAATTTAAGAAGAATAAAAATTAACTTTCCCGTATCTATCTGTCGATCCAGCCGTAGCCCTTGAACATAATTTAACGACAGTTTCAACTTTTATAAATCCTGGACGTAAAGGGAGTGGTGCCATCTAGAAATTGCTGAAATTACCAAAGGGACAAAAATTCACGTGCGTTACTTCGTAAAATGATACCAATGTTAGATGGTTATTTATTTCTAAATAATTATGGCGGGCGTGGAAAAGACTAGAGAGTGATATTTTAGGGCTGGAATTTTGCAGGAAGTTGATTACTGAAAAATAAACTATAATGAACATTGGTCGTGAAGATTATGTCTTAAAAAGGCACAATTCATTCTACGACATGAACGGCACTATGAATTCTGAAATCATTTCTACGCCATCATGTCCAATAAATTAGAGACGACCTTAGAACTATGAAACAACTATCATCACCAGTAACTTCAACAAGTTTGACATCCAATATGTTTGTAACAATATGTCTTAGACTGCTGTCTAAATCTTTTTTTTTTTGCGCTATATCTCTGGTGGGGCAGGTCGTTCGCGCCGTCTAAACCTTTTAAAGTATAGTTATAGACAAGGCAAACTTTCAATCTTGTGGCTATGAATTAGTCCAGATGACAATGAATCTTAGTCTTATGTTATGATTTATAATTTGTTATCATCACCAAGATATTATGCCACATTAAACCAGGAGATCACATGTACCTTGCAAGAAGTACATGCTAAAAAACTGGACGAACTAATTAGAATCAACTTTCATCCACCCACGTCTTGTAAATCGTGCAGTTAGCTGAGCAAGGTGACAAGATATTTTTCCCGCCATTGTGATTCGACAGGGTCATCCAAAAACTATACTTGGGAAAGATCGGAACTTAGATGATGTGGAGAGGTGCCTATTTGACAAAAGTTTCAATATAGTTGAAAGTTGTAATGGCATGGATATTAAGAACTATTACCTGCTCATGATAGCAAATAAACTCAAAACGGCTGTCCAGGTATGTTCTGATATTCATGTACATCTAGTACAACTTCTCACTTTTCGTTTATACTGATACTGATTATACTGATATGCATAAGAGTTCTTTTGGCATATCCTATAGTAAAAGCAAAACAGCAAGACATAGGTACCTCTTGTTAAAGCCTACACACTCTTTTAATTCAACAACAAAGCCTACTAATTAATGCAAACACATAACGACCAGCTTTTACCTTTGTCTTTTACGTGTGACCTCCGGGGTCAAGCGTCTAGGCAACTAATGTGTACCCACAATGTAAAGTTAATTAGTACAAGACTAAAGGTAGTTTTTTTTCATTACAAGGCAGTTAATTGAAAATTTCTCCCATTTCAAAGCACATTGTTTGTCTTGGTTTGTCTTACATAACAGCCATATGACGTAGGAGGTTGCTAGTTGCTGCCTATAGCCTATAGGGCAATCTGTGTCGTTTCGTACCTGTCCAAGTAACCGGTGGTTTCAGTCATTAGTGGTCATACGTGACACGCGCTCGATTGGCATGCCGTTTCCGAGATATCATTAGCACAGTTATTAGAACTCTTGTTGGCAATATGATAGGATTTTAGAACTCAGTATGTTCAAGGAATGTGGTTTGAAATGCTATATTTTGCAATAACAAAATTCACCCCTTCACTGATTGTGTGACTGTCCAACCGTTGTTGTGATAAAGTTCATAAGTATTTATATAGGAACAAGAAATGACAAAGTTAAAAAAAAATAATAAAAATTATTATTTAATATTATTATTATAATACCTGGAAGTTGGGGAGAAATTATCAAAATTTGACATGAGTATTTTGACCATGGCATGAATATTTTGAAGATTCCATCAAAATCTAAACTTTTATAAAATTTCCATTAACACATTGTGTGCCAAGGGGTAAACGTATGACATAAACAATCGGCCCACGATGTCAGGTGTTTTTGCCTGAAGTGGATAATTTTTGTCAGGTGAAAACGTCTGACATGGCCGTATTGGATAATTTTCGTCAGGCGTTTTTGCCTGACACTAACTCAATCGTAAGGTCTACTGTCGCAAAAAATAAAAACGCATGACGTGGCACATAATGTGTTAATCAAGACTTATCGTATTGCATCACCAACAGACAGAAAACTATCTGTAAGCTTATGAATTTTATTGAGATATCACTACGAAAGCAACATCCAGCGAGGTGAAGACTTCGTAATGCTGGAATTCCAGCTAAACCCAGGTTGCTGGGTGATGTTAATGTTGGTAGCAGGTTTGTGAGTTTCTTGCGAATGGAGGGTTACACCCGCCGCGTCATGATATGACCATGCAGTTGAAAGCGACTTTAAATCCAAAACAATAATAATAATGACTATTTATTATTCAACACAATAAATGTTTGATTGGGTAAGTCTTAATGACTATTTGGTAATCTAGAGTTTCAATTGAGAATTTTTGCATGTACAATTTGTGCAAAGTATTATTTTGGTCAAGAGACCATTATTGCCAATTCTTAATACAATGATTACTCTAGTAACATAAGCTGCATTTTAATGAACCCATAAGGTATAGCACAGGATCATTAAGAGTTCAATTACCTTTATTAGTTTTTATAATTGATTCATCACCGAAGATCAATATTGAAATAACTGCACATCGCAATATCTGTGAGCCATTCGGATCAATTATTCAAACATGTTGAGAATCACCTGATCGTATCTGAATGGAATGAATAATTGTTCTGATTGACAGTTTTGTAATAAAGTATTTTAGCATTTTCTTTTATTTTCAACAAGTTAACAACATTTTAAAAGCTGTACATTTGTTGTTATTTGAAAATTTCCAAAATCAACCCATAAAGGGTCCCAACTCAAACTATCATAATAGTGGCATATTTGTCATTATACATGGTTAGTTGGTTTCAGGGCCACCATTTGGAGATTTTTCCACATAAAAAAGAAAGAAAATGGAGACGAAGATACAAAGAAAGCAACAAAGCATTATCAAATCCTTTGTTTGCAAATCCTTGTTTATTTTGTTCGGCCTGTTACATCGGCCTCATAGTATATTCCCATCCGACGTGTTAACCTCTTAACCGAGGAACTAATTTATATGCAAAGAAGACCTCGAATTAGTCCTCATAACACTACCACAGGCAAACATAGTCGTGGTATCCTGGCATGCGATTGGCACTTTTGTCGCTAGTGAGAGTTGTTGGCAAACGAGAGATTTCTGGTGTTAGGTAACTAAACCAGCACCGGCGCCTTCCTCACCAACAATAGTTTTGGTGCAATTTAAAACTGTTTACCAACGACGTGTCTTCAGTGTCTCCCAGCAGCGTGGTGATCTACAAATTTGTTCAAACTGATTAAAGTGCAAAAGTACTAACATTTAAAGAGCAGGAACTTGAAGAGAAACATGACTTATGTTCAGAACAAGGTAATAATTATAACATGGGAACAAATTGATATCATCTCTTGAGACGGATTTTAGGAAGTGAAATAATCTCTTTTTGTTTGAGTGTTTACCAAGACTGCCTGTAGCTTACAAGTTACTGTTTATGTTTTCTTCAGGAGAGAATCTACTCTCTCATGTATTGTAAATTACGTTACCTAATTTGTGCCTAATTATTTTGATAATGATTTTTCTGTAGCTGATAAAGTCAAAATAGATTCTAAAAGCCATAATCTAGGTAAAAAGGAATAATCTAGGTAAAAAAGCCATAATCTAGGTAAAAAAGGAATACTTCTACACTATAAGCTACAGTTAACTAACCTATGAATTGTGTAGGCGTACTAATAGATCTCCTAACTTGGCACTTGACGCACTTGCAGCAACTTCGAGATCTTTGTCTTCAACTTCACACCTCAAACATACTCTACACTCTACACGATCATAAATCTCAACAAGAAACAAGTTGCCAATAAACAAGTCAACATTAGATACAGCCGGGTAACTTTGATACCTTACTAGCGATACAACTTGTTAGGACTTTCACTTTTGATAGTAATAATGATTTGCTATGATAGTATCATTTGATGTATTGAAAATGAAAGGATACATCTATGGCGCTCCATAAGTTAGGCTGTCAGCAAAGAATGGGTTTTGTTTTCCATAATAGGTTTGTACGTTGTTCTCTTCTCTATTAACTGCTGATAGGTGAATTGAACATGAAGTGAAGTATGTTTGCTAGTAAATATCTCGATAACTTGGATTTGCAAATCATTTTCTTCCTCAATAACTCAGCTACTTCATCACTTTGTCGGTAAGGCGCTACTGAGCTAATTGTAAAACACTGAACTATGTGCTGTTTGAGGATATCGTTTATTATGTAACTTAGATTAGATTGAACTAATATTTCAATGAAACGTTCATTTATTTTTCTTTTGTGCTTCCTAGATTTGCATTCAGTACCTACTTGGATCATTAATAA
Source organism: Bactericera cockerelli (assembly GCA_024516035.1). Classification (NCBI taxonomy): domain Eukaryota; kingdom Metazoa; phylum Arthropoda; class Insecta; order Hemiptera; family Triozidae; genus Bactericera; species Bactericera cockerelli. The sequence goes on along the minus strand of CM044958.1, from coordinate 5,628,484 downwards.
ATTCCACTGTTTTGAATGCTTGACTTATGTACTGTTCTTATTAGAATATTTTTCTACCATTTTTGATTACATAAGAAACATTTCCAAGGAGTTCATATTTCACACCTTTTCGGATGAAAAAGTTTTATCTACATATTTTCTAAGCAACCTCTATCAATATACCACCTTCTAAGCGTAAGTTGAATTTTTCTTCTCCAATAGGTAAATCCAAATAGTAATACCTAATATCTACCATATCTTTGATTCATTTGGCAAAAATCATTCCCTCTTCATCCTAATACATCTTGTATCTATGTACAAGTATTCACTAAAAAGGTAGTTATCTGTACAGTTACCCCAACTGTCCTCATGAAGCTTTTATAGGCCCCGACAGCCAAAGCACATATCCAAAAAAAATTCGACCCTGTCGGGATTCGAACCCAGGTCACCTGTAGTGCAAGTTGAGCATGCTACCGCAAAGTGAATGTGCCTACCGTATTCACTATGTAAATAGTCTTTTGCAAATAAAATATTATTCAATCTAATATTCAAGTATTTCCTCCATATGAGGTTGAGTAGATCTAGACTGTCACGAATTGGGTCCTTTCTCCGCGTGATGCCATTTGATCCACTACGTCAAAGTTCCAGCGCAACTGAGTTGATCTGACATTCACCATGTCTAATGTTGCATTAGAAAGGTTCACATCATCCCACACGATCTTTCCTCTTACGTCATGATTTCATAATGAAAAGATGACTTCATTGAATCTGTTGTGGCAGCCAACAGAATAGATTTTATTATGCACCGAGACAATAAGAACAAAATTCAAAACAAAACCCCATGGAAGCGATAACGAGAGCACCCAAAACCATTCACAAGTTACAACCTGAATTATCTGAAGAAAGGTGGCGGGTGACTTTCACATGGAGTGTGTCTACGCCAAATGGCTTCAGGCGATTGCAAATTGATTAATGATTGCCATTATATGAACATCTAAAGTTATATTTTATTCAGGGAGACGCAACTAATTCTGTTGACAACTCTGACATATGACATAAGTGACCATAAATGTGATGCGTTTTTGTTGTGATTATGTCACAGTTTTAGTGAATGTTATTAGATTGCATCAACCCAACGAAAGTACTCTAAACAATAAAAATGTTAAAAAGTTATAATATTTGTGGTAATCACTTTTGTGATGACACAAATACTGAAACTCATATGACTAAATCTTTGCTGAACTTGGGACGGTGGTTCAAACCTCCAGGTTACAAGTCCGCGCTATCATCAAGTCACTGTGTCGTTCCAACAAAATCGCACAACATAATTAATGCTCGTAGTAATCCATCATACCACTTTTTAAGCGTGATCAATTTAAAGGTTTTTCCTGGGAATTATAAAATCTACCAATTAACCATCTAGTAACTACTTTTACAACATAATTTACTTTCAATATAGCAATTAGTGTGTTTTCATTTAACATTTTTTTCAATAACCTTTTTACTACACGAAATAGTTCAAATTGTTATTCTAACAGAATTTTTTATTCATCATTCAGTAGTTTGGCAGAGTCATTTAACTGACAAAACATAGATTAACCACTAACAAAAGAGAAGTCAAGACAAAACAAGAACCACGTTACTTCACAACATTTCAATTTAAAAAAAATCATTGATCTAGTACATCGAATTGGAATTTGTGTTACATAATTAACTTTGTTTTTCATGATTTATCTTTATTAGGTACATTTATATATTATTGTTTTTAATATAATTTTATTTAACGAAAACTGATCTATTTACTTAATTTGGGTGAGTGGATTGTAACAGATGTGGTGGTTCAAATCTCAAATTAGCAAATATTAGTTAAGCGAGTTTGAGTCAGTGGTATCACAGTGATAAACTAATGTTATTAATTTATTATCTTAGAAGTAAATCATTGAATCTAGTTAATCGTATTGGAATTTGGTCAACGATTAAAAATCGGTTTGAATTTACACAGTGACTTGTTTCTTTAACTTGGTACGATTTTATTGCTTATTCTTATTTTAATGGTAATCTACTTGAACGAAAAATGATCTGAGTAGCTTAATGTGGGGGTGGACCTTGTAATCAGGATGTTGGGTTCAAAATCTCAAATTAGCAAATATTTAGTTAAAGCGTAAGTCTTGAGTGTTGTGATATCACGATTGTGATTAATACATAATATGATTATTAATTTAATTATTATATGAATTTGGTATAATGGTATATGAATTTAATGTATAAATATTTTTGTTTATATTTTGTTAACCGTTTATTAAAATCGGCTTTGAAATTAAAAGTAAACTTGTTCTCCTCTAAGACTTGCAGAAGGAAACAGAATCCTGCGGTCGAATCTTGTTAAGGAGAAACCTCTACTCTCATCTATGCTGTATATTGCTGTATGGCTATCATAGACACACACACACGACCACCTGTCTAATTAATTAAGGATTGCTATCTCATATCTCATTAATAAATTATGTAGTACCCAACGTAATTATTACAGACAAGACAATTATAAGTTGAATAATAATTTCACTATTAGCATCTTACATAGCTTATTGTTATTATAGTTATTTTATCAACGTCTTCATCATCATCAAAATCAATAGTTTTATCAAGCACCTCTTTTGTTAATAAATGTTTCTCTTCGTCAGTATCATCATTGCCATCATAATTAAATCATCAACATTCATAGCTGCACCATTAAAAGCATTACATCGTGCAGAAATTTCTAATTCATCATTATCCTCCCATACTCTAACTTCTTTGATGGATCATCTGAGACACTCGAAAGTATATGTGTGATGTTACTGATACACATTTATCAATTCTATCATTAAGGACTTTAAAGAGTTCTTCCTGGCGGAAATAACAAAGATAGTCTCTCAGATGATACAATGGGTATTAGTAATAATAGAACTTTCGTTTTTGCGCGCAGAAGATTGCAGATTAAGCTCGTGACTTGTGGTTTGGCGGGATTGCAGATTAAAGCCGGCGGAGAATTTGGTTTAATCTTTTTCGAATGGTTTGGATCATTATGAAATCGGACTCGATCAGAAATAACGTGCTATTAAAAACTTTTGTGCAGGTTAGGTGAACCTCTTGAAAGAATTTTGCCGAAAATAAGGAGTGCGGCGAACGATTTTTATATTTTTTGGCAAGACTGTTACGCCATACCCAATCATTTTCATTACTTTGGTAAATGGAATTGCGTAAGACGGAATCACAAAATTAAAACCGACTTCCAGTTCACGTCGGAAACACTTCCCATTTTGGTCTTGTTTTTAATTTAATTCATCCAATATTGGAAATGAAGTTCTGGAGATGAGATAGATGGTAATGTGAAATGACTGATGACTCTCACAGGTTGTATAAATAAGGTCTATTATTGACCAAACGAATTTTGTGGGGTCTCAAGTTTCATTCTCCTCGGATATTCCTGTGTGTGAGTGGCATGATAACTAGTTTTTTTTTTTAATATTTTTTTTTTTTTTTAATATAAGGAAGTTTTTCAAGCAATGTAACTAAATTTGCCGTAAGTTTGTGGGATTATTATGAGATAAGATGGGACCCAAATTTTCTCACATTTTTCGAATTAGTTATCACGATCACTTTTAGAGCAGAGCTTTGTTTTTAAATCAATATGTGTATAATCGACCTCAGTAACTTGATCGATGAGACGGTGGACTTGTAACCTGGAGGTCGGTGGTTCAAGTCCCAGTTTCAGTCAAGCGAGTTTGAGTAATTGCGATATCACAAAAGTGATTAACACAAAATATGATAACCTTTTAAAATATGTGTAGATTTATGTATTTAAAATTGTCAGATTTGATTTTAAAATATGTGTAGTTCTATGTGTGTAGGTACATATGTACATTTGTCAGTCAGATTTGATAACCCAAATATCTATTTAGTTTTTGACATCTTATTCAGGAAAAAATTGGGACAAAAAAAGAATTTTTAAAAAATTGAAATGAGGGAAATGTAGAGTTGATATTAAAGTGAATAGTTGTTCTTCTGTACAACCGGAAACGTTATAGTCATCGGTTCACGGAAACGTTTAAATAGTCACCGGTTCACGCTTTGCGTCCGCTGACACGTTCTTTGTTATCAATTGATTCCACATTATTCCACAATATCGCACGTTGATGCCATCCCAGCTTTCATTCCCATGGTGCTCGCCGTTGCTTATGCATAAATGGTTTCTAAAGTGTTCCTGTCACTAGAAGCAGTGGAGGCTGGTACGTGACCTGTGGTATCTAGACTTTTTTTAATGGGGTCTATACTCTTTATTTTAGAGTTTTCTTTTAACTTTTTTGGCCTCAAACTGATCGTTGCGACGAAACAAATAATATGCCACTCAGTCGCACGGAACCAGATATTTCCAATCAGCCAACAGACCATAGGACAATTATTGCTTCAGGACTCAGACGATCAAATCCATAAAGTTATGTCTTTTATACAGAGAGCCCGAAACCAAGGATTATAGATAGTTTAGAATATTTATTATTATTAATATATTTGTACTTTTATGCCAGGACACTTGTGAGATGGGATAATTACATTAAAAAAAAAATAAAAAATAAACCCCAATCATTCTAGCCCACAATGATCTGACCAAACGCAGGTCACTTGTGAGATAAAATGATTTTATTTCCTAAAAAAAAAAAAAAAAAAAAAATCCCGAAACTTCCCATCCCACAATGGCCTGAGATGCTAAATTGGGAATTTAAATACTGTACCTTAAAAAAAAAAAAAAAAAAATAATAATAATATGCCTGCATAGCTCAACAATAATTTTCCACAAGTTTTGCAATAAGCTTAACGTCATCGGTGTTTCATAGAAGACTTCTTCTAAAACTCTTTTCCAGGGCAGTTTCCTTTTTCATAACCAATTTAGCCATTCTCTTCTAGTAGTAGAAATACTTATCCCTAATAATGTGAAATACCCGCTTAGAGCAACTAACCAGAATAAGCGATTCGTCCCTATCAATAGACAAGGGTTGAGTGGAAGAGATTGCCATAGGCAATAACCCCGACCTTTAGTTAGAACATCTGTATTTATTTTGTCTATGGTGTTTATCTTTTTCTTGTTTATATTGTTGTCAATTTTGTAATGTAATTTTTATCATTATTTGTTTGTACATAATATGTATGTCCTCTTAATAAAGAATTTAATAATAATAATAGACTATCAGCACAATACAGAAATCCCAAGATATACATGAAGTTGAACTTGAAAAGTTATCATATTTGTGTTCATCACATTCATGGTATCACAACACACACTCGCTTTACTAAATCTACGCTGAAACCGGAACTTGAACCACCGACCTCCTGGTTACAAGTCCGACGTCTTGTCGATCAAGCTACTGAGGTCGATTATACACATATTGATTAAAAAACAAAGCTATATGGTCTAAAAGCGATCTTGATAACTATCTCCAGAAATGTGAGAAAATTTGGGTCCCAACTTATCTCATAATAATCCCACAAACTTATATAGGGCAAATTTAGTTACATTGCTTGAAAAACTTCCTTTTACCTATTTTAAAAAAAAAAATATTTAAAAAAAACCTATTGTTGAGTTATCGTGCCACTCAAACCTCAGAAATATCCGAGGAGGATGAAACTTGAGACCCCACAAAATTTGTTTGTCAATAATAGACCTTATTTATACAACCCAACTTATCTCATAATTATCCCACAAACTTAGGACAAATTTAGTTACATTGCTTGAAAAACTTTTTTGAAAAAGTATACTTTCGATCCTCCACTGACGGAGCTGGGAGAGTTTACTGGTTGAAAGTTTTCTCTCTTCTCGACCTCACGGGGTTAAATCTGGCCAAGACATGAAGTCATAGCTGTGATCTCTCAGGCGACCCGAGGCATGACAAATTGTCACACAGCTATCTTCCTTCAGACCCGAACAAGTCGATAATATTGATTCCTCTTCTTTTTACTTTCCTTATCCTATAATAAGGAAAGTATTGTATTCGTCGAAAATTTGACCTACCCAGTTTTTTCACATTTCTGGACGAATCATAGCCTCAGGATACCAAAAAAGTTGTTTTCAGCCATTGGTCCGTGCGTCTGTCTGTGTGTCTGTCTGTGTGTCTGTCTGTGTGTCTGTGTGTCTGTGTGTGAACAGGATATCTCAAGAACGGTAAGAGCTAGAGACTTGAAATTTGGTATGGAAATTAATTTTATACACCAGACGAACCACGAAACTTTTGGTTGCAATCGGCCGCAGAATGCGGCCGCAGGGCCGCAAATATTGGCCGCAAGCGCCGTTTCTATGAATTGGTTAAAGATACAAAAAATGTTGAGGAACAACATTTTCTTAGGTTAAAAAAATAATAGGGGTCTATTCTGATCATTTTTTTGATATCTTGAACTTTTTGGAACTCGGCCCCAATTTACGGGTATTTTGGGGGGGACCCGCTTGGAATAACTTTTTTATTATTCATCCTAGATGGAGGTTGTGACATATCAAATCCAATGATTTTAAGGTGCTGATTACGAATTTGATGTTTATTTTTAGCTAACCGTTAGCTTTGAGTCACCAGTGGCTTTTGGTCCCGTTTCCATTCCTAATATGATAAGGAAAGTCGTGTGATGTTTACACCAGATTTTTTTTTCCTCCTTTTTTTCTTCAAATTAGGTGCAGAAGTCGATAATAGATTCCTCTCTTCTTTTTCTTCTTCTCTTTTGTCTCTTTAATTTAGGTGTTTTTACAACGAAGTCATTCGGACCGTTCCCTAGTTCAAACGTTCACCTATCCTGAATGGCTATCATAGACACACACACAAGACCACCTATCTAATTAATGAAGGATTGTTATCTCATTCATATCTCATTCATATATTTTTTTTTTTTTTTTTTTTTTGATGATGATTTAATTACTATGACAATAATGATACTGATGAAGAGAAACATACAAAGGAGATGATAAGCATTAAACTATTGATGACAATGAAGATGCTGATGATAAAAGAACTATACCGTGCACTGGTAGTCATGTGGTTAACGCGCTAGTCTGGTAATCCAGGTAGCGTAGGGATCTGTTGCTTCGACCCAGTGTTGCTTCGACCCACCCAGTGGATGAATTTTTCCTCATTAATTTGAGTTTTTGACCACATAATAATAATAATACTCTGAGGGTTAGGTCGTAGAAAATGCTTCGAGCTTTAACCTCGCCTGGTGGTTACCTTCCAGAGCAGCATTATTATAATAAAATAACTATAGTAACGACAAGTAGGTAATGATAATGTTAATAGTGAAATTATGATTCAACTTATAATTCTCTTGAGATAACATTGGAGGATCAATACTAATATCCTAGCCAGCGCCGATGGCTTCTACGTTTATGGTAGATTCCTCTTGGTGGACATAATTTAGCGAATAAATGTGTGATAGAGAATTAGCCAGGCTGATGATAGAATTCTGCGAGTCTCCAATAGATTTATCGGATTCTCAGATGGATTGAAAATTTACAATGAACAAATCGACTGTTAGATTACCTTTGAGATTTGATCCCTCGTAGCCATTTACGTGAGGTTATCTGAGGAGGAATCAATAAAGATTTGTTTCCTGATGGGATATCAGTGAAGGTATCCTAGAAAGAAATCAATGAAGACAGATATCCTGCATTCAAACGATTAGGCTCGGATAGGTTAACAAGTCAACAAAGATCTGTGCAGAGTAAATTGCAGTAGTTAGCAGGTTAGCACTGCGCCAGCCTCCGTGGCGTAACGATTGTGACTACTGCCCGTAGTCCAGAGATCCTGAGTTCGATTTCCGGTTGGAGCAGACTTTTCACAAACAGAGAAACTCTGTTCCCTTCCCTTCGAAAGCACGTTACATTTACGGCCCTACCGCTAAGTGATGTTAATGTGTGTAGCTGGAATTTCCCCGTGAATGGAGGGTAAAACCCCCGTCCTTTCTCTCCTTCTTCTTCCCTCCCTATCTCTCTCTCTCTCTCTCTCTCTCTCTCTTTGTTAGGAATTAGCGTATACATCGAGCTGCTGAGAGTCAAATAAAAAATGATGTCGATAAAACATGAATGCAATCGGAAATGTCTCAATCTATCTGAAACATCTTGAAGAAACAATGGAACATTAACCCACAGAAGTGAGAAACAAATCCTCATCACAATGGAAACAGCTAAATGGAGAATATTATCATCAAACTTATTTACAAATGCAATAAATAATCTACTTCATTCATTTCAAAACTTAATTATTTAGAAGTACCGTACATGTTGATTTATTAATGTTTATGTAAGTGAAAGGTAATTTTATTATTTCAATATAATTTACTATTACTTCCGTTAATTTAAAAGAAATATATGAAAAAAAATGAACTCGGAGCAAAAAAACTATTATTATTTTTTACAAAAAAGAACACATCAATACTTCTGATTTTTAATATTAGAAAATTCTTGGAATTAATATTCTACTACTTCAAATTTTTTTTGAAGAGAATCGGTTAAGAATTTTCGGAGTACCTGCAAGATAAATTATGTAACAAGTGATTTATTAAAAATATTGAGAATATGTATTGAGCGATAATGGAAATTCGATAAGAATTATTGCCAACTGTATGCAACTATGCAATAGTAACTATTTACGAGGAAGTATTTTGTCCATAAATGCCATTTTTTTGTTGCTTTAATAGGTGTGAAACCAATTTTAAATTCGATTCCCAAGTTAAATGTAATAATGTATAAAATTGTACACTCGAGTAGATAAAATATTTTTTCTACATTTGAGTTAATCACCGATTTGCTGATGATGGTCAATCATTTATGTGAATAGTAAATGAGGCATCTTTTGAACATTAGTTATCATATTTGTGTTAATCACTTTTGTGATGTCACAACTACTCAAACTCGCTTTACTAAATCTTTGCTGAACCCGGGACTTGAACCACCGACGCGCGAAGTCCGGTTACGAGTCTGCGACCTTATTGATTCAGCTACTGAGGTCGGTTTTCATGATATTTAAAAAATGACTACAAAACATAATAAAATGATAAAAAACCATAACAATTATGCATTACCTTAATACTTCACTTGCGCAACCGCAACACTTCAATTTGTTTCATTTAACTTAAGTGAAATTTCCTAACAGTTGATATAGCGACTAAGTACTTTGTATGTTGTTGTTGTTGTTGTAGCCAGCTTGGCTACAGCTGGAGGGGTGAGTGATGGTCTCCAGCCAACTTTATTTCAAAGTTGGCCCGTCCTGAACCACATAGTTCTATGTGCGATCAACCATCATGAGGACTTGGACTTTTCTTTATAAGCCAATAAACCCTTAGGAAACTGCAAGCTAGCCTGGCTTGTAAGGGTTGGCTAGTCTGTTCTCTGTTTATAGTCCTCTAGCGAGACACTGGTCTTCTCCCTGTTTAACGTCCCCCAGCCAGACTAAGTACTTTGTATGTAGGATAATTGTAGAGTATACTTATTTGAGTTATTTGACACAGACAGAAGAACATAAAAAGAAGATTGAGTATCCAATAAATGACATTGGCCCAAGTGCATAGTCGCTAATGAACAGATTAAATCAATCAACACCATACACAGTCAAATGGCTAATGACCATGCTTAATCAGGCTGTTAGTGACTATGCACTCCACCCTTTATATGTAAGCACAAGTCAATTAGCACTAACTTAATAAAATACCTACTTAATCAAAGTTAAAGTATGAATATGTTTCACAATTTAATAGATGTTGGATATAAAGAGAAATCCGACTACTTAAAAAAAAGTGATCATACATTGTGCGTTAATCACGATGTGATATCACAAGTAATAATAATAATTATTATAATAAAAATTAAAGTCCCATTTTTCCAGCAGTAAGCCCAAGACATATTATTATGTGGTAAAAATCCCAAATGGGAGGATAATTTGTCATGTCCCGGCTGGGTTTCGAACCCACGACCTCTGGAATCTCTGGATTCACAGAGTGCCACCTTTACTACTGAGCTACTGGGACAGAGATTACTCAAACTCGCTTTACTAAATATTTGCTGAACTTGGGACTCGAACCACCGACCTCCGCCTTAAGAGTTCATCGCTTCATCGATACTGAGGTTGGTTTGTAGCGGACCAAATAAATAAATAATAATAATAACACTCTTTAGTAAGTAACCACCAGGCGAGGTTAATGCTCAAAGCATTTTTGTCCGTCTACAACTGCTTTCAACTGCATGGTCATATCACGACGGGGGTGTTACCCTCCATTCGCAGGAAATTCACACATATCTGCTACTTACCTATTACCCTGGGTTGAGTCGGACACAAGATGTTGTTCACCTCAGTATAAACAGAAAAGTGAGAAGTTGGATGTACATGAAAATCAGAACAGCTGTTTCGAGCTTATTTGCTCTCATCAGCAGGTAATAATTCTGAATGTCCATGCCATCAACTAACACCTCTATTTGAATTAGTATACAAACATATAAACAGAATAGTGAGAAGTTGTGTTAGATGTACTGTACATGAGTATCAGATGTAATAAATCTCTCTCTCTCTCTCTCTCTCTCTCTCTCTCCTAATTAATTATGTTAATTATGATGTATTAAATTTTAATCTCAGTAATACAACATCTTCAAATCATTCCTTGTTCTCCATAAACCAGAGTCGCCATTAACTCATGGAAGTAAAATACCACAATTTAAATCAAAGTCAAATTACGTAAACACGAATCTGCATTACATCAGTTTTATTGTTCTTTTCTACATGCAATGGCAGGAACTAATTTAAATATCCAGTGTGTTAGGAGCATTGCCATCAGAAGAATTGACTTCAATGTTCTATCTGTAACTTTTAATAAAACTTATCATATACTGTACTAAATGAAAGTCAACGTCCAGCGTGGTGAAGTCTTCGTGATGCTGGCATTCCGGCCCAACCCAGGCTGGGTGAGTCTAATGTTGTTAGCAGGTTTGTGAGTTTCCTGCGAATGGAGGGTAACACCCCTGTCGTGATATGACCATCCAGTTGGTAGCGACGTTCAACCAAAATTGAAAAAAAGCTTCATTTCATATTCCATTAGGTATTTATAAATTCAATCAATGATTCTTTATATTGCAATGGATTTTTCTATCGATTACAATCATAGATTTTATTTTCTTGTTAGTACCTTTGTGAATCTTTCTTTATTTTATTTGACGAATGGTCTTGACATAAATTATAAACAACCCGTCAAGATTTAAAGAAACTATTAGAAATTTAATATTGTAAAAAAAAACTGAGTTTATGATTATTCGAATTAATTAGTATACTAAAAGAAATCTGTTATAAATTTCTTAAGTTACTTATTATTTAATATTTAAACTAATCTTAATACTCTTGTACATTATAAAAAGATTTTTTTCGTTCTAAAAGTTATAAAAACCTATTTTATATACATTTGGTCTGTTGCATACAGATTACCTATACCTTATAAACCTATTATATATAGATTATCTATTATGTCAAGTACCTATGCATAATAGACCTACTATTGTATTAATTCAATATCATGATTAACCACCACTGAACTATTTGATTTTAATCGGATCCAAGGATTTTCACACGTGTGACTTCATGTAGACCAATTGATCTTAAGTATAATAGGTACCTCATATCAAGGCTAATCTATGTAGAGCAAGCTCTAGTCTGGGAAATCAGTAGTTTCTAAGAATCTATGTCTATTCAATAGGTCACCGGTCAAGTCTATGGAAAAGCCATAAACACTGAACGGATTCGACACAGTTGACTGGAAATATAATTTTCCAGCGTATTAGTCACCGTGGTCGAGTGAGTTAGCGCACTAGGCATTGCGCGCATGGTATAAGATATTGTATATTAAAGTGGTAAAGTCCTTTTATTCTGCGCTACCCACTAAAATTGTGACAGAATAACACAAAGAAAAAAACATTACTACATATTATTATTAGTATTATTAATCATTATCCAGTGTACGAGTATAATGATATAATTCAATAATGTTTGCCCACCCCTCCACTACATAATAATTATATAATATGTGCATCCACAATAACTGTTAAAAAGAAAAATGGTAATTGTGCTCCGGAACCGCTTTCGCATTACTTCAGGGCACTTTACCTTTACACCCATAGTATTCCGGAAACCGAAAAACTCGGTCAGAATTTTCCGCTCCGGCCGGGATTCGAACCCGCAACCTCCGGATTAGTAACCAATGCTCTTAACCACTGAGCCAGGGAGCTCGGCAAGATGTAAGTCCACAATTTTACGCCAACACCTCAAATTACGTCAGGAAACCTAATTACAAAATGATTTACTGCATATAAACGGAAGCTATATTACCGGAGATTTACCATAAATAATAATAATATTTTTTATTCGTTTTTTTTTAAATTTTTTTAATCATATCTTGTTCATACATAAGTACTTATGTACTTTTTAAAGTAATCACTCATATACAGTCCCAAGAATAGGTACCGTACTTTACTAGTACCTGCCAACCACATTCATAAGTACATCACTAGCTAATGAAGTAACGAAGAACTCTGTTTACATCTGTCAGGACTTATTAAATTATTACCCTATTACGGCCGCTATTGTTATATAAACCGAGAATAGCCCTTCTGTATTTGCGTTATCTTAATGAGTTCCACGTATCTGCCACACGTATAATTAGAATGAAAGTTGTTCTCGAGATATACGCGCCATTAATACCGGACTAATGGGGCGCTGGATTGTTCTCAACAAGCGGTGATTTATCTGAATCGTGCTGCAGCCTCTGGTATTGCCACGTCTGGAGAGTTTGGTGTAAAAAAAAGAAAAAAATATTATAGTATAGGTTTAAAGAAAGTTAAAAAAAATATAATTTTACAAAAGCGAATACTTTTGATGTCTAATAGGTATTATAAATTTCTCGGAAGTAAAAATAGGGGAAAGAAAAAAAAAAGTTTGTGATAAGAAATAAATAAAAGTTGTTTTTTTAATTAAACGTTGCTTTCAACTGCATGGTCATGTCACGACGGGGGTGTAACCCTTCATTTGCAGGAAACTCATAAACCTATACTACCCACATTAACCTCACCCATCCTGGGTCGGATTATCAGCATCATGAAGTCTTCAGCTCGCTGGTCGTTGCTAACTTCGGTGAACCAGGCTATATCCGCGCATGGTGAACCTACGAGAATGCTGGCTTTAATTATTGTATAAAAATACGTGGGGAATATGTATATTAACTTACTCTTCTTTTTCCTCAGCTGATTTTTTTAAATAATGATAATAATAATTATAATAAATCATTTTTTGTTTTATATTTCATGCTTTTTTCGCTTTCTCTGTCTGCAGGTGTCTATCAAAGGTCTGACCCTGGGTACGATGCCTGAAGTTCATACGTCGCCCTCCAAACACGAGGTCCCTGGGATCGACTCCGATTCTATAACGGAAGATCCGATTGTTCCTCAAATCATTGTTCCTAAGCCGGAGTGCGACCTGGAAAATGTAAGTCGATCGCAAGAACAAGCCTCTTTGAAGCTTTTTATTTAATGTCTAATTAAATAAAGTCTCCCTGGTGTAACGGGTGTGACTATACTGCTCGTAGTCCAGAAATCCCGAGTTCGATTCCCGGTCGGAGCTATCAGATAGATTGTACAATCAGTACAATGGATGTGAGCAGTGGAAATCTTAACTTATTAGTCAGTCTTTAAATGCTAAATATTTTTTTACAATTTTATACTAATCAGTCAGTCTCTAAAAACTAAATAATAATGTTTAACAATAAATTATTTTACTAGGACATATCAATAACATGGCCTTATTTATACTGCCCGATTAGGACTATTAGGTCCCATTATTCCAGCAGTAAGCCCCAGACATATTATTATGTGGTAACAATCCGAAACGAGAGGATAACTTGTCATGTCCCGGCTGGATTTTGAACCCATTACCTCTGAATTCACAGAGTGCCACCTTTACCACTGAGATTCCGGGACATCAGTAAACTAAAAAGCTATTGCCTTCTTTGTTTTAGTTACCAGATGGAAGTGTGACAGAAGATGGCAATCTTGAAGAGAGCAACAGTGTCATCAATAGTTGGACCAAGGTAAGTCGCTTCTTTCATAGATAAATTTTATATCCAATAATAATTTTATTATTGTTGTTGTTGTAACCAGCTTGGCTTCGGCTGTGGGTGTGGTGGTCTCCAGCCGAACTCAAGAGGAAAGTTGCCTTGTTCTGAACTTGGGCTTTTTCTTTTTTTATTATTATTATTAATAATATGAATAAAGAGTCAGTAATAATAATTATTCTTTTACATTTTATTAATAAGAACATATATGTTCAAAAAGATAATTACAAATTAACATATAGAAATTGGAAACAATTAAAAAGAAAAACAGAAAATAAATTGTTATTGTTACTGTCAAAACTGCGCCTATTTTTATTTCTTTTTTCCCACAGTAGAATATTCATTACAACTAAATAAAGTGACAAAGAAACTTAATTGAAAGGGTGCTCACCCATTCACCTCAGGGAGGCTCTCTTCCTACGGATAATTATTATTAAACATGTTGCATCAAGTTTTATTTATATAGAATAGAATATATACATACATAGATATTGAAATTAAGAAAACAAAACTTGATCAAGGGTGGTGCTAATGCCAACGGCCATTCTCTTCCGATACATAGATTCTACATTAGCGTGCCAGTGCTTCGGCAGGTCAGACGCTGGGAGATAATTGCTGCAGCTGGGATGTAGTATGTGTGCAGAAAGAACGAAGGGATATATTTGCAATAAGCACAACTTACTTCTAGTTTCGAGCAGCCTGTCAAAGAAAATAATATTTTGAAATAAATATACAGGGGGTCCCATCAAAGTTGGGAATCTCACATTTATTGGTTTTCTCACGAAGTTTTCGAAAAAGAATTTTTTGTGGTATTGTCTTAACTGTCTTATATTTCCAGTTCTGATTCAAGTCAAGCTTGTGTAAATAAATCATTAGTTACTTCATAACCAATCCATTTCAGGCTTGTGTAATTGAATTCTTACTAATCCATTTCATGCTTGTGTTGTTAAAAAGTTATCATATTTTTGTTGATCACAATCGTAATATCACAACTACTCAAACTCGCTTTACTAAATGTATGCTTTACTTGGGACTTGAACTAACGACCTCTAGATTACAAGTCCTGTCTAGCTGGGGGACGTTAAACAGCGAGAAGACCACAGGGTCTTCCTAGAGGACTATAAACAGAAAACGGTCCAGCCAACCCTAATAAGCCAGGCTAGCTCGCAATTTCCCAATGGTTTGAAAGAAATAGTCCAAGTTCTCCCGATGGTTGATCGAACATGTAAATATGTGGTTCAGAACGAGCCAACTTTTCCACTTAAGTTGACTGGAGACCATTACTACCCCAGCTGTAGCCAAGCTGATTATTACAGCTTGGCTACAACAACAACAGATTAAAAGTCCGCCGCCTTAGCGAGAAAGATACTGGGGTCGGTTGCTTGTGTTATAAAATCCTTACCAATCCATGTCAGGAACGAAGTGCAGGAAATTTTGGTACAGCTCTACTACGCCTCTCTTGTTGTATTTTCCACTATTGGCTTTGACATCGTTACACCGTCCTGTCCCTAATTCTAGTAAGCAATACAGACCATCTGTCTTCAGGGTGGGGACACTCCAGATGTCAATCGTGTCTAACAAGCGAGTGATTCGGTCGTCGACTGCATCACTGTACACCAAGTTTTGTATGAGAGACACCTGAAAAGATAAATGTTCTGATTCTCAAGTACATCCTTTTTATTTATTTTGAGTTATCGTATTTGTGTTAGTCACTTTCGTGATGTCACATCTACTCAAACTGGATTCACAAAATCTACGCTGACCTGAACGTTCAATTACGCCTACGCAAGAATAATAATAATAATGAAGAAAGTCATCATATTATTATATGTGTTAATCGGAAATTACCCCTCAAATTTACTTGTGCGCCTCCTTATCGAAGAATCTACATCCATTTTGTCTGTTGTAGTATGATGGTGCATAAGCATAACTCAAACTGGGTACTATCTAAATTTCCAAAATTAGATACGAACTTCTGGAAGAGAACGCCGTAGGCATTAGAAGCGCCCTCAATCAATTTTTTTGTTCGCTCAATTTCTATCTAAATATTCTATGCACTTTCTTTTAAATAAACCTTGATCGAACAGTAATAATAACTTCCATGATTTGATAGC
Organism: Bactericera cockerelli; assembly: GCA_024516035.1. NCBI lineage: Eukaryota > Metazoa > Arthropoda > Insecta > Hemiptera > Triozidae > Bactericera > Bactericera cockerelli. The sequence continues at coordinate 5,612,243 of CM044958.1, read as the reverse complement.
TCGCTAGAGGACTTTAAACATGCCTCGCTAGAGGACTATAATTAACAGAGAATGGACAAACAAACCCTAATAAGACAGGCTAGCTTGTAGTTCTAAAGGTAAACATTTTGGAACTGTCTCTGCAGGCTGAGAAAAAAAAATCCTAAGTACTCACAATGGTTGATTGCACATAGATATATGCGGTTCAGAACAAACCAATTTTTCCACTAAATTGCCAGGAGGCCATTCATCCCACCAGCTGTAGCAGAGTCACCATGCTGGTTGTTGGTAGAGCAAGTGGGTGAGGGAAATGAGAGAAACAATTAAAATTTATTATTTTAACGGACTGCTACAAAATTGTAGTTGCCTTTCAGAAAAGCGCGACGGTTTTTTGGTTTTGGATAAAGATGAAAGTCACAGATTCACTTCAACACGTTAGATAGAGAAGGTAAGTACAACGTACCAATAAGAGATTAGATTTATCACTGCTGAGCTCTTGGTTTTCTTTGGTTTGGTATTACGGGAACTCAGCTGATTATGTCATGATCATATGATGTAACTTTCACGAGGGGTTTTCGATGGCGCGTTCGTATTGCGCGGGCGTTTGAATTTAAAGGAATAGAATAAGGAAAAGGCACAACACATAACTTAGTCGATCCCTAACACTGGTTATATCAACAACATGTGATACCAAGCATTGGTAGACTACCAATGCTAAATACAAATCATTGTTCAATTTATAAAAGAAATTTATCATATAATTATGTGTTAATCACTTTCGTGCACTTACTTAATTAACTTGGGACCTGAACCAATTCCAATTACAAGTCCGCCGCCTTATCGATCAAGCTACTGAGGTCGGTTGAATAACTAATACATACCATGAAGGCGTATCCGACAGTGTCATCCCCGTGAATATTTGCCACAAACTTGAACATGGGGTTCAATTCTGTCAGACAATCGACCCTACGGGTGATTCTCGCAGCCTTGATCTCTCTCTTGTCGACAGCACTGAACCCTATAGACTCTATAGCTATAGAGTAATTTTTCACAATATCGCTGAAATTTTCACTCATTTTCTACAGTAATTTATTGAACTCGACCGAATCGAAATAAATGTCGGGTTTAATTTCTTTTCTACAGTCAACCTTATGAATAATGAAGGTGTTAAATATTCTACCTCGTCATATTATTAATAATATTATTATTGAATTAGTTATTAATGTGCCATAATTATGTACAAAACAAGTAATGATTTAAATTAAATTCAAAATTGAGAACAATATAAACTTAAAAAAAGATTAACTGCATAGATAAAATATACAGATGTCCTAACTAAAGGACAGGGTTATTGGCTATCTTCTGAAGAATCAGAAAAATAGTACGGAACGATAGTACATGTCATGTACTATCGTATACTATCGTATATCGTATAAGAAAATTCACTTTAGATAGTTGATCCGAACAGAAACACTCTATCGAATTGTGAAACTATATTAAATAAGTTTCAATTTCCCGAAAGACTATCGTTCGTAGGTGAACTGATGCTTGTGGTGGCACATGACGTTCTCACAAGTGTTCAGGTCCAATTTCCAGAGAGTCTATCTGGCACAGATGTAGTTTTCAGGCCTGATTGCGCGCGCACAAACACACACACGCTTCACTCTTATACAGGGTGTCCATAAAGTCCTACCCCACCCGCCGTATCTCAATAACGGCTGAATAAAAAAAGAAAAACGCGAAGACCCGTAATCCTTAATTTGTTGGGGGATTGAAATTCAACAAAAACCAGTCAGTGCAGACAAAATATTGCCTACACTGCCCCAGTCAGGCTGGGCACGGAACAACTTTAAAATCTGGAATGGTATGTCTTGTAGCATATCGTTTTGAAGGTCTCAATGAGAGAAGTTCATTGCAACATATTTCAGTCATTTACGACATATCGTTCTCGAGATACAGGGTCGGCCATTCTGGCTTATACCCCTATATTCTGACCTATCACTTGTTAACCGTAAGTTTCAGAAGAATAATTATTTCTGTTGTTAACTCCTTTTAACGAGACCTTTCGAACCCACTCGTTGTGCCATCGAGTGGGATATTGAATGAAAGGTCTCGATGTCTTCTCGCTTATAATGACATTTACAATTCGAATAGAGAATCTGTGTGAGGTTTACAGTTCACAGAACTAATATTATTTTCACAGTTTGAGTGTTTAGCGCAGAAATTTAGGACTTTTCGGTATCTTGAATATCTTTTTTTTTTTTTTTTTTTGCATATTCTAGTCAAAAATAATATAATTATATAAAAATAATATGTTCAAATATTATAAATCGTCTAGCAGTCAAAGAGCAAAGGTAACAGGTCTTTGAACAGGTCTGTTTACTTTTACTTGGTCATGTAACAGAGGATTAACACATTAGTGGCGTGTGGGTGTTAGAAAGTACTCAGCCATTAACTTGTTTGGCAAGCACTCTATCTGCCTTAAATTCGCACCTTATATTCTACATAAAGTATGTTATGAGGCAAAATTCGGATATAATAGATATAGTTCACATAAATAAATCATACATAGCTACAACGACTAAAAAATTGTGTTTGATAATTTTATGATACCAAGATATGATCGTTATTTTTAAGTAATTTTCAAGTGACTGTTGCAATATTACAATTAAAAAATAAATAAAAAGTTGGTTGAGCAGTAAATAATTCACGATTAGGAACTAAACTTAGGAAATTATCCGAAAAAATCTCGTGCAATAGTCACATCCACTGATTTTGAATTGAAAAAATCTCGTGCAATAGTCATATCCACTGATTTTGAATTGAAAAAATCTCGTGCAATAGTCACATCCACTGATTTTGAATTGAAAAAATTTCGTGCAATAAACACATCCACTGATTTTGTATTAAAAAAAATCTCGTGCAAGAGTCACATCCACTGATTTTGAATTAAAAAAATCTCGTGCAATAGTCACATCCACTGATTTTGAATTAAAAAAAATCACGTGCAATAGTCACATCCACTGATTTTGAATTAAAAAAATCTCGTGCAATAGTCACATCATCCACTGATAAATCAGGTACACAGAACATACTTAATACAAAAGTATGATGAATAAAATCTAGGTAAATTATTTATGTACAGTATCATTCAATTTTCTGTTTTATGAATCGACAAAAAAATGAAACATTTTTTTCTTCTAAGTTTTACAAATCGGATTATAACTATAATGTCGAACTGAATATGACTCCACCTACCTCAAGAATAATTATAAAATAACAAATATAACTAATTATTCTACAGTTAAAAAATGGATCCCTCATGATTTAGCATTATTTTGAAAATCGCGAGTGTAAGACTATTAACGTTATTTTATGTAGATCTCTTGTGTAAGATTCAACTCATGCAGTTTATTTCTACAGGGTATTACCATTTTGATGAATGAAAAATGTTTTTTTCAAGCCTAAAACAGCAGCTACTTTTGGTCGATTTATAACTTGCCCATCCCCTCATATGCCTCCTCTCTGATGGACGAGAACTTTTTTAGCTATCATAATATTTGTCTTAATCACTTTCGTATATTATTACAAAGTAACTACTCAAATGTCGTATTTTTCTTTCTAACCAAAAAATATTTCCAGGTTAGGTTTTTTCCAAATATTTCCATTTTATTCCAAGGTCATTCGTGAAAGAAAAATGCGTTTGGTTACTTTTAAAGATAAACAAAGGACTTAACCTATAAAAGAACTGGAAGCAAGAATTTTCTACCTTACACTAAAGAGTCTTATTATTACTATTATAAATTTCGGCACCAGCACAAACGACTTGTTGAACTTTTTTTTGTAAGATCCCTCCATCTACCCCTGTTGGGCGATTGAAAGGGGGCACCTGCTGGCAATAGGCTCAATCCCCCGCTCAAACCTCCATACACTCATCTTACATATTTTTCTTCAAATTATATTATAAACTTGTTAAACTGCCCAACTTTTTTCAACCCATCCTGTACTCACGATTATTCAAGTGTTAACCTGTCAGCGTTAGTGCTTCATCTTAATAATAAGTAGGCAATTAACATCACGTGCTTTTACTTTCCAATAATGGTCTAATTAGATCACCTCTACCCACTTTCTATCGTGTTCGTCTTAATGTATGGTGGACGAGGATGTTTGTTTTAGGCTCAATCATGATTGTATCTATCAAACTATGGCTGTTTGGTACCTATGAGAAATAGGTTATTCTATGTTATCAGTGTTACCACCAGGCGCGGCTAATCGTAAAATGTGTTTGGAGCCATATGAACCAGAAATTAATAATAACACTCTTTAGTGGAAGGTAACCACCAGGCGAGGTTAATGCTCATAGCATTTTCTACCACCCAACCCTCTGGAGTCTTATTATTATGTCGTCTGGAACTCAAATTAATGAAGGAAAATTCATGCACTGGGTGGGATTCGAACCGATGGATTACCAGTCTAGCGCGTTAACCACTTGACTACCAGTAAAATGGGATTTGTAGAGTCGCTCTTTCAATATCTAAAGAGTTTGAGTTTGTTTACCATGCCAATCATAATAATATTACGCATGAATTATTCTAGAAATGTGTAATTATTTTGAGTATGAGCTAGGACTTGAGAAAATTATACCTTTTTTTTACATATTCGTGATAATAACAAAATTATCGAAATAATTTTAATGCCGAAAATGGCCATCTGAAAACAAAAAACCAATAAAGCCAAGTGTTCTATGCTTTTTCTTCGTCTTCTTCTTCTTTAAAAATTCAATTTATTTCGATGTTTATTTTGTTTTACCAAGAGTTGAGTATAATTATAAGTTTTTCCTGGCAACTTATTTATTTCAATAAAATTATAATAATAAAATTAATAATTCAGAGGAAAGAATTTATTTCCACGGATTATCACACTGGAGGGATCTAGATTTTAAGATTACACAATGGTCTACAGAGTCTACACTTTACAACTTGTGATTTAAAATAGCATATTGGATTTATAATAAAGGGGCTCCTAAAGTTTTGTTTTACATTCAAAGACCCAATTCTTCTTCTTTTACTTTGCCTTTTCCCAAACTTACTTGGGATTGGCATTGTTCAACCCCTTGGTTGGTTGGTAGTGGCACATTTTTCCGGAGCCCTGGAAGGCGTGTCTGGATTAGCTTGGGTAACTTTAATCCTGTTTTATAATGTGGCTTAGGGCCACATTCTAGTATGAAAATAACTCACCACAGTAACTACATAGGGCCATATAGCTTTTTTAAATTTATTTAATTTAATTTTACATTTGCATTTGGCCTTTAGACTTAAGACCGACCTCGGCAGCTTGATCGATAAAGCGGGGGTTTTGTAACCTAGAGGTCGGTTGTTCAAGTCCCGATTTCAGCGTGGATTTAGAAGAGCGAGTTTGAGTAGTTGTGATATCACAAAAGTGATTGACACATATGATATGATAACTTTTAATCTTTTCAACTGAGACTTAAGAGCTTTGGGCAATGGTGTGTAGATGTCCGCAACGGGTCAGCGCCTAAGAACCACTGGCTGGGTCTAGTTAAGTTCTGCGGAGGTGTGATGTATGCTCCCATTGTGACGGCTTCCAGCCCCGCTCTATTGTCTGATTATTCACCACGGCCATTGAGTTTTACGACACTCGACCGGGCACCGCAATGGCATGCCATGGTCTGGAACCTGATCATATCTGGTTTATATCTCGTCCTGCATGTGTGTGGATACTGGTGTAGAAAGGTGTAGCTGTTGGGCTATCATACATATGATTAAGCTTAAGGACTTTGAGATCCTGAACTATCTTACTGTCCAAGTTGTTGTAGCCAGCTTGACTATACAGTTGGAGGAGTGATGGTCTCTCTCCAATTTGTGGAAGTGTGTGAATACTGGTGTAGAAAGGTGTGAGAGCTCTTGGTCTATCAGCATATTATGATTAAGCTTAAGGACTTTGAAATCTTGGACTATCTTGTGGTCCCGATAGCTCAGTGGTAAGGGCGGCACTCTATGAATCCAGAGGTCGTGGGTTCGAAACCCAGCCGGGACATGACAAGTTATCCTCCCATTTGGGATTTTTTTTACCACATAATAATACGTCTTGAGCTTACTGCTGGAACAACGGTACTTAATAGTCCTAATGAGCGCACGAATAGCTCAGTGGTTAAGCACTCGCTTGCCATACGGAAGGTCCCGGGTTCGAACCCCCGCGCCGACAAAAATTTGTATTCAAAATTTGGTTACAGTTGTTTGTAAGGGATACCTTCCGGTTCGCTCGTGTTGACCCAGCACCTAAATGGGAAGTATTGTGTCACTTCTCGCCCATCAGAGGGGAGGCATACTACGGGATGGGCAGGCTACAACACAGACCACAAGCGTCTACAGTAGCTCCTGTTTCATGGCTACGAAACAAAAAAGGCTGTGAAACACTCATCTTTAAAAAAAAAAAAAAAAAAAATCGGGCAGTATAAATTAGGCAATATTATTATAATTATTTTCCAATTTGTTGTTGTCCAGCTTGGCTACAGATGGCGGGTGATGATCTCCCTGCAACTTTAGTTGAAAAATTGACTCGTTCTGAAGCACATATTTCTATGTGCGATCAACAATAACAATTAATGCTCTTCAGTAGAAGGAAACCATCAGGCGAGGTTAATTCTAAAGCGCTCTCTACATCCTAACAATCACAGTCTTATTATTATGAGGTCATATACTCAAATTACCGAGAAAAAATTCATGGATTGGGTGGGATTGGAACCAACGCATTCCTACTCTAACGCTACCCGCACTACCAGGCTAGCGAGTTAACTACTTGACTACCAATGCACGGATCAACCATCATGAGGTAGTAAAGATAGATATACATACATTGTTCTTAAATAGCATGTCGATAACAACTCACGCTAATTGTTTGAACCCCGTGGCATTGGATATCGCTACATTGCATGGTGTCATTCCAGATGTTGGAAACTTTACACCTATCATGCAACACTGTATTACATCATAACGGTCTACAAACCGATAAATCTTGCATGACTTGGAAATGTGTTGAGTCATCTGAAGGATTTAAGTGCGGCAGAAAACACACCTAAAAATGTACGAGTCGGATTTATTGCCCGCTCTTCAGTCTTGACTCTACTTGCTGGAGCACAAAGGTTTTGTTGAATCAGATGAGTCACGGGAATGACGGAGAATGTTACATTTTTGCATATCTTGCATCGTAAATCAGTAAATCTTTGTAATGCAGTCGGACCTGGATATAAGAGGATCGGAATAAGAGATATAAGAGACTCAAGGGATCGGAATTTTTTCTTTTATATCCAGATTTCTCTGATAAAGAGCTTATTTTCCCCAAGAGACAGGTAAATTTGAGCTGGAAATTGTTCTCTTGTATCCAGGTTCTCTTACATCCAGGTTCTCTTGTATCCAATTTCTCTCTTGCATCCAGGATCTGTTACATACAGCTTCTCTTACATCCAGGTTCTCTTATATCCAGGTTCTCTTACATCCAGTTTCTCTTATATCCAGGTTCTCTTATATCCAGGTTCTCTTACATCCAGGTTCTCTTATATTCAGGTTCTCTTATATCCAGGTTTAACTGCATTGCTATTGTGCGGTTCCGAGCATATTCGTATTTCTTGTGGCTGCAAAAGCAAAAGTGCCACCAGTTTCTGAGCATTTCTGAGCGCGACGATCGACAGTGTAAACTCGCGACACAACTCGAGTTAAATAATCCTGACCACACCACAACGTGAGGACAAATCTGGGTCAGTGGAAACCAGATACTGCCCGCGGTCAGAAAGTGAATCCACCGATGACACCGCTGAGCAAGGTGCGGCCGAGTTTTATTTTAGAGATTTACAACGGGGATTGGAGCCACTTCTTTTGCACCGCGTGGGAACTTTTTTTACTATCCTTATTTCATGCAGAATGCAATTATTTAAATGTGTAATATGCTGAGTTATTCGCTTGTACGTGTACATCCAGTGGCCCAGTGCATTTGTAAAGTGAGAGCCGTCCGTCAATTTGCCCGTTGCGTCGCGTCATTTGGTTGGATGATGATTTTCAGCCTCTTTTATAACAATGAAATTAGAATCTTTTGGCTTTCCTTCCTCTCGATCCTCTTGAATACCTATTTATGTAAAAATAAAACATTAATTAAAAATAAATAATTAAATACTTACCTGGCGTGGAGGCTACCTTGATCAAGAAGGAGGTTCCTCCAGGGTGAGGCCCTTCCATTGCACTTGGGTTGGTTGACCCCTGCGAGTATTCCAAATGTGAATACCTCGGGCGCGTAATTTTTGGTAGTCCTTTATATTTGTAGTCCTCACTTATTTACATCTTGTTTTTTATAACCGATGTATATTTATGTAACCTCAATAAAGAGTGATATATTAATAAATATTCTCAGTAAATCGTACTCCTTTTGTGACTCCAGGGTGTGGGACTGGAAACCCTGTACACTCTCCTCAGTTCTGCGCATCTAGAGCTGCAGCGCGCGCATCTCATCCTCCAGTCTAACCTGCGTAAGGAACAGCGCATGCGCAAACACCTCGAAGAAAAGGTAATGTACATAGTACACTTCATCAGTCACAATCAGCCTGATTATGATTAAGCACGGTCTTTAGCCATTTGGTTCTGAAAATGTTGATTCATTGAATCTGTACATCAGCAACTCTGTACCTTAATCACTTAATTGTAAAACAGGATTAGATTTAAGGCGGAATTAATAGACGTTTTTTTAATACTTCTGTGGCGCTAAGTCACCGAATGCGTACTGTGTCGGAAAATCGACACTTACCAACGACTTAAGTTATTGATGTTGTCTATTAATTCCGCCCTTAATGTAAGTGGACATGATCCCTTAACTCTGGCTATTTAAAAAAAGGTATTTGTACCCTGGAATCGCTTTCGCATTACTTCACATTACGTCAGGACACTTTACCTTTACACCAATGCCATTCTGGAAACGGGAAAACTTAGTCTGAACCCGCAACCTTCGAGATAACTAATGCTCTTAACCGCTGAGCAACGGAACTCGGGCTATAGTGAGCTGTGATTGTTTGAAAACTCCAACTTGAGACCGTGTCAGACTTAGCTTAGCTCCTGTTTCCTAATGTGGCCCATAAAGACTCTTTTTGCGAATATGCCTCTCTACCCCCTGAAATTGTAGGTATTTGTTCTGGTACTTTTCATTAGGGGTAAAAACTACCATAGTAATTTTTTTCCTTTTTCTTGGTGCCCCGTAACCGCTTTCGAATTACTTCGACGACTTTACCTTTACATCGATATCATTTCGAAAACCGAAAATTTGGGCCAGAATTTTCAGCTCTGGACGGGATTCGAACCTGCGACCTTTGGCTCAGCAATTTGATTCACGGAATTCGGCGAGTGTATCCTCTCATATATTTCCCACTATCTCCTCAGGTGCGCTACCTGAACTCTCTCATGAGTCAGAAGTCCAAACAGCAGCTGCTGATCAACACCTCCCTCTCATATATTTCCCTCTATCTCCTCAGGTGCGCTACCTGAACTCTCTCATGAGTCAGCAGTCCAAACAGCAGCTGCTGATCGACCCCATCAACACCTCCCTCTCATATATTTCCCACCATCTCCTCAGGTGCGCTACCTGAACTCTCTCATTAGTCAGAAGTCCAAACAGCAACTGCTGACCCATCAACCCCTCCCTCTCATATAATTCCACAATATCTCCTCAGGTGCGCTACCTGAACTCTCTCATGAGTCAGAAGTCCAAACAGCAGCTGCTGATCAACACCTCCCTCTCATATATTTCCCACACTCTCCTCAGGTGCGCTACCTGAACTCTCTCATGAGTCAGCAGTCCAAACAGCAGCTGCTGATCAACCCCATCAACACCTCCCTCTCATATATTTCCCACCATCTCCTCAGGTGCGCTACCTGAACTCTCTCCTGAGTCAGAAGTCCAAACAACAGCTGCTGATCAACCCCATCAACACAACACCTCCCTCTCATATATTTCCCACTATCTCCTCAGGTGCGCTACCTGAACTCTCTCATGAGTCAGAAGTCCAAACAGCAGCTGCTGATCAACCCCATCAACACAACACCTCCCTCTCATATATTTCCCACTATCTCCTCAGGTGCGCTACCTGAACTCTCTCATGAGTCAGAAGTCCAAACAGCAGCTGCTGATCAACACCTCCCTCTCATATATTTCCCACTATCTCCTCAGGTGCGCTTCCTGAACTCTCTCATGAGTCAGAAGTCCAAACAGCAGCTGCTGATCAACACCTCCCTCTCATATATTTCCCACTATCTCCTCAGGTGCGCTACCTGAACTCTCTCATGAGTCAGCAGTCCAAACAGCAGCTGCTGATCAACACCTCCCTCTCATATATTTCCCACCATCTCCTCAGGTGCGCTACCTGAACTCTCTCTTGAGTCAGAAGTCCAAACAGCAGCTGCTGATCAACACCTCTCTCTCATATACATATTTCCCACTATCTCCTCAGGTGCGCTACCTGAACTCTCTCATGAGTCAGAAGTCAAAATAGCAGCTGCTGATCAACATCTCCCTCTCATATATTTCCCACCATCTTCTCAGGTGCGCTACCTGAACTCTCTCATGAGTCAGCAGTCCAGGTAGCAGCTGCTGATCAACAACTCCCTCTCATATATTTCCCACTATCTCCTCAGGTGCGCTACCTGAACTCTCTCATGAGTCAGCAGTCCAAACAGCAGCTGCTGATCAACAACTTCCTCTCATATATTCCCCACCATCTCCTCAGGTGCGCTACCTGAACTCTCTCATGAGTCAGAAGTCCAAACAGCAGCTGCTGATCAACACCTCCCTCTCATATATTTCCCACTATCTCCTCAGGTGCGCTACCTGAACTCTCTCATGAGTCAGCAGTCCAAACAGCAGCTGCTGATCGACCCCATCAACACCTCTCTCTCATATATTCCCCACCATCTCCTCAGGTGCGCTACCTGAACTCTCTCATGAGTCAGAAGTCCAAACAGCAGCTGCTGATCAACTCCTCCCTCTCATATATTTCCCACTATCTCCTCAGGTGCGCTACCTGAACTCTCTCATGAGTCAGAAGTACAAACAGCAGCTGCTGATCAACACCTCTCTCTCATATATTTCCCACCATCTCCTCAGGTGCGCTACCTGAACTCTCTCCTGAGTCAGAAGTCCAAACAGCAGCTGCTGATCAACCCCATCAACTCCTCGCTCTCCGCGCAACTGGATCAGAGCAAGGAGAGAGAGGGGAAGCTGCTCGAGCAACTCCAGGAGCTGAACGATCAGAATGAGCTGCTGGAGTTCCGAGTCCTGGAGTTGGAGCAGTGTTCTGGACTTCCGAGCGAGCACACCCTCCTCGTTAAGGTAAGAAAAAATATATGGTTCATATTCATCTATTCTAGAGAGAGAGAGAGAGAACGTAAAAATATTTTTTTTAAATACTTTACAACTGGTGCCACATGGGCACTTGCCTAAACGACACAGTATACATTTTTTTTTCTTTTCTTTCTTTATTTTTCTTCTTCTTATGTTCTTTGATAGAGGTGGTTGTGAATTATTTTGTAAGAGCCATGTATTACATTTGTGATAATATTCTCATAAGTTTCCAGTGAATGGAGAGTAATAATAATGATATCGCCTTCCTTATTTTCTATTAGGCTCTATTAGGATTATTTAGTTCCATTATTGCAGCAGTTAGCCCAAGACGTATTATTATGTGGTCAAAATCCCAAATTGGAGGATAATTTGCCATGTCGCGGCTGGGTTTCGAAACCGCGATCTGTGGATTACCAGTCAGACGCCTTGACCACTTAACTACATAGCTACCGTGACGGACAATAATACCCCGTCGTGATATGACCATGCATCAGTAAAAGCGACGTTAAACCCAAATTTAAAAAAAAAATCCTTATTTAAAAATATGATGCGATATTTTAAGCCATATTTAAAGAAAAAATATAGGCCTCTTGAGAATTTTGTCATGATTCTCCTTTCTCCATTCTTTTACTAGTTAATATTTTTTCCTTAATTATTGCTAAAGAAACAAGGTTCTCACAAAATATGTAAGCTACTCTTATGTATATCTATCGTTAATTCGTACTACGAGTAATACCCGTAGTAACGTAGGTACAAATACCCGTAGGTGTGACAAATGTGAAATGACATAATAAACAATTTGCGGTATATTCCAAGGATACCCAATCTACACATCCCTTAGGGTCGATTACTCCCATTACTCCAACACACAAAAAAGTAAGAGTTTAAAGTCCGCAGGTAACCGAGTAACTCTTGCACAATGGCATACCAAAATAACCTCGACTCGACAAAATACTTTCAATCACGATCCACAAAGTGCTTATCATATTGAACACTTGTTCAGTGCCATCAGCAAACACGACCACACACAGGTGGAACTGGCTATCACATAACAAATTACAACCCACAATGAATTCATGTTCCAATTCTTCTTGTACACAAATTAAGTTCAGTTAATTCCGTACATTGCTCACATAACTGCTAGTAATATCGACAGCTATATTGGATACTGTAGTCTGTAGTGCCTACATATAAGACATACCTATTTTACTTAATATGGGTTACTATATAAATTTTATATGACTTATGTCTTTCTAAGTGGTGCAAGATCATGTGTAGGATGGTAGAAATTACCTCAGGCAATAATCCCCTCCTTTGTGATTTATGTAAATAAATTTCAATAAAGAGTTTACTACTCTACAATAAAAAGATTACCCTACGAAGATGGAGCGGGGATGCCTCATTTTTATATATAATTATTATTTTTATTTTATGATGACTGAGTGTGTTAAATATTAATATTTTTTTATTGTTATTCTAATATATGAAAAAAAAACTACTACTACCAAGTCATCATATTTGTGTTTATCATTTTCGTAATGCTACAACTACTCAAACTCACTTTACAAAAACTACGATGAAACCGGGACTTGAAACCCCGACCTTCAGGTTACAATCCGCCGCCTTATCGATGAAGCTACTGAGGTCGGTTACTACTACTACTACATATTTTACGAGAATGTAAACTATAAAGTTCTATTAAGTGTTTTTTTTTTTACAACCTGGAATATATGTTTCGTGAAATTGGATCGAAGTAACCGGTGGGAAACTGCTTTGAATGAGCAATTTGATTTATGGCTCGAATGTGTTGGAAGTATTTTTACACCATCGATCACATTACTGCTTATAATCTACGGAGGTTGACTTTATCAGAATCAGTTGCAGTCGCCTGACGGATTGGGACATGTTTTAGTCGCTTTAACTTGGTCGTTGCAAATTCACTGGGTAAGCATTATAAATTGTACAAGTAGGACAACAAAGTGGCAAACCTTCTCGAAATGGATAAAGGAGACCCATTTGAGAAAATAGAATTTTATCAATGCAACGGTTAAAGAATATTAGAATAATATTTTTGATACTGCCATTGATGAATACTTCTATCTGGCTGGGATGTTCTGGAATTAAGGAAAATGTACATTTTCAGTGATACATCAAATCTGGATGAAGGCTTAATGTATGAGCAATAAGAACATTGCGATTAGATAAAGATTAATTTAAAAATAACTCCTCTTTAAATTTCCTTGATTCACATTCTGCAAAATTTAACTTACGTGGATAACTTTTTGATAATTCCTCTAAAAATAGTTCTACTAAAAGGTGGTTTTGATAAAGATCTGGTCCATTGTGGTTTTGGATGAAATCAACTTCTATATTCTCAATTTCCACAAGTTACTCAACTAATCATTTCGGCAATCGAATGCGGGGGTCGCCAAGTATGTCAATCAATTTCACTTCTAATCTGATAGGTATTGGCACATCATTGGGACTAGGGCTTCAAATAGTATCTTGTCTAGCTTGTCTATAATCTTGGGTTCACCACACAATGTCAGACAATCAGAAAGTCCTAGAATAATGAGAGTGGTATCTGATCTGACCCAGATATGGGTTCGTATCTAATCTTGAATCTTGCTCATATGGGAGGTAGAGGCACCTTTGGGTTCGGGTGATCCACGACCCCGGTTCGTATCCAATTACTCGCCTGAAGATCAGCGATTATGATTTGAAACTTGAACTCTCTTTGTAGCAAGTGCGTGGTAAATGGCGAACTAGATTCAACTAGGAGCCTCCCATTAGTCATGTGTGCGAATTCAAAGCCAACAGTTAGCACTCTGGCATTGAAGTTGGAAAGTTCCAGGACGTAGGTTACACTGCTGATTCCAGACTTTAGATTGATTTGGAGTCGACCAATTTGTTACGGTTTCATTGAAAAATTATTTACAAGAGCTACAGTTTACTTGGTTTTAAAGCGGACTGCTTGTTTGTGATCCTGAGATATATCACAGCCCTATTATTCTTGATAAACAATAATCATTTAGATAGGTATTTCCAAAGAAAAAAAAAAACGAAATCAAATATGTTCCAAAGAACGAATAAGAAAATGAAATTTGATAAAAAAAATGATTTCAATTTGGGTTTAAAGTTGTTTTCAACTACATGGTCATATCATAACAGGGGTGTTACACTCCATTCGCAGGAAACTCACAAACATGCTACCCACATTAACCTCAGCCAGCCTTCGTTAGAAGTCTTCACCACGCTGAATGGTCTTTCATTTATGTACATATTGATTTGAACTTTTGACAAATCCACCACCCCACCTCGATCAGAATCCCCTGTTATTATAAATAGGATATACATATATTAACAGAAACTTTCAAAGGTACATAGGTAAATACACACTGTGTCAAACGTAAATCCAACAGTTTTATCATCTTATCTGATATATCAAATAATTCTCATAGGTATCAATCGATTCCAGGCCGTTTTGGTGTGGATGTGACTTGACATAAACTTGTGTGTGGGATGTCTTATGCTGAACAGTCTGACTTTTAAAAGCTCAAACACCAAAGCCTATTATTTCAATATTGTGTGACAGTTTAAGAAGATTAACTACCGGATGAAGTAACTCTCTTTATTCTGATGTTTCATAATAAGATTTGAAGAAGGCGACTCATGACTCCTGAGTGAACCAGATCTTTTCTGAGAGTGAAGTTTAAAAGACTTCTGATACTTCATTGAGTCCCGCGTGTTTCTCAGATCGGTAATAGTTTTATCATAAGTAGATGTATAATGGAACCCCCATTCATGTAAAAAAAAGAAAAAAGAAGAAGATTTTATCATTACTCTGGCATGTCTGTACCGGTAGCTCAGTGGTCAAGGCGTCTGACTGTTAAGCCAGAGGTCGCCGGTTCGAAACCCAGCCGGACATGACAAGTTATCCTCCCATTTGGCATTTTTACCCCAGAATAATACGTCTTGGGCTCACTGCTAGACAATTCATTAGTCCTAATCGTGCAGTATATACAGTATGTTTCAGAAAAGGTGGCCACCCCCTCGTAACTTTTGAACGCGACGGAATTTTTCAATTCTGTAAAGTCCTAGGTATAGGAAGTGCCCTATGGCCCATCCTGTGGTCATATTTATTTTTGGCCCCGGTCGGCCCTTCCGGCTTTTAGGCCATATTTTTTCATTTTTCTCGCGAATTTTAAATAGAATGCTATATTTTTTATTCCTGTTAATTAAAGTCCAAGTTAGGCTGAGTATTATGAGCTTTTAAAATTTTCAAAAACCTTATCAGGGGCGGAGCTAGTAGGGTGCAAGTTTCAAAATTGTTACACCCTGTATTTCAGCGTTAGTTAGATTTTTCAGTACTTTTTTTATGTTCATAGGTTCAAAATATTGTTTTACACCATATGAAATCAAAAAAATATTCTTGTTTACTTCTAATCAGGGTCATAGTAAGGTTTTTGTAAAAGTACTTTTTTTCTCACGTCAATTTTTCCGTAAATTAATGGTGTTCTCGAAATTGGCATTTTTAGAGGTGAAAGTCTGCAATGACATATGTTTCTTATGCTTGAAATAGAAAGAAAACTTAACGGAGAAGCGATTAAAATCATAAAAAAAGCCATTTAACCTGCTAGTTTTTTCACGACAGTGTCCGGTAAAGTGGGTGAATTTCGTATTGGATTTTTTTTGTTTGTTGAGGAAACACAATTGGCATAGAAAATAAATAATATCTAATAAGGGAATATTACTTCAATAAACATAACTAAATGCGAAATTAAATGAAAATTATTTCTTCTAAATCAGTGCCGGATATTTTTTTTCTCTCTGTCTTTTTTTCACTTTTCAAAGCTCAAGTTGTATCAAAAATAATTATCGGATAATGTTGCTTCTAAAGTCGGCCTAGGGGTCCCCTCTTGAGACAATTTTAGTTGGTAAGTTGGTAAAATCTGTAGAAAACACATTGTCAATAATTCTGGAGTCAGTCCGATGGCGCTTTGAATGCAACGATTCTTGTAGGATCACCGAAGTTAAGCAACGTCCAGCGAGGAGAAGACTTGGTGATGCTGGCATTCCGGCCTAACCCAGGCTGGGTGAGATAAATGTGTTTAGGAGGTTGGTGAGTTTCTTGCGAATGGAATGTAACACCCCCGTTATGATATGACCATGCAGTTGAAACGCGATATTAAACCCAAATTTAAAAAAAAATCATACTTTTGTTGCTAGTAATGAATACCAGGTCTCTAAATAAAAATCTAATTATCTCGAAATTTAAGAGAAAAAAATACCAGGTCAAGTACCAAACTCTTGAGGGTGAAAATTAAACCAATTCAATTATTTTAGAGGCGCGAAGAGAGAGAGAGAGAGAGAGAGAGAGAGAAAGAGAGAGAGAAAAAAAAATATCCGGCACTGATTTAGAAGAAATAATCTTCATTTAATTTGGCATTTAGTTCTGTTAATTGTATTATTCCCTTATTAGGTATTATTTATTTTCTATGCCAATTGTGTTTCCTCAACAACAAAAAAATCCAATACGAAATTCACCCACTTTACCGGACACTGTCGTGAAAAAACTAGCAGGTTAAATGTCTTTTTTTATGATCTTAATCGCTTCTCCGTTAAGTTTTCTTTCGATTTCAAGCATAAAAAACATATGTCATTGCAGACTTTCACCTCTAAAAATGCCAATTTCGAGAACACCATTAATTTACGGAAAAATTGACGTGAGAAAAAAAGTACTTTTACAAAAACCTTACTATGACCCTGATTAGAAGTAAACAAGAATATTTTTTTGATTTCATATGGTGTAAAACAATATTTTGAACCTATGAACATAAAAAAAGTACTAAAAAATCTAACTAACGCTGAAATACAGGGTGTAACAATTTTGAAACTTGCACCCTACTAGCTCCGCCCCTGATAAGGTTTTTGAAAATTTTAAAAGCTCATTATACTCAGCTTAACTAGGACTTAAATTAACAGGAATAAAAAATATAGCATTCCATTTAAAATTCGCGAGAAAAATAAAAAAATATGGCCTAAAAGCCGGAAGGGCCAACCGGGGCCAAAAATAAATATGACCACAGGATGGGCCATAGGGCACTTCCTATACCTAGGACTTTACAGAATTGAAAAATTCCGTCGCGTTCAAAAGTTACGAGGGGGTGGCCACCTTTTCTGAAACATACTGTATAAGGAAATATTATTATCAATTCTCTCCGTGTCCGTTGCTATTCAGTTCTTTCAATAATCTGGAGCCCTAACATTATTTGTCATTGTGAGATCCACATTAGTGTAGGTGATATTTGCAGTAGGACACTGGTGCAGTTAAGGAGGTGTTATTCTTCTCGTATTGACTACCAGTGTACAATACAACAAACCTATTGTACTTGCATGATTATACTTACTTGTACAATGGCACCTATCTTCCCAGTACCAAGTTCTATGCTAAATTAGTACATAACGTGCCTGGTAATGATTCAAAGATTGGCCCTGACCCAGTGTACCGACCACTTGGTTCTGAATGTCGCTCTCACAGCTTGAGACTTTGCATTGTGTCTCTCAGAAGGATTGATGCATAAGTGTCTCTCCTTCTAGTCTCCCTATTATGTAGGGTGGAATTGATACATATTTCGCATTCTGGCTTGGCCATAATACATGTACTGATTATTCGACACTGAAAATCTTTATTTTTTTGTTATATGGTTTTCTGGTTTATAGGGTTTTATAAGTCAGTCTGGCTGGGGGACTGTAAACAGGGAGTAGACCAGCAGTCTGGCTTGGGTACTATAAACAGGAAATTAGCACTAATCGGGTAGTATAAATAAAGCGATATTATTATTATTTTTATTATTATACAACCATACATGATTGTGTGACCAAAATGTTCCTTGTGTCTTTTTAATTGAATCTTGTCCCCTGGTTCCTGACGCCCTCGACTTCTTCTTGTATGTTAAAAAATATGTTTGAACATGCAGATTAATGTTTATTCTTTCAACGAACTCTATTCTTTACTCATCCTTTCTCGCGAAATTTGGGCGGGAAATATTCTCTACCCATTCTCATTCATTGTCTCGTCGCCATTGTCATGTAAATTCAACCAATTTTTTCTTTCCTATTAATTTTGAAGTGTGAAATTTTCAAACACCTCATTAAAAAAAAAAAAATTAAAGCACCATTAAACTTTTCGAGGATGTTCTTGGCCTAGGTATACGAATAATTGTCTACTTTGACACCATCCTCCCTCGCACATATTTATTCGATTTTTTCCAAGAAATTCTCCAAATTCCTTGGAATCAAGACCCGATTGTTGTCTGAAGATGAAAGAACGTTGCGCTTTTTTGTGCTAATCTTGAAGGTGTTATGCGAATTATGTAGAAATTCTCAGACTTAATTTTAGTCCATTTTTTTTTTCTTCCTTTTTTTCCCTTCTTGTTTGGATTTGGACGATATAACGTGTGTTATGTGAAAGGAGTGCCTTGTTTATATATGTTTTTGTATCTATTTAGGTGACATATATGCCTATCAATTTATATAATAAAATTATATATATAATAGAAGAATGTGGACATCTATCTACATTTAAATACCTGGTATTCTATGTAGCGTAGGGATCCTGAGTTCGATTAGCGTAGTCCAGAGATCCTGAGTTCGATTCCCGGTTGGAGCAAACTTTTCGCACAAAAAAATTCTGTTCCCTCCGAACATGTGAGGCTTGTAATTCCGGCCTTACCCAGGCTGGGTGAGGTTCTTGTGGGTAGCTGGTACAATTCCCAGCAAATGGAGGGTAAAACCCCCGTCCTGTCTACCTCAAGGCAGGACGTTAAAACCAAATAGAATCAGTGGACATGAAAGGAGCCTAGACATTGGGTCTGGGCGTCCATATAATCCTCTCACCACCAGGCGCGGCCGGTGGGAATTTGGTTTGGGGGTGCTGTCAAAATTTTACGAAAAGAAAAACTATGCAACATTTAATACATGTCTGCAAGGCCTAGTGGTGAAGTGGTTATGTCAGGGAGAGGGAATTCTAACTAGGGGGTCAATAGTTCAAGTCTCACGTGTGGTGATTTTCGAGAATTCTGTTAGAGTGGTTAGGTATCATAATAAAGTAATTTGCTTTAATTTATAAAAAATGATTAGCTGACGCAAATATATTATGATGATAATTTTGGAATAACGTTTATTTTTCACAACCATTGTAGATTTTTTTTCAACATGCATGAGAAAAAAAATGTTCAAAAGAAAGAAAATAAGAATTTATAAAGGACTTACTCTTTACTCTACTGATTATTTGGAGAAGAATCCATTTGCTGGATTTCGAACAGAACTTGTGAATGGCTTTTTCATTGAAGTCAGAATCAAATATGTATGTTTGAAATCATTTTTTTGTCAAATGAAAACAAAGAAAACTTATTCTTAATAAGATGTCAACTGAATAGATTTTGTTTTTCCATACCTGCTTTGAAATGTAATTACCTAATTCCTATGTGATAAAAAAAACAATACATTTTATACTTTTTTCATTAAAAGTAAAAATATACATTTTTAACTTTAAAGAGAATGAATTGATAATGCTAATTTAATTTTAATATCCTTTATAAGAAGTTTCAAACCCAACTTAAATTGATTGCACAAATTTAATCTTAAAATGAATACAAAAAGGATAAAATAAATGTTATAATTATAGACCGATATGTTTACAAAACTTTGGGTAAAATAAACTGTTAGGTAAATTTAATGATTAATTGTTATTTGTTACACTGTACTTTAAATCATTAAATAAATTGTAACCGATTATTAATTAATTTTCAAAACAAAAACACGTGAAATTATTAACATAAATTAGGCGGAACGGAACGAAAGGGCACAAAACAAAACCAGGTCATTCGCGGCGCGAAGTCGGTAGGTACTAATTTGTTAGTTCCGGATTCCGGAAGGAACAAGTAAAAATTAGTTCAGTGGATGAAGGGGAAGCCGGAGGGCTTCCCCTCTTCCTCCTCTGAACGGAAATCTAAAAATAATTCGAATTTTTACCACATCAGTCACATCACTCTATTAGCTCTGCAGTCAGTTAGAAATTTTTCAGCGGACACTATTTGCCTCCTTCTGGTCTCCCCCGAGACCAACCCGCACAGCGGGTTGGTTTGGTTGCTCCATGCCTTCTCTTTCAATAAGGCATGAGCAGAGAAAAGAGAAATGCTCTACGGAGCGCGGCAGCGTTCCGCACGGAGAAGCCAAAAAGTAAGAAGCGCGTTAGATATAGCTCCGTGAAGTTGGCTCGCCCCTAAAACCAATATGAAAGCTTTATTAGTCAAAAGTTTATATTTATGTTCTCTACAATCAAGCTTGGCTAAGGTTTATCTAATTAGGTACCTAGTTTTTATTTAGCATGATTTTTTTTATCATAATGATAATTTTTATGAATTTTTGTTCGAAATATGCGTAATGATTTTCATTCACTACAAGCTAGAGAGACATGAAAAAAAACTTTTCTTTCCTTTTCGTCTGGGGGTGCTGGAGTTCCGCAGCTCCTTAGCACCGGCCGTCCCGGCTCACCACCGTGATTTAGGTATCAATACCTATCTCACGGACACGGAATTATTATTATTATTATACATTGTAAATATATAGTATTATATAGTACACAGTATAAATATAGCTGATTAAATGTGTTTTACAGTGTCATATTTACAACCATACTTACATAGTGTGACATACCTGTTTATGTACATTGTAAATATACAGGGTGATTCAGAAAAGTACCGTCAAACGTTAACCACATATTCTATGGGCTAGTTAAAGAAGGGTCAACTCTATAAAAGAAAGTGAGCAAATGCCTCCTAACGGAGGTACACGCCCCTTAAGGTGTTTTTAAACAATCGAAATTTTCATTTTACAGCTTACCTATTTGGGATATCGCAATGTGGTAAAAAAATCACTCTCAATACTTGATAGCACCTTTCTTTTGGCACAAAATTTAATACCATTCCAATGTCAGGGGTGGTCTCAGGAGGGTCAGATGGTAGAAAAAAGGTTGTAACTTTTTAGTCGTTGCTTGTAATTGAATTTGGTTTTCACCCTATTAAAACGTCTGTTATTGTCTACAAAAATGTTTTGAATAATTTTTTTCTCAAACCAACACAAACCCTTGAAAATTGAAATTGAAGATTTTAAAACCGCATTAAGTTTTGAAACCTATGCAACTAGCATACAATTTTAGAACAAGAATTTTCAGCCAATTCATTATTTAACAAAGAAATACACCTGGAATATTTGAACGTGTTCGTCAATCTTTTCGAAGGCGTATGGAGGTCTGCATTGAAGCCAGAGGAGCCCATGTGGAACATTTGCTGTAAATCTTATTTCGGCTTAAGCCCTTCAATTTCGATTTTCAAGCGTTTGTGTTGGTTTGAGAAAAAAATTATTCAAAACATTTTTGTAGACAATAACAGACGTTTTAATAGGGTGAAAACCAAATTCAATTACAGGCAACGACTAAAAAGTTACAACCTTTTTTCTACCATCTGACCCTCCTGAGACCGCCCCTGACATTGAAATGGTGTTAAATTTTGTGCCAAAAGAAAGGTGCTATCTAGTATTGAGAGTGATTTTTTTACCACATTGCGATATCCCAAATAGGTAAGCTGTAAAATGAAAATTTCGATTGTTTAAAAACACCTTAAGGGGCGTGTACCTCCGTTAGGAGGCATTTGCGCACTTTCTTTTATAGAGTTGACCCCTCCTTAACTAGCCCATAGAATATGTGGTTAACGTTTGACGGTACTTTTCTGAATCACCCTGTATAGTACATAATAATATTGTGAATATAGCTGATTAAATGTGTTGTATACTTGTATAGTGTCATATTTATATACCTATTTACATAGTGTGTCATACCTGTTTATGTACATAGTAAATAGATGATACATAGTGTGAATGTGATATTGTAATTTAAGTACATAGCTATTACCGGCAGTTCTCTTTGTTTCCCATGACACTCCAACCCTCGCCACTCTAATGTAATGGCTCACTTGCAATCGGGAAAAAATCGCACTAGTAGCTTAGTAGTTATGCACTCGTTTGTCATTACTTCATTAGGAAGGTCCCCGGCTTCGAACCTCCTAAAAATGTCTATTCAAAATTTGGTTACAATTGTTTGTAAGGATTTTTCAGCCGACGGTCACACAACACAAAGAAACACATTATTATTATTATATTTATTTCTAATGATTTTTTTTAAATAATGTTATAATTATTTTGTTTATTGTTTTTAATACCTAATTGTTGTTAATTAAGAAACATATGTTCAAAAGTATCTTGAAAAGAAAAAAAAAATACGTGCAAGTGGTTCACTATTTTATCTATGAGAAGTCAATGATGTAACCTTATGGGTTATCGGGTGACCACGACACCTACTCAGTGGTGCTAATGCGAATCCTAACACAACCTCATAGAGACGGCTTCTGGCACATAGCGCCTTCTCTTTAAATTCATATACTCTGAACTGGAAGGGAACTACCAGGCGAGGTCTCGCTAGTGGACTATAAACAGAGACGGGAGTTTTTTTTTTTTTTTTTTTTTTTAAGAAGTAAAAAAAAGGTCATTGTGCCCCGGAACGACTTTCGCATTACTTCAGGGCACTTAATACCTTTACATCCATGCCATTCCGGAAACGGAAAACTCGGTTAGAATTTTCGGATTCGAACCAAAATATATGAGGTTCTTCTAATAAAGAGTTTCATAATAATAAGAACCTGCAACCTCCGAGTCAGCAACCAATGCTCTAAACCACTGAGTGGGCTCAGAAAATGGAATAGCCAACCCTAACAAACCAGGCTAGTTTGCAGTTTCCCGGCGGTTTCATGGCTTAAAAAGATAATGTCCAAATTCTCACGATGGTTGATCGGACATAGAAATATGTGGTTAAGGACGAGCCAACTTTAAACTAAAGTTGTCTGCAGACCATCTTTAAACTACAGTTGGCTACAGACCATCTTTAAACTAAAGTTGGCTGCAGACCATCTTTAAACTACAGTTGGCTGCAGACCATCTTTAAACTAAAGTTGGCTGCAGACCATCTTTAAACTAAAGTTGGCTGCAGACCATCTTTAAACTAAAGTTGGCTGCAGACCATCTTTAAACAAAAGTTGGCTGCTGTACCCTAATTCTATAAGAAACATAGTCCTATATTTCATGTTCCCAACCCTACACTTCACTGGAGGCATTGCCGCACATCGTAGAATTGACGCAAGTAAGAAACACCGAAACCACAACCTCCAGATTACTCCGCCACCTTATCGATCGAGCTACTGAGATTAGTCAACCACTACAATGTCTGTCACTGATTCTTTGACTCATTGGGCCACCCAGTAAACCCATAATGCACCTATTTAGAACCATACTGTGTAAGTCTCGTGGTGTGCCAGAGCTATTTCCATATTCAATAAGTATTGAAAGAGCAAATTATGGAGTATAAGCCATTGGACTTGGTGTTTTTTTGTGACATCAGCATATTGAGGAGAATTCAAGACCGACATCTTCATTTTCTCTGCTTTTCAGTCCAGTGTGTTGGTCTATCCGGTCGGGATATTGTATTCGTTTTTTTTTATGCGCTTAAACTCTCCTGGGGCATTCGCGCCGATATCCTGTGTGTGTGTGTGTGTGTGTGTGTGTGTGTGTTTTTTAATGATAGTGTACATTTATAGTTCTTTCCAGATATTTAATGAATATATCAACGCTTTGATTGTCATCTTTTAGTGCTGGAAGAAAAGGATATTCGTTTTTTCGTCTTTGTGTGTTGTTGTGTAAAGTTATTCGAAATAAGTTTGGTTAGTATTCTCGATAGTAAACTATAATAGGTACTTTTTTAAAAATTTTAGAAGATAATTTAAAGTAAAATGGACATTTTCGGGTGCTCAAATGGCCGGGCAGTGGACTGTTAAATAAAAAATGTGAGCATAATGTTCTGATACCAAACTTAAAATGTAATTCCTATCCCTTTACTGTGAATAATTTTCTTAGCTTTGTCTAAAGTGTTCCATTTTTTTACTATAGATAACTATTGTGGTAAGTTATAAGTTTAGCATAGTTCTATTTTTTTATAAGTTAAGTTAATTTATAATTTTTTTTGGGTAAAGCTCAAGCACGCCGACCTCCAGGTTACAAGTCCACCGCCTTATTGATCAAACTACTGAGGTCGGTGGTGATTGGTGGAGTCCAAATTAAAAAAAAAGAGGACCAGAATTTTTTTCTCTTATATCAAGGTTTCTCTTATAAAGATGTTATTTTCCCTAGAAGAGAAGTAAATTGGACCTGGATATTCTTCTCTTTCTCTTATATCCAGATTTGTCTAAGGTCCAGTTCTCTTATATCCAGTTGACTGAAGACTGTAGGTCTGGTATAAACTATTAAATTTGTAATAATATTCTACTTGACAAGAATTAGTTTGTCATTTTGATGTAAATTGGTATTCAAGTGATTAAGGTGCTAGTCTGGTTATTCGAATCTCACCCAGTGCATGAATTTTTCCTCATTGATTTGAGTTTGTGACCACATAATAATAAGACTCGGTTAGATGTTAGAGCATCAACCTCGCCTGGTGGTTACCTTCCGCTAAAGAGTGTTATTATTATTAATAATAGGGAAAGTAAACTCGCATTAGGTCTGGCTCCCACACTCATTAAATCATCTATGTATGTGGAGAACCTATAACACTTTCCTTTGTAATTATTAACCTGGCATCAGTATCAGGTTTAGCTGTTTATGTTAATCAAGAATGCAAACTCAGAACGCACTCTCTCACAGCTCAGCTGATCTCGATAGGGTGTTGGCAAAAAAAAATGCACACTTTATCTGCTCGTCCAACTGTAGACGCTTGTGGTCTGTGTTGTAGCTATAGCTTCTCCATCCCGTAGTATGCCTCCCCTCTAATATTGGCGAGAAGTGAAAAAATACTTCTCGATTATTATTACTAGAGAAAGTCAAACTCGCCCTGATGAATCAATTTCAAATTTAACAGATAATTGTGTCGTGATATGACGATGCAGTTGAGAACGACGTTAAGCCCCTCTTAAAAAAAAAGAAATAGTTTCTCAAGCACCCTGTACTTGGAAGAAATAGTTTCTCAAGCACCCTGTACTTGAAAGAAATAGTTTCTCAAGCACCCTGTACTTGGAAGAAATAGTTTCTCAAGCACCCTGTACTTGGAAGAAATAGTTTCTCAAGCACCCTGTACTTGGAAGAAATAGTTTCTCAAGCACCCTGTACTTGGAAAAAATAGTTTCTCAAGCACCCTGTACTCGGAAGAAATAGTTTCTCAAGCACCCTGTACTTGGAAGAAATAGTTTCTCAAGCACCCTGTACTTGGAAGAAATAGTTTCTCAAGCACCCTGTCCTTGGAAGAAATAGTTTCTCAAGCACCCTGTACTTGGAAGAAATAGTTTCTCAAGCACCCTGTACTTGGAAGAAATAGTTTCTCAAGCACCCTGTACTTGGAAGAAATGGTTTCTCAAGCACCCTGTACTTGGAAGAAATAGTTTCTCAAGCACCCTGTACTTGGAAGAAATAGTTTCTCTAGCACCCTGTACTTGGAAGAAGGCCCCAGAGAGGCCCGCGGCCCTATTCCCCGTCACATGGGCCGCATGCACCTCGCTCCGGTTTTACTTTCTAGTGTGCCATCAGCAAAAAGTAAAGTGCAGTCCCGGACAAGTTGGAACTCGTTTCCCGAGAACCTGATTGTACAAAAAACGAAGGACTAGTCAGAAGAAGAAGGAGTAAGAATGAGAATGAGAAGAAGAAAAAGAAGAAGAAATGGAGGAAGAAGAGGAGGCAACACACAACCGATCTATCTATGTATTTTTGTATTTTTTTATGAAAGATTTGTGGGATGCAGAAGTCTAAAAATAACTCCCGTGCACAATGGTCGCAGGAAGTGAGCCTTCTTATTTTCCTTTTTTGATCATTTCATCATTTCAAAATGGGTTTTCGCGATAAAAGCTGCAATTTCTTTTTTTTTAATTTGAGCTTAAATTTTCAGGGAATGTTCTAGACATGTGAGTTCTAGTGGGTGGAAATCCTACACCCTGCCCCATGATGAGGTGAACCTGGGTGTCCTTATAAGATTTTTTCCAGCCTTCCACTAAAAAAAAACACAATCTCGAGCCTAAACCTACTCAATCGTTGATCAAACTGATCAGAGCCTACGATAGATAAATAGTTAAATACATTGATAAATACATAGTTAGATGATAGATAGTGACAAATATCGCGTCGCTTGAGTTAAAGGTAGACGCAAATATCGTTAATTTGCTTCTCGCATTCAATGTTCGCCTGTTGAAAGAAAAATAAAGAGAGAGAGAAAACAATACAGAACCACATGAGAGAGAGAGAGAGAGAGAGAGAGAGAGAGAGAGAGAGAAGGAGAGAGACTAGTAGTTTATGCTGAAGTTCCCATAGCTTGGGATCTGACTGTGCGGCAAGAAGATGACCTACTAACTGCTCAGCATCAGGTTAACTTGTTGACGACTCAAGGGCCCCACAGGCCATAGTTGGCTTATGGGCCCTACAACCCTACATAATAGGGCATGGAAAGACTTATGGATGGGCCCAGAAAGAATCATGGGCCCTACAGGCCATAAAAGGATTATGTGCCCCATAGGCCATAGAAAGAGTTATGGGACCAAAAAGCCTAACACGCCATATAAGTATCATGGGTCCTACAGACCCCTTAGAAAGCTTATGGGCCCTACATAATAGGACATAGAAAGACTT
This sequence comes from Bactericera cockerelli, assembly GCA_024516035.1. Classification (NCBI taxonomy): domain Eukaryota; kingdom Metazoa; phylum Arthropoda; class Insecta; order Hemiptera; family Triozidae; genus Bactericera; species Bactericera cockerelli. Next base: position 5,585,099 of record CM044958.1, on the reverse strand, counting down.
ATAGGCCCAGAAAGACTCATGGGCCTTACAGGCCATAGAATAATTATGGGCCTGAAAGCTTTTGAGCCCTACATAACTGGACAGTGGACACAGAAAAACTTATGGGCCCATAAAAGACTCATGGACCCAGAAAAAGTATTGGACCCTTGTGAATGGACCCAAAAAGACTTATGTGAATTTCTTTTCTACCGCGAGAACCCATCCAGTATGAATCAGGTACTGCTGTTATTACCTAGGGTACAATGATAATAATAATCTTTAGTGGAAGAGAACCACCAGGCGAGTTTAATGCTTAAACCATTTTCTACCACCTAACCCTCGGAGTCTTATTATTATGTGGTCACAAACTCAAATTAATGAGGTTAAATTCATGCACTGGGTGGGATTCGAACCAACGGATCCCTACGCTACCTGGATTACCAGACTAACGCCTAGACCACATGACTACAAATTCGCGGTACTGCCTGTTTGTCAGCGGTCGTGAATTCAATTTCCGGGGCCGTAGACTTTTCGAACCGACCTGTAATAAAAGTATAGCCCACAATAAAGTGTTGGGTGGAAGAGATTGCCACAGGCAATAACACGCCCTGTAGGTGGGACTTTAGCTTCTTTCTGTTTTTTGTTCTTGTTTCTTTGCTTAATCTATTTAATTTTCCTTTTTAATTTCATTGTATTTTACTGTATATATTTTTGTTCTAATAATAATAAAATCGTCATAGTATGTAAACTTATTGTACCCATAGTAAAAAAAATGGAGCAAAAAAAACAATTATAATAAAAAATTAACTCTTGTTTCTTTACTTTTTCTCATACGTCTGAGTTGGGCCCGGTCAACTCAGTGACAAAGGTTAAGGCCATGTCTGGGAGGCTAACCAATATAATGGTCCAAGTTACCAAGAACTTGGAGTGATTTCAAACAACCATTAAGTTCTACTTAACACTGCGAAAACAATTAAAGAAAAACGTACTAGTGCCGACAAAGAGAAATGGCAATGTTTTTTATTCCGACCTAATGAAGTAATATTGGGTTTTATAAATTAGGGTTGGGTGGAAGAGATTGCCAAAGGCAATAACCCGCCCTTTAGTTAGGACATGTGTATTTCTTTTTCTCATTTTTTTTTCTGTGCTTTTTTTTCTTATATTGTTTCCAATTTTCTATACCTATATGAATTCGTAGTTGTCTGTTTGTATACATATAATATGTCCTTAATAAAGTGTAAAATAATAATATTGGCAAAACTGAAAGGGCTGGGAGGATTGGCTTTTCTTGTTAACAGCTGTTAGGAAAATTTCCTATCTAACGGATTCTTAATTTTCTTATATACAGTCGAACCTGGATATAAGAGAACTAAATTTATAAGAGAATAATTTTCAGGTCAAATTTACCTTTCCATTTGGGAAAATCACCTCTTTATAAGAGAAACCTGAATACAAGTTAAACAATTCGCGGTTCTTTGAGTTCTCTCATATCCTGGTTTGAACTTCAGGATCGTAGAGTTTGACGGGCAATTGAATAGGTGAGTAGTGTCATGTTGACTGCCTTTATACTTGTGGGACATACATTTTCAATAAACAAGACGTTTGTCTTTTCTGGTCAACTTACTATTGTTGTTAATTTTGTTGTTGTTGTTATTATTATTTTTGTTATATTATTTGTTATTATTATATTATTTTTGTAGAGCAGCAACGCTATCAAATCACTTCAATAAACAAAGTTGGCTAGTCTTTCCTGGTCTACTCAAACTACCCTAGATATACTTACGAGGATAATTGAGTGATCAACACAAGGATACATTATATCTATCTACCACAGTGCACTTTTTTTTAATCAAAAAGTGTTTTGTCAGGTGCCTTGGTCTCGCATCGTTATTAGAACAAAGTGACAGGTCTTATTTCTTCCTAACTATTAAATATTATTCTGCATAAACTTATGATAAATGATGATTTGCAAGTCAAGAGCATTAAAACAAGGACAAATGTGGTTTTGATATCATTGCCTGTATGAATATATAAACCTACAGAAATCATAGGTATATATTTATATCTAATTCCCTCTACACAGATAAAGGTACCTACCTAATCTACCTACCTGTAACCTAAGACCTTATTAGATATCAAGCCGGAAAAAATTTATGGACCCACCGACCTCAGTAGCTTGATGGATAAGGCGGTAGACTTGCAACCTGGAGGTTGGTGGTTCAAGTCCCGGTTTCAGCGTAGATTTAGTAAAGCTAATTTAAGTACCTAGTTATGATATCACGAAAGTGATTAACACAAATCAGGTTGCTAATATATGGACCAAACTTGCTTTACTATAATTATCTTTGCTGAACTTGGGACTCGAACCACCGACCTCCAGGTTACAAGTCCGTCGCCTTATAGATCAAGCTACTGAGGTACAATTGTGTACAGTTAAACGTGTACATTTGTTCAAAGATTATCATATTTCTGGTTCACAATTATTGAGGAGCTGACAAAAAGGGCAATTCATGAGAACCACCAACTTAAAATAACTTACTTCCAAATTATTGATGAAAAAAAAAAAAAAAAAAAAAAAAACTGTCCTTTTCTTCTCTTATAACTAGGTTGGACTGTATAACATAACCTAATCCTTTATGCTGTAACCTAATCCTATAATATACTGATTGCTCATTTTAATCTCTCTATTATTTGCTGATTCTTATTCCTCTTTATTTGCTGATTCTTATTTCCCTGAATTGATTTCTATTTCAAAGAACTATCACAAGTAGATTTGTTTCTGTTAATGCTGCGTATCTATTCATTTGATTCATATCAACTTTCAGTTTTAGTACTCTCGTGTATTCCTATGCAATGCTGATCTTCATTTTGTTGTGTATCTCTGAATGCGTCACTTGCAAATGGAAAATTTTTGGGAATGACTTATTGACAGTAAATATACCAGGAAAAGCCAATTCTGCCAACAAAACCGCGAAAAACCTTACAGCACTTATGTATATGAAATAGCGTGGAAATCTTTACGATGAAATCTTTACGATGAAATCCTTCGATAGAGCCAAGAAAAAACAATACGCATGTTTTACCTACTGACCCTCGCAATTCCTAAAGTGCTTCTCAGTTTTCATTTTTTTTTTTTTTTGTATGAGTGATTTACAGCCTTTTTTTATTTCGTAGCCATGGAAAATCAGCGAAGACGCTTGTGGTCTGTGTTGTAGCCTACCCACCCCTAGTATGCCTCCCCTCTGATGGGCGAGAAGTCACACAATACGTCCCATTTAGATGCTGGGTCAACACGAGCGCACCTAATTGGGTATCCGGAAGGTATCCCTTACAAACATTAAAATTGTAACCAAATTAGGAATAGAAAATTTAATTCTAGAGAAGTCACACAATAATTGAATGGGTGAGTAGAAGAACCAGGAATGTCAAAAATCGACTTTTCAGGAAAGCAAAAATAAGACAAAATATTATCATGCTAATGAGTATGCTTCCCCCACTTTAAAATCGAAAAAAAAAAATATACTTCTAAGGGGTATTTCTCCTTCATATTCACAGAGATGATAGAAAAGAGTATATTCCTTCTTATTCTACGAGAAAAAAAAAAATCCATTTTTGACATTCCTGGTTCTTCTACTCACCCATTCAATTCCCATTTAGGTGCTGGGTCAACCAGAGCGCACCGAAAAGTATCCCTTACAAAGAACTGTAATCAAATTTAGAATACAAATTTTCTGTCGGACAAATTTAGAATACCTTCCGCATGACAAGCGAGTACTTAATCTCTGAGCTAATCGCTTATCGATGAAGCTACTGAAGTCGGTGAATTTTGGCAGTATTACTCATGAGCATTTTGTGTTTTCCTCTGTTACAGAGAACTATTAGCCGGACCCCCGACACGGACATTAGCGACTCCGGTGTCATTTCCTTGTCTCCTAGTGAGGATATTTACTGCAGTGATTCCGACCTTCATGACGTCACTTCTAAACTGGTGAGCAATTTATAATAATAACAACACTCTTTATTAAAAAGGAACCATCAGGTGAGGATATTGCTGAAAACATTTTCTACCATCTAACCCTCACAGTCTTAGGGTCGTATTATGAAACAGGATGTGTTAATCTTAGAGGACACTATCCCTTCACTTTCACCTTAACAACAACTGTAGAGGTCATATCTAAGGTGGGCTTTGTAGCTGTGCATTAACTCTGTGGAGTAACGGAGCTGTTGCCAGCCTTCGTGGCGGAAAAATCTCAAAAATCTAAGGGTCGGCTTAGATTTACTAATCATTTGTTTTATTTATCATTATTCTTTTGTATACAGAGGATCCATCCTAAGCCATTTTTATTTGGCTTTAAGATCTTACTTACTTAGAGATGCCTCAATTCTCGACCAGAGTTTGTTATCTACTTTCTAATTCTACGATTTTATTTTTTATTTTTAAAGATGAGTGTTTCACAGCCGGAATAATGAGACTTTAATGGTCCTATAATTGGCCAGTATAAATCTATAAATTAGGCGATATTTTTTTTTTTTTTTTAAGATGAGTGTTTCACGGCTTTTTTTTTTTCGTAGCCATGAAACAGGAGCTACTGTAGACGCTCGTGGTCTACGTTGTAGCCTACTCATCCCGTAGTATGCCTCCCTTCTGATTTTTTTTTTTTTTTTGGTTTAACGTCGCTTTCAACTGCATGGTCATATCACGACGGGGGTGTTACCCTCCATTCGCAGGAAACTCACAAACCTGCTACCCACATTAACCTCACCCAGCCTGGGTTGGGTCGAAATGCCAACATCACGAAGTCTTCACCTCGCTGGACGTTGCTTAACTTCGGTGATCCAACGAGAACCGTTGCATTCAACGCGCCATCGACGCTGTCTCTCCCTCTGATTTAAACTGGTAATTTTTTCTGACCATCAGGAACCCACGACCTCCGGCATGGGAGGAGACGTGAAGGAGCGACTGTCCCTCCTCTGTCAGAGCCTGGACAATGTGTCCGAACGCATCATCGTTCAGCAAGCCATCAATCTGCTGAGGCACTACGAGAGTCGAATCAGCAGCATGGAAACTACAGTGTCCAACATGTGTCAGGAAGTGGCCATGGTATGTTTTGTTTAAAAAAAAAAAAAAAAAAAAAAAAAAAAGATGAGTGTTTCACAGCCTTTTTTATTTCGTAGCCATGAAACAGGCTACGAAATAAAAAATAAAATCTTTTTTTTCTTTCTTCTTTTTTTTTCTGACCCGGTAGCTCAGTGGGGAGTCACACTGGTAATGCAGATGTAGCACGTTCGAAACCGAGCCGATACATTACAAGTTATCCTTCCGCTTACCGACCTCAGTAGCTTGATCGATAAGGCGGCGGACTTGTAACCTGGAGGTCAGTGGTTCAAGTCACGGTTTCAGCGTAGATTTAGTAAAGCGAGTTTGAGTAGTTGTGACATCACGAAAGTGATTAACACAAATATGATAAACTCTGTCAAATATGACAAATAATGATAATTTCGCATTATGTCTTATGGCAAAAGTAATTTGACCAATAATAATACCTAAGTCATGGTCATGGAAATAATGAAACTCTTTATTCCTAATCTATTTTATCTGGTAAATTTTGTCTTGACAATTGAATGGGTGAGTAGAAGAACCAGGAATGTCAAAAATCGACTTTTCAGGAAAGCAGAAATAAGATTTGTCTTATTTTTGCTTTCCTGATGCTAATGAGTATAATAAAATTAAATTTTACATTCCTTGTTATTCGACAAGATTCTCACAACTAGGTACTAATACCGCTAGCAAAAGTGGTCAGTGATTTTGTTACATTCCTTGATTTAAATCAGATTTTTTTTCCGCTTCCCCCACTTTAAAATCGAAAAAAATTATACTTTTAAGGGGTATTTCTCCTTCATATTCACAGAGATGATAGAAAAGAGTGCATTCTTTCTTATTCTACGAAGAAAAAAAAAAAATCGATTTTTGACATTCCTGGTTCTTCTACTCACCCATTCAATTATTAAAAAAAGTGACGACCTTCCAAACTCTACTGGAAAGATTTATAAAGTTATATAGGTATCATATTTTTCTTTTTTTTTTTAGATATAACTTATTCTAATTCAGGAAATTTATTCAATGTCTTTTTTTGTAAAGGTCGTACTTTGTAGCCCAGTATTACAAGGAGGTTCCTTGACTACTGAGCTACGGGGACGAGAATTTACATAGTATTATTATATGTTGGTATTATTATCCTTCAACAAACACCTTAAAATGAAATAGCGAAACACCTGGTTTGCATTGAATTCATGTAAAGATTTTTTATGAACGCCGTGTTTTCATTCACTATGCAATGTGCAATAAATGATGCCGGCCCCAAGTAGGTTTGGGAAAAGGCAAAGTGAAAGAAGAAGAATGTGCAATGAATCAAACAAATACAATAAATTTTATAAAATTTTGATAGAAGTAGGTACAATTGGGTATGTATTTTTTTATGTTTTAAATTCTATTGTTTATATTAGGTGAAATGTTAATAATACTTAGGTATCTTCTTTAACACGCACTCGAAGTTATTGTGTGACTATTGTGTGTCATTTAGTTATAAACAGATAGTGATATGTATCTACACCCCCAAGTCCCAGCTAACGAGAACGGCCTGACCAACTATGAGATCGGGAGAATGGGATTTGGCGAACCCACTAAGAACAACCCCTCGTTAAACCAAGGTAGAAAATCTGGAAACTATAATATTGCATCCAGCTGAGCTATAATATTGCATAATATCCAGAACTATAATATTGCATGCTACCGCTAGGCCAAGGTGACATGGCCTTTATTTAAATGAAAATAACTATGTTCCTAGATAACTAAAAAATGTGTTTCTTAGGCTCTGTTTTGTTTTTAACCTCCTCGGACCTTTTTTTTTTTTTTTTTTTTTTTTGTCTGATTGTCTAGTCTGCCTCGAGAGATTTTTTTGAACAACAGCGATATCTGCCGAGAGTGTCGAATTGGACACATTAAACATGTGTTTTCTTTTCGCGTACTACGAGACTCGTGAAGGACATACAGTGTTGCGAGATATTCAGTCTTATATCTCCTGATTTTATAAATTCCAAATTTTAGCCTTCACATCAAAATTTACTGTTCATATTTTAAAAAAACACCACAAAGAGGACATGGAAGGAGCCCACAATTATTTCTGGGCGTCCAAGGGAGTAATACCCCCATCAATCCTTCCACCACCATGACACATAACCTTCATGGACACGGAAAGTAAGTAAGTCTTATAATACGTACAAACTAATCTCTCATTTCAGTGCCGGTCCATGGTTAGTTCTCTGGAGGGCTCCCCGAGTAACAGTGGCTCCCCTCCTGGCTCCGAGTCCTGCCGGAAATCCGCCACGCGCATGATCGCCACCGTGCTGCCATTTTCCGGCCACCCCTCCTGTCCTCGGAGTCCGGACGACGTGCGGCCATTTTCCAGTCTGCCTAATCCAATCAGAGACGAGGAGGCGGAGCTAGAAGAGGAGCTGGAGGAGGAGCTAATGACGATAGAGTCGCCCTTCCGGAAGCTGTTCAGGGACACGGAAAGCATGCAGGAAAGTGGGATCTACTTTGAGGATGAAGATTTAAGTGAGTATACATATACATATACATATTTTAAGTTTAACGTCGCGCGTCGCTTATTAATATTAAACATGTTGGAATCAAGTTTTATTTACAATAAAGTAGGTACATAGAATATTTACATAGAAATTGAAATAAAACAAAACTTGATCAAGGGCGGTGCGGCATTCTCTTCCTGCATGTTTATTACACGACGGGGGTGTTACCCAATAGTTCTAAATAATATACAATATATGCAGCATATAGGAAATAGAAATTTCTTTGAGACCCCAGAAATCATGTAACATGTAACTTCAGAAAACATGGATTAAATACTAATTTACTTACTGACATCTCCATACAAATTATCAAAGACTCCATCAAAATTCTCAACTGTCATCTCTTCTGTAGTTGATAAAAAAAAAAAACAAATAACAAATATAACTGTATACTGTACCTCAAAACATCAATATATATATAAAAAAAATGTATCTTTTAAATGCACGGTCGAGTGTTGATGAGAAAGCTGGATCCGCGAGGTCAAACAGGGGAAACTGTTCAGCCGGCAAGATTTGCAAAATATTATATAATATATACTCCTTATGCTATAGTATTTTTTTTTTTTTACATTCAAATTCTATTCACGTCAAGTCGCACAAAGTTTTTCCCTGAGGTAATCCAGAGGGAACACATGCAGCATTGCCTCTTTGGATTGCTAGAGACAATCTTTGCGTGAGGAAAATACCCGCTCTCATATCTTCGTCAGTCGAAATACTAGTGAAGTGGTTAACGCGCTAGTCTGTTAATCCAGGTAGCGTAGGGATCCGTTGGTTCGAATCCCGCCCAGTGCATGAATTTTTCCTCACAAATTTTCCTCATTAATTTGAGTTTTTGACCACATAATAATAAGACTCCGAGGGTTAGGTGATAGAAAATGCTTTGTGCATTACCCTCGCCTGGTGGTTACCTTCCACTAAAGAGTGTTGTTATTATAAAAATATACATTGTATCTATATTCAAATAAATAAAGAAGTGCTTTGTTAAACTGTTGGCATAATGGGACTACCTGTCTTGCGCTGACAGTCTAAATAAAGCACAACTTATACTTATACATATACTTATAATTAACTACTTCTATTCTCGCCAGGATTCCAGTGTCAAGGAACCCAGACGGACAGCGCCAACCAGAGCCGCCTAAGTGAGGAGCTGAGGAAGCTAGCTCAGATAAGGGAGAAGCTGGAAAGGGAGCAGGAGAGGGAGAAGTGCTTCAAGCCCATCAAGCAGGATAAGAGCAAGATCTTGTGTTCCAGACAGGAGCTGGAGTATTACAAGGAAGGTATGTACAAGGATAAGATCTTGTGTTCCAGACAGGAGCTGGAGTATTACAAGGAAGGTATGTACAAGGATAAGATCTTGTGTTCCCGATAGGAGCTGGAGTATTACAAGGAAGGTATGTACAAGGATAAGATCTTGTGTTCCAGACAGGAGCTGGAGTATTACAAGGAAGGTATGTACAAGGATAAGATCCTGTGTTCCAGACAGGAGCTGGAGTATTACAAGGAAGGTATGTACAAGGATAAGATCTTGTGTTCCAGACAGGAGCTGGAGTATTACTAGGAAGGTATGTACAAGGATAAGATCTTGTGTTCCAGACAGGAGCTGGAGTATTACAAGGAAGGTATGTACAAGGATAAGATCTTGTGTTCCAGACAGGAGCTGGAGTATTACAAGGAAGGTATGTACAAGAATAAGAGCAAGATCTTGTGTTCCAGAGAGGAGCTGGAGTATGACAAGGAAGGTATGTACAAGGATAAGTTCCAGGATAGTATGTACAATTGTACAAGGATAAGATCTTGTGTTCCAGACCGGAGCTGGAGAATTACAAGGAAGGTATGTACAAGGATAAGATCTTGTGTTCCAGACAGGAGCTGGAGTATTACAAGGAAGGTATGTACAAGGATAAGATCTTGTGTTCCAGACAGGAGCTGGAGTATTACAAGGAAGGTATGTACAAGGATAAGATCATGTGTTCCAGACAGGAGCTGGAATATTACAAGGAAGGTATGTACAAGGATAAGATCTTGTGTTCCAGACAGGACCTGGAGTATTACAAGGAAGGTATGTACAAGGATAAGATCTTGTGTTCCAGACAGGAGCTGGAGTATTACAAGGAAGGTATGTACAAGAATAAGAGCAAGATCTTGTGTTCCAGACAGGAGCTGGAGTATTACAAGGAAGGTATGTACAAGGATAAGATCTTGTGTTCCAGACAGTAGCTGGACTATTATAAGGAAGGTATGTACAATGATAAGATCTTGTGTTCCAGACAGGAGCTGGAGTATTACAATGTGCTCCAGACAGAAGCTGGAGTATTACAAGGAAAGTATGTACAAGGATAAGATCTTGTGTTCCAGACAGGAGCTGGAGTATTATAAGGAAGGTATGTACAAGGATAAGATCTTGTGTTCCAGACAGGAGCTGGAGTATTACAAGGAAGGTATGTACAAGGATAAGATCGTGTGTTCCAGACAGGAGCTGGAGTATTATAAGGAAGGTATGTACAATGATAAGATCTTGTGTTCCAGACAGGCTTGTGTTCCAGACAACAGAGCACAAGCTTCTATACTAGCTGCTAGTTCATGGCCGTGATATAAAAAAAGCTGTGACGGTTGTGACTACTATAATAATAATGCTCTTTAGTGGAAGGGAGCCACCAGGCGAGGTTAATGCTTAAAGCATTTTCTACCACCTAACCCTCAGAGTTTTACTATTTTTTGTTCGTATGTATAACTATAAACAGGGAGTAGACCAGCATTGGCTTGGTTCTGGGGGCCCTTGTCAATTATCAGCCTCCTTGTAAAGACAGTGGTAGAAGTGCTGAGTCATTCCTCCGCTGTCTGGCTACCATCGTTCACGATGACGCCACCCTATGGTGATGATGTGTAACTAGGCGTTTGCCCGTGCTTTGCAACGGGCACAAGTAAGTCCCGGTTTCAGCGTAGATTGAGTAAAGCGAGTTTGAGTAGTTGTGGTATCACGAAAGTGATGAACACAAATATGATAACTTTAACTTTTTACCTTTTTAAATCTCAACAGTGAGTATGAGTAGTATGTGGAGGTTTAGAAGAAGCTGAGGATACAGAACTAGTGGAGGAGTGAGAGTTTGAGGAGATGACACCACACTCCAATGTCAACTGGAGCACATATTTCTATGATGGAACAGACGTCTATTTCCATTGATCTTTCCTTTTTATTTCGTTTCTTTCTTTCTAACCAAAAAAAAGAAATGAAAAATAAAACAAATGATTTATTATCATTATTATCCAAATTTTACCTCTTCTCTCCTCGCAGAAATGGAGCGTCTAGAGCGCCGCCTCGCCCTGTACGAGAGTTGCGGGGAGGAGCAGACCTCCCGCCTCCAAGCCATGCTGGAACGGGACGAGGTGCTCAAGAAGCAGCTACATCGGCTGGAGGAGGACAATCTGAAGCTGAGGAGGCAGAACCAGTTCCTCGACATGGAGAAGTGCGAGTACGAGGAGCTGGAGAACGACACCCGCCTCCAGTGTCAACGGCTGGAGGTGAAACTCAACAGTAAGTATAAGTATAATTAGTGCTTTATTTAGACTGTCAGCGCAAGACAGGTAGTCCCATTATGCCAACAGTTTAACAAAGCACCTCTTTATTTATTTGAGTATAAATACAATGTACGTGGAGGTTTAGAAGAAGCTGAGGAGGCAGAACTAGTGGAGGTGTGAGAGTTTGAGGAGATGACACCCGCTTCCAGTGTCAACGGCTGGAGGTGAAACTCAACAGTGAGTATGAGTAGTATGTGGAGGTTGAGGAGAAGCTGAGGAGGCAGAACTAGTGGAGGAGTGAGAGTTTGAGGAGATGACACCCGCCTCCAGTGTCAACGACTGGAGGTGAAACTCAACAGTGAGTATGAGTAGTATGTGGAGGTTTAGGAGAAGCTGAGGAGACAGAACTAGTGGAGGTGTGAGAGTTTGAGCCTCCAGTGTCAACGGCTGGAGGTGAAAACTCAACAGTGAGTATGAGTAGTATGTGGAGGTTTAGGAGAAGCTGAGGAGGCAGAACTAGTGGAGGTGTGAGAGTTTGAGCCTCCAGTGTCAACGACTGGAGGTAAAACTCAACAGTGAGTATGAGTATTATGTGGAGGTTTAGGAGAAGCTGAGGAGGCAGAACTAGTGGAGGAGTGAGAGTTTGAGCCTCCAGTGTCAACGACTGGAGGTAAAACTCAACAGTGAGTATGAGTAGTATGTGGAGGTTTAGGAGAAGCTGAGGAGGCAGAACTAGTGGAGGTGTGAGAGTTTGAGGAGATGACACCCGCCTCCAGTGTCAACGGCTGGAGGTGAAACTCAACAAACAGTCAGTATGAGTTGTATGTGGAGGTTTAGGAGAAGCTGAGGAGGCAGAACTAGTGGAGGTGTGAGAGTTTGAGGAGATGACACCCGCCTCCAGTGTCAACGGCTGGAGGTGAAACTCAATAGTGAGTATGAGTTGTGAGTGGAGGTTTAGGAGAAGCTGAGGAGGCAGAACTAGTGGAGGAGTGAGAGTTTGAGGAGATGACACCCGCCTCCAGTGTCAACGGCTGGAGGTGAAACTCAACAGTAAGTATGAGTAGTATGTGGAGAGATGTGGAATTATTTGTTATCAGGTTCATATTCGAAATCCAAGTATTATTATCCAAGTAATATTACATATACCTAGTATGTGGAAGTTTAGGAGAAGCTGAGGAGGCAGAACTAGTGGAGGTGTGAGAGTTTGATGAGATGACACCCGCCTCCAGTGTCAACGACTGGAGGTGAAACTCAACAGTGAGTATGAGTAGTATGTGGAGGTTTAGGAGAAACTGAGGAGGCAAAACTAGTGGAGGAGTGAGAGTTTGAGGAACTGGAAAACGACACCCGCCTCCAGTGTCAACGACTGGAGGTGAAACTCAACAGTGAGTAATAATAATAATAATAATAATATAATGCCTTTTCTTTGTGTTATTATGTCACAATTTTAGTGGGTAGCGCAGAATCATAGGACTTTTACCACTTTAATTTACAATATCTTGTATTATTTTTTTTGCCTATGATTCTGCCACTGGTCGCTGCTTCACATTAAAGCAGCTACTCATTTTTCCTCACGAGGTATGAGTGGACCCCGAACATAAAAATCCTCCCCCGCTGGGAATCGAACCCAGGTCACCATGTGTGTAATGCCTAGCGCGCTAACTCACTCTGCCACAGTGACTACTCTCAACAGTGAGTAATGAGTATGAGTAGTATGTGGAGGTTTAGAAGAAGCTGAGGAGGGAGAGTTTGAGGAGATGACACCCGCCTCCAGTGTCAACGGCTGGAGGTGAAACTCAACAGTGAGTAATAATAATAATAATAATTATAATAATGCTTTTTCTTTGTGTTATCATGTCACAATTTTAGTGGGTAGCGCAGAATCATAGGACTTTTACCACTTTAATTTATAATATCTTGTATTATTTTTTTTGCCTATGATTCTGCCACTGGTCGCTGCTTCACATCAAAGCAGCTACTCATTTTTCCTCACGAGGTATGAGTGGACCCCGAACATCCAAGTACAGAGCAGAAAAAATCCTCCCCCGCTGGGAATCGAACCCAGGTCACCATGTGTGCAATGCCTAGCGCGCTAACTCGCTCTGCCACAGTGAGTATGAGTAGTATGTGGAGGTTTAGGATAAGCTGAGGAGGCAGAACTAGTGGAGGAGTGAGAGTTTGAGGAGATGACACCCGCCTCCAGTGTCAACGGCTGGAGGTGAAACTCTACAGTGAGTATGAGTAGTATGTGGAGGTTTAGGAGAAGCTGAGGAGGCAGAACTAGTGGAGGAGGGAGAGTTTGAGGAGATGACACCCGCCTCCAGTGTCAACGGCTGGAGGTGAAACTCTACAGTGAGTATGAGTAGTATGTGGAGGTTTAGGAGAAGCTGAGGAGGCAGAACTAGTGGAGGTGTGAGAGTATGAGGAGATGACACCACACTCCAATGTCAATTGGAGCACATATTTCTATGATGGAACAGACGACTATTTCCATTTATCTTTCCTGTTTATTTCGTTTCTTTCTTTCTAACCATCTATTTATCTTCTTCTTCTTCTTCTCATAGATGGTTTTTTTTTCTCAACATAGTAACTCTTCACGAGTCAAAGTGAACAAAGGGAGGTTTGGTGGCAGAGATTGTCCAAGGCAGTGATCACGCCTTGTTGCAATTTTGTTGAATTGAAATAATTTTGGTTGAGTAGTATGTGCAGGTTTAGACTCTGTGTATCCAAAGTGGAAACGCGGCAGCTGTGATGGGTACAGCGGTACAGTGCCCCGTCCCTCAGACTTGGAGGGAGTAAAGCTGTATGAATATAAATAGATGACTATAGGAGATAAAAAGATAATTATCATAGGTCTAGAGGTCAATGTCTCGTATGAGACTACACATGCGCTGACAATCCGATAGTAAAAAAAAAAAAAAAAAGCTTCATAATTCCCACCATTTTTGCAGGTATCAACGAGAAGAAACTGGAACTGCAAAGTCAGCTGTCGCACAACGTCCGCCTGATCGGCAGCCTCCAGGCCACCATCGAGCAGAACGACAAGTTCAAAACCGAGACTCTCGCCCAGCTGGACGAGGCTCTCGCCCGGAGCCAGAGTCTCGAGACCACCATCTCCTGCTACGAGGCGAGTCTGAACAAGTGCGAGCAGAAGAACTTCGAGCTCGAGGAGAAAGAGATCGAGCTGAAGGACAGACTGCATCTGCTGGAACAGGTGCTGCCTGTGCTGATCGGCTACCACGTGTACAGAGTGGTGGAGAGGTGTCGGGCCTACTGGATCAGCACGCGCATGCGTAGTAAGTATTGGTTTACATGACTAGGTCCTCCGTCCTAATAAGGAAAGTTGTATTGAAAATTTGACTACCAGCTTTCACATTTCTGACGAATCATAGCTAGATACAAAAAGTTTTTCAGCCATGTCAGTGGTTGTCTGTGGTGTCGTTTTTGACAGGATACTGAGACGTAAGACTAAGACTGAAATTTGTATGGAACTAATTATACAACCGTTTGTGAATGGATCTGCGAGAGCCCACATAGCGACGCTTCTTGAATGTACGATAAAAATAAAACAATTATATGAAAAAATATATCTATTCCACATTTTTTGAATCAATATCAACGGTAATGAAACTATACTAGGATGTACTACAAATTCATGACAAAGTGCTGATCGGGACAGCTACACAGGCACCATGCGTACAAACCATTTTAAAAGAAATCGTGTCACAGTTTCATGAGAGCCAGAGTAAAATTCCTGCTCCGTGGGATCGAACCAGTTGCGTAATGCAGAAGCACGGTCATGAATGAATTCAGTGAAGCGACGCTGCATCTCTGCACAGGGATCTCCTTACTGTCGGCTTCCGCGTATTTACATTAATATGATTGTGCGCATGGTCAAATGCGTACATAATATCGTACTAATTTGTTACATAATTTCGTCACTATTTTGTTATGTGCAGAGCAAGACATAAAATGTAAGATGAATGTCCAATTTTTTGATTTCGAGATAATTTAATTTTAAATTTTTACACCTTTTGGACTGTCATCTTTCAAGATCATGGACTCTCATCTTTCTACCCACAAACGATGTGACTCTCACTTTCTTCCCCTGACCTCCTGTTTTAAAAACGTAAATATCTACTCACCCTCAACTTTATTACAAATTTTTAACATGTCTACGTATTTTACAATATCAAAGACCTCTAATCCGTATCTAACTCAAATTTTTGGACCTTCATCCTTACTCCCCTGTGTTCTTCATGTCCTATTTTGTTGAATGTATCATGTAGTTGACCAATAAAGTGTTAAATAATAATGATAGTACAAGTAAGTTGGAATTCGATAGAGGGGGTAGAAGTTGGTAGTCAAGTAGTTAACCCGCTGGTCCGGTAATTAAGATAGAAAAGGGATCCGTTGGTTCAAATTCCACCAGTGCATGAATTTTTCCTCGTTGATTTGAGTTCGTGACCTCATAAGGATAAGACCCTGCAGGATAGGTAGAATGTGGCTCCTTGCCTAATACCTTCAAAAGAGTATTATTATTATTAGGTTGACAAGACAGTCAAACCTGAAATAATAATATGGTTATTCTCTCTATAAGAGAACTCTTATAATGAAATTATTTTCTTTACAGAGAGGTAAATTGGACTGGAAATTGTTCTCTTATATCCAGGTTTAACTGTACATTGTGAAGTTCAAGTTTTTGATTGAATTAGAATTGTGAGAAAGATTACCTTAATAAAATGGAACTATTTTCAAAGATAATATATACATAGTTACAAGTGAAAGCATCTGGTAGTTTCAAATGTGCTGGAAATGACCGTAAATACACACTGACCTTTTTAGACTAAATGATGGTAAACTCTTCTTTCCTTAGATTCTGTAGTAAAAACGGTTTAGTAACAATTTTTTTTTCGTAACTACGTAATAAATAACACCCAAATATAATACATATAATTGGATATCAGTTCTTTCCTCAGAATGTTGAAAATGTCATAATAAATTAGTACAATCTATTACTGTTTCAGGTTCTAATTATGTCATAACATCCTGTGATACTAGTCCAAATAATAAGAAAGCACGAGCATTCCTGCCATTATGCTACAGCAAACATGATAGCATTGACAAAGCCTACGAAATTGCTATGCTAGATAAGGAACATGTTTCACTTTCAACCGCTAGTCATACAAATACGTGTTCGCTAGAATCGCTAAAACATCATGTAGAAACACAAACCATACTTCAGGACATGCACAGCCATATCAGCGAATCAAAAGATGTAAAAAGTGAAACAAATATTGAGAGGCTCTCTCACGACAGTAACCAAAATGTACAAATCATTTGTGAAAATTGTAAAAACAACAATAACAACTCTATGCTAACTATGAACAAAGAAAATATCAGGACTAGACAGAGTAAACATCGAGAAAATAGAAGAATAAATCGAATGATCAAAGATTTAAAAATCAAAGAGAAACTCTACGAACAAACCATGTCAGAGGCAGATGAAATGTTCTCCAACATGACACTAGGAGTATCGAGTGCAAATCGAGAATCTGGAGAATCAAATCAATGCCAGTGCTGTGGAAATGAAGGCGATCAAAAGAGAGTTGGATAAAGAGAGGGAAGACAATGACCGAGTGAGCAATGTGCAGCTGGAACTGATGGAAGAGATGAAAATGAAAGAGGGAGAGAAGAAACAGCTGAACAATATGCTGGAGTGCCTGCGAATGCAACTGGAGGAGGAGCGAGAAGTAAGTTTATATTTTTAGAATCAATTTCATCAATTGAAAGATAACACTTGAAATACTGGAAAATACAAGATTGAAGAAACTAAGCTAATTTGAAAACAATTACTACCTTCATAAATATTTGACTCAGATGGTGAATTAACCCGAGACCAAGAGATTGAAACATGGGAGTGCTATCCTCTTAGCAACATGACACATACATGTAGGTAAAAAAATTTGAACTGAGTTCAAGTCCCAATAAGTAAATATTTAGTAAAGCGAGTTTGAGGAGTTGTGATATGTCGATTGTGATTAATACAAACAGGATAACTTAATAACTGTACTTTACATTCACTGCCAAAAACTCTTAAAATTTAATTTAAACAAATTTGGCTTATACACTTGTATAAACCAAATCATGCCAGAAAAACTCTGATGTACGTCCTGATTTGAAGTAATCAGGACGGGGGTTTTACTCTCCATAAAAAAAAAATTAAACAAAAATGTGAACTTTTTTCAAATTATTTACAACAAATTTCTTCTTTCTTTTTCTCTCTGTAGGAGTCACTGAAATTCAAACAAGAAATGGTCAACTTCAGGAAACTCTTCGAAACGGAGAAGTCCAAATGCAAGGAGCTCGCCGTCGATTTGAAAGAGGCGAACATCGAAATCAAGGAGCTGGAGGTGCGAGTGGAGTCGAAGATGAAATCCTACGAGAAGGAGATTGACAAACTGTGCAAGAAACTGGAAGACTTGGCCGTCACTAATGGGGAGTTGAAGGAAGAAGTTGACACACTGGAGGTAAGGCTTCCTGATTTCATCATCATTGGGTGGCGTCATCGTGAACGATGGTAGCCAGACGGTGGAGGAATGACTCAGCACTTCTACCATTGTCTTTACAAGGAGGCTAATAATTGACAAGGGCCCCCAGAACCAAGCCAATGCTGGTCTACTCCCTGTTTATAGTCCCCCAGCCAGATTGCTGGTCTACTCCCTGTTTATAGTCCCCCAGCCAGACTTTCCTGATTTAGGAAAGAAAAAAAGGTACCTTCTCACTGAAACAAACTTCGATGTTATCAAAGTAGTATGCTTCAGATAGGGTAGTTCAGGACTAAGGTCCAAATTAATAAATGACGCTAAAGGGGAGACGGTTACTACACTTTTATTATTACCATGGTACAACCTATCACATGGCTGATATCAGATACTCTAGTAACAGTGTCTATCACAGCAGCGTTCATGAATGCGAGCCTAAGGGCGGAATTAATAGACGTTTTTGAAATACCTCTGTGGTGCTAAGTCACGGATTGCGTACTGTTTAAGATAAGGAAAACCAACGCTTAGCAATTACTTGTGATATACAACCAATTTGTTTATTAATTTTGCTCTAAGAGTCTTAGGGCGAAAATATAAGATGTTTTTGTAATACCTCTGTGGAGCCAAGTCTAAATTTTGCGTAATGTTTTAGATAAGATAAACTAGTGCTTGGTCATGACTTAAGATCCCGATTTTGTCTATTAATTTCGCCCTTACAACAGTATGTTTCAAGATCATCTCAAACGAATCATCATCTCAGAAAATGTGTTTCTAATGTTAAAAACAACTTAGTACAGTGTTTTTTTTTTTTTTTTTTTTTCTCAGAAGACATGCTTGGGGCAATTAAGTTCACAATTAAATCTGTCCATCAGTGACCAATGTTACTATGCAACAGTGGAATAGTCTTTAATTTTAACCATGATACAATAAAAAAGTCTGATCTCAGGCCAAGATGTGAGATTTTGTGGTAACGTTGTAAACAGAAATCTTGGGTAACTTGGGTTCGAATCATTATAGTAGTATGATTTTCTTTGTGGTGAAGCACAAGGCCTCTTCACAATTTTTGTGGGTAGCGCAGCATGACTAAGGGCCTCCTTTACATTTCGAATTATTCTATTACATTAATTTCTTTTTACTCTGGTAATGCTGCCACTGGTTGTCACTCATACAAGTAACTACTCATTTTTCCTCACGAGGTATGAGCAGACCCCGAACATCCAAGTACAGAACAGAAAAATTCCTGCCCCGCTGGGGATTGAACCCAGGTCACCATGCGTGCAATGCCTAGCGCGCCAACTCACTCTGCCACGGTGACTACAATTATAGTAAAAATAGTAAATAGGTCCCCCAAACTCTCCAAATCCAGGACCTCTGCTTGCAACACTACCGTGAAATCTTATGGCGGGTCTACACTAAGCGCACATTGTTAGCTAACAATGTTCGCAGTGTGGACCCGGCATTAGAAAATGTTTTTACTTGTTTGAAATAACATTGTTTGAAATAACATTGTTAGCGAACATTATTAGCGAACAATGTTCGCTTAGTGTGGACCCGGCATTACATCGTGGACTGAGACTAGACTTTTTTTTTTTTTTTTTTTAAGTGGGGTTTAACGTCGCTTTCAACTGCCATGGTCATATCACGACGGGGGTTTTACCCTCCATTCGCAGGAAAATCACAATCCTTCTACTCACATTGACCTCACCCAGCCTGAGTGGGGCCGGGAAAAGCCAGCGTCACGAGAATTAGAATTTGAATGGTCACCCATCCAAGTCTTAACCTCGCTGGATGTCGCTTAACTTCGGTGTTCTGAAGGGAACCGGTGTATTCAACATGCCATCGACGCTGGCTGAGACTTTTTCATTCTACTCACCATTCTCTTCGTGTTTCTACATTTCCAGAACGTGGTGAAGGAGCTCAAGCTCGCCCTCAGCCACGAGCGCTACAAGCGAGACTCTCTGCAAACCGAGATGGGCGCCGAGCTGCAAGCGAGGGCGCGGGAAGTGAGTGAACTGCGCCGACAAGTGCAGGGGGCGGGGCTTAAGTCGACGGCGCAGGAGATTGAGGAGGCCTTGGCCTCCATGGAGTGTATGTCGGAGGTGAGAGAAAAACAACTTGGCTTCATCATATTCAACCTAACACAGTGTTTAACTTTGAACTTGGTTCTGTTTTAACTTGCGTACTGCCGGTTTATATGTTTTAATGAAAACCTATCGAGTGGGGTATTGAATGAAAGGATTTATTGTCGTCATGCTTGATCAGTATATCAGTATAAACAGAAAAGTCAAAAGTTGTACTAGATGTACATGAATATCAGAACATACCTGGACAGCTGTTTCGAGCTTATTTGCTCTCATCAGCAGGTAATAGTTCTGAATATCCATGCCATCAACTAACCTCTCTATTTTAATCAGTATAAACAGAAAAGTGATTGAACATTATTTTATAATGCGATAGTTGAATCTGTGTGAGGTTTACAGTTCACAGAACTACTACTTAGTTGTGTTAATCACAACATATCGAAGTCGCTTTACTAAATTTTTGCCTTGGAATTTGAACCACCGACCTCCAGGTTGTATGTCGACCACCTTATCGATGAAGTATCTATAGCAATTAATCAATTGCAAATTAATGTAGCTAGTAGTTATCAGCCTGTTTTGCGGTGCGGTACCTGTTGTTAACATCTCCGCGGATATTACTACCTACAAGTTATTTTTATTTACACAATGTTTCTGCTTTCAATTATCCAGGACGATGGCTGCCACTTAAGCATTACTGAAATTCCAGATCAACTTGAGAAGCTGACTGAAAAACTTGCTGAATCTCAAGATCATACGAAGGTAAAAATCTTACGGACCATTGTTTTGAAAAATTCTACCATCTGTATTTTTATTGGAAAAAAATTCTACTCTAATGCCCGAATTATGAAACAGGATTAGATTAACTTTCTATTTTATTTTTTATTATTAAACATGTTGGATCAAGTTTTATTTACAAATGACATAGAATATATACCTACAAACAAAACTTGATCAAGGGCGGTGCTAATGCCAGCGGCATTCTCTTCCTACACACGTTCTTTTTTTATGCATACACACGCAATAATACTATTGCATTTAGGTGTATTATGGGGTACAATTAATCCTACACTTTCTCTTAACACGCGCTCTGGTGGAAATTTTAACCAATCACAGGGCGTTTATATCAGCTGTTAAGTAATACTTAGGCTCAAGTGCGTAGTTGCTAATGAACAGATTAAAACAATCAACAATATACACGATCAAATGGCTAATGGCCGTGCTTAATCAGGCTGTTAGTGGACTATGCACTGCATAACTAGTTTCTTGGTTTAACAAATCCTAGATATTTAATCTTGTTTCATAATAATACTAAATTTACTAATAATAATAATACTGTGGAAGGCATCTACCATGCGAGGTTAATGCTCAAACCATTTTTTACCACCTAACCTTCAGAGTCTCATTATTATGTGGTCACAAACTCAAAACTAACATTATATCACCTTCAAAGATAATAATATCGCCTTATCTATACTGCCCGATTAGGACTATTAAGCCCCATTATTTCAGCAGTAAGCCCAAGACGCATTATTATGTGGTAAAAATCCTAAATGGGAGGATAACTTGTCAAGATATCAAGAACTTTTAGTGTTCAGTAGCAAATTCTTTTTTATGAACTTTGAAATATTTATAAAAGTGTGTCATCATCACTATCATAGGGTGGCGTCATCGTGAACGATGGTAGCCAGACAGTGGAGGGATGACTCAGCACTTCTACCACTGTCTTTACAAGGAGCCTAATAATTGACAAGGGCCCCCAGAAGCAAGCCAATGCTGGTCTTCTCCCTGTTTATAGTCCCCCAGTCAGACTGCTGGTCTACTACCTGTATATAGTCCCACAGCCAGACTGTTAAGTGTGTACAATTGTACGTACATATATAAAATTTATAAACGTCGAGATCAAATGCCTATATCCCTACACCCCATTTCCTATTTTCCTACTGAAAATGTTTTATCTGTTTATCAATATTGGTCCGTTACAGACATGTGAAGCGTGCAAAAGTAATCTCAGCTTTACCGTCCAGGAACTCATGGACCAAATCTGTACCATGAAAACCAGTCCACTGTGTCAAGGGGTAAGTTGATAGTTATACTAATAATATCGCCTTATTTATACTGCCCGATTAGGACTGTTAAATTCCCCCCATTATTCCAGCAGAAAGCCCAAGACGTATTAGTATGTGGTAAGAATCCCAAATAGAAGAAAACTTTTTATTTCTTTAATTAAAAAAAAAAACAATCAACAGTAAAATACTAACGTAATTTTTTTTTTCTTATTTTCAGCCCCACAATGAAGAGTACAAATCTGCAAACACCCTACCACGTAAGTTTACTTCAATAATCGTTTAGTAAGCAATAATTTTGCCGATTTATTGATGGTAATGTCTACTTGCATGTTACATTCGAGCGATTACCTAGTATGGAATAGCTGTATGGAATGGATCTGTTAACCAATGCCAAAAAAACCTGTAGGTACTTGAGTGAAGTTTTATAATGTTGTTGTAGCCAGCTTACGTACAGCAGGGGAAGTGATGGTCTCTATCCAACTTAAGTTGAAAAGTTCACTCGTTCTGAAAAACATCGAACAAACATCATGTTTTGAACGTTCATTTCGGTCTTTTTTTTTGTTTACTAATACAGTTTGGCTGGGGACTATAAACAGGGAGTAGACCAGCAGTCTTACTCGGGGACTATAAACAGGGAGTAGACCAGCAGTCTTACTGGGGGACTATAAACAGGGAGTAGACCAGTATTGGCTTGGTTCTGGGGGCCCTTGTGAATTATTAGCCTCCTAGACAGTGGTAGAAGTGCTGAATCATTTCTCCACTGTCTGGCTACCATCGTTCACGATGACGCCACCCTATGATGATTACTAATCCAGAAATCTCTGTTCACCAGGAACTAAAACCTCATCAGTAGAATCCACCAAACCCTCTACCCCATCCATCAGTCATCCCATGACCGACGTCAAATGCAAAGAGAAAGACATGCTTATCTTCAACCTCGCGTTCGAGCTGAAGCAACTAGCTGACCGGAACCTGTGGGTTCGATACCCGGCCCTGGTTGACAATCTGAGGAAGCACATCAGCGAGTGTCCTGATTTCAATCGAGCGGTCCTCGTGCAATATTTGAACGGGAAACTTGTCATGACTCCAAAGGTAAGGCGTTTCTTAAAAAAAAAAAATGAGATCAAAAATTCGAGACAGAACTTACATTTCCCTATTGAAAATAACAAAAACGTACATCTCTATACAGTATGTTTCAGAAAAGGTGGCCACCCCCTCGTAACTTTTGAACGCGACGGAATTTTTCAATTCTGTAAAGTCCTAGGTATAGGAAGTGCCCTATGGCCCATCCTGTGGTCATATTTATTTTTGGCCCCGGTCGGCCCTTCCGGCTTTTAGGCCATATTTTTTCATTTTTCTCGAGAATTTTAAATGGAATGCTATATTTTTTATTCCTGTTAATTAAAGTCCAAGTTAGGTTGAGTATAATGAGCTTTTAAAATTTTCAAAAACCTTATCAGGGGCGGAGCTAGTAGGGTGCAAGTTTCAAAATTGTTACACCCTGTATTTCAGCGTTAGTTAGATTTTTTAGTACTTTTTTTATGTTCATAGGTTCAAAATATTGTTTTACACCATATGAAATCAAAAAAATATTCTTGTTTACTTCTAATCAGGGTCATAGTAAGGTTTTTGTAAAAGTACTTTTTTTCTCACGTCAATTTTTCCGTAAATGAATGGTGTTCTCGAAATTGGCATTTTTAGAGGTGAAAGTCTGCAGAGACATATGTTTTTTATGCTTGAAATCGAAAGAAAACTTAACGGAGAAGCGATTAAAATCATAAAAAAAGCCATTTAACCTGCTAGTTTTTTCACGACAGTGTCCGGTAAAGTGGGTGAATTTCGTACTGGTTTTTTGTTGTTGTTGAGGAAACACAATTGGCATAGAAAATAAATAATAGCTAATAAGGGAATATTACTTCAATAAACATAACTAAATGCGGAATTAAATGAAAATTATTTCTTCTAAATCAGTGCCGGATATTTTTTTTTTCTCTCTCTCTTTTTTTCACTTTTCAAAGTTCAAGTTGTATCAAAAATAATTATCGGATAATGCTGCTTCTCAAGTCGGCCTAGGGGTCCCCTCTTGAGACAATTTTAGTTGGTAAGTTGGTAAAATCTGTAGAAAACACATTATCAATAATTCTGGAGTCAGTCCGATGGCGCTTTGAATGCAACGATTCTTGTAGGATCACCGAAGTTAAGCAACGTCCAGCGAGGAGAAGACTTCGTGATGCTGGCATTCCGGCCTAACCCAGGCTGGGTGAGATAAATGTGTTTAGGAGGTTGGTGAGTTTCTTGCGAATGGAATGTAACACCCCCGTTATGATATGACCATGCAGTTGAAACGCGATATTAAACCCAAATTAAAAAAAAAAAATCATACTGGTGTTGCTAGTAATGAATACCAGGTCTCTAAATAAAAATCTAATTATCTCTAAATTTAAGAGAAAAAAATACCAGGTCAAGTACCAAACTCTTGAGGGTCAAAATTAAACCATTTCAATTATTTTAAAGAGGTGAAGAGAGAGAGAGAGAGAGAGAGAGAGAAAGAGAAAAAAAATATCCGGCACTGATTTAGAAGAAATAATTTTCATTTAATTTCGCATTTAGTTATGTTTATTGAAGTAATATTCCCTTATTAGCTATTATTTATTTTCTATGCCAATTGTGTTTCCTCAACAACAACAAAAAACCAGTACGAAATTCACCCACTTTACCGGACACTGTCGTGAAAAAACTAGCAGGTTAAATGGCTTTTTTTATGATTTTAATCGCTTCTCCGTTAAGTTTTCTTTCGATTTCAAGCATAAAAAACATATGTCTCTGCAGACTTTCACCTCTAAAAATGCCAATTTCGAGAACACCATTCATTTACGGAAAAATTGACGTGAGAAAAAAAGTACTTTTACAAAAACCTTACTATGACCCTGATTAGAAGTAAACAAGAATATTTTTTGATTTCATATGGTGTAAAACAATATTTTGAACCTATGAACATAAAAAAAGTACTAAAAAATCTAACTAACGCTGAAATACAGGGTGTAACAATTTTGAAACTTGCACCCTACTAGCTCCGCCCCTGATAAGGTTTTTGAAAATTTTAAAAGCTCATTATACTCAACCTAACTTGGACTTTATTTAACAGGAATAAAAAATATAGCATTCCATTTAAAATTCTCGAGAAAAATGAAAAAATATGGCCTAAAAGCCGGAAGGGCCGACCGGGGCCAAAAATAAATATGACCACAGGATGGGCCATAGGGCACTTCCTATACCTAGGACTTTACAGAATTGAAAAATTCCGTCGCGTTCAAAAGTTACGAGGGGGTGGCCACCTTTTCTGAAACATACTGTATATAAAACAGAAAAAAGGACTACCTACCTATGTTTGTTTGTCCGGAGTTGTTTAGCCAAAACGGTAAGAGATAGCAAAAAATGTCTCAGAATTGACTCCCCCAAAACCATTATCGCTTTGTCCAGAAAAATTATAAAAAGTTCAAAAAGCCATTGCTGTCCAGCAGTACGGCCATGCCTTTCTAAATTTGAAATTTAGTCCGTTGCAAAGCACGGGCAAACGGCTAGTTTATAATATATGTATAATTTATGGCTCTAAATTTTACAGATATTATTACAATTATTTTAATTTGGGTCATATCAAGACGGTGGTTTCAGAAACCAGCAGGTCAAATTATTCTCATCCGCCCTAAATGGGGCCGAGAATAGGGCTCGAATTTGAATCGTCAGCCAAGTCCTAGGCTCGCTGGACGTTGCTCAATTTCAGTGACTAAATGAGAACTGGTGTATTTATAGACGTGGTAAGGCGGTTCTTCCTACTGTGGTTGTTATAACCAGCTTGGTTACAGCTGGGGGAGGAGTGATGGTCTCCAGCCATCCTAAGTACAAAGTTGGCTCGGCCTGAACCACATATTTCTATGTGCGATCAAGCATCTTGAGAACTTAGACTTTTTCTTTCTTTTTTTTGGCTTTAACGGCGGGATTCTCACATTGTGAGCTTTTCCAGACTTCCGGATTTCTCATGATAGATTCCTCACAAAACAATTGTAAGCCAGCGTCGATGGCATGTTGAATACACCGGTTCCCTTCAGAACACCGAAGTTAAGCGACATCCAGCGAGGTTAAGACTTGGATGGGTGACCATTCAAATTCTAATTCTCGTGACGCTGGCTTTTCCCGGCCCCACTCAGGCTGGGTGAGGTCAATGTGAGTAGCAGGTTTGTGAGTTTCCTGCGAATGGAGGGTAAAACCCCCGTCGTGATATGACCATGGCAGTTGAAAGCGACGTTAAACCCCACTTAAAAAAAACAATTGTAGGTATAACCTATTCTATTTATTCCAGTTCTCAGATACAAAACAATTGTAGGTATAACCTATTCTATTTATTCCAGTTCTCAGACACTAAACAATAGTAGGTATAACCTATTCTATTTATTCCAGTTCTCAGACACAAAACAATTGTAGGTATAACCTATTCTATTTATTCCAGTTCTCAGATACAAAACAATTGTAGGTATAACCTATTCTATTTATTCCAGTTCTCAGACACAAAACAATTGTAGGTATAACCTATTCTATTCATTCCAGTTCTCAGACACAAAACAATTGTAGGTATAACCTATTCTATTCATTCCAGTTCTCAGACACAAAACAATTGTAGGTATAACCTATTCTATTCATTCCAGTTCTCAGACACAAAACAATTGTAGGTATAACCTATTCATTCCATAACCTATTCATTCCAGTTCTCAGACACAAAACAATTGTAGGTATAACCTATTCTATTCATTCCAGTTCTCAGACACAAAACAATTGTAGGTATAACCTATTCTATTTATTCCAGTTCTCAGACACTAAACAATAGTAGGTATAACCTATTCTATTTATTCCAGTTCTCAGACACAAAACAATTGTAGGTATAACCTATTCTATTTATTCCAGTTCTCAGACACTAAACAATAGTAGGTATAACCTATTCTATTTATTCCAGTTCTCAGACACTAAACAATAGTAGGTATAACCTATTCTATTTATTCCAGTTCTCAGACACTAAACAATAGTAGGTATAACCTATTCTATTTATTCCAGTTCTCAGACACTAAACAATAGTAGGTATAACCTATTCTATTTATTCCAGTTCTCAGACACTAAACAATAGTAGGTATAACCTATTCTATTTATTTCAGTTCTCAGACACAAAACAATAATTGTAGGTATAACCTATTCTCTCTATTCCAGTTCTCAGACACAAAACAATAATTGTAGGTATAACCTATTCTCTCTATTCCAGTTCTCAGACACAAAACAATAATTGTAGGTATAACCTATTCTCTCTATTCCACTTCTCAGACACAAAACAATAATTGTAGGTATAACCTATTCTCTTTATTCCAGTTCTCAGATAAGTCCCTCCTGGACCTGAGGATCATCAAGGCGGTGGGGTCCAACAGTCTGCTCATATCCTGGAAGCCGCCCCCCTCCCATTGTGCCGTGCTCGAGTTCCTGGTAAGATTTACTAATCCTGTTTCATAATACTAATCCTGGTAAGATAGTGTGAAAGTAGTTCACCAAGTTAGTATGGAAATTATTGGTATAATTTGAATTTGAATTTTTAACTTTATTTACAATAATTTAGTATTACAAAATATCTACCTCTTAAGCTAATTCTAACTTATTTAGAGGGGAACTTATTTAGATAAATTGCAGTTGTGCAACCACCTCTTTTAACAACCTTAGGCATACGTTGAATTTAAATAGGTATCTATGTAATCAATTTCGCGCTACCAAACTTTTTTTTAAATCAATTATCAATTACTAATTTCCGTTTAAAAAACATGTATTCAAAAAAGAGCAATGGGATTGATGAATTATTTGATGAATAAGAGACGAAAATTATGTAAGAAAGTTGGGAGAATAGAGGTGAGAGGAGGAAGAAAGAGAGGTAGACCAAAGAGGAAATGGGAGGAGGACTGTGTGAATAGTGATATAAGAGAGAAGGGAATGGAGAGGTAACGAGTGGCAAGATCGGACCAAGTGGAGGGCTCTATCGAGAAACGCCGACCCCTTCTAAACGGGAAAAGGTGTAAGAAATTATGATGATTGATGAATTATTTGAAAAGATCCCAATTTGCACCCTACACGTTTGATTTTTTTTTTCTTCAAAATTGTAAGATTTACATATTATCCCGGTAGCTCAGTGGTAAAGGCGGCACTCTGTGAATCCAGAGATTCCAGAGGTCGTGGGTTCGAAACCCAGTCAGGACAAGACAAGTTATCATCCCTTTCGGGATTTTTGCCACATAATAATATGTCTTGGGCTTACTACTGGAATAATGGGACTTTAATAGTCCTGATCGGGCAGTATAAATAAGAAGATATTATTATTATATAACACTTAAATTTTACAACTTAAACAAACAAAATAATTCACGTTTGATTCCAGGTATACATCAATGGCGAATATCTCCGCAGGATATACGCTGAACAGGGCAGAGCCCTTCTACACCCTGTTGATATTCAGAGACTCAGCAAACCCATCCAAGTCACGCTTATGTCAGCAGACTCCAAGTATCCTTCTGCTTCTGCCTACTACTGCTGATCCAAAGAGCGCTCCTACACTCTGTAGATATTCATCAAGCTGATCCAAGTCACACTTATGTCAGCAGACTCCAAGTATCCTTCTACTTCTGCCTACTACTGCTGATCCAAAGAATAAAGGACTTCCTTATTTCGAAAACTATCTTTACCCTGTATTTTTTACGAACAGAATATTCTGTTAGAAAAATATTGGAAACTAAAATTACGGTTAATCGTGTTTGGTATATTTTCATGAATATCATGTCTAAGGCTGTAAAAACTGAGCTTCTTACTGACTTTTAAAAAACATTTATTTTGATTTTTGATGAAAATTTCCATTTTTATCGAAAAGCTATTTGGTGTGTCTGGAAAATTGATATAATAATAAATATACGAGAACCCATCAATGGTGAAATTTGTTAAAATGTTATAAGTTTACCATCATCTCGTTAGCATTTTCTGTAATCTCGAGGTATTCAACTATCTCAAAGTAAAAGTATAGATGAAAAATATGATTTATAATAGTCTTCGTAGTTTTCCTGAAACAAATTATCAGTATTAAACAAATTATTTCGTAGATATTTATCTTATGAATCAGTATTACAATCACGTATTTATTGTAAAGTCGAGAATAGTACTTTCGTAGATATTTAGATTTTTTTACAGGCTTTGAAAATAAGCTCCAAGTTATGGAGCCTATGACTTCCGAGTATTTTTTATTCATTTTATATTTTAGTATCAGAAAATATGAAGAAAAAACATTTTTATTTTTAGATTCTTTACAGATTTTTTATGTTCAAAATATTTTAAATTGAATGTCGTTTGTATGTTGTATGAAAATATAAGAAGTTAAATATTGTACATTTTTAATCGTGATTTGTGATTTCTTTTTTTACAAACAGAGAATATAAACAGACTATTTTGTTTTTTGTAAGAGTAACTTTGGTTTCCGAAGTATATATACAAAAAGTAGACCAGAAGTTTAGATAGGCTGTCGTAATGGGATGAGATTCCGCTTATGAGATACAAGGGATTCATAAATGAAAAGAGGAACCATGATACAATATGATACATGAAGATCTAAAAAACAGATCTACAAAATGAATAAATCAAAACACATTGTTATAAAAATCCGTGGTCACAAAAATAACCAATTATAAATTTACTTTTATTGGAACATATTTTTGTGTTTCTATGGAAGTAAATTTACAAATTAATAATATACATTTCAATGTCTGCTTTATGTCACAATACTGTGGTAATATCTATTCAGTCATATGCTGAAAATATCCAATTCAGTAAAAATACTAGTAGACAGGTAGTTTAAGGGCCGTATTGTGAAACAGGATTTGTAAATCTACGCCCACCCTTAGATTTTATCAGATGACCGATAGGTATTCTTAGATAAGATTTTCCGTCACGGAGGCTGGCCACAGCTACGTGCCTACGTAAGGTTCGCCAAAGCAGTAATATAGGTACAGCCACAAAGCTCGGCTTTGATATGACCTATGCAGTGTTGTTGTCAAGGTGAAAATTAAGGGTAGTGTTCACTAAGATTAACAAATCCTATTTCATAATTCTGGCCTTACAAGTATATGTGACGTCATACTCGTAATCGGGGCGATGGTAACCATAGCTCTTTTTCTACAAATTGGCGCTCTCATTTAATATGTCTTTTTTCAAAAAAACGAATGAGAACCATTCAGAAATCAGAACATTCCGTTCATCCAAAAATAACTCGAGTCCCGACTCGGTTCGGATGTTTGTTTACATTTTGAGAGAAACAGTCGAAAATCAGTTCCTTTTTATTATGACTGTTGGTTCTGTTCCGTTTCAAAATGTATAATAAAATTTGATTCTTTATTACATAATTGGTTACTTGTTATGATTATTATGGCCTCAAAAGTGGGTAAAATAAATATTCTTTCTTCGCAATGCACAAAGATATTCACTAAGATGGGTGCCTAAACTTGGCTTTTTCATTCAAGCAAATGTCAATTCTCAGGAGTGAACACACTTCACTGAAAAGAACATAATTAGAATAGAATATATAGAATAGAATATGTAAATAATTGTATTTTATCAATAATGATTTTACAATGGTTGACAAGTTTACAGAGAAAAATAACTTACACACTAAAATAAAACTTACAAAATTCATACTTATTTCATTAAAGTTATAGCTCTCATTTTCTACTAAAATTGCAGGCTTATTAAATCTTATGTTTTGTTCCTCTTTATATCTACTGGTACCTAAGAAGTAAACAACAAAAAAGGACAGTTTTAACAAACTTTCCTGTAAGTTTTACAACAAACCTGGTGAAAAAACAAAAGAAAAAAAAAAAATTAAAACTTATTCATTACGCAAGAAGGATCGAATTTTGAGTGCACCTTGTACAAAATAATACAAATTATTTAAGTCGTCCTTTGATTGAACATTCAATATTTTTGCAACATTATTATCTGAAGATAGTTTATCTTTAAAGAAATGTATTCTTAATGCATTGTAATGTGGGCATTCTGTTAAAAAGTGCTCGATGTTTTCTGGTTTGTGCTGATTACAAATAGAGCACAGCTCCTCTTGATCCCAGACATAAGATATCCTATTGACATACAATCTAACATTTCTCCCACTGAGGCGGAGTTGAGCGGCTACACGGCTTCTCTCGATAGGCACTTGTTCAAGTAGGTACCTTGACACGAAACTTTGATTTGAATTATGATTGATATTATGATCTTGTATATTTTTCAGTTCCTTGTAAGTTGTGTTGTAGGATGATTGCAAGCTTGCGGTCCAATCATTACCCACTAACTTTGCATACAGGGTGTCTAGGATTTCTTGCTTCCTATTGGTCAGTGTTGCGCTACATTGGGCTTCCCAAACATCAGCAAAGTCCAACTCAACCAGCTGATTTTTGAGAAGAGTGCACCAGTTATACTTTGTTATATTGAGAGATCGTTGATCAAGTGTTATTAGTTGATCGTAACAAATTCTCGCATAACGTTCCTGAGACATTTCTAATATTTTCCTCCACCATTCCAAGGTTTGAGAGAATGCATAGTAGGAAAGTTTGACTACGCCCATTTCAATTCTCAACATGTAAGAAGCTGTACTCCTTGGAAGGCAGTATATGGATTTTAAAAATAACGTTTGGCATTTTTCAATTGTATCACCATAACGGAAAGCCCAAGTCTCGGCTCCATAGAGTAGGGTGGATTTTACTATGGCTTGAAAAAGCTTCATCCTGGTCTCCAACGTGTCAGACTTAGAGCTTACAAGGATATGACGAACATTACCAACTGCTATTCTTCCTTTGGACAAGGATTGTTCTGCCGCCTTATGAAATACACCATGTGACGAAAATAAAACTCCGAGGTAATTAAATTCGTTACATACTTCCAGTCGCGTGTTATCATAGTAAAATACATCGGATGCAGCTACTCTACCTCCTCTTCTGAAGATTGTTATCTTAGACTTATCAACATTTACCGTCATTTTGTTTTCCAAACAGTACTCATGAAGCAGATTTAACTTTCGCTGTAAGTCTATTTTGTCCGTCCCAAATAACACGATGTCATCCGCATACTTTAACAATAGAATATCTATAGTGTGATTGATGCTAACACCTTGACTTCCTCTGGTTCTCAGATAATTTTCCAGGTCATTCAAAAATATTAAGAACATCAAAGGGCTAGCGCTGTCACCTTGAAATGCGCCTTTGGTTATTTTTCCAGATGACGACAGAGTGTTACCTATTCGGATTTGTGTTTCTGCACTCTTGTAAAACTTTTGAAACACTGATATCATCTTTCGTGAAATACCCATGTTGAACATCTTGAGCCATAGTAATTCATGGTTGATTTCGAGAAAGCTGATCGAAAGTCAATAAAGGCAGCATATAATTTTTTATGACGTATGAGGTGAATACTTATGACTGCTGACAGCGTATAGATGTTATCTGCACACCCGCGCCCAGGCCGGAAGCCGGCTTGTGCCTCAGTTATTAATTTATTTTCTTCGCACCAGTAGAGTACTCTTTGTGCTAATAACTGAGTAGTTAGTTTAAGTAGGCAATTTAAAAGTGCAATCGATCGAAAATTATGTGGGTCATTAGACTCACCTTTCTTAAACAACATAAACATATATGACCTTGTTAGTTCCGGCGGTATGTCTCCTCCATCAAATACATAGTTGACGAATTTTAAAATCTCATTCCGCCAGCTATCATCCAGTGATTTTATGTATTATTTAGTACATTTCTGGTTCGGGCTACCGTTTTAATTTATCTTTGCTACCGGTAAAATGAGCCAATTTTCGTAAGTCCGTAAGCAGCAAGCGATTATTCTGTTCGGGAAAGGACTCATGCGATTCTTCCTCGATCATTGGTATTTCATTTTTATCTTCTTTTTTTTAATTTATGGGTAAAATCACACAATTTTTCATTTTAAACTTATTTTTAAAATATTTCTTCAAACGTTTATCATTTTTGATAATTAATAAGTTCATTTTATCAACACTATTTTTAACTCCATTTTCTTTTTATCCATTTTTTTAAAATAGTTTTTGATTTTCTTTCTTAATTTAGGCCTCATTTGAACCGGTTTATGAAACATATTTTTTTGATTTTAGAATATCATTCTAAAAAAGCTTTCGAACCCAGCGTATACTTTACTGGCTGTTGTGATGGCAGGTATCCTTGCTAGAAAAGCTGATTTTTCTTTTGCAAAGTGGATTACCTCATTCTTTAAGTTTTATTGGTTGATACATTTATCGTTCCCTTTAAATCTAATTACCAACTACTCAGTATCCGGAAATGTCCTGGTAATTGCTGAGTTCAGTAACATGACTCTCTACCATTATGAGCCACCCACCAAAGGTCAACGCAATTGCCAACCGTCTAAAATGTATTTTACCAGTCTGAAGTTCCTTCCAATCTTCCCCAGAACTCCAATGCAACATCTCCTCTGATACAAGTGTTGATGATATTTTTAATAAGGACGTCATCCTACTTCCATAAGAAAAAAAATTGAAATTTGCATTAATAAATTTTCAAATCCTTAATTTGATGTTCATTGTTTTATGTTTCACTAAATCAAACACGGATTCTGATTCGAACGGTTGATATTCAAAGGAAGAGATCCAGCTCGAATTCATACGACTCTGAAATAATCCAATCATCATTTTACAAATTTATTTTCTAGTTTTTAAATGATCAAACCGTCATTGCAAACAGTGTTGTACAGACTAAAAAATACAATCGATGATATTCCCGATTCATTGAAAGGCATTACTACCAGTTTCTGATACAAAAGCCATTGGAGAAATATATCCATTTCAAACTAAGTCCAAAATTTTCAAACTCGTAAATTTCCATTATAAAAAAAAAGTGGCCTTAAAAGTTGAGTCACCACTTCTCCTTGGCAGATTGAACTGCTCTATTAGTGAACCTTACAGGCTGAGGACTGTTATCACATTGACTATTGAACTACTCGCTATGCGGGTCAATCGGGCAATGATACATTTTGCCTGTGTTACCAGAATTCTCACTAATATATTTTGACTGGTTACATGCAATGATGTAACTCTGCATAAAGGATTCAAACAGTACTGTCAACATATTGGTTTGATGATGTCTTCCTTGAAAAGGTCTCTCTTATTATACTACCTCGTAGGTTGTTTCCTTGAAGTGATACGAAGTGACTAATTGAGCTGAAATGACTGGCGTATTACACTCAGCACGTAATTTTCAATTCACCGCGAACGCGAGCGCGACCACCAGCAGTGTTAACAAAAATAACAATTATTCTCAAAGTAAACAATTTAACCAAAACTCGAATTCGAACCGCTATATCCCACCAGCTTTTAGAAATAAGTTCAGTGGAAATAATCAGAATAAAAAAAAACTATCAACCCAACACCTTTAATCGTTTCTCTAACTATCAAACCAAACCCAATAATAATAACCCGTTGACTTCAAATAATTCACAACAAAACAACGGTCCTAAACAAAACGTCTGGAATAAGCCGACAGGTCAAATTACCAAACCAACTCCAATGAGTGCACAAACCATAAGAAACAACTATAACATGCACACATAGAGTCTGAAGAAATACCGCCCGAAGACTATGAACAGGAACCAGAGGAGTTCTTCCCAGACGGAAACGAAACGGAAGAGGATTTTCACCTCGACGCCTCGGAAGATCAACACTAATGAACCTCACCAATCAAGACAACCACCTGCCGTACTTCACAACACCAGATTACCACCTTCGAGTCTTAGTAGACACGGGAAGTACGAAATCATTCATCAAGCCAACCAAGGCCAAGAAATATTTTAATAATTTCATACGTAATGACCCCTATGAAATCAGAACAGCACATGGCAAAAGTCGAGAAAAATATAGCATCACCATTCCTGCCTTTCCAATGTTCAAATCCAACGAGAAGTTGAAATTTCATCTGTTCGACTTCCATGATTATTTTGACTGTTTAATAGGAATAGACACCTTGCAAAAACTCAAATTATGTGTAAATTTAAATGAAAATACTTTGAGCAACAATCACATCAAAATCAAACTAGAAATGAAAAATACAGAACAAGAAGTCTACAAGATCGAGATTTATCCTGAGTGTGAACAAGTCATCGAACTCAGAGTGAAAAACATAGAGAACGGAGAAGTACTTATTCCAGAGAAAAAACTAGGAAACTGCACCATCCAAGAAGGCATTTCAAGAGTACAAAATGGTAGAACTCTCTGCACAATACATAATCCAACACAACAAAAATTCGACTTGTACACCAAACCAACATTCATGGAAGAGTTTACCGAGAATTATACAACTGGATCATGCTTAAATAACCTTACCACCTCTCAAAAATTTAGTTTTAGTCTCATCCGTAGTGATCACCTCAATGAAGAAGAAAAGTTTAAATTAGAAGCTCTCTTAGAAGAATACAATGGAATATTTCACCTAGAAGGACAACATCTCAGCTTTACCAACCAAATCAGGCATGTAATCAGAACGCATGACGAAACACCTATTTACACCAAGTCTTATCGCTATCCAGAGGTGCATAGAAAAGAAGTACAGAAGCAGATTACCAAAATGCTGGAGGAAGGAATTATCCGCCCTTCCTACTCACCATGGTCCTCACCCATCTGGGTAGTGCCGAAAAAAATGGATGCCTCCGGGCAAAAGAAATGGAGAATCGTTATCGATTACCGAAAACTGAATGAAAAAACCATTGATGACAAGTATCCGCTACCGAACATCACGGATTTACTTGATAAGTTGGGCCGATGCCAATATTTTACAACTCTCGATCTAGCAAGTGGTTTTTACCAGGTCGAGATGGACGAAGAAAGCATACCAAAAACCGCTTTCAATGCAGAACATGGGCATTATGAATATGTCAGAATGCCCATGGGACTAAAAAACTCTCCATCTACTTTTCAAAGAGTAATGGACAATGTCCTCAGAGGACTTGTAAATGAATGCTGTCTTGTATATTTAGATGACATTATAATCTTTGGGTCATCACTAGAACACCACTTGGACAATGTCAGAAAAGTGTTTGACAGAATCAAGGAATCAAACTTAAAAATACAACTAGATAAGTCTGAATTCTTGCGTAAGGAAGTAGAGTACTTAGGTCACCTTGTAACAACTGATGGAGTAAAACCTAACCCAAAAAAGATAGAAGCCATCAAAGCGTACCCCATCCCAAAGACTACCAAGCAGATCAAAGGATTCTTAGGTCTCCTTGGATATTATAGAAAGTTCATTAAAGATTTTGCCAAGATAACTAAACCAATGACCAAATGTTTAAAAAAGGACGCAATTATTGACATAAATAATCTCGAATATAAGGAGTGCTTTGAAAAATGTAAAAAATTGTTGACTGAGGAACCCGTATTACAGTATCCTGATTTTTCTAGACCTTTCAATCTCACAACAGATGCTAGCAATGTAGCAATAGGTGCCATATTATCCCAAGGACCTATAGGAAAGGACAAACCTGTAGCATTTGCAAGCCGAACATTAAACGATCATGAAAGAAACTACAGTACAACCGAAAAGGAACTACTCGCAATAGTATGGGCAGTGAAACACTTTAGGCCCTACCTATATGGAAGACGGTTTGTAATTGTAACCGATCACAAGCCATTGCAATGGCTATTTTCCGTAAAAGACCCAAGTTCCAAGTTAACCAGATGGAGATTGAAACTTGAAGAGTACACATACAACATTGTGTATAAGAAAGGAACACAGAACTCCAATGCCGATGCACTATCTCGCATCGAACTAAACACCAAGGAATTGAATCCAATCCAACAATTTATAGAAAAAACAAGACGTGAACTTGACAACTTGTCAACAGCAGCTCAACCAGACATCTCCCAGAATAATACAGAAACAATGCAAGAATTAGACGACCTAATTAAAGAAAGATATGACGAGCTGACAGAACCAACAGAAAACCAGGAGTTAACCGAACAATTTTTAGAAGCAGAAACAATAGCAGATTACTACAATGACTTTGCACAACAATTGGACGAAGATTCAACCGAGTTATGTTTACCACCACCAATACCCATTACAAACGAAGAAGAAGACATAAATACAATTCATTCCTCCGAAGAAAATCCCCTCATTGGAATTCCTATATCAGAAAAGATCTTGAATATGAGTAGGAATCAAATCATTCTAAAAACTGTTGAAATTAAACCTAACCCTGTAAAAACACTGATACTACACAAAGACAAACAAAGAATAATTGCAGAGATTCCCGCAACAAAAACGGAAGAGTACCTAAAAGAATTCATTAAAGAATGGATAGCCCCAGGAATAAAATATGCTATCTATTTTGAAACACCATCTTTGTACGTCGCATTATCAAGAACTTTGCAAACCTACTTCAAAGATTCAAAAATAGATTTCACCAAGACAAATAAAATATTACAAGATGTTACCAAAGAAAAGGAAAAAAAATTGAAATAATAAAAAACCAACATGAAGGTTTGACAAACCACCGAGGTATACAAGAAACCTATAACGAACTTAAGGAAACCTACTATTGGCCAGATATGGTCGGAACAGTTCAGAAGTACATAAACAACTGTGAAGAATGTCAAACAACTAAATATGATAGGAAACCTTTAAAACCATTCTACAACAAAACACCAACAGCTACAAAACCTTTTGAAATAATACATATTGACACTATAAGTATTGAAAAAACCAAATTTTTAAGTATAATCGATTCCTTCTCAAAGTTTGCACAAGTATACCCTCTTCAATCGGCACAAGCCATCGATGTGACAGAAAAACTTTTAGACTCATTCTCTCACCATGGACTTCCATCCCTAATAATAGCAGACAATGGAACCGAATTCAAGAATTCAACAGTACAAGAGCTACTTGCATTCCACAAAGTAAAACTTCATTTCAACTCTTCGCAACACCCTGAGTCAAATGGGCAAGTAGAACGTTTCCACTCATCTTTAATTGAACATGTAAGACTTTTTAACACCAGGGAAGAATTTAAAATGGAACCAATCTACATGAAGGTAAAATATGCAGTACTAGCTTATAACCATACAATACATTCCGTGACTGAACTGAGACCTATACAATTAATTAACGGGCATTTTGAAAAAGAAGATGCTATAACTGCAGATCTTGAGCAAAAGCTTACTTCAAATTATCTTTGCTCTCACAAAGAGAAAATGAAACTTCTATATGAAATCATCCAAAATAGAATTGAAGATCGTAAACAAAAGGTCATTGATAAAGCAAATACCAAAAGAGAACCCTACCGGATAAAATACCAGACAAGGTATTTGTTGTAAATAAACAAAAACAATCTAAAACAAAACCAAAGTACAAGGCGGAACAAATCTCCAACATCAATAAGCAGCTGAAGACCGCAAACATTACAAAATCTCATGGAAACACCTCCGAGAGGATTCATTTTTCCAATATTAAACGACCTCATCAACCTGTTTCAGGTTTCTCCAAGGAACCCTCACCTGGTCCATCGCAAATGGAGCAGGAGTGATCAAAAAATATCACATTCAACCCTGGCCTTCTTCCAATCAATCTTGGAGCCGCTAAGTTACAACAATCAAGTCACACATTCGTTCACTACTACGATGTACAACCAATAGAAAGTGAGTTCAACAATTTGAATGATCAGTATGATAAAATTATTAGAATGGTATCCAGTGAACCTTCTTACACCATAGAGATAGGAAACTACGACAAGGTCATAAAATATCTCCAGAAAAAAATTAATGACAAGTTAGGTAGTGTATACTATCCAAAACCAAAAAGATCAAAAAGAGGCCTGTTCAATGGATTAGGAACACTCGCAAAAGCTATCACAGGAAACTTAGATAACAACGATGGACTACATTTTGATAAAATTATAGGACAAATCCAAAATAACCAAGATAATGTAGAGAAACAAATTGAAATGCAATATACAAAAAACAAGAACATCATCTTGGAATTCAATAATACTCTTAAAAATATTGCACACAATGAACAATTAATTAATAACAGAATTAATGAACTTGTAGATATAATTGAGGATGACTTTGAAACATCTGAAACCCTAGTAACCAAAGACTTGTTTAATCAATTAATTATTTTGTATAGCACCATTTTAAACATTCTCCAAGAGATAGAAAACTCTCTCACTTTTTGTCACCTTAAAACTTACCACCCAAGTATTTTAAGTATAACTGATCTATACAAAGAATTAGAGAAGGTATCAGAACATTATGGAAGACGACTTCCTTTAGAACTTAAGTTAGAAAACATGCCAAATTTCCAAAGATTACTATCCGTAGATTGCAAAATAGAAAATACAAAAATTATTTATTTTATATCCATCCTATAAATTTTGATATATATTTTGAATTATGTTACTTACTTCCTATACCTTCCAAAACTGAAGAAGGTTATGTTACTATTTTGCCAAATAATAAATACTTCCTTAAATCTAACAATCTTGTGAAGTCTTTGGATAATCCGTGCATACGAGACAGTGTGTATCAATGTCCAACTCAAGCATTGAACAATAACGCAGATGAATGCGAAATCAAATTACTTCAAAACGAAGACACCAAATTATGTCAGTACATAAACCTGGAGATTCCACATAATCATTTAGAAATCATTCCAGAGATAAATCAAATTTTAGTTGTATTTCCACAGGAGGACGTGGTTAAATTCCAATGTCCTAATGATATTGAAAATAAAAGAATAGAAGGTATATTTTTAATTGAACAGAATGAATGTAATGTCATTTACAGAAATGAAAAGGTAGAGTTCGAACAAAAATCATATGGTAAACCATTGTTCATTGACAATCTAAACGTTGCTAACTATAATATTACTCTCCCTAAATCTAAGATCGTCCTACGAAATCTCAAGTTAAATGAAATAACTCTTAATCAATTGCAGCCTTTGGAAGTTGAGACCAGTATTGTACATTATTATTATTATTTCTTCATTTTTCAGTTCTTTTACTTTAATTGGGTACTTTTTATTTTTAGGTTTAAGAAAATTCAAGAGTTTGAAATCAACACAGAATCCTATTGAGGAAGCTTCGACGGCTTACCCTGACTTGGAAGTTTTTAAGTCAATGTGTCAAAATAAATTTTTCCCCATTTTCCTTCTTAAGGAGGGAGGAGTTATGTACCGCTGTCTTGCTGATTCAGCAGCCCCCATCTCATATCTTGCATCCGCTGAGCCAATCTCGATCAGCACGTAGTCAGTCAAGATTATCACCTGTATCGGACAGGGTCTGTGTCTCTCGATCTTTTGATTTCATTTTTATCGATCTTTTTATTATTAATTTGGCTAAGTCCAACTTTTCCTTTTAAAGTACTTATTTTTAAACTTATTATTTTAATAAACGATTTATCATTGAATTCTAAGCATTTTGAATACCAATTTGCTGTATCCATTTTTATTATAAGACATTCTTTTTATTTTCTTTGATTTAAGCCTATTTTGAACTTATAAAATTTTTGGTGAAATAAAAAATAAACTTTTTAAAAAGGCAATCGCAACCGCGACACCTTTAACTTGTATTCATTTAGTACATTATCTGGTCCGGGACTTTTACCGTTTTTTAATTTGGAGATACACATATTAAGCTCACCCAGAGTAAAATCCGAGTCCATAACTTCTCGGGTAACGTCCGTAAGCACAAAGACAGATATTGTGTTAACTGGGGGAAAGGACTCATGCAGAAATTCGTTCCATCGAGTCATTGGGATATTTACACTCTTATTTTCTTTTTTGGGTTTGAATTTTAGGACGGTTTTCCAAAAATCACACGAATTTTTTACATTTCTCAACTTATTTTTGAAATTTTCTTCAAACTCCTTTTTCTTTTCTTTGCATAATTTAAAATAAATTTTCTTTTTATCCAAACACTCATTTTAACGTCTTGTCTCTTCTCTTTTATCCATTTTTTAAATAGTTTTCTGATTTCTTTCTTAAGTTTACGGCACTCATGGTTGAACCAGGGATTTTTATGAAATACATATTTCTTATTTGGTTTATATTGGTAATTCATTCCTAGACAAGAAGCTGTTTGTTGTATTTTATTCCTCAGATTCGTATATACTTCACATGGCTGTTGTGATGTGATGAGTTTCTCACTCATAAGTCTTGTAAAGTCCTTAGATTTTTCTTCACACCAGACGTAGCGAGTTACTTCTTCGTTGGGGTTGTATATTGGGGTTGATAACGAATTTCTCGTGTCCCATTTAAAGTCTAATTTGAGAACTACTGGCAGGTGATCCGAAGTTAAAATGTCCGTGGAAACAGCTAGGTTCAGTACATTTGAGCTACTCTCCATATGAGTCCACACCAGGTCCACCACGCTATTGCCAACCTTACTAAAAAATGTAATTTGACCTGGGATGTCTCCAGAAGTTCGGCCGTTGAGCACAATAAAACCTCTCTCCTCCATGAACTCCAACAACATTTCTCCTCTCGCATTCACAACTTCGTCTGATGAAATTCGATTAGGAAGTAAGGACAGATCATCCGCTAACTCTCCATCAAGAAAATTTAAATCTGAAATCCTTGCATTAAAATCTCCTCCAATCACATAATTTGAGTATCCATCATGCAATTCTTCCAATGTTTCACTAAACAAACTTAGCGCCTCATCTAATTGATAGCTGGGTGATATGTACAAAAGACAGAGTACCATGCTCGAGTTCATACCATGCACTCTAACAATAATCCATAAATTACTCATATTTATTACATCAAGTTTAATTCCGTGTTTGTATAAAATCATCAAACCGCCACTTGCACGTCCACGTTGTTTGGTTTTTACAGCAGGAGAAAATACCATATCGTAGTATTCCTCGAATTTATTAATACAGGGCTTATCTACTAGCCAAGTTTCGCTGATACAAACCAAGTCCCATTGGAGAAATAAATCCATTTCGATAGA
The DNA here is from genome assembly GCA_024516035.1 of Bactericera cockerelli. Taxonomy (NCBI): domain Eukaryota; kingdom Metazoa; phylum Arthropoda; class Insecta; order Hemiptera; family Triozidae; genus Bactericera; species Bactericera cockerelli. The sequence continues at coordinate 5,543,180 of CM044958.1, read as the reverse complement.
GTCCAAATTTTGCAGAACACGTATTCCATTTATATTCCAAAAAGTGACGTTAAGGTGATGTGCACCACTTACGTTCCTTGGCAATTCTGCTCTATTGAGTGAAAACCCTCGTTCACAGGCTGAGAACCATTGTTATCATCAGTTCGAACTATCATTGACAGTTTTGACTCGCGTATGACGGGTATGGGCGGGGCAGTAGGTACATTGTGCTGTGCGCCAGTGTGTGTACCCATTGCTTCTCCGACTATCATACTTTGTGGACTGGTTACATGAGATTGGGTATCTTCTGTCATTAAAATATCAGAACTAGCATTACTGTCATTCATATTTGGTCTCTTATGTATGTCTTGCTCTGGTGAAACAGAGAGTGCTCTCTTATTATTACTAGTACCCGGAATAGCAGAATACTTGTCGTTACCATTGAAGTGATCACGAGTGATTAATTTTCCCGAGCGAATGACGGCATATTTCCCTTCAGCACGTAACTTCTTCATTTCATCTCTGAGTTGTTTTTCTTGAGCTCGCATTTCCTTTGTGGTGTCTTCATGAATGTAAATACTTGTAATATCTTTTAGTTTATTTTTATTTCTCAAAACTTCATACTTACGCCTTTGCGTTGTGAGACCGAGCAGCACTGGTTGCGGAGAGAGCTTGCTATGTTTTAATCTTCTCAGAAAATCTAGTTCCAGCAATGTAAAATCTTTAATATTTAAAATATTTCTAATTAGATGAAGTATACTACTCTCAAGCTCTGGGCGTGTCTCTAGATTATGTTGTTCTATTCCAAATATTATTAGGTTTTTCCTTATCTTATCGTAAACTAAGGATTTTATTTGCTCTGTATGTTGAGAAACTTCCTGATACAGAGGCTGAACTGCATTTTGTAAATTGTCTAGTTTGGTATTTATTGTCTTGTCACTGTCGAGTGATGCTTGCTGAAGTGCTTTAATTGATGCCAATTCTTGGAATAACGTCTTCATATTAAGTTCATTGTTCTCATCTCCCATAGTTAATTAAATCAGATAGTTACCTATCTACTCGGAATAGTAAACGATGTGTATCAATATTATGAAATTCAATACGTGAGGAGGCACGCGAGTAAACAATGCGTAGATATCAATGGATGGATAATTAGGTATACATATAGGTCACTATCTCAGGTATTAAGTTCTATGGTAAGTGTATGTACATAGTAGCTATGTGAGTATGTACATTGTAGCCATCCAGTAGTAAATTCTTATCAATGAGTGCGTAACTTTGATTCTGTACAAGCTGATAAGATTTACCCCCACTCAATTACTAGGTTTCTCCTCACTAGTGTGCTGTAGAGTAATTTGGTTCTAGGTTGGTTCCAAATTAATTTTCTTTATCTGGTTGTTAGACCTGTCTCTCTTGATTGAAATGCCCTCTGTGAAGTTACTGTAGAAGGTACTTTGATTAGTACATTTTATGGAGAACAGAGTAATACGGTCATGTGCAGAGACCTCAAAAATTATCAATTTAATTAGGTCTAATTATTTGAAAATCTTATCACCAGCTTTACAACAGAACTTCAGCCATCTTGTTTTGACTTCCAGAAATTGAGTACGAACTTTAAATTCGACTTACTGCGTTCTTAGGACGTGATTCAGGATACAGGATATCTCCAGTTGAAGATTTCACATTTAAATTTAATATAAACACTAATTATTTATGGAAAAAACTGTTAAAAACGTATTAAAATTTTAAAATTACTGAGAGCGAACTAAACTGTAACTTTTCTTATCATTCCAATCTTGCCAACCGAAAAGAACATAATTATTGAAGACCTCAACCTCTTTTGGAATGGTAGGAGGAAAATGACGGTAAATATTACCTTACTTTACATGACATCGATATAGACTCTTCTTAACAACGCTGTGAGGAAATAGCTTTCTAAATACAAGTATGGCGATTTCTTTCTGTAAGACTCCTGAATGATTCCTGTATGATGAAAGATCCCCTTTCAAATGAGTTAATCAGTAAAAATAATAACCAAAAGGATGTATGTATATGGATGATATTGTCATTTGCTGGACTATAAGGGAAATCTATGATCAGTCTCACATGATTTTGGTGTAATTTTTATTGTAGTAATATTTTGGTTCTCCTCTGAGTCAGCATAAAATATACTACTCAATCATCGCTTTACACTGCCCAAAGAATCATTATCAAGATTTATGATCAAACTCTTCGAATGTGGGACGCTCCATCGCGAAGGAAACATGGGAAGTCTCAAGAAATTCTATGTCAGAGGCACACAGGGAACACAACCTTGTCTGTCCACTAGATAACCCTGGTGACAGTGTCCACACTTGGCTGACTCATGCTGCTCTTCGTTACTTTCTTCTGATTTACTTTCTCTTGTGTTCGTGCCCTGTTCACTAGACTGCCAGCCGCCATTCAGAGGCCTCATTCTTACTATCCTCCTAGACACCCGAGTTCTATTCAGAGGAACCTTACGAAGCTCCAGGGCAAAGTCAGAGTCTGTGAGGGGAATGAAAATGATGTTCTGCTGATCATTCATCTTCTTGATCTTGTAGAACGGGTGTTGGAATGGGTTCTGGATGACTGCAGTACTGTCGTCATCATCATCATCGTCTTCGTCAAAGTCAGCGGGCTTCTTTCCTGCGATTTGAACGTTGTTAATGTTGAGTGAAGGCCGAGCGGCGAACTCAGATGAAAAAGAGGGCACGTTTCCAAAACTGACTTTGGTCATTTCTGGGCTCGTAGGTCCCACTGGAAATAAACTCCGCTGAGTGCTTGGAGCAGTCTCGTCACTTTCACCAAAAGGCGGAAGGAGATCGAAAGATGGATGGACATAACTAAAAGTATTTTGAACGGTAGTTGGGCTTTCTTCCTCTTCATGATTTACATCTAGAACTCCGGAGTCTATCTTGACAGCCAGGAAATTGAAAGGTCTTGCGACGTTACTTGAAAATTCTCTTTGTAAATCTTCCGAGGATTTTTCAACATTTCCTTCTTTCTCTGGTTCGTCTGGTAGATTTGCGTTCACGTATTCATTGTAGTTATTGAGAAAGGAAGTATCTTCAGGTTTCTCTTTGAGCAAAGAATTCCAATCGGTGAAGATAACTTTGTTCTCGATCAGGTCTGGATGCACAAAAGGTCCTTTGACGGGTTCTTTACCAGTGGGAAGAATGTATACTTGAGTGAATCTATCGTCCAGCGTTATGTTGGACTGTACTGATTCAGTGGTGTTAGGACTAACGTTGAGCTGTTGTTTCACTTCGGAAGATTGCTGTGACTGAGTTGGTCGCTTAGTATCCTCTCTTTTACTCGGTGGGAATCCTGGAAGAATTTTACCCACATTTCTCACACCATCATCGTCAATAGGAGGTTCTAACTCAATAGAGGGCTTGCGTTGAACAGTCTTCTGGGGAGCTGAGTCAAAGAATGGAACTTCTAAATCAATGGACGGTCTTACAATATTTTTTGCGGTAAAGGCGGTCTGTTGATCTGGCAGACTAGGAGTCTCCAAGGACACCGAAGGTTTTTTGTCGAAGAGTTGTCCGAATCCTTGTCTGGGGGGTTGTATCAGCACAGGCAGTTGTTCCGTCGGCACAGGCGACCTTACTGGCTCTTGTGTTTCTTGTGCTTGAGAAAACGTGAATTGAGGCTGTTTTACAACTTGAGGTGTTGGTGGTGAAAACTGAGGAGTTGGTTGTGGAAACTGGGGTATTGACTGTGTGAACTGAGAAGTTGGTTGTGAAAACTGAGAATTTGGAGGCTGCAGAGCAATGAGTTGAGGAGTAGGTGAAACTTTGTTGAACCTGGACGGGCTGGTTTTGGCTGGGGCGTCCGGAGATGCCTTGTCAGCGTTCAGGATTGGGCCGGAGATTGTGTTGCCTGGGTTGGATCCGATGGGGAATGCTTGCGGAGGGAAGTTTGTGTTTCCAGCTGAAATAAAGAAACCCAAATGTTATTATACTGAACCATTTAGAATTATAAGTGATTTGTTTGAAATAGTACCTGTCTGAAAAATGATTAATGATAATATATTATGGTGTTGTAATCATATGACATTCTTAATAAAACCCATGGTTTTTTAGAAAAAATCTTTGATTTTCGCATTCCTCTTGACTAAAGCTGCGGATAAGTGATGGTCTCCAGCCAACTTAAATTGAAAAGTTGTCTAGCTTTCAGTCAAGAGTTTAATTGCTTATAAAGTAAAAGACTAAGTTCTTCCAATGCTGATGGTTGATCGCATGGATAAATTTATTCAAGACAACTTTATTTTGCCTCAAAAGAATCGTTCCTGAAGACTCACCTCCACCAAAGCGATGCTTCCAGAAGTCCTCGCCCACAAAGGGTTTGTCCCGCTGCCCAATCAGCAAGTTGGCGTCCACATCGTGTGATGAGTGACTGCAGTTCACCTGGTACCAGTGGGCACAGATCAGCATGCGCTGATGGAAGAGGGTCTGGTTAGGACAGATGTAGCTGTACTGACGGTTCCCGGCGTCACACATGTGGTAAACCTGTGGATGCAATGAAGGATACATTCAGGTGGTGTTAATTTAATAAAGTATTGTCGTGTAATTTATATTATTATTTTTTTAATTTTTCAATTGTATTCATGTGTAAAAGACACCTTGTCGTACATAAATATATGTACCATAAATACAAAACAAATAGCTTTAGTACCAATTTAAAAAATTTTATGTATTCATTTAGGTATTAGAAAGAAAGAGACATACTGAGTTCAAAGGGATGTTTGTGGGGTTTTAAATTTAAAATAAAAACTGTAAAATAATTTAGCTAATTTTAAACATAATTCGATGATATTTGGGACCAAGAAGCTTACTCAACTTAAAATAAAAGCGACAAAATTCTCATGATAGCGCAGTACAACAAAAATAATACCTATAGGTATTTTTTACAGATTTATTTTGTATTCACGCCTGTTAAATATTTAGATATGCAATGTGCAATGAAACCAAAGAAAATACAGGGTGTCCCACCAAACTTGGACACCTCAAATTACTCGGCCCCTGAAAGAGTTTTTGAAAAATAAAAAAATCTAGGGTACATGTGCTAATTATGCGGTTTCAGTTATGAATTTTTTTTTATACAGGGTGGTTCAAAAGTCAGAAATTGAGGTGTCAACTTTCGATTTTTAAATAGATCGACCTGAATTTTATTTGATAATTTTACTTCTAAATAATTCCTGAGTACTTTTTTAAACAAAAATATTACATACAGGGTGGTTTTTTTTCGACCAATTTTTTTTCTAAATCTTGAATAACTCAAGTTTGGTTAATTTTTTTGATAACAAGAATAGAATGTGTTTGTGTAATGAATACACGCACTTTCAATTGGCATCAAAAATTTTTATACAGGGTGGTTCACAAGTGAAATAATGACTTGATTTTTTCTGAAACCGAGTTTTTTTAATTTTTTATTTAGGATTAATAATTCTCGTCTAATTTTACACATTTTTCGTTAGTCATATCGAAAAACAAAACTAAAGTGTTTTACAGGATGAGACATATTTTTTTTGTAACACCCTGTATATGGGCAGTGAAAGAGACGCAAAATTAAATATAAAGACTTAATATGCAAGAAAAACTTTGATTTTTAATTAAACTAAAAAGTTATGGTGTTTTAACTAATATTGTCGCATGGACCACCCTGTAGATATTTTCTTAAACTATCATGTAGGTACTCTAAATTGTATAAAATTCAACGAACACTTCGAATCATGTGGGAAAACAAGTAAAAAACACGAATTTGAAGCCATTTTCAATTTGGTGTCCACACTGAATGATTTGAAAACTTGAAATAAAAAGTAGGTAGGCGTAGACACAAACTTGAGCATGGCTTTTTGAATTCATTTTTTTTCTTTCAGATTTGGACTCCTCGTTGAATTTTAGACAGTTTCGACTACCCACATGATGGTTTAAGAAAATATCTACAGGGTGGTCCATGCGACAATATTAGTTAAAACACCATAACTTTTTAGTTTAATTAAAAATCAAATTTTTTCTTGCATATTAAGTCTTTATATTTAATTTTGCGTCTCTTTCACTGCCCATATACAGGGTGTTACAAAAAAAATATGTCTCACCCTGTAAAACACTTTAGTTTTGTTTTTCGATATGACTAACGAAAAATGTGTAAAATTAGACGAGAATTATTAATCCTAAATAAAAAATTAAAAAAACTTGGTTTTAAAAAAAATCAAGTCATTATTTCACTTGTGAACCACCCTGTATAAAAAGTTTTGATGCCAATTGAAAGTGCGTGTATTCATTACACAAACACATTCTATTCTTGTTATCGAAAAAATTAACCGAACTTGAGTTATTCAAGATTTAGAAAAAAAATTGGTCGAAAAAAAAGCACCCTGTATGTAATATTTTTGTTTAAAAAAGTACTCAGGAATTATTTAGAAGTAAAATTATCAAATAAAATTCAGGTCGATCCATTTAAAAATCGAAAGTTGACACCTCAATTTCTGACTTTTGAACCACCCTGTATAAAAAAAATTTCATAACTGAAACCGCATAATTAGCACATGTACCCTAGATTTTTTTATTTTTCAAAAACTCTTTCAGGGGCCGAGTAATTTGAGGTGTCCAAGTTTGGTGGGACACCCTGTATACTTGAGTTATTGTTGTGAAGTTATTTATTTCTTGTCTCACTGACTCATTGATCTGTGGCGTTGAATATGTCAAAACAAAATAATTTTGTAGTTGCAAGGTTGTAGGATGATATGAGTAAGACCACTGACAATATTTTCCATAATATAAAATTCATATCAACATCCATTGTGTAAGTATTGTCATTTTTAATAACCTGTTGGACAACATTTTGCATCATTATTCTTCACGTCTACAAGTTGATGAATGATCGTGTTTTTTTTGTCATGAAGCCAAGACCATTTTATAAATAATTAGGTACTGGTACTGAAGCAGAGGGATTGAAAATTAGTACAATTACTAATCAGGTCTCGTGGGCATTAAAGATAAGCAACGCCAGGTTTTCTTTAACGTCTCTTTAACAAGTCTGTCCCGCCAGCTTAGTGGTCCAGGCGCCGCACCGGTCTCGTAATCCATAGGTCTCGGGTTCAAATCCCAGCCGGAACATAATTACTATTATAATTAACACTTTATTAGATATAAAAAGACTTAAAGTAGAAATAATTATAATATACCAACATAATTATATATATAAAAAAAATAGAAACAATCCCAACAGTTGTTTTAGTTCTTATCCCAACAGTTTTTTTTAGATCCATTCTTATGTGGTGAAATCATCATCATAGGGTGGCGTCATCGTGAACAATGGTAGCCAGACAGTGGAGGAATGACTCAGCACTTCTACCACTGTCTTTACAAGGAGGCCAATAATTGACAAGGGCCCCCAGAACCAAGCCACTGCCTGTCTACTCCCTGTTTATAGTCCCCCAGCCAGACTGCTGGTCTACTCCCTGTTTATGGTCCCCCAGCCAGACATGTGGTGAAAGTCTCAAAATTGATAATGAATAAGTATATTTATTGAAAGGAAATAACCCTATTTAAGAATAAAAACAACAGAGACATGAAATAGTAACACTTATCAAGATAATAAAAATAAATCACAAGAATAAATTATTAAGTAAATGAGAGAGAAAAAATAATGTCTGTGGTGGGATTCGAACCCATGGATCCCTGCGCTACCTGGATCATCAGACCAGCGCCTTATCCACTTCGACCACCAAGATAAAAACTACCCTACCTGACATCCAGTCGCCGTGTCTGCGTAGTACCCCGGGGGTTTCCCATCACAGGAGAATGACGTCACCGGAATCCTGGGGTCACTCATCACTTTCACTCTCTGTAACAGAAGAAACAGGGATGTGATTAGAACTTTTTAGATGTACATATGTATATTGTATAGGTGGGTGTCTGTTTCTTTAAATATTTGCAGGGAATCGTGCATTACCTAATTCCTATATAACATACTGACCTATCAGGCGCGGCCAATGGGAAAATGTTTTGGGGGTGCTGCCGTATGAACCGAACTAAAATGGGATTTATAGAGTAGCTCCTTCAGTATCTTAGGAATTTGAGTTTGTTTAGAATGCCAATCATTTTATTTATGCATTAATTATTCTAGAAATATGTGATGATTTTCATTGTGTACTAGCTAGAACTTGAGAAAATCGTTTCTTTTTCGTCTGGGGGTGCTGCAGTTCCGCAGCTCCTTAGCTCCGGCCGCGCCTGCTACTTATTTAAAAACACATTCAGGAATCTCTTATCTAGTCAGAAGTAGCATCATCTCGCACAGGTATTGTGTTAGATTTGACACATGATAACTTACGAGTACTACAACCACTTTGCTTTGCCATACCGCCATACCAACTAGTGCTAAATAAATTACCACCTACACAGGTCAAAGGTGGTCTCTTATTTAACTTGGTATAAGTCTCGCCTGGTTATACAACCAAGAGGACTTGTACGGAACCTGGAGTTTCTGGTATTGTGGGGGCCGAAAACCAGACTGGGTGAATTTTGATAGATGTACGTATGTATGTTTCCTTACATAGACATGGGTGGAATTATTGAACTTTTTTGTAATACCTCTGTGGAGCTAAGTCTAAGGGCGGAATCAATAGATATTTCTGTAATACCTCTATGGCGCGAAGTAACGGATTGCGTACTATGTAACATAGGGAAAACCGACACTTACCAACGACTTAAGTTATTGATATTGACATTTTCATGTCTTTGCTCTGGCACATAACCAAAATTATGTGACGAAATTATGTAACGATATTATGTAACGATATTATGTAACGATATTATGTAACGAAATATCGAATTGTATTATTGTAAAGGGAGAGAAGTCTTCTAATATCGGATATCGATATTATGGTTTCGATACTATCGATATACCTAATATCGATATTTTCGTTTCGATATTGCAACCCTAAGAGAAGAGGGAAAGTGTGTGTCATGCGCACAATACGAAATTTGGTCAGTTGGGTTTTGGACCTTGAATAGTAAAGATGAAAATGTCGAAATGGTTGCAGACTCGTATGCAAGCGTTTTTTTAAACAAAAATTTAACATTGCTTTCAACTGCATGATCATATCAGAAGTCACCGTGGCAGAGTGAGTTAGCGCGCTAGGCATTGTACGCATGGTGACCTGGGTCCGATTCCCAGCGGGGCAGTAATTTTTGTCTATTAATTCCGCCCTTAGATGGGGAAAGCTAATGATAAGTCTAAATCATGACTTAAGACTTAAGATCTCGACTTTGTCTATTAATTTTGCCCACGGCCTATCTAACTCTATGTATACCGATGGCGCGTTGAATGCAGCGGTTCTCGCAGGATCACCGAAGTTAAGCAACGTCCAGCAAAATGAAAACTTGGTGATGCTTGAATTCCGGCCCAACCCAGGCTGGGTGAGGTTAATGTGGGTAGCAGGTATGAGAGTTTCCTGCGATTAGAGGGTAACGCCCCCGTCGTGTTATTACCATGCGGTTGAAAGCGACGTTAAAACCAAATTACAAAAAAATTCTCAAGTAAAATCATTAAAAAAAAGGGAACAACTGATTTTTTTTTCAAGATACTTGTAGGTGTTTCTCAGTTTCTTTTAATTTGTTGCCATGAAATGCAGACGCTTTCACGTAAAATAATCTATTTATGTTGTTAAATGTAAGCGGCCACAACACAATCTACAAGATCGTCTGTATCTAGCTGTCGGTCGGTACCAGGGTCTAGGGTCGAGGGTCTAGGGTCTAGGTCCAGGGTCCTTGCTGTGGCCGGTTACTAAAAAGTGCTTTGTTAAAACTGTCAGCGCGAGACAGGTGCTTCCATTATGTTTTCATGACATGTGCGAAGTTTAGATTGCTCACTAGACACGAGACGCCTACCTAAATAATGCAGTTTTTTTGCGAAAACAATAACAAAAAAATGTGTTTCTTTGTGTTATTATATCACAATTTTAGTGGGTAGCGCAGAATTATAGGAATTTTCCATACCTTTAATATCCCAATATCTTATATTTGCCTATAATTCCGTCACTGTTCGCTGCTTACATTAAAGCAGCTACTCATTTTTCCTCACGAGGTATGAGTGGACCCTGAACACCAGAGTACAGAGCAGAAAAAACACCCGTGAAACAATACTGAAACAATTAAAACATTCTCGATTGCTGAAATATTCGCAAATACCTAAATGAGTTATTGCCTCAGAAGTGAATACTTCACTTTACAGAGTGTGTAGATGAATTCGTAAAATACAAAAAAATAAATACATATTAATTACCTACTAGTGTATGAATCAAGTTGAAGTACTGTTGCTTAAATTTAGCTCTTCGCCTGAGGCAATATTAACACTGCAAGTAAACCACACAATAGAATCCATGCATCGCTCTCTTTCAGAAACGTCAATACATGGTCATTCTGCTTAAAATATTCCCATCGTTCAAAAATATGTTCAAATATACATCTCTTTATTTAACAATAGGTGGTTTAAACTATCTTGAAGCGTTCGAATATACATCTTTATTTAACAATAGGTGGTTTAAACTATCTTGAAGAATCAGTAGGATTACTTTCAAGCAATACCGGTCAATGGTAAGTCATTTCATCACAACATCTTTTCATCGTTTTAATGTTCATCGTTCAGGAGATACAATAAACTTGAGTCTATATCTTCATTAGCACGGTTGTAGGTATTATATTGTACAGGGTGTAGCTTGGACAGGGAGAACACCTGGTAGTCAAGTGGTCAACGCGCTAGTCTGGTAATCCAGGTAGCGTAGGGATCCGTTGGTTCAAATTCCACCCAGTGCACGAATTTTTCCTCTTGTTTGTGACCACATAATAATAAGACTCTGAGGGTTAGGTGGTAGAAAATGTTTTGAGCATTAACCTCGCCTGGTGGTTACATTCCATTAAAGAGTGTTATTACCTAATATAGATCGATAAGGCGGCGGACTCGGAACCGGAGGTCGGTGGTTCGAGTCCTAAGTTCAGCAAATTGTGATATCACCAGTGATGTACAAATACCCGGGTATTTATTTTTGGGGTAAATACCCGGGTATTTACCCCAAGATGGGGTATTTACCCATTTTAGCACATTTCCTTGCCAATACACATAAAACATCTTCTCCTATTGCTGATCCCTCCCTCTGTGATATAAACATTAAAATGTTGATCATGAAGGTTAGGATTTACAGAACTAATTATAAATGGTGAAGGCGGCGCTCTGGTAGCTCAATGGTAAAGGCGGCGCTCTGTGAATCTAATAAAAGTTCCAGGGGTCGTGGGTTCGAAACACAGCTTGGACATGACATGTTACTATCCCATTCGGGATTTTTACCACATAGGCTAGTCAGAAGTAATATTCAGCTACAAATCCTAGTCTTAGATATGACCTCTACAGTTGTTGTCAAGGTGACAGTTAAGGAAAAGTGTACACTAAGATTAACTAATCTTGTTTCATAATTTGAGTCTTTGATTTTTTAAAAAAATTGATGTCGAAGGCTCACTCTGTATGGTGACCGATCTATCATTCATTTGTAATAGATGAGACATTATTACAATGTTATGGCAAAATAATAGATAATATACATTATTCACTTATACAGGGTGTTGTGCTAATAAATCTTAGAATAATAATAATAAATAAGAAATGTTAGTTCCAGTTGAAGTCCCTCGTGATGCTGCTGCGAGAACACGTATAAAAGTCGGTAGAATAGAAATGTAGCGAAAAAGAAGAAAACATGCGGTTTAAGCTGTTAAATGGTTTAAATAAAACTTGAATCAGTTGAGATTAAAAAAAAAATCTTAAATTGATGAGATGTCCTCTTAAATCTGAGTTGGTGGCTCAGATGAGTTTGTTTTAAAAATTATCTACGCTATAGCAAAACAGGTTAAATATTTGCTGTTGAATCAAATCAAAGTAACTTATTTTCATTCCTTACTTAGATCTAATCAGGTCGCCGAGTTTATTGATAGGGTTTCACTGAAAACCCTGCCACCAGGTCATATAATAATAATAATAATAATAATAAAAGAAAGTCAGCTCTGATTGGTTACACCCGGTATGGTATCTGAAACATCGCATCAGCCTCGCATAACATTGCAACTCCATGGAGTTCAAAGTACCCACGAGTGCGATCAATGTCCCCGCCCACAACTAGACCTCTAAATTGCCAATATCCAGCCATCCTACAGTCTGGGACAACACTCGAACCAAGATGGTAATGGTCTAGCACAAGGCTGCCCAACCGCAGGCCCGCGGGCCACGAAGTGGCCCGCTAGCGCATTTGGAGTGGCCCGCCGCAGGTGATTCAAGTCAATAAAATGAATCGCATCTTTTGACAAAAAAATCAATTAAAAAAATGTAAAATGTTATTCCAGTTAAAAAAAACTGTAATATCTGATCTTTCTTTGCAGATGTTGAGCCGATTTGGGTCAACCTATGTATGTGAAAAGGTTTTTTCAACTCTCAACTATGTAAAAAACAAATTTCGTACCTCTTTAACAGCAGCTCACATATCCGACCTAATTTTGCTATCCACCACTGATTTGTCGCCAAATATTGCAAAGTTGGTTGCTGCAAAGTCTCTCCAGAGGCCTCATTAAAAACTGAATTGATGCATCAATTCAACTGCATTCCTTTTCTACTACAGATTTTAGGGATATTTTCAAAAAACCCTATTTCAAACCAATAATGTTATAAATAACATGTTAAATTGTTATTGAACTTTTTCTTCTCAATAAAATACCTAATGCTGTTATTAGTACATTTGAAACATAGTTTTTTTTTTGTCCTCGTTATTTAGTAGTTAGGTAGGTACCTTGTAATTTATTTAAAATTTATCAGGTGGCCCGCCAGTCGACATGGAATGCAATTTTTGGCCCGCCTGTAAAATCGGTTGGGCACTAGCAGTACTAAGAAAATACTGTTACCAAGATCGTAATGGTCTTTTTTTGTAGAGAGAGGAGGTAAATCTTGTAATGTCTTCAAGACGAACACCAGAGTCATTTCTCTGGTGTTCGTCACCACGGTGATCAGTGTGGGACTGATGTTCAGACAACTGTGAACAATACCAACTAAAATCCTCCTCTCTCCCTAAGAACACTTGACCCGCGGGTTCGAAACCCAGACGTGACATGACAAGTTATTCTCCCTTTTGAGATTTTTACCACCTACTAATACGTCTTGGGCTTACTGCTGGAATAACGGGACTTATTGTCCTGATCGAGCAGTATAAATTAATATGGGGATATTATTATTACTAGTGAGAACCAGTGAAGACTTGGCAGTTCATCATCCTGTACTAGCTCTAATCAACTTTGACGAGTAATTATAATTTTAAAAGCTACTTGTTTCGAGTTGAATATTACCAAAACATTAACCTTCAATTCATCCAGTGTAACTAGACATTATACCTTGTCTTGAAACTTGAAAGTCATCTATCATATCTATGTTACAACCAGATGAGAGTAACTTCTCAAGAGCTTTCGTAAACATAGATACAGTGTGTCTCATAAGTCGTGCAATATCTGATTAAATTTTGAACCGTCAAAGCTGGGAAGTTGAAATTACTGTAAGTCTTCCTTAATGTACTACGTTTTTGAATATAATAATATTTTAAATTTCAGAAACAAAGTTAAGGGTGGCCTCGATTTTTAAATCTTTTTTAAAAAAAATGAAACCATCTATTTTTCTTCATCTCGTTGGTTCTACCTTCATTTCAGAATTATTTAAAAAAAAAAAACGATATTTAAAATGACGGCATTATTATAAATTAATTTTATTACTACGTAACTCTTTATTAGTAGGACATACATCTGCACAAACGAGTATAATTGTAAAAATTAAAATACAACATTTAGGACAATATAAACAAGAAAAGAAAATATAAACATCATAGATAAAACATTTAAAACAGATGTCCTAACTAAAGGGTGGGTTATTGCCATTGGCAATCTCTCCCACCCAACCCTTAAAATTGCCATAAATTTACATAATTTACAACATAGAGGCCTCCGAATAACAAAAATAATAATAATAGTATCGCCTTATTTTTACTCCCCGATTAGGACTGATGAGTCCCATTATTCCAGCTGTAAGCCCAAGACGTATTATTATGTGGTCAAATCCCAAATGAGAGGATAACTTGTCAAGTTCTGGCTGGTTTTTAAACTCACGACCTCTGGATTACCAGTCAGACGTCTTGACCACTGAGCTACCGGGTACCGGGAGAGACTAAATAAGAAAAATTGAAATATGAATAAGAAAAGTAAGAAAATATTAAATCGTATTTCATATTAAATCGGTTTAGCTGTGAAATTTATTTTACATCTAAACCTTTAAATCGTTCAAATTTTAATGATAATAAGATTCTTTAGTGAAAGGAAACCACCAGGCGAGGTTCATGCTCAAAGCACTTTCTGCCACCTAACCCTCAGAGTCTTATTATTATGTGGTCACAAACTCAAATTTGTGAGGAAAAATTCATGCACTGGGTGGGATTTGAACCAACGCATCCCTACGGTACCTGGATTACCAGACTAGCACGTTAACCACTTCACTACCAATGACATTAATTTGCTTTTGCTGCATTTATGAACACACTGTTATATCAATTGTATATTATGTATTACTATGTATTTACAGTAATGAGTTGGTCAAGTCTATGATATGATGAGTAGAGTGGTGATTGTAGCAATGGTATTTTTTTTTCCTTATCAGCTATCACTGCAAGAGATCATTATCTTGATACAAAAAAACTGGACACAAGAGACTTGGGATTGAAGTGATTAAGAACTTCAAATGTCGAAATGAAGGTGGGCGGAACACATTAGGAAAAGGACAGAAGAATACCACTATAGGGATGACTTTTACTCTCAGAAATGTTTTGAGTTCTCCTGTTTTGACTGTATCAGGTAAAGTCGCACATAATTTACACTTGAATTTGACAGTAAAAGTATAACATAGGTACCAACATAGGAAAATACTGAACAAATGAACTAACTTCATGAACTCATAAATTAAAAGTAAACCTGTTGACAGGTAACTTTGAACTTCTAGGTATTCTGAATAGAGATTATGGAGGGTCAGTGAAAGTATGTACAGTATACATACAATATAGTATATTATATAATATAGGTAGTGAGAGTGATTGTTCGAGTAAGAATCGATTATTTCATCCAGTCTCATTCATTTTCAAAGTTCATGGTTAACACTTAGACGACCGGGTGTACCACCGGTGGTACACAATGTCGGAGAGCCGTATTATCGCCGGTCCCACAAGAGAATTCACGAAAAACCATGCCGGTCGTATCTATCGAAGTTGGTCAAAAGTCGATGGCACACACCAGTTCTCATTCAGTCACTGAAGTTAAGCAACGTCCAGCGAGGATAGGACTTGGTTGTGTGACCATTCAAATTCGACCCCTCGTGATGCTGCTGCGAGGGCCCTACTCAGGCTGGGTGAGGTTATATATGTGGGTAGCAGGTTTGTGAGTTTCCTGCGAATGGAAGGTAACACCCCCGTCGTGATAAGAGCATGCAGTTGAAAACGACGTTGAACCAAAAAAGTGACGTTAAACACGAAAATGCTACTGAGGTCAGGTTATACTAATACTATTATCTGAGGTCAGTTAATACTAAATATTTACTATCGGAAAATATGTTCGGAAAACGCAGTATAGTATCACCAACAATAAATTTAAGATCTAGGTACTCAACTAATTGCTCCTTTCGCAAAAAAACATGAAAAAAATAAGGTCTAAAAATGATTTAGTATCTACTTGTCATAATAAAAGTTCTGAATTGTTTGTTACAAATCACCGTGTTGTTATTGTATCATAATATTGTGCCTAAGTATGATTTTATTTGAGATTACAAAATTCATGTTTTCAAGTGAAGCCTTATGATACTCTGTCTTGAATGACTTCACCAGACCATTTCAATTTTTTTATCATGATGATCTTTTTGTTTCATAATTTGTTAGGTACGCATACTATGTAATACCTATAAAATATAGGTAGGTAAGTTACATAATACATACTATATGGTATACATCACATTATACATACCCTCTCAGAAGAAGATAAATATCAATTTGATCTGATTTTAAATTGTGTTGACTCATTGATTGATTGATTGACAACCAAACAAACAGTTAGATACTTGGTACTTTAGTTTTTAGATGTGCAGTCCAATTGATTGGATCTGATTAAATTTATTGACTACTTGACATGACAATCCACGACGTTTCATAGAATACTAAACTCATCCTCTTCAGCCATTAAACTCAATTTTTGTGGGTAGCGGAGTATTTCTAAGAGCCTCCATTACTTTACATTAATCTTTATACTTTACTATTGCTGCCACTGGTTGTTACTCATACAAGTAAGTACTCATTTTTCCTCACGAAGTATGAATGGACACCAGACATCCAAGTACAGAGCAGAAAATTTTGCGCCCCTGGTATTCAAACCCTGGTCACCGTGCGTGCAATATTAGTGCGCTTACCGTCTCAGCCACGGTGACTTTCTTTTATATTTTTTGTTGTTGTTGTTGAAAGATGAGTGTTTCACAGCCTTTTTTATATCGTAGGCATGAAACAGGAGCTACTGTAGACGCTTGTGGTCTGTGTTGTAGCCTGCCCATCCCGTAGTATGCCTCCCCTCTGATGGGCGAGAAGTGACACAATACTTCCCATTTAGATGCTGGGTCAACACGAGCGCACCGGAAGGTATCCCTTACAAACAATTGTAACCAAAATTTGAAATTTTTTGTCGGCGCGGGGGTTCGAACAGGACCTTCTGCATGGCAAACGAGTGCTTAACCACTGAGCTATTCGTGCGCTCTTTAGATAGATATTAGTTTTGATACCTACATACCTAAATTTAGGCCTCCTCTCGGATTCTGGCAAGTTTTTTGTCCTTACTTTGAGAGGTAAGTATTTGTCCTGTTAGGTAATTGACTCCAATCTGCAAACCCCTTTCGAAATCTGGCAAGCTTCTCTTTGATCATAAATAATTTCAAAGATCAACTGCAGATCACAGATTAGTCCTTGCCAACTTCAGTCCACAGGAGGTCCACTTCGAATTTTATTCAGCAACAAATTGTATAAATATAAAATTCATAATTTTTAACATCTTACGGATGAAATTATTATTTTATAAATAACTGATAGATCTAATAATTAAAATAGCTAGCTTCGATGGCAAAACTATTAATTCCAAATATTCTCTGGCTATACATAGAAGAGGCCATGTCATGCATGGTTGCTATTAGGTTATTTTCGCCTAACATGCGAAGACTCCTGGTTTATATCCCACAGCCAACAGAAATTTTTAGTTGATTACAGATTTGTATCGACCTCAAACGTAAATGGAAAGTACAGGGCCGTATTCATAAAAGAAGCAAAATCTGCAATATTTGGAATCTCTAGATCTATTGAATGCCGCTTTTACCACTCAGCTACCGGGACAGTCTCTAGTGTATGGTACGTATATGTATAGTGTTTTAAAATAATGTACTTAAAACTGAGAATTTAAAAATATATCTTAAAATTTAGAAGGTGTTTAAAAGTTAATTGATCGACGCTGGTTGGTTAAGGTCTTCCTTAATTGATAAAAACTTGTCATCCTCATACAAACATCCGTGTCTTCCTCCCTGCTCCACCGGCACTAACTGACAGTACCGAGAGCGTTGATTCTCTGCTCCAATACCTAAAAGCTCTCCGACTGTATAATATGATCTGATCAATCTAGAGAATCAGAGCGAACGACCTGTATAATTACAAGGTTAAAGCGCTTATAAAAAAAAGACAATTTTTCAGAACTACAATCAAAATAGTTATCTAGAAGCCACTCACCTGAAATCCACAATTTCGGATTTAAACTCAACTAAATTATAAGTGTTCATGTTTGATTCTTCCAACAAATTTCAGCAGACATGACGCGACGTTTACGATTCGACCAGTTGCTTTTCGAGTATTATATTGAGCCGGACGATCAGTACATTACCAACCCTAGATCGAAAATGTTCACCACTTTCCAACATCTCGGAGGTTTCCTCGAAATGTGCAACGTCTCACTTCTGGCGGCCCTGGGTCTGTTCGTCACGACTGTCGGTCTGTCATTTGCTTACCTCACACTCGCCTGGATATCCACACGAAAAGAAATAAACGCATACTTGGACCAAGTTGTGAGCGTGTGTCAAACGCCAAGTCCTTTCAAACAGAAGACAAAGAAAAGAACAGCTTGAACTTGGCGTGCTTGTGTCCGCTCCAGTTTTTTACAGCTGAGATGGCTGTTTTTTATTTTAGAAAATTTAGAATTCAGTTTTATCGATGGCTTTCTGAATTGATTATAATATATGTCTGTTGTTGTTTTTTTTTTAATTTAGAAAATTTATAATCCAGTTTGATCGATGGGTATTCTGAATTGATTATAATATATGTCTGTTTTTTGTTTTTGGAAAATTTAGAATCCAGTTTGATCGATGGCTTTTCTAAATTGATTTGATAGAAGATATGTGCGTATAATTTACCGTGCATTATTTATCTTTTGTAATGTTGATTTTGAAAATATAGTTCACTAATCTGTGCATAGCAGTTCTGTTGTAAATAATGCTGCGTATTCTGAAGCCTCAATACCGGTATTCAATGTAAAATGATGATTTTTTGTAACTTTTTATTTTACAAATGGCCGCCCAGCAGAAAGCAGTAAGAGCGTAAATATAACAAAAAACCTGCTTGTTTTTTTTTTATAATTAATCTATTTAACTGTCCATACCGTAGTTTGCCTCCCCTCTGATGGGTTTGAAGTCACACAATAGGTACTTCCCTTTTAATTTAGGTGCTGCCTCATTATGAGCACACCAGAAGGCATCCCTTACAAACTGGCACCAAACTTTAATAAAAAAATATTGGGACCTTTAGGTATCTTTAAAAAATATGTACACATATAATTTTACAGTTATGTACATCTCTTTGAAGCTTCATTCAGTGCAACACAACTGTAAACAATCTACAATAGTATAGGTATTATACTTATAGATTGTTGCCTGAAAAGTACAACAGTAAGTACTTATAGTGGAAGAACACAATATGTATTTTTAATTGAAGCCATTATTATTACCTACTATTATTATTAATGAATTATACATTTAACCTGGTGTATAACAAAAGCGCAAGAGAGAAAATTGATAGTTGCCGAAATGAAAATGTTACGATGGATGTGAAGGATAACAAGGAGAGATAGGGTGAGAAATGAGCGCACTAGGGGTACAGTGAAAGTAAGTAGGACCTCTTGCAAAGAAAAAACAAGAAAGTAAGCTTAGATGGTTCGGACATATCGAGCGAAGAGAGGAAAACTATGTGAGTAAGAGAATACAAGAACTTCATATAGGCAGTTAAAGAATGAGAGGAAGACCAAAGATCAAAGATGAGATGGAGAGACAAAGTTGAAGAAGACCTAAGAGAGAAAAAATGGAGAAAAGAGGACGCGCTAAATAGAAAGATATGGAAGGAAAGGATTCATGGAACACATGCCGACCCCAAGTAGGTTTTGGAAAAGGCAAAGTGAAAGAAGAAGAAGAATGAATTATTCACACCTAAGTAATTAATTAGATATATTATGTATACCTATTGAATTGGACTATTTTTTTTATAGATATAGATTTATTTAGAGAGAGGTCAGTTTCACTCAGAGTCCTTATCTCTTTTTTGCACATTTTTTTTTTAAATCGAGAGTAGTAACTCTATCGAGTTTACTCATTTATATCAAAGGCCTTTGCGTACGTAATGATTAGGTACGTTTAATGAAGACACGAACGTAACGTTTACGTATGAATAAAGAAGGCTTAAAGATGTTCTGACGTACGTGATGATATAGTAAAATATTAATATTTTCCTCAAAGTTGTCAAGGAAATTGGCAGCAATAATGGCTAATCTCATTATTATACGATGAACATGTTTTTATTATTGAATTCTATATTATCAGAACATAATTATGTACAAACAAATAAATATGAAAATTAAAAAAAATAAAACAATATAAACAACGAGCGCACGAATAGCTCAGTGGTCAAGCATTAGCTTGTCATGCGGAAGGTCCCGGGTTCGAAACCCCACCCCGAGGGTGTTCTCAAGGGCGGGGTCATTGCCTATGGCAATCTCTTCCACCCAACCCTTATTGTAATCATTAATGCATTATATACTATATCTGTCATAGTCTTTGTTCTTGTTTTTTGGTTTTGTTGTTGTCGAGAACCGACCTCAGTAGCTTATTCGATAAGGTGGCGGACTTGTAACCTGGAGGTCGGTGGTTCAAGTCCCGGATTCAGCGTAGATTTAGTAAAGCGAGTTTGAGTAGTTGTGACGTCACGAAAGTGATTAACACAAATATGATAACACTAACTTTTAATTTGTTGTCGTTTTATAAAATACTTATTATAAGATTTGTTACTGTTTCAATTACTATATTATATCAGAGTCTTATCAGACAGCATGTTTATTGTTCAATACTTTCCTCCTCATTCATAATTACCTATATTCAATAAAATTATTTACTTTGGGGAAAGCCCAGACTGAACTTGATATACATACAATACTCGATAGAAATTATATAAAATATAATAGCACATCGGTAATCTTATCTTAATTTTATTGAAGAATACGTTTAATTCTAGTCACGTGAGATGCGCAAAGAAATGATCGGGACTTCCCATGTTCTTTCGCGAGTAAGTATGTCTTAGACCCTAAATAAAGGGTCTAGGAAATACTAGAGCCTAAACCTACTTCTTTGCATTTGTGTACAGTAGAGACCGACATCAGTAGCTTGATCGATAAGGCGGCGGTCTCGTAACTTGGAGCTCGGTGTTTCAAGCTTCGGTTTTAGCGTGGATTCAGTAAAGCGAGTTTGAGTAGTTGTGATATCACAGTGATTGACACAAATATGATAACTTTTTTTTACTAATAAAAAAGTATATATGAGGGCCTGATCGGAAAAGAGAGAGTAGAATTGTTACTGAGGCACACTAAGAGCCACATTACCTATGAAACAGGATTTTTTTAAATGCGTGTTTCACAGCCTTTTTTATTTCGTAGTTATGAAACAGCAGCTACTGTAGATGCTTGTGGTCTGTGTGGTAGCTTGCCCATTCGGTGATATGACTCCCCTCTGATGGGCGAGAAGTGACACAATACTTCCTTCATATTAGAACATTAATGTCACTGTGTCCAAGTCCCACAAACCTCTATAAAAAATCAGTGTTTACACAATCACTACCTATAGTGTTTTTTTTTTTTTCCATTTTTCGTGTTGATGATGGGGACTTTATTTAGATATTCCTAAAATCACATCCTCGATAGAATTAGAACCATGATAATTTATTATATTCATAATAATAATAATAATAATGCTCTTTGGTGGACCACCAGGCGAGGTTACTGCATTTTCTACGTAAATCTCAGTCTAAGAAAAATAAGAAGAAAAGAAAAGATTAAATCGTATTATATTAACACCATGCAGGTTCAGCTGTGAAATTTCTTTTACATCTAAACCTTTAAATTGTTCAAAATTTAATGATAATAAGACTCTTTGATGAAACCACCTAACCCTCAGAGTCTATTATTATGTGGTCACAAACTCAAATTAATGAGTAAAAATTCATGCACTGGGTGGGATTTGAAACAAGAGATCCCTACGCTACCTGGATTACCAATCTAGCGCGTTATCCACTCGACTACCAATACAGTGCCAATACACATTAGTAAAGTATAAAAAGCGGAAAGAAGGTCCTATATTAGAGCAGTCTACCCTACTTTTAAACTTGGGAATTCACTAAAGCTTGCCAGGAGCGGCAATTCTCTTTCCTATATCAGTCAATACTAAATATTTACATACCAAAGATAATTTCTACTCGGTATAAATACCGGGATTAAATTATTCACACCTCATAATCGATCTTTGTTCAAAAGTGTTTTATTTAGATCAAAAAGTTTTTTGAGTTAATTTTTATTTTCCAAATAAAATTCCAACTTTCCACCATGAAGTACTTCACCCTTGGATTTCTCTTCTTCGTCGTCTTGCAAGCTTTCTTCGTCATGGAAGCCGGTAAGTGCCTAGTTCGACGGTAGAAGAAAATTGTGCAGAGCTTAAAAATAAATTTCTCGAGTTTGTTAAAAATGGGTATTCCTTTAATCCACCCATTTTTTAAGACCATAAAATAATAATAATAATAATAAGGATTGGGTGGAAGAGACTGCAATAAACTCGCCCTTTAGTTAGGACACTAGTATCATTTTTTTATTTGTTTGTTTTTCCTATACTATTTTTTTTTTTTTTTTTTTTTTTTTCTTAATTTTCTATTGTAAATATTGTGTCCTCCTAATAAAGATTAAAATAATAATAAGAGTGGGAATTGTCCTGTGGCTTTTGACTCACCCCTTCTATCTCCTACAATAATTCTAGATCTTGCCTTAAGTAGTGAGGAATACAGATGTAGGTGTAGGGAAGTACTCAATTTAGATACAAAGTAGGCTCGATTTAAATAGGAATATTCTATCTGCGTTATTGCAACATTAATTGTTGCGTGCAAACGGGATTAAAAAAAAATAAGAACAACAAAAATCAATTTTCGGTTCGAAAGTAGTCCAGAGAAGGTACTTACTTTTCTTTTGCTTTTCGAAAGTTACAGGTCTCTGATCACAAAACACAAAATTTAATCTCCTAGGAAGATAAAAAACATGGGAAGATATTTATTTTTTGTATTTCCTATTTTTCTCTATAGTTTTTCTTTGTTTTTGAGTTTTCCTTTGATTTTGTGTAGTATTTCCTTTGAGTCTGTTGAAAAAGCACCTGATGAATATCTTAAGTGGCATAGAATGCCTCAGGCATTAACCATGCCCCGGATTACAAGACAATTGTACATTTAAATTAAAATATTTTTTTATTGTATATTTTATTTTGTAGATATTGTTAATTTTTTTATCTCTGTTCTTTGTCTCTGGTCACAATAGATCTTACTAGGTCGCAGTGTTAATTGCAAGGTGTTTCAGCTGAAACCCTGCAACCAGGTTTCATAATAATAAAAATCTCTGTTTATAATTTATTGTTGATTGTTTTGTATAAAAATAAAGTGTAAATTAATAAAAAATAAAAACAAGTATTGTATATTCACATCATCATCATCACAGAGTTAAAAAACTGGTTAACAGCAGTGCTCCATCTTGTGCAAATCTGTTCATATTTTCTGTTTCCCAATCTGTTTATGTTTCCCAATTCTCACACATCTTGTTTTTCTGTTTGCAGCCGGCGACTGTTGGTGGACTGGCTGCCAGTTGGACAGCTGGAAAGAGAAGGGCTGCAAGACTTACGGCCGAACTGAGAAGGACAACAAGCCCTGTAACGGTGGCAAGAAGTACCAGTGCTGCAACTGATGGAAGTGGAAGTTATGGTTGGGTGGAAGAGCTCAAGCAATTTGAGAATCCTGCCATTAAAGCCTATAAAAAAAAAAGAAAAACTGCAACTGATGGAGCTTACCGGTGGAAAGGGGGAGGAGGGGTGGTCGAAAGATGGACCATGTATAGAAGACTTATGTATACAGGGCTATTTTGAGAAGAGTATTTAAAGAGTACTAAATGTAAAGAAGAGTGTGTATAGAGGAGTGTGTAAATAGGAGGATGTATAGAGGAGTAGTAAAGAGTACTAGGTATGTATAGAGGATTATGTAAAGAGTACTACGTATGGAGGAGTATGTAAAAGGAGTATGCAAGGAGGAGGATGTATAGAGGACTATGTATAAATTTATAGGAGTGTGTAAAGAGGAGTCCAAATTGTCATCTTTCTAAGGAATGTCAAGCTGTTTTTGGTCGAAGTCATTTGAATTTGCAACACCTGCATGTTGAGTATATTACCTGCAAATTATTTTGATTTCTTTCTTTCAACAGGAGTAAGGTTTAGGGGAATTTCGTATATCTTTTATTTACCTTATACAGATTATTTTCCCTTATACAGAGATAAATTTATCTGAAAAAGTCTCTTATATTCATCACTTTTGACTGAATTAATGTTCTTTCTAGGTTATAAGAGATTTCAGAGTCTCCCATGTTAATGAAATATCGAAGACCTTTTTCAAGGAGAAAGAATAAATAGGAGAAAGACAGTTGGTGAAGTTTTTTTTAAAAAAATGTTTGGTTATTGTGATTGTATAATTATGGGTAACTTGTTTCTAGATATTTTTTGTTTTTTATTGTTATATAAAATTTGTTTAATAAATTGTAATGTCTATTTATTGACAACTTCAAATTGAGATTCAATTTTTATTATTCAAAATGTTCTTATAATGAGTGATAGGATTACAAGTTGGTTGTATTTATTTCTTTACCAAACTTTTTAATTCCACCAAAACAAGACTAGTGTTAAATGTGTCATATTCCTTCAAAATAAATTGCTTTTAGGAATCAAAACTATGGTATGAATATGAACACATTTTCTAGGCGATAGACTGACAAGACAAGTTTGAATTTTGAAAAGGATATATCTTGAAAATCTTGAAATTGGGAGTAGAAAAAATAAACCTCTGATAAGTTCTGAAGTCTTATGATCAAAAACGGCAGGAGGCTATTTTATTATATTTGAAATTAATAAATTATGCATTGAAAAATGATTTTATAATCCATCAGAGAGATTTCTAAGAATGCTGAAAATAACTTACTATGACAAGATTTCAAGATTAGAATAAAATACATTATGTAAATTAAATTATTATAGAACAAACACTGCCAATTATGGACACAATACTTCCTCGTGATTGTTTCACACTGTAAACACGTGCCAATTTTGAGAATTTATACAAAATTACTTGTATCTCCAAAACAACTCAACCAATTTTCTTCAAATTTGTTTTATATGGTAGTATATTGTTTTTTCTACATTCGAGATCCCACAAAAAAATTCTGTATCGGAAAGTCGTGGGCCTATTTTTTTTACTTTTTTGTCCAAAACTTCGGATTTTCTTAAAAATCAAAGTCAAATTATAATTAATTAAAAAATAAATATAAATAGCCTATGTAAAAAAATAATATGCATAACCATACAAACTTTCATCAAAATCGGATGTACCGTTCACGAGATATAAGCGTGTAAGTAAAAAGTTAGTGGTCAGGCGCATGGTCTCTTTCACCCAGAACCGCTAGTACGAATTCGATGAATTTATAATGGGACCATCTACAGCATGTCTCCTAGATGTGTGCAAAATTTTATCAAAATGCGTCGAGTAGTTTCCGAGATTTGCGAGTTACGAGGAATCGTTTTAACAGACCGACGGACCGACAGACGGACATAAAACCAAATTTTCTCAGGAGGTTATAAAACGTCCAGAAATATGAAAAAATTGAATTCGGAGCAAAAATATATTTTTTTTTCAAATACTTCCGATTTCTAATATCAGAAATTTCTCGGAAGTAGAATTAATTGAAAATTAAAAAAACAACAACGATTAATATTTCCGCTATTATTAGGAACATTTCATGTATGTCATCATATTCAGTATTAGTAATAATTATGTATAGTGTACATGTACAGGTTGGTCAAAAACTACCTTTCCTATGTAAAAAGGTCAGATATTTGTTATACATTAATGTTATTGAAAATTAATTTTCTGGTTCAAGTCACAAGGCTTGGGAGATTTTTTATATATTAAAAGATGAGTGTTTCACAGCCGTTTTAATTTTGTAGCCATGAAACAGGAGCTACTGTAGAAGCTTGTGGCTGTGTTGTAGCCTGCCCAATTGCCCATCCCGTAGTATGCCTCCGCTCTGATGGGCGAGAAGTGACCCAATACTTCGAGTCAACACGAGCGCACTGGAAGGTATCCCTTACAAACAACTGAAACCAAATTGTGAATGCAATTTTTTGGAAAAGCAAGGAATTATAATTTTAGTTAAATAAATATCAAAAAAAATATTTTATTAATTTATTAGTATGGATTTTTGTTTAGTGTTTAACAGCCTTTTATACCTATTTCCTAGGCATGAAATAACTGCTATTATTGTTGCCGGCTCCGGGGTTCGTACCCGGGACCTTCCGCATGGCAAGCGAGTGCTTGACCACTGAGCTATTCGTGCGCTCTTTCACAGCGATCAAAAATAATGCATTGTTTTGCGGAAACGACCGAATTATATTTGAAAAACAACATGAATTCAGACATTTTATGATTTAAGAAAATCTTCCAACAGTTCCTGACTTCTTCCTGTGGGGCTACCTGAAGGAGAAAGTCTACACCAATAAACTGCGAACATCAAAGGAGGTCAAAAATAATATCCCCGTGGAGGTTGCAGCAATTAAACCGGCAACAGTTAAAAAGACAAGAAAATCTTCTAAAAAGAACCAATGATAAAATGAGTTCTAGAGTATAGTTGAACGACATAATTTTCCACACCTTACGTAAAAAATCTTCATAAAATATACTGTCTATTGCAATTTATTTTTATGTTTTCTGTCCTATTGATCAAAAGTTAATAAATATTTACATTGGAAAGGTACTTCTTGACCACCCTGTAGCTTATATAATTATAATACTTGTTCTTAGATCTTATTAATTGCTTACTAAATTTTCTAGGAGATCACTTTCACTGATCAACTGAAATCCCATATTCAATGAAAGATTAGAGCTAAGTACTTAGCTTAACTTAATCTTCTTGAAGATTTACATGTTGATTGTGAATTGCGCCTGACACTCAAAAGATTTGTTTTTATTGAACTTAGTTCCGACAATTTTCTAATATTAGAAATAGGAAGTTTTTTTTTGTAATGAACATTTTTTTTTTTTTTTTTTTTTTTTCATTATTATTTATCACTTTTACTGATCAACTTAAATCCCATATTCGATGTAAGATTAAAGCTAAGTACTTAGCTTAGCTTAATCTTCTTGAATATTGACATGTTGATTGTGAATTGCGCCTGACACTCAAAGATTTGTTTTTATTGAACTTACTTCCGTAAAATTTCTAATATTAGAAATAGGAAGTACTTTTTTTGTTGTAATGGACATATTTTTCATTATTTTTTATTTTTTCAATATTAATGTATGCTGTGGCAATTAACATCTCGGCAATTAACCAGTGCACGGAATTCACGAAGTGTGTTGATACGCCAACGTAAGCCATTGTTAGAAGGACCTCAATTTCAAACAGTTCTCTGAAGGTAAGCAACGTCCAGGATCGTTTGAACTCGGTAAATGCCTTCAAGTTTGAACCCTCATGATATTCCCGGCCCAACGTAGGCTGGGTTTCAGGTTCGAACTATTCCCAGGCAATTCCTACCCCAACGCAGGCTGGTAGCTAGTTTTTAAGGTTCCAGTGAATGGTCGATAAAACCTCCGCCTGCAATAGTTTAAAGATCCTTTCACGTGATGATCATAACAAAAGGCGTTAGTGTTTTGTGTCACATTTTTTAGAGGCTAGCATCGAAATTCCGAGCATTAATGTTAATAATCTTCAACCAATTATCATATTCGAATATCAATCTCGTAATACCGCCACTGGTTGTTGCCCCAATTATCCTCAAGAGGCTAGTTATCCCCGACATCCAAAAGTATAGAGCAAGTAAAAGTCCCACCCGCCGGAATTCGAACCCGGGTCACCTGTTGGAGAGCAAGCTGAACCATCTACCACTAGGCCAAGATGACTACTGTTGAGCCTATTATCATCCAGGAACCGACCTCAGTAGCTTGATCGATAAGGCAACGGACTTGTAACCTGGAGGTCGGTGGTTCAAGTCCCGGTTTCAGCGTAGATTTAGTAAAGCGAGTTTGAGTAGTTGTGATACCACGCAAGTGATTAACACAAATATGACAAATTTTTTTTAAATATCATCCAGGAAAAGTAATAGAACTCGTGTCCAATAAGTGTTATTTTGAACGTCTGTTTATTGGTGTAGAAATAAGTATAATACTTATACAAAAATATACATATTCGTCTTGTAGAACGCACATTACTAAAGCGTAATTACGAGTATAATCTCAGGTGAGAGCCTAATAAGGTGGTATATTAGGTACCTATATATCTCTGTTGAGGCCGCTTACATTTACATACATCACATAGTTATTTATTAAACATATTAAATCAAGTATTATTTACATAGAATAATATACAATTAGACATACAAAGAAATTGACATTAATAAAACAAAATTTGATCAAGGGCGGTGCTAATGCCAACTTCCGATTTAGATCTTCCGTTAGTTAGATCATTTATCATTTTACGCAGTACCGGTGCCACCCTAGGACCCTAGGGTAGAGGGCTCAGTTTTTTTCGCGCCGAAATATTTGCCCTGGGCGAAAAAAATAATAAAATTCCAGGCGAGTTTAATGCTCATAGCAATTTCTACCACGTAACCCTCAGAAGTTTATTATTAGTTTAACTCTAGATGTTTAATAATCATACGCAATATATACTTCTGACCAACTGGGCTGGCTCCAAGTTTATTAAAAATCACTTTATATTCAACTCTTGAATTATCAATTAAAGAGTTTTTATTCATTTAATATGGTACCTACAATCTACATTACCTATACATAAGTTTGTATACGGGGGTTCCCAGAAGAATAAGAAGAAAAACGATCCTTCACTTCTTATCATTTTCTTGGGGAATTTGAGAAAGTAAATTTTACGAGAGCATGTTTCCACAGAGTGTCTGTCTTTTATGAAATAATTGAAATAATAATACTCCTAAGTGAAAGGTAACCACCAGGAGAGGTTAATCATTTTCCACCACCTAATCTTCAGTCATTTACTCACATTAATGAGGAAATATCATCCATTGGGTTTGATTTGAAACAACGGATCCCTACGCTACCTGGATTACCAGACTAGCGCTTTAACCACTCACTTAACTGAGTGAAAAATAATAATATTAAAAATTTTATTTCTCAAAATGTTATAGTTAGTTTAATTAGTCATACGGAGCCAGTTTTGAACCTGTAATTCATTAAGTGTAAAACGTAGACTCTTGAAACTACCGGCTATCAATTTCTCGAGTGAAAAACCTTTTGTTTCTCCTTTGGTTTGATTTAAATATCTACTGGCGATTTTTCAAGTCCTAAATACCGTTTTTTACGTGTTTTTGGCCTACGGCATTGAAATAAGTTGGACAATGAATCAATAGCTTCATCCATAAAGCGGCAGACTTGTAACCTGGAGGTCGGTGGTTCAAGTCCCGCGGTTACAGCGTGGATTTAGTAAAGCAATTTTGAGTAGTTGTGAATTCACAAAACTGAATAACACAAATATGAGAACACAAATATGAAAAAAAACTTTTTATCAGTGGACAGCTCACACTCTGTATATTTACCTCGTAAAAAATTCTACGAATTTATCAATCTGATGATACTGTTATAGTACAAGGTGTAAATATTGATTTCTTTTATTATACCTATCTATAATAGAATTTTAATTCTATTGACATTAATGTGGGTATAAATACTGAGAGCTAGTTTTCTGTTACATCAGACTTGAATTTCCCGCTTAACATTAGACTTAAAAAAAATTGCAAGTGTCTTTGTTAGTGCTGAAAAATTAACGGTAATTTTTTTGTCAAAGTTTTTCGTCCAAGAGAGAAATAATATTTCATCATGAAGTACTTCACTTTTGCGTTTTTGTTTTTAGTGATTGTCCAAGCTTTCCTCGTCATGGAGGCGGGTAAGTACACGATGTTAGTTTTTCACCAATTCTCTAATAGCCTACCAAATTATTATAATAAATATAGGGTGTCCATGTTGGTCCGTGCGCCGATGCGTCAATGGACATCCATTGTACATTCGCAAACAAGATATCTCGAGAACGATAAGAGAGAGTCCGTCCCGGTAGCTCAGTGGTAAAGGCGGCACTCTGTGAATCCAGAGATTCAAGATGTCGCGGGTTCGAAACCCAGCCGGGACATGACAAGTTATCCTCCCATTTGGGATTTTTACCACATAATAATACGTCTTGGGCTTACTGCTGGAATAATGGGACGTAATAGTCCTAATCGGGCAGTATAAATAAGGCGATATTATTATGGGATTTTTTCTCATTTATTTAAATGGTACAAATATTTTATCCATGGGCTTAACAGCAAACATAGATAAATTTCAGGTTGAGGTTGGAGGAGGAGGAAGAGTGAATCTTCAGAAGCTTAGGACTTTCCTCACAATTCTGCAAGTTTCAAGGAGGACATTCTTCTGAATCTTCGATAGGATGTAGGATGGAAGTTCAATCTTCTTGCAGTGATGATACATTGAGGGATGAATCAGTCCATTGGTTGAGACAATGATAGGGATGATGTCAACAGTGTTCATGGTCCACATGTCTTTGATTTCAATGCCCAGATCTTGATATTTCCGTATTTTTTCACTCATGGATGTAACTAGGTTGTGGTCATTAGGGTGGGCAATATCAATGAGTTTTACCAATTTCTCTTTCTTGTCTATCAAAACAATATCAGGACGGTTATGAGGAAGGCGTCTGTCAGTTACTATTGTTGTGTCCCAATATAGCTTGAACTTCTCATTTTCTAGAATGGGTTCAGGATCGTATTTGAAATGAGGT
Organism: Bactericera cockerelli; assembly: GCA_024516035.1. Lineage (NCBI taxonomy): Eukaryota > Metazoa > Arthropoda > Insecta > Hemiptera > Triozidae > Bactericera > Bactericera cockerelli. Next base: position 5,512,584 of record CM044958.1, on the reverse strand, counting down.
TGATTATTTTTTACTAGCTCAAGTTTGTTTGCTAGGTACTGATGAACAATTTTAGCTGACAGATTATGGCGGTAGAGGTACTCGTTTTGTGCTAGTGCAGGACAAGCAGCTGTAATGTGTTGTATGGTTTCAGACGATTGATGGCATACACGACATGAATCATTTGAAATATCAAGTTTTTCAATGTACTTCATATAGTTCTTTGTCTTAATCACTTGATCTTGAATGGCTATGATGAAACCCTCAGTCTCACAGTAGATGGAACTTTGCTTTTGCAACCAATTGTTTGAGCTTACATGATTTTCATCTAGTGCCTTTTTATATCTTCCATGTATGATCTTACTTTGCCATTTTTCTTCCAGGTCTTTATGTGAATGTGTTTGTAGAGGTATTTGTATGGAAGTTATTATTATTATTATTATTATTATTATTATTATTATTGAAATTTGTTATAGAAGTTGATTTTATACTATACCAAACGTACCTACCTACCTCGAAACTTTTTGATGAAATCGGTTAAACTTTGCGGCCGATGGGCCTCAAGGGTGCATCCGTAAGATTAGTCAAAGATACAAAAAAAGTTAGAGAACAACATTTTTTGAGAGTAAAACAATATAGTTTTTTGATATCTTGAACTTTTTCTAAAACCTGACTTTTTTTAATTTACCGGGATTTGGCGGGGTACCACATGGACTAGCTTTTTTAACATTCATGGGGGTTGTGCCATATCAAATCCAATCACATTGAATAAATTTTAACAGAATCTTACTGTTGAGTCACCTGTTGAGTGGCGGAATTTAATTTATTTTCGAGTGATAGGGGAAGTCGATTGGTGTCACACCAGTTTAATTGTTGAAAATTTCAATTCTAAGACTAAAATACTCTTAGATATGCCGTCTCTTCCACCCAACCCTTTTTGTCCTTTTTTCCTCAACCATCATGTCCCTATTTGTCTGCCCGCAGCGGGGGACTGCTGGTGGACCGGGTGCCAGAAGAACAACTGGAAGAGCAAGGGCTGCGGCCAATATGGAAGACAAGAACGCGGCAAGAAGCCATGCAGCGGCGGCCAAAAGTATAACTGCTGCAAATAACTCTGCGGCCATAAGTACAACTGCTGCCAATAACTCTGCGGCCAAAAGTATAACTGCTGCAAATAACTCTGCGGCCAAAAGTATAACTGCTGCAAATAATTCTGCGGCCAAAAGTATAACTGCTGCACATAATTCTGCGGCTATAAGTACAACTGCTGCACATAATTTTACGGCTACAACTACAACTGCTGCACATAATTTTACGGCTACAACTACAACTGCTGCACATAATTCTGCGGCCATAAGTACAACTGCTGCACATAATTCTGCGGCCATAAGTACAACTGCTGATTGCTTTCCACAACACAACATACGAGTATTAAAGTAATTAATATCAAAGTACTATTACACTTTTCATTAGTTTAATATCAAGTTATTGTACTTATAATTTAAATTAAAATCATGGTATACATAAAAATCATATACTTTTAATTGTATTAATAATACAAAGTACTAAACTTTTAATTATGAATATTAAGAGCATGAAAATATAGTTTTAGTTAAATTAATATCAAGATGTACTTTCAATTGAATTATTACAAAGAACCATAAATAAATGGATATTTAAAAAAAAATATTGAGACGAGAGTTTCATAGTCTTTTGTACCTATTTCGTAAACATGAAATAACAGGTAATATTGTCGGCTCTCGGATTCGAACCCGGGACCTTCCGTATGGAAAACGAATAGATTACCTCTGGGCTAATGGTACGCTCATAAATAACATTATTATTTTGACAGCCTTGACATCAACTTTTTAAGTCGCTCGCGATTCTTAAGCGTAGGTTGCGGTGTATCAAATTTTGTACTCGATAATACGACTGTTACCAAGTAACTATATTATAGTTAACAAATTGCTTTGTCAGAGATGGTTACGAAATTTGTGATTTCGGTCATTTAAAATTTGGTCCGCGGTCCATGACCTCAATTTGGAGATAAAACAAAAGATTTGACTTGTGTAGAGTACATTTTGTCCAATTTATTTAAAAAATATACCTATATAGAACATTTTCAGGTAAACTTTATTTACTAAAATACTACCTATACAAAAGAAATAACATTTTGAATCACCGGTCTTAGTTCCCGAAGATACTCTCATAATCACTATTTTGTAAACTCTATACATTATGTATACAATATTATACACTCTATTTAGGTCAATTTCAAAACTTCAAATATTTTTATTATTATTATTTTTTTTTTTTGTACTAAAGTTAAACATTAATGCATCATTCTTCTACTCGTCCCATTCCTGCACCATCTTCACATTCAATCCCTCTGATCCTCCGTCTCGCCCCTCTCACTCTCATGGATACTGCTCTCACTATCGAAATTTGTATTTTCACTTTGAGCCAACATAGCACATCTGAATAGCTTTTTTTCATTTATCACTAAGTTTTGCTGTGTGTTGTATGAAACTGTTGTATACAGCACCTAATGCTCCATTGCAAGATACAATCATTGTTGTAAATAAGGCTCGCAGATCTTCGGCAGCTTGGTCATATTTTGTGTGTTAGGTACTTTAGGTACTCTATATTAGGTACTTTAAGCCCAAAATTTGTGTATGTTAAAACAATTAACATGCAATTTACCCAAGAATCAGTACCTTACCTATATACACTATGTCAGCCAGTATAAACAGAGAAGTCAGATGTATGTACAATACATACATGTTCTAGATATATCTACATGCATAAGAGAACATACCTGAATTTGCTCTTATCAGCAGGTAATAGTTCTGAATATCCATACCAACAAGTCCTCTCTATTTTAATCAGTATAAACATAAAAGTGAGAAGCTATACTAGATATTTTCATTACTATAATATTATAAACAATTAAACATCAAGATCATCTTATTCATACCGGTTGTCACCATCAATCAGAACCATACAGCACAGACAAGAACTCTTTGCCACGCTGGACGTTGCTTAACTTCACCGTCAATCCTAGAGACTCTTCTTGGCGTGTCAATCGTCATGAACCCACGACCTTTGGAACCTCGAGTCAAAGGCATCGAGGCAGAACAGACCGGGCGAGGTATTTATTACATGGGGTGATCATCCTTCCTCTCTCCCAGGCCATTGCGTAACTAGAGCTTTAGATCAGAAGAGCAGTGGTGGATGTAGCAGATGCACTTTTCGGTCTCTCGCGAAGCCAAGATCAATCTTCAATCAATCAATCAATTTTTTGTGAAAGATCAATCTTCCACTTTCTTACTGACAATTGACTACTCATTTTTCCTCACGAGTCATGAGAGAACCCCAGACATCCGAGTACAGAGCAAAAAAAAATCCTGGTTATCGAACCCAGGTCGCCGTGCGTGCAAAACCAGTGCGTTGTACAACTCGACTGCAATGACTGCTTACGACGCTGAGAAGTTTTTTAAGTTCGAAAATTCTGTCCTTATAGCTCAGTGGTAAAGGCAGCACTCAGAGAATCCAGAGTTCGCGGGTTTGGGATTTTTAACACAATAATACGCCCTGGGATTACTACTGGAATAATGAGACACTGAGCTATATTATTATTTTTAGTTTTTAGACCCCTCTGTTACACCACTGAAAGTTGACAGCCTTGTTACGGGATGGCACGCGGGCTGCAATTTATTATCCGTCCTGATCTCCGGAGCGGTCAGGAGTTACAAAGGTCAGCAGAGTGAGAGGACGTAAGAAGAGCAGATCACTAGTGATGGACTACAATGAGAGGATACTGGATCTGTCCGCTCGAGAATCTTGAAATGATATTGCTGTGGCTGATCGATAGAGTGGATAGTCTGACAGTACCAGAATAGTAAAAATCTATACTTATAAAAGAGAGTTTCACTCACTGATTCATCACTGTTTCTCCGAACTGGTAAGTCCTAAGGAAGCTGAAATTTGGTAGGTAGGACTTATAGTCTAGATATGCAATAAGAGTTAAGACGAGATTTTTCGAAATTCCCACTACAACACCTGCCATTGGCGAAAAAGGATTTTTTGCTTTCACGGCCATGCCTCGGTCCGCAAAGCGGACGACAGCCCGCTAGTAAGTGTTATAAAAATGTTATAAAGAGGTTATTTTTCTTTATACAGAGGTAGATTATACCTGGAAATTGTTCTAGTATATCTAGGTCTATCTTATATCCAGTTCTTTTATATCCAGGATTTTCTTATATCCAGGTTCGACTATAATAATATTACTAGTAATAATATCTTAGTTCTTAGGTATTAAGCTTCCAGCGATTAGAAGGTAAAACCTACTTCTCAAATGATCCAGTTATTTACTTACTATTTTGGGCGATGCAGCAGCGATCACTGTGAAGGTTAAGCCGATAGCTACCAAGCAGAGGAACACTTGAGAATAAGAACAAGGTGCAGCCATATTGAAATCCTGGAACCAGAGAGAAAAACAAATGTTTTATTTTTCAAATAACAATAAAACAAAGATGCTGTCAACACTTTTGCTGATTGCCAAAGTACAGAGCATACCTACACTCAGTAAAATACATTTTTTTCTTGAAACATTTTTTTTTTTCTTCTTCTTTTTTTCTGTTCTTTTTTTTTGTTCGTATTTTTTCCATAATTAGAAAAGACCTGATGAATAATTTACAAAACTTTTTTTTACTGTCTAAAATTAAACTTATTTGTAAAAGTCAATTTCTATCTCAGCTATAATTATAATAATAATAATACTCTTTAGTGAAAGGTAACCACCAGGCGAGGTTAATACTCAAAGCATTTCCTACCACCCAACCCTCAGAGTCTTAGTAACTTATTATTATGTAGTCATAAACTCAAATTAATGAGAAAAATTTATGCACTGGGTGGGATTCGAACCAATGGATCCCTGCGCTACCTAGATTACCAGACACGATGGGTATAAACTTTCAATAACAAAAAACACCCAATAATACTGAAGATATGAGACGTTGTGTCATTTTTGTCCTCTATACCAGTAGCATAAATAAAGTATTTTTGAAAATTGTAAATAATTGTAAAAAAAAAACAAACAAAAAAAATTTCTCACAGAAAAAAAACTCTTCTGCTAAAAGGAGCGTTAAAAAATGAATATACGAGTTCTTGGTTCTGGATGCACTGTCTTTAGATGAGAGAGATAGGTTTTTTTAGTGGGTGGAAATCCTACTCCCCATGATAATCGTTTGTCTTTAAAAGATTTTTTCCCCTATGATGGAAATCCTACTCCCCATGATAACCTTCACCTCGAATAGAACTTGAGGAATGGCACGAACGACCATGTAATATTGGTTAAAGTGCCTCATTAAAAAAAAAGTCATGAAGAACAATAAAAATAATTAACAATTCCCCGATTTTTTTTAGTTTTAAGAATTATATACAAAAGTGAGACAGAAAATAATAGCAATCGGTTCGTAAAGAGCCCTATCGATAACCAAACTGCTAAACGTTTAGAAGGTACCACCCATCCTTCAAATTTTGGTTTAAAATATTCATCAATATCGTGCTCACTGGAGGCTAAATAACTCAGCACCTAATAAAATTTAGAATCTTGAACGAAATTATAATCTTAAAAAACAATTTATGCACTGTTTAAAATTCGCTACAGACTTGGTCCATTTTGAAGTCACAGTCTAAGTATTACGACCATTCAAATTATCACTATGTTATCATAACAACATCAACAATAGTGCCATGCAACACAATGCAACACAATGCGATTAGCTCAGGTGCGCTCGTGTTGACCCAGCATAATTGGGAAGTATTGTGTCACTTCTCGCCCATCAGAGGGGAGACATACTACGGGATGGGTAGGCTACAACACAGACCACAAGTGTCTACAGTAGCTCCTCTTTCATGGCTACAAAATAAAAATGGCTGTGAAACACTCATCTTTTTTTTTTTAAACAACAATTCAGCATTACCAAATTCTTTATCACTATTCATTCTTCATCTTCCTAGCCTTTTCTTAAGTAGGGTCGGCGTTTTTTGCCAGTCTCTTCTAGCCAGCCCTATCGTGGACCTCACACTATTTCTTACTAGCTAAAAACCGGCGCTTTGTCGCCCATATGGTTTTTCCCCGTTGTTGGGGTCCTTTTTTTTGATAAAAAATATGAATTTAGATTTATATATTATTAAAATAGATGTTATAATTATATCTAAATACACACGGAAATACCAAAAGGACACTTTGTGCACATATTTTAACTCGTTCGACCCAGCCATTTCGAACTTTCGAAGCGGCGCAGATTATGAATGAATGATCTGAATGGATTGATTAATTCAAGATTGAGTGTTTATGGCGTATCCGCTGAAATCAGAATTTTTAAATTGATGTTTTAAATTTCGCGGTTTAGACATTTTCAAGCTACGTTAATAATCATATTCATCCTCATGAATAGCAATTACCTTATTACAAAAACAAAATGATAATAAACAGGTACACCTGCTAACATGAACAACAACAAATCGTCAATCATACCATACATTGGGTGTTCTGGCGTCTCCACTAAAACCACATACCTGCGTATCGATGTTTGAGCTTTCTATCGCTGGAAACTCTTAAACCAGCCATTCAAATTAACTTCACCCAACCTGAGTGGGTCCGGGAACAGCCAGCATCAATAGGGATCGAATTTGAATGGTCACCCATCCAGGTCCTAGACTAGCTGGACGTTCCTTAACTTCAGTGACAGAAAGAGAACTGCCGTATGTTGAATACATCGATGCCGGCTAATGTGTAGGTCTATTAAACTGCATTAAATTTAATGTAAGTTTGTAATGAGAGACGATTCTCATAACATAAAAACGGTGAATGAAAATGACACAGCTCAGAAAGATTAATCACCTGTAACTTCTCACCTTTCTTGATTTATTGCTAGGTTAGTAAGTGGTAAGTCATCTTGTATAGGGTGTCCTCAAATTACTTCACCATAATTTAGCTTCTCTGACTACTAGTCAGAGCCGTCAGTCGTATTGTAATTGAAAATATTGTGTAGTGGTTCTTGTAAAGATGAAAGGAATTCCAAAAAAGCTTACGATTATGTTTTGTGTATTTTTTAAAAATATTTTGAAGTGTTTCAAAAAAATCAATAAATAGTGAGACATTTTCTTCGCTGCATGGACTTTAACCGATCCTTGTGAAATTAAATCAGCATTTTAAAACATTTTTAAAACTGTATAATATAACGGAAAAAAATATTTATTTTTCTGAAGAACAGTCGTAGATTTCTAGAAAATTTACAAAATTTATAAAATATTTTTCTGACAGTTTTTGCACAATAAAATTGATCAGATCTACCACGTCTGCAGTGCAAATGACGTCTTTCTGGGAAGAATTCATTTGACATAATAATAATAATAACACTCTTTAGTGGAAAGTAACCACCAGGCGAGGTTAATGCTCAAAACATTTTCTACCACCTAACCCTCAATGTCTTATTATTATATGGTCAGAAACTCAAATTAGTGAGGATGGAATTCGGAAGGAAAGTACACGCACTGGATGGAATTCGAACCAACGGATCCCTACGCTACCTAGATTACCAGACTAGCGCGTTAAGCACTTGACTACCAATGGACGGTAACATAATTATCTTCTTTATGACATGGAAACAAAAAGTAAAAGTAAATACACGTCTAGAATATTGGCAACGAAATATAATACACCCAGTATATGAAGGTAATCATTACACCTAATTGTATATCTCTGGCCAAACACATCACCACCTCAGCATTTATCTATTAGCTCAAACGGCTCCAAGTAATTAGACTTAATCACCTCATTTAATAGTAAATTCGTGAGGTTTATCCTTTGGCGTTCTTACACTTTTTTTCTTGTTGTTGCATTTTTGTGTTTCAGCTGGCCTAACTATCAGGTCTATGCGGAGCAGCTTTTAATTATTATTATTATACTGCGTTTACACCTGATACAATCGTGTAACTGATTGATCAGGCAATTACTAACGCAGTGTTTTTAATTGCAGTGCACTGGTAGTCAAGTGGTTAACGCGTCAGTCTGGTAATCCTGGTAGCGTAGGGATCCGTTCATTCGAATCCCACCCAGTGCATGAATTTTTCCTCATTAATTTGATTTTGTGACCACATATAAATAAGACTCTGAGGGTTAGGTGACAGAAAATGCTGTGAGTAACAACCTCACCCGGTGGTTGCCTTCGACTAAAAAGTCTTATTATTAATGTATGGTTATATCACGACGGGCTAGTTAGCCTCCATTCTCAGGAAACTCACTAACCTGCTACCCAAAATTAACCTCACCCAACCTGGAATGGGCCGGAATGCCAGCATCACGAACCCTTCACCTCGCTGGACGTTCCTTAACTTCGGCGATCCTACGAGATCCGGGGCATTCAACGCGCCATCGACACAGTGTTAATTGTAAGAGTTTTTTTTTTTTTTTTTTTTTTTTTTTTTAAAGTGGGGTTTAACGTCGCTTTCAACTGCCATGGTCATATCACGACGGGGGTTTTACCCTCCATTCACAGGAAACTCACAAACCTGCTACTCACATTGACCTCACCCAGCCTGAGTGGGGCCGGGAAAAGCCAGCGTCACGAGAATTAGAATTCGAATGGTCACCCATCCAAGTCTTAACCTCGCTGGATGTCGCTTAACTTCGGTGTTCTGAAGGGAACCGGTGTATTCAACATGCCATCGACGCTGGCTCTAATTTAAAAAAAAAAAAAAATGATGCGTTTAAAAAAAAAAAAAAAAAAAAAAAGGCCAATACCTGATAAGAACCCCCGACCCACGTGCATCAAGCTCTGCATGCTGACCGCTAGGAAGCGCTCACTACAGGAGAGAATAGCTATCAGCAAAGTTCACGACCAAACTCATCTCGAATGTCAAGGCAATCGACCACGCTTCCTCCCGCTAGCGCCAATTAACCTCTTCGGTGCTGAGGTCCTCAGAACGCACTCCCGCTCTCAGAATCATAAGGGTGGGTGGAAGAGATTGCCACAGGCAATTTTTTTTTTTTTTTTTTTTCATTATTTATTTAATATTCACAATATTTCTTCAACAAAATCGTACATAAGTAATATTTCAACCCTTTCAGCATAATGCTGGTGTGGGTTGTTTTGAAGCATAATTTAGAAAAGTAGGTAAAGAACATAATAAAAAAAATAACCCCGCCCTATAGTTAGGATATGTATTTTTATATATTTTCTATTCTTTTTCATATTTATTGTATTTGTTTCCATTTTTTTCATTGTTAAAATAATTATTTGTAAGTACATAATGTCCATTTATATCTAAAAAAGCGTTGTATAATAATAATAATAATAATCTTCGTTTCAAGTGTTAAGCAACGCACTTCGATTGGTTAGTGCGTTCAAATTAACCATCAGTAGCCCAGTTTCAGAAACACTCGAGGGCGCAGGAGCAGGGGGGCAAGGGAGGACCACTGCCCCCCCCTTTCATAATAAAATTATAAGCAGTTACCTGTGTGAAGAAAAAAAATCAACCCCCCACACCTTCCAATACCTTGACGAGGTACTTTGTTGCCCCCCCCCCCCTTTGCCAAACCCTTCCTACGCCCATGTAAACACTCTCCACTCTTCAAATCCAAGAATCTCCGTTTCAACCGTCACACAACGCACTCTGATTGGTTATTGCGTTGAAATCAACCATCAGAGCTCCTAATGATTTCCGTTTCAACCGTCACACAACACACTCTGATGAGTTATTGCGTTCAGAGTGAGTTCTGTGACAGTTGTATGGAACATTTGGATATTTTGAGAGTGTTTCTGGAACGGGCTTCAGGTCCTCATTAGAGAATGGATCTAAGATAAATCGGCGCTATCTGTGGTAGTAGATCGACTTAAGTTCAACCGTCAAACTTCGTCCAAAGAACCGAATCAGGGTGCGTTGTGTGACGGTTGAAACCGAAATTATTAGGAGCTCTGATGGTTGAAAGGAAAATATTTGGGGATTCTGAGAGTGAGAAGGGCCTGGCCCTCATTTCAGAAACCACTCTCCACTCTCATAATCCCCAAATATCTCCTTCAACCGTCACACAACGCACTCTGATTGGTTAATTTGAAAACGCAATAACCACTTAAGAGTGCGTTATGAGACGGTTGAAACGGAAAAAAACTGTATAATATGCTTTGATTTTGAGTTTAAGGAGATCCTAAAGCTTCATATATGAGACAAATATGGACATGAAGAGTATTAAAGAGGTGAAGATGAACAAAGAGTCTTCAATACAAGATCGAATATTTTATTGATCTTCTAAACTGGTAATTTTCTTTGCACGTCAGGCGAATACCTACATACACTTTTTTTGTTTGACAAAAAAAAAATTAAACTTTTGTTGTTTGGGAAAAAATATCCTTTTTATACTGAATATCTAAAGTAGCTCTTCAAGATAATATATATATATTTTTTGCACCCAGATAGTTCTTAAACTGAAATTGCAGATATTGCATTGATACTCTGAATTCTTTTTTCTTCTTCTTTTTTTTCGTAGCCATGAAACAGGAGCTACTGTAGACGCTATCCCGCTATGTTCTTTTATTATGCAATGTCAGGTACATAATATTATGTACCAATAAATTATACAGAATTATATTTTATTATTTAAAAGGTACCTATTTTACAATCTTAAGTCACTTCAGTGATAGTTTTCAAGTTATTTAAGCTGTATATTTACGAGTTGATATACCTACCTATATAATAGAAACAAAACATAGCTATATATAAATCAAGAAGTTAGTGCTTTTATACTCAAAGTTATTTAGTTATGTACCAATCGTTTAGACGTTATGAAGTTAGGTGCCAATTTTCATCTACGCCTCGCTAACCAGCTAATAATCAATTCCACCCCAGTGCCATTAGGCAAAAAATTCACCTTCACAGTGAATTTGCAAGAACAGATTCTATTGAAAGAAAATTCTTCACTGATGGTTTTCAATTCTAAGATCTGCTATCTTTGCTTATTAGGACATTAGAGTCACTCGATAAACTCGAGGAGCAAATTTCGACCAGTCAAAATATGATTATGAACTCATAAAAATCATAATAAGGGTCAGCTCAGCCATACAATAACTCGACCTTCCTGAAATCTGACCTTATCATGGAACAAAATGAATATAGTCATTGTGGCCGAGTGAGTTAGCGCGCTAGGCAGTGCACGCACGGTGACCGGGGTTCGATCCCCAGAGGGACAGGATTTTTTCTGCTCTGTATACATATACTTGGGTGTTCGGGGTCCACTCATACCACGTGAGAAAAAATGAGTAGCTGCTTTAATGTTAGCAGCGACCAGTGGCGGAATCATAGGCAAAAATAAGATAAAGGGATATTAAAGATAGGGAAAAGTCCTATAATTCTGCGCTATCCACTAAAATTGTGATATAATAACACAAAGAAACACATTTATTTATTATTTATGAAACAAAATAAAAACAACTTTTTTAGCTAAAATCTTCAACTCCATCTTCGTATCCAAGCAGCGACTCTCCTGATCTACATCGCCTCCTGGCCCTTCTGATACACATTGCAAGTTGGGTTGGGTGGAAGAGATTGCCATAGGCAATTTTTTTTTATTATTTATTTACACTTTATTAGATAATAGGACATATACAATACAAATAATTACAAACGAAAATACAAAATTCAATATAACAAAAAAAAGAAAAAATAAATAAATATATACTTAATATATGTCCTAACTAAAGGGCGGGGTTATTGCCTTAGGCAATCTCTTCCACCCAACCCTTATATACAATAACCCCGCCCTTTAGTTAGGGCATATGTATATATTTTTTTTCTTATTTATAACATTAATATTGTCAATTTTTTTTAAATATAATTATTTTATTACCATTATTTGTCTGTATATCTGTCCAACTAATAAAGAGTCTCTAAATAAATAAATTGCAATGCCTATCCTTATCATTGACTTCATTAAGTAGGATGTAACTGGAACTATTGGGCAAGTCTTACAGAAAGGTCACCCATCCAAATACTAACCTCGCTGGACGTTGCTGAACTTCAGTGAGAACTGGTGCCATCGACGGCGACGCTGGTTTTTTTAACTTTAATCCTGATTCCTGTTTTATAATTTAGCCGCCCCAAAAGGCTCTTTGCTAATTTCATTCGTTCCAAGACTTCATTGGTAGTCTGGTAGTCAGTGGTTAACGCGCTAGTCTCCTAATCCAGGTAGCGTAGGGATCCGTTGGTTCGAATCCCACCCAGAGCATGAGTTTTTCCTCATTAATTTGAATTTGTGACCACATAATAATAAGACTCTGAGGTCTAGGAGGTAGAAAATGCTGTGAGCATTAACCTCGCCTGGTGGATACCTTCTACTATTTTTTTAAATATATTATCATTGGTTTTACTAGGTTGATGAAGAAATAAAGATAATCTTTACGTTAAATCTCTTATCAGAGAGGTCGTTTACAAGGTGTATGTTTATTTGCGATAGTAAATTTTTATTATTGATAAGGAATTTCTTATCACACCTATTACGTGTAGAGCTTTTAGCTTTTAAATTATGAATTGATACAAATCTCTTATGATAATATTATACACCTTGAAGATCTGACTTTTAGCAATTGATCATTATGACTTGATACAAATCTTTTATTTTTTATTGGTTGGTGGATAGCACATCTCCTAACTTTCAGGGATAATGGTTTGAATTCTTCACGCCAGTACCTATGATTATTGTCTGACCTGATTGAAGGGTTCTCAGTGAATCCCTTACAATTTTACCCTCAATTTGATAGAAATCGTATTAACCTCACCCAGCCTGAGTTCGTCCGGAAACGACAGCCTCACACGTGTTTGTAGGGAACAGAAATTTCGAAGAGAATTCTGCTACAACCGGGGATCGAACTCAGGATATTTGAACTACGGGTAGTAGTCACAACCATTACGCCGGTAAATGTCCATAACATTACTACATTATTATGTTTATAATTATCTTAATACCTAAATCTTCTTCTTCTTCTTTTAATCTGTCCTATCCCGCTTGAGCAAAGTCGACGTTCTTCAACCTCATGGTTGAGGTCAGTTGGTTTTGGCACATTTTTTACAGCTGGATGGCTTTCCTAACGCCAACGATTCTATTTGATTAAAATTCTTGAATTAGGACGGGGGTTTTACCCTCCATTCGCTGGGAATCGCACCAGCTACCCACATTAACCTCACCCAGCCTGGGTAGGGCCGGAAATGTCAGCCTCACATGTACGGAGGGAACAGAATTTTCTGTGTGAAAAATCTGCTCCAACCGGGGATCAAACTCAGGATCTCTGGACTAAGGGTAGTAGTCTCATCCGTTACGCTCCTAATACCTGAATAGTATGTACGTACATTGAACATAATTACAAATGTATACGCTACCTACATAAAAACTATATGTATAACTAAATAACATTTGTACATACAAATAGGTACATTAGGGTGGCCCTTAGCTATAGAGGAGGATTTTTTTTCCCAGATTTTTTCCGCTCCATCGGCAAAATATGGTTCCAATTAATATTAAAAAAATCTGGAAAAAGTTTCAGCTCGATCAAAGGTCGTTAACACGTGCCGCCGGGACCTTTAAGTTTAGATCTGCAATCGGAAGGGGCAATATACGTTTTTAAGCATAATGTTGATCCTAACTTGAAGAAACTTCATCTCACAGAAAAAAATATAGAATGTAAAATGTATAGAAGGGTTTTCTTTTTATTATTTGGTACATAATAATTTTAGTGGGTAGCACAGCATTATCGAGACACCTGATAATAGCATTTGCATAAGTAATTCACTACTGTTTTTTCGTAATATTAAGTAGAAAATTAGAAATCTATCGTATATTAGAAAAAAATATAAGATGTAAAATGTATATAAAGGTTTTATTTTTATTATTTGGTACATAATACATTTAGTGGGTAGCACAGCATTATCGAGACACCTGATAATAGCATTAGTCTAAGTAACTCATTACTGTTTTTTCGTAATATTAAGTAGAAAACTATTGTATATTAGATTTTTTCTCTTTTGAAGTTGAAGAAAAGAACATTGAACATAATTATTGTAATAAGTTTCATTTATCTATACTATTAAAATAAATGCGAGATAGAATTTTACAAATAAGTAAATCTTGCTGTCCTACTTCTATGAGTTTTTGAGAGATACTCTTTTGTTGGTTTAGGATACTGACTTTTGTGATCTTTGACAACTTGAATGACGAATTGTTTTTGGTTTTAACTCTTTGTTAACTTAATATTGTATTCGCACATCAATTTAACTCCTCCTTCTGCTGTGTCATTTACTACTTTAAAGAATTTAATCTTGTTATACGCGTCTTGGAAATTTTCATTTTCCCACCAGTCACTAGGATCTAGACAGAGAAAAGATTTGCTTATTTGAAACCTCTCAAAGAAAACCTGCCTCTCCTCTGACACCAAAAAGTCCAGCTCCTTGCTAAGCAAGTTTATAAGATCTTTGGTCTTACAACCATACTTCTATTTATTGTTTCTTCCCCTCTTTAGTGAGGGACTTAACCATGTTAGATTTTACAACATTTGAGATATCTCTATCAAAAAACCCCAACCCTAATACTTCTTCCCTCAAATACCAGGGTTTAGAAAAGAGTTCTTAATGACTGCTGAAGAACTCAAGACCATCCTTGATATTTGTTTGTTTGTAACTTTTCTTTATTATTGTTGTTGTAGCCAGCTTGGCTACAGCTGGAGGGGTGAGTGATGGTCTCCAACCAACTTTATTTCAAAGTTGGCTTGTCATGAACCACATATTTCTATGTGCGATCAACCATCATGAGGACTTGGACTTTTCTTTATAAGCCATTAAACCCTCAGGAAACTGCAAGCTAGCCTGGCTTATAAGGGTTGGCTAGTCTGTTCTCTGTTAATAGTCCTCTAGCGGGACACTGGTCTTCTCCCTGTTTAACGTCCCCCAGCCAGACTAACTTTCCTTTATATTGAGGCTTGGTATACTGCACTTGTAGGTATTACAGCGCCAAGACTAAATCTCTCATTTATTAAGAAACTTCTTGCGTATCAAAAAATGAACCCTGAAGTACGAGTATCTAGTGTGGCATCAAAAAAATTGTTAACCATCTCTGGTATTTGAGTCAAGAGGCAGTAGGGTTGGGGTTTTTTGATAGAGATATCTCAAATGTTGTAAAATCTAACATGGTTAAGTCCCTCACTAAAGAGGGGAAGAAACAAAACAAATAGAAGTATGGTTGTAAGACTAAAGATCTAAAAGAGACTAAACTTGCTTAGTAAGGAGCTGGACTTTTTTGTGTCAGAGGAGAGGCAGGTTTTCTTTGAGAGGTTTCAAATATACAAATCTTTTCTCTGTCTAGATCCTAGTGACTGGTGGGAAAATGAAAATTTCCAAGACGCGTATAACAAGATTAAAGTTTTAAAATTAGTAAATGATACAGCAGAAAGAGGAGTTAAATTGATCTGCGAATACAATAATAAGCTAACAAAGAGTGAAAACCAAAAACAATTCGTCATTCAAGTTGTCAAAGACCACAAAAGTCAGTATCCTAAAACAACAAAAGAGTATCTCTTGAAAACTCATAGCAAGTAGGACAGCAGGATTTACTTATTTGTGAACTTCTATCTCGCATTTATTTTAATAGTATGGATGTATGAATATTATTACAATAATTATGTTCAATGTTCTTTTCTTCAACTTAAATAGAAAAATCTAATATACGATAGTTTTCTAATTTTCTACTCAATATTACGAAAAAACAGTAGTGAGTTACTTAGACAAATGCTATTATCAGGTGGTTCTATAATGCTGTGCTACCCACTAAAATTATTATGCATCAAATAATAAAAAGAAAACCTTTCTATACATTTTACATTCTATATATTTTTCTGTGAGATGAAGTTTCTTCAAGTTAGGATCAACATTATGCTTAAAAACGTATATTGCCCCTTCCGATTGCAGATCTAAACTTAAAAGTCCCGGCGGCACGTGTTAACGACCTTTGATCGAGCTGAAACTTTTTCCAGATTTTTTTAATATTAATTGGAACCATATTTTGCCGATGGAGCGGAAAAAATCTGGGAAAAAAAATCCTCCTCTATAGCTAAGGGCCACCCTAATGTACCTATTTGTATGTACAAATGTTATTTAGTTATACATATAGTTTTTATGTAGGTAGCGTATACATTTGTAATTATGTTCAATGTACGTACATACTATTCAGGTATTAGGAGCGTAACGGATGAGACTACTACCCTTAGTCCAGAGATCCTGAGTTTGATCCCCGGTTGGAGCAGAGATCGTGTGTTGCTTTTTTTATTATTAATTATCTTTATTATTATTCATATATAAGTAATCAGCCCGATCCTGCTGATCTTGCTGATTCACACTCAGTAGATTCCATCACTGAGTTCAGCATAAGCTCAGTCAGTCTATCTTGAGTTTGAACGTAGGACAGTGCATCGCGCACTTCCTCGTAATTCTAATTTGTACTTAATTTATAAGTGTCATTTTAAATTATCAATAAACTATTTCTTTTTTAATTCTATTTAATCCATTTGTGATTGTTATTCAACTCAAGTTCTTTCCAGTGTTTATTATCAAATCAAATCTACAAATCCGAGCGAATATCGGATAAGTTGTCATCTAAACCTTTTTGATTAAATTCCAACTTGGAAGTTTTGGTTAATAAAGTTATTCGAACAATTGAATTATTTTATATATATTAGCATTGAACAATTAAATTATTTTTATATATTTTAACAGTGTACTTTACGTACCTGCATTTGGCGCAGTAAAAAAAGGACCCTTGCACGAAACTTGTGTTTCCTCTGCATTGGGAACCTCTCTCCCACCACTCACCACTAGCCGCTGGCTACACAAAATCATCTCCAAAGGTAGTACATATTGTCTGCCCGAATTCTCTGCACAATCTACGGCAGCCCCCAGTATCCCGCCCTAATTTTCTGCACAATCTACGGCAGCCCCCAGTATCCCGCCCTAATTTTCTGCACAATCTACGGCAGCCCCCAGTATCCTGCCACATAGTTAGTATCATAACTTCAATTACGCAGAGTCCCAATAAGCAGTCCCCAGTCTCCTGACGCATCGAGCGCATCGAGTACTGCCTGCAGTGCCTGCTGACCTAAGCGGTGCCTACTGATACCTGATACATATCACCCTGCGGAATCCACACAATGTTCCATATAATCTTCATGTAAGAAATAAGTAAATACTTTACCTCAAGAAATAAGCAATTTTCTATTTAGTGATTTCTATATTCTATATTCTACATAATATTAGTACCTAGTACCATAAGGTGTACTAAAATCAATATTTTTCTTTTAAGAATTTTTTACCTCGGTAAATTCTAGGCGTACAAAAGTTAATTATCATTTTTTTTTTTTTTTTTTTCTCTTATATTATTTCATAGTTTCTTTTTAACGTTGTTATCAACAATACTGTTCAATTTGAATAAAACTTTTTAATAGTACCTTGCAAAAAGTTAAAACCTTTTTGCAATCAAAGCAATCAAAACGGCTTCTTCCGATTCTTCGCGAAAGTCTTCTGAAGAATCAATTCCAGATTTATTTCCAAACGCTGCCTTAGGCGAATCGATCGTACCTAGCGCAGATATTGTTCAACTTGAACGTATTTTAAATAACCTTTCTTTGTCACAAACATCCACAATGCCGGACAACACAGAAGTACCGGTTCTTAAACCGGAATACCTGAAAATGATTCCCGAATTTTCTGGCGATATCGAATTATTGCCCCGGTTCATCGCAATATGCGAAAAACTGGTTACCAAATTTTACAACTCGGCTGACCCAGCCGATTTTCAGAACGACTACTTGATGGATTCGATCCTTGCTAAAGTCACGGGCGAAGCCCAAAAGAACATCAGCTCTTGCATACTCAATTCATGGAACGACTTAAAACAAGCCTTAGTAAACACGTATTCTGACAAAAGGGACGTGCACACACTCGTCATAGAAACGTGTGCAATGAAACAAAACAATGATTCAGTTTTTGACTTTTTCAACAAAATTCAAAAAATACTAAACGTACAAACGTCATACATCACTAACCACAATCTAGATGGTAGTGAACACCTCAAGAAATTTACTTCAGATCTAGCACTCCGTACACTATTACGTGGACTTAAAGACCCGTTAGGATCTTTAATTCGTACAAAGAATCCAAAAGACCTCAATGAGGCCCTGAACATTTTAGTAAACGATTTCCAAATCGAAACCACTAAAAGTATACAATCAACCCCTTACGTTCCACCTCAACTCCGAAACAACAAATTTAACAAAAACAATAACAACAACAATTATAACAACTTCAACAGAAACAACACCTATCTCAACAGACACAACAACAATAACAATAACATGTTCAATCGTCAAAATTCTACAGTTCAAACTGTAAACAGAAACAATAATAATTCTTTTGCTCAATCAAATGTATTTGGAAGACCAACTACCTCCAAACCACTACCCCAACCGACTCCTATGAGTATAGTACACAGTAGGAACACAAACCTACACAACATTGAAAACACACCGGAAAACACTAACAATTATGAAAATGACGAAAGCTACGAAAATCTTGACGACAATAACTTCAACTATAACGACACTGACGAAATAATAAATTCAGACCAGGATTTTCAAGTAACAGCCTCGGAAGAAACACAGAACTAATCCTAAATCTAAGCAGCAAAGATAACCAAACATTACCATACATCGAGATTCCCGAATGGAACCTCAAAGCCCTAATCGACACCGGAAGTACAAAATCTTTTATTCGACCTAGCAAAGCAATCCAAAATTTCAGAAATTTTATTCGTTCAGACCCTTTTGAAATTAAATCTGCCCACGGACAATCTAAAGAAAAATTTAGTATTACTATCCCATCCCCATCAATTTTTCAGACAACCAATAAAATTAAGCTCCACCTATTTGATTTTCACACCTATTTTGACTGTTTATTAGGAATGGACGTTCTGAAACGATTAAACCTTGTCCTTGATTTAAATAATAATACTATGAAAAACAACAACACCGTTATACCCCTGAAATTCAAAACTACAACATCTGAACTTTATCACATCACTGTACCACCACATACTGAGAAAATCATTCATCTCTCAACAGTAGGAATGCCCGACAAAGAAGTACTTATACCTGAAATAACTTACAAAAACGGACTAAATACCCCATCAGGTATAACAAAAATTAAGAACAACAAAATAACATGTACAATAATAAATTCATCAGAAGAAGAACACACAGTAAACCTTTCCAAACCTTTAGAAAGCAAAATTCTTCATGACTTCGACGCTCCACCCAAATTCTCAAATCTCAACCATATTCAAAGCAACCAAATTCACCCTGATGTAGTAGACTTGATCCGAACAGACCACCTTAACGAAGAAGAAAAATTGCAACTTGAGAAAATCATCATGGAATATTCCGACATCTTTCACATGGAACACGTCCCCCTTTCTTTCACCAATCAAGTTAAACATAAAATCATCACTATGGACGACACTCCCATCCACACAAAAACATACAGGTACCCTCCCATCCACAGAGAGGAAGTTCGAGCCCAAATTCAAAAGATGCTAGACCAAAACATCATACGTCCTTCACATTCACCATGGACCTCCCCCATCTGGGTTGTGCCCAAAAAACCTGACGCAAGCGGAAAAAAGAAATGGCGCATTGTCGTCGACTACCGTAAACTTAACGAACGGACAGTAGCAGATAAATATCCCCTTCCCAACATTGATGACCTCCTTGACAAACTTGGTCGTTGTCAATACTTTACAACTCTGGACTTAGCAAGTGGATTTCATCAAATTGAAGTCGACGAAAACAGCATCCCTAAAACAGCATTCTCCAGCGACTCCGGACATTGGGAATTTCTTCGTATGCCCTTCGGCTTACGCAACGCTCCAGCAACATTCCAGCGAACAATGGACAACATCTTACGCGGTTTAATAAACGTTAACTGTCTAGTTTATTTAGATGATATAATAATATTCTCAACTAGCCTATTTGAACATCTTGTAAATATCCGCAAAGTATTTGACCGATTAAGACAATTTAACCTAAAAATACAATTAGATAAATCAGAGTTTCTATGTAAAGAAGTTTCATACCTAGGCCACATCATCACGCCCGAAGGAATCAAACCCAACCCCAGTAAAATTAAAGCAATTCAACAATTCCCCATCCCAAATACTACAAAGAAAATTAAAAGCTTCCTAGGACTACTTGGCTATTATAGGAAATTCATAAAAGACTTTGCAAAACTCACCAAACCATTGACCTTAAGACTTAAAAAAGGCGCAAAAATCAACATTCATGACAAAGACTTTAAAGATAGCTTTGAAATATGTAAGAATCTCTTACTAAATGATCCTATACTACAGTATCCCGACTTTGACAAACCCTTTATTCTAACAACAGATGCTAGTAACTACGCTATTGGTGCCATTCTCTCCCAAGGTAAAATAGGTTCCGATCTTCCTGTTGCATACGCAAGCCGCACCCTCAACCAAAGCGAATCCGTCTATTCAACTATTGAAAAAGAGCTCCTCGCAATAGTGTGGGCCACAAAATATTTTAGACCCTACTTGTATGGCCGCCAATTCACCATTGTGACGGACCACAAACCCTTGCAGTGGTTATTTAATTTAAAAGAACCCAATTCCAAGCTCGTCAGATGGCGCTTGAAACTTGAAGAATTCGACTATAAAATAGAATACAAGAAAGGAGTACTCAATGGAAATGCAGACGCTCTATCTAGAGTGGAAATAAACACAAATTCAATAACACCAGGACCTAGCCACGAATACAATGACGAAACTCAATCTACTGCTGTCGAACCTGCAGAAAATGATCGTGACGACTTCAACATAAACGAGATACCTTTAGAAGCTCTACTCAATCCAGAAGAACAAATAAATCTAGAAGACTTAGATTTTGATGACACAAATGCCACCATACACACAAGTGCAGAACACCCCATCATCGGCATACCAATCAAAGATGGACCCGTAAATGTTGGATTAAACCAACTTATAATCACTGAAGTCAACTTCGAAAGAGCTGACCTTAAAATTAAAGTTTTACACGGAAACAAACAACGAATTTTCGTTCAATTCTCTCACAACAACTGGGAAAACCAAATTAAAGATTTCATTGACGCTTTTATTGCCCCCAAAGTTCCATATCACCTCTACTTCCACCGGAGCCCCTTTGAACAACTTTATGAAAGATTCTCTAGAATTTTACAAACATACTACCCGGACTCAGGATATAATCTAATCAAATGCACGCAATACCTGACCGACATTGAGAACCAAGACGAACAACAAAACATAGTGAAAAACATTCACGAAGGAATATCAAACCACAGAGGTATGGACGAAGTTGAAAAAATAATTAGAAGAACATACTACTGGCCTAACATAAGGAAAACAGTCCAAGAATATATCAACAACTGCGAGCCATGTCAACTATCAAAATATGACAGACACCCCTTGAAACTTAAATTTAATTTAACTCCAACACCCATCAAACCCTTTCAAATACTACACATTGACAGCGTTTCCCTAGAGAGCACAAAATTTCTAACAATTATTGACGCCTTCTCTAAGTATGCACAAGCCTACCCTTTGCCATCTGCCCAAGCAATAATTGTAGCAGACAAACTCATCCAGTACTTCAGTCATCATGGCGTACCACAAACCATCATCTCCGATAACGGAGGAGAATTCAAAAATGCAGTTATAAAAGAACTTCTTGCATTACATAAAGTGCAACTTCACTTCATCAGTAGTCAACACCCTGAATCCAATGGAATGATCGAAAGGTTCCATTCCACCTTGATTGAACACATTCGTCTTTTCAATAATCAACAGATATATAAAAGTGACGATATTAAAACTAAAGTTTTATACGCTGTTTTGGCGTATAACAATACAATTCATTCCGCTACAAATATGAAACCTGTCAATATAATCAACGGCCATGTCGACAATACGGATCCATTCAATCTTGATCTTGAACATCAAATTCTCACAAACTATATCCATGACCACAAAGAAAAAGCCAAGCTTATGTACCGAAATATAAATGAAAAACTAAAAACTAACAAAGAAAAAGTAATCGAAAAAATTAACAAAACTAGGGAAGACCTACCGGATATACCACCCACAGTTATGGTAGCCAACAAGCAAAAACAATCAAAAACTAAAAACAAGTACAAGAAAGAAGAAATTTCAACTATTGATAAAAATCTGAAAACTGCAAATATCAAACCCACCCATCAAAATACAGCCCAAAAAATACACTTGTCTAACATAAAAAGACCCATTACAAGAGCTTACAGTAAAATAATAAATGTTTCAGATCCCTTTGCTTCGTCTTCGCCTTCGCCGACAGCAGAAACTCAATAACCAACATAACTCAAAATCCAGGCATTCTCCCGATAAACTTGGGACCCGCAAGGCTTCAACGGACGACCCATAACTTTTTACATTATTACGACTTAGAGCCACTTTACCAGGAATTACAAAAATTAGACTCTCACCATTATGATCTCAACTCACATCTTGGTAACAGTACATTTTATCCCGAAGATCTGGACAACTATAAAAAAAATACATTCCACATTCGAAGCCTGATCCAAGACAAACTTGATAGTATTCATCCTACAAAACCCAAAAAAACGAAATCGTAGAGCATATTTCAACAACTTAGGTGCAACTATTAAACTATTAACAGGAAACCTCGATGAAACTGATGGAGAACATATTAACAAAATTTTAACCCACTTGGAAACAAACCAAGGACTCCTAAAAAATCAAATTAACCTACAGTATAGTCTGAACGACCAAGTAATTCAAAATTTCAATAAAACTGTACAAAATATAATACATAATGAAAACACCTTGAACACACGCATTGATCAACTCTTTACTATCACACAGAAAGCATTGGATAAAACAGACACACTATTTGCAAAAGATATTTATAATCAGTTAATTATTATTTACAACTCCATATTAAGTGTACTCCAAGATATAGAAAACTCTCTAACCTTTTGCAAATTGAAAACCCTACACCCTAGCATTATTACACCAACCGAACTATTTAATGAACTAGAGAAGATATCAAGATTTTATAACCACGAATTACCAATCGATTTAACATACCAAAATATATTTAACTTTGAAAAACTTATAGAAGTAAATTGTCAAATAGAAGAAACAAGGATCATTTATTTACTTTCCCTACCTATTAATTTCAACATTAATTTTGACCTTTACTATCTTCTTCCAATTCCAACTTATGTAGAATCAACATTAGCTACCATAATCCCTAGATCTAAGTACATTTTAAAATCAAATGATATTATAAAACCTTTATCTGAAAGTTGTATCCCAAACAAACCTTACCAATGCCCTTCTTATCTTATTAGCAATACCGATACCAATTGTGAAAATGAAATATTATTTAAGAAGGAAACCATTAGTTGTGAACTCATGAAACTTGAACTAGAAGGAAATAAGATAGAATTAATACCAGAAACAAATCAATTCTTAATACTTTTTGAATCACAAGATTCTTTAACATTTTTTTGCAATCAAAATACTGAAATAGAAAATATTAGAGGAATTTATCTAATAGATAGTGAACCTTGCAAAGTT
Organism: Bactericera cockerelli; assembly: GCA_024516035.1. Lineage (NCBI taxonomy): Eukaryota > Metazoa > Arthropoda > Insecta > Hemiptera > Triozidae > Bactericera > Bactericera cockerelli. The sequence continues at coordinate 5,488,820 of CM044958.1, read as the reverse complement.
TCATACAAAAACAATGAACTATCATTCAAAGAACATACAGTTGGAAAACCTCTTATACAAACGAATGTCAATCTAAAACTTTCCAACTATAAGAATTCAAATTCAAAACTAAAAACTAAAACTCTAAAATTAGAGGATACACCTCTAAACAATATCACTGACATTGTAAATAATAATAATTCTTTTTACTTAGTTATAAGTTTAGTTTTATGTCTTTTCATTATTTTCAATTTTATTTTATGTTACTTTGTAAGAAAAAATAAACAACTTGACTTAAGTTTCTTATCTCCACCCTCAATACCTGTAGATCAACCTACAGCAGATATAAATGTAAACTCATTACCCAGTAAAGGAATAATGTTACCTGGGGAAGCCAAAATATAATCTTGGCCTAATTTTTAACCTTTTTGGCGGGGCCAAAATTTTAGGAGGGAGGAGTAATCAGCCCGATCCTGCTGATCTTGCTGATTCACACTCAGTAGATTCCATCACTGAGTTCAGCATAAGCTCAGTCAGTCTATCTTGAGTTTGAACGTAGGACAGTGCATCGCGCACTTCCTCGTAATTCTAATTTGTACTTAATTTATAAGTGTCATTTTAAATTATCAATAAACTATTTCTTTTTTAATTCTATTTAATCCATTTGTGATTGTTATTCAACTCAAGTTCTTTCCAGTGTTTATTATCAAATCAAATCTACAAATCCGAGCGAATATCGGATAAGTTGTCATCTAAACCTTTTTGATTAAATTCCAACTTGGAAGTTTTGGTTAATAAAGTTATTCGAACAATTGAATTATTTTATATATATTAGCATTGAACAATTAAATTATTTTATATATTTTAACAGTGTACTTTACGTACCTGCATTTTATATGTATATTACCTCCATAATTATTATGTAGATAAGTATATCCCGAGTACCCCATACGTACATATAGGTATAACAGGTCCCGGTATACATACATATATCTGTCCCGGTAGCTCAGTGGTAAAGGCGGCACTCTGTGAATCCAGAGAATTCTGATGTCGTGGGTTCGAAACCCAGTCGGGACATGACAAGTTATCCTCCTAATTGGGATTTTTACCACATAATAATATGTCTTGGGCTTACTGCTGGAATAATGGGAATTTAATAGTCTTAATCGGGCAGTATAAATAAGGCGATATTATTATTATTATAACAGTAATATATCTTTGAGTATAAATATATACAATTGACTCGTAAATGACACTTGCACTGTAAGTAGTTATACATTAAACTATGGCATAGACCTTAGAATCTACGACTAAGATAATATTTTGAATTGAAATGTCAACTCTGATTGTGTTATATCACTGACAGAGTGGACCTTTTGTTTCAGCGGTGAGTGACAGAGAGAGATTAGAGCTGAGCAAGTCACCGGTGACTCACGCATCACAGGAGAAAATATCATTCCTTATTATAGGTTGATATACCTGGATTAGATTATAACAACAGTATAGGTACCATTTCTTTTTTTTTTTTTTTATAGATCAAATTTATGTTAATAATCACTTTCGTGATATTCGAGTGTAAGGTGACGGAAAACATTGTTCCCATGCATTTGTTCATGCATTTCATGTACGAGTACTTTGAGCCAGCGAAAAGTTCAACATGAATTTGAAACATTGCGGTTTTTACTGCAGAAAGGGCCAAGTTCCAAAGCTCCTATCCAAAAAGTTTTAGCCAATCCTAAAATAGTTGGGCCCAAACCTTTTTTCCCCGAGTAAAACTAATAAGAAATTGCGGGGTCGTATACCGAATTGAGGCCCGTGTTCCTGTTAATACCCCCACTGAAAAAAAAGGATGATCGACAAATGAAAAACTTTTTAATAATAATAAATAAACGGTACATTGGTAGTCGACTTCTTTTCGGGGGATAAGGAAAGTCGTGTGATTCTACACCAGATTTTCTGAGATTGTGACCACAAAATAATAAGACTCTGAGGGCTAGGTGGTAGAAAATGCTCTGAGCATTAACCTCGCCTGGTGGTTACCTTCCACTAAAGAGTATTATTATTATTAATAATAAACATAACGACCGACCATCTGATAGTTGAAAAAAAAGTTCTCTTATAGCCAGTTTTTTTATATTCAGGTTTGACTGTACTATTCTTTTGTATTTTCGATTATAACTAATAACAAAGGATAAAGAGGTGAGCCGTTACATGGACTTATATGGTCAGTTATATCAGCTGATGCCTAGCGAGAAATATAAATACAGAGGCAACTTTAGGAAGATTTTCATTGACAAGAGATCTTAGACCTTGCCAGATAGCGTATCTCTGAATTCTTTGAATATACAGGGTGCTATTTATTATCTGACTTGGTTGTAAGGTTTTTAGTGAACCCCTATTAACACTGCCACCGAATTAGATTTACTGTGACCATTTGATTCTATTATGTTTTAAAGTTTTGATTTGATATGAATAGTCTGGACGAGGATTTCACTCTCCATTCGCTGAGAATCGTAACAGCTACCCACATTAACCCCATACAGCCTGAGTTGGGTCGGAAAACTCAGCCTCACGTGTTCGAAAGAAAAGAATTTTCTACCACGGTGTTCTTCTTCCATTTCAATGTGGTTAAAACTGCATAAAATATTATTTTTTCCAAGGGTTTTACATTTCTCGTACTTTGGAAACCTATCCAAAACTGTTAGTTTGTGAATTCTGCAAATGTTCGGAGGCAGTGGTGTCCCCATACATAGTTTTTCTTTTCAGCTAAAAATTTATCAAGATTTTTTTGTATTCAAGTGTATGACTTTATAGTACATACAATAAATTAAAAAGAACGCACAAATAGCTGAGGTGGTTAAGCACTTGCCACTTGCCATGCAGAGGGTCCTAGGTTCAAACCCCCACGCCGACAAAAAATTGTATTCAATATTTGGTGACAGTTGTTTGTAAGGGATACCTTCCGGTGCGCGTCGTGGTCAGTGGTCACCCAGCACCTAAATGGGAAGTATTGTGTCACTTCTCGCCCATCAGAGGGGGGTCATACTACGGGATGGACAGGCCATAACACAGACCACAAGCGTCTACAGTAGCTCCTGTTTCATGGCTACAAAATAAAAAGAGGCTATGAAACACTCATCTTTTTGTTTTTTTTTTTTTAATATGCTCCTATAAGGCCAAGTTCTGAGTAGTTGCACCCTGTAACTTCCAGTGTACAGAGAGGATGCTATAGAAAATAATTCTAACTATAAATATAGGTCCAAAGATCGTGCTCTATGCTAAATAAGATCATGATCACATGTTGGTATACAGTAAGGAATGTATAATAACTATACAGTAATATAGTATACTTATAACATTTACTATCCGATAACCAAACCATAACTCAAAAAACCAGATACTCAAAGTAAACTCACCCAGCCTGAGTAGGGACGGGAATAGCCAGCAACACGTTGGTTCGAATTTGAATGGTCACCCATCTGAGTCCTGGCCTCCTATGAAATAGCTGCTGTTTCATGACTACGAAATAAAAAAGGCTGTGAAACACCCCGCTTCAAAAAAAAATGGAGGGTAAAACCCCCGTTATGATATGACCAATTGACCATGCACTTGAAAGCGACGCGACGTTCAACCCCAAAAAAAAAAAAAAAAAAAAAAAACGTCTGATCCCAATCAAAATTATCTTTCCCCGTTATTTACCCCAGTTTGAGAACCTCCAAGTCTGTTCTAGGATTGCTATGAACACAATGCCCGACCCTGACCTATGGGAAGACACTCAGCGGTTGCACAAGCTTGGGAATTGCATTGTTTCATCTTGCGCCCTCCTAATACACCAGAAAGGTAGTAGAAAGCGCATTGGGTGAGCTAATGTCTATTTTAACTTGGATCATTCGGCAGATCTGTGTGATACTACTGTTAAAAATAGCCAGCGGCGATGGCCAGTTCGAATACATCAGTTGTTATCATTCAATCACTGATGTTAAGCATCGTCCAGCGAGGCTAAGACTGTGATTGGTGACCATTCAATTTTTAAAGACTTTGATGGCAGGATTCTCACATTGTGAGCTCTTCCACCCAACAAATTCAAACACTCGTTTCCTAGCTATTCCCAGCCTCACTCAGGCTGGGTGAGGTTTGAGTAGTTGATTTGTGAGTTTCCAGCGAATGAAGGGTTAAACCCCCGTCGGGAAATGACCATTGTTGAATGTTAAACCTATAGACAAAGCTAACGCTAGGTAGGATTATGATGTAAGATATAAGGATAAAAAAATGTGGTACAAAAATAATGCTTTTTTTAAGTGTTACTTTGTCAAAAAAATTGTGGGTAGTGTAGAATCAGAGGACTTTATCACTTTATTGAACAATACAAATTTTGTATTTTTTTTACATTCGTGATACTGGCTATTATGGTCCAACCCAGAGTCCCAGTTATCGAAAAAGGTATTACCAACTATGAGCTTGGGAGAATGGGATTTGGCGAACCCACTAAAAACAACACCTCGTTGAACCAAGGTAGAAAATCTGGGTGAAACCTACCTGGGGTCGGCGTATAACTAAAATGCATACGAATATTAAATTAATTAAAATAATAATTTAGTACAATAAATTTAATTATGAACTATATTATGTCATTAAGGGCGAAATTAATAGACGTTCTTGATATACCTCTGTGGCGCTAAGTCACGGATTGCGTATTGTGTAAGATAGGGAAAATCGACACTTACCAACGACTTAAGTTATTGATGTTGTCTATTAATTCCGCCCTAAAATTTCTAATCCTTGACTTAAGTAAAAGACTATCACTTCAATTTAAGTGTGTGCAATTTCTATGTGCACAATAGAACTTGACTAAAAAAATACTTCAGACATATCTACTCTGATGTTCCTAAGAATTAGATAGAGTAGGTACTTCAGAAGTTACCTAACCTTTAGTAGAAAGTATAAAAAATAAAAGATTTATGGTCCACCTCAGTACCTAAAGTCCTACACGGGTTGGAACTAATCTGGTTTTTGTAGAACTATGAAGATAATAATAATAATACTAAAAATATTATTGGCAAAAAGAGATTGCCATAGGCAATAACCCTGTACGGGTGGTACACCCGTGTCTGTACGGAATGGACCGGGTGTACCACCGGTGATACACGCATGCACTACGCCTGTGAATAGCCTAAACATCGCCGGTCCCAACGGAGAACTTACTAAAATGTGTCGTCTATGTGTTAAACTTCTAAACTTATTTCAAAATGAGTTTTCAAATAATTTGGTTCAAATAATTTGGTTTAAAAAATTGCAATTCGGTTTCAAGCTATGCGCTGTCACATAAAGGATGTGTGAGAGCTCTCTAGTAGTCCTGTCCCCACACAGTTGTCTGTAGACTCTACGAGGCGTTAGGACGATATCTGTGAGACTGAGCCTTTAGAAAGGTACTTTTGGTTAGGTAACAGCATTGGACAACATCCGTGTTGGGTATAATCTTGAATTACCATTCCATAGATTTGGTGCCAGCTCTGTTTCTTATTCAATTATTCTGACTTCTAAATATATACAGGGTAATTAAGTTTTTTTTTATATAAAAAAAAAATTCAGAAAACTCTAAGACACCTAATACTTACGAATAAAATTAAAAAAAAAACTATAGGTAGGTACTTAAAAAAAAAAAAAAACATTTGAAAAAAAAAGTTCAGCTGAAAAATAAACTTGAATTTGTTGAAAAGAAGTGAAAATGATTCTCATGTGATTGTGTATTATGATTAATTATTAAGTAAATTTCTCAAGTGCATACCTATAATACCTAATATTTTCTACCTATTTGCATTGAAAACTGAGTTTCATTATTTTGTTCATATCTCCGTTCGATGGCATTTTTTGTAAATGATTTGAGATTAATTTAGTCTTACAATGTCACCTAGTATTGATTCTGAAAATTTCTATAAAAACAATCTTGTACAGCTTGTAGATATCACCAGGTCCACCAGACCATCTACACTGCAAGGCGCATCTTTCACATTCACTTCAAAGATATCACCTAATGAGTTTCAATTCTATGCATGATTCAATATTGATGCAATACATCGAATCTCCAATTCACGAGAATTTAATAAAAGTTAGTTAAAGTTATCATATTTGTGCCGATCACCTTCGCGATAACACAGCAAATTAGACTCGCTACATTAAATCTACGCCGAAACCGGGACCCGAACCACCGACCTCCAGGATACAAGTCCGTCGCCTTATCGATGAAGCTACTGAGGTCGGTACGAGAATATAATACAAAAAAGCAAAAATATACCCAAGTATATAAATTCAACAAGTTAAAAATCCAATTTGTAACATATTTTTTTATATTAAAAATTTGAGTAAGACAAAATAATTGACATCTGGACTAATTTATAGACACAAGATTAGGTAAAATTGACTTGTCTAAGATACTACCTATTTTTTTTTTTATTATTATTATAAAATTTGTAAAATGTCAATTGAGTTTATTAAAGACTAAAAAGCAATAATTGTATTACATTATTGTGTAGGTACACCTGGTACATATTATGTATTACAGGTTACAGTCTCTGAGTCAAAGAATTATTATATATTTATTTATTTATTTATTTATTAAATATTTTATTGTACATAAATATTCATATTTGAATGTATACAACGTCATTTTCTTACAAACTATTTTAAATACTAGAAACTATAATCTAATTCATAGAGTATACAATAGAAAGGGCCTAGACCTGTGAAACATAATAAAGATTTATTCTTAAGGAAAGAGATTTAGCTATAAAGAGGATGAAGATATTATATGTTAGTATTGGTCACAAGGTATTACGAGTAAGAAACAGAAAAAGGTGGGACAAAAAAAAAAAAAAAAAAAAAAAAAAAAAAAAAAAAAAAAAAAAAAAAAAAAAAAAAAGGGGCCTTCTTACAGTCGGGACAGAGATTCCTCACACTCCTTCATACTGTAGGGTACGGCATCCAAAAGCTCGGCTTTTAGATAATCCCTCATTTGTGTTTGAGACATTTGTTTGACATATTGAGGTAGAAGATTAAATAGTTTCACGCCTACAGTAATGAATGATTTTTTTTGAAGTTTGGCCCTTGGCACTATGATATTGCTTTTATGTCGTGTGTTGTGGTTGTGTTGATCTTGGTGTTTAGGCAGTTGCTCTGATATTTTATGGATGGCCAGACAAAGTTCTAAAGTGAGCTGTGCATAAAACGTGAGAATCCTGTGAGTCCTGAAGAAAGGTTTGCAGGAGGTGGTTCTGGATAAAGCGAACACAGCTCTCACAGCTCGTTTCTGGAGGAGAAGAATATCCTGAGTACCCACAGCCAGCCCCCAAAACAATATGGCATAGCTTAGAATGCTGTGGAAGTAGGCGAAGTATGAGGTTAGAGCAGTTAGGGAATCAACGTTACTACGCACTGACTTGAGAGCAAATACTGCGGATGCAAGTTTAGAAGAAAGAGCTTGAAGGTGAGACTTCCACTGCAATTTTTTGTCAAGCACCAAACCCAGAAACTTCACCTCGTCTGTTGGTTGGATAACCAAACCCGAGGCCCTGAGTGGGTAAAGAGAAGAAGAAGTGTCAGAGCCAAAGTATATGTAATTAGTTTTGGATGAGTTTAGGTGGAGTTTATTAGCTCTAAACCATGTACAAACATCCGTCATTACTTTGGCGCAGTTGCTCATAGCATCAACATAGTTGGGTCCAGAGACAAGGATGGTAGTGTCATCTGCAAATAACGTAAATTTGCAGATGACACTTGTATATACATACAAGGTATCGAAGTTTGTTTTTTTTATATAGAAAAAATTAAAAAAAATTCAGGACATTCTGAAACGATAATTCTCTCAGACCATTTTTCAAAATGCCGTCGAACGGAGACATGAACAAAATAGTAACTCAGTTTTGAATGCCAATTGGTACAAAATGTTAGGTATTTCGTTGAGAAATTCACTCAACATGCATGTAATCATAAATACAAAAAGACATGAGAACCATTTTCACTTCTTTTCAACAAAGTCGAGTTTATTTTTCAGATGAAAACTTTTTTTTTCAAGTGCTTTTTTTCTTTGTTTTTTGAAAAATCATCTAAAAATATTTTAGTCTTAGAATGTCTCCTGGAGTCGATTCAAAATTTTCTAAAAAATAAAACTTAAACACCCTGTATAAATATATGTATTTATAATATTAGGTGCATACACTCGTACATACAATAGTAAAATATACATAGGTAAAGTCTGCATAAGGTAAAGTCTGCATAGTGAGTGGAGGAACAAGCCATTAAAATGAATAGGATACGCTCCAGTGAACTTTGCCATAGAAAGTTACAAGAGAACCATTTAAGTCGTACTGACCAGAGTATTGTTGTCTCTATGTATGCAATCTCTGTATTTAATGTAGGTATGTAATGTATAGGTATGTATTTGTACGTATGTATAGGTCACTAAGTGTGAAGTTCTTCAGGTTTGTAATTTATATCCTAAGTAAATGTGTTTCTTTGTGTTATTACTAACTTATTATTTCACGTTTTTAGTAGGTACCTAGTGCAGAATTATAGGACTTTTCCTTATCTTCAATATCACAATATCTTATTTTTGCCTACTTTAATTCCACCACCGGCCTCTGGTTGCTGCTCACATTAAAGCAGCTATTCATTTTTCCTCACGAGGACTACGAACATCCAAGTACAGAGAAGAAAAATTCCCGCTCCGCTGCGGATCGAACCCAGGTCACCATGCGTGTAATGCCTAGCGAGCTAACTCACTCGGCCACGGTTACTTCTCCGTACCGACCTCCATCTCAGTGGTTAAGAGCATTAGAGCCGGAGCGGGAAATTCTGACTGAGTGTTTCCGTTTCCTGAATGGCATGAGTGTAAAAGTAAATTGGCCTGAAGTAATACGAAAGGGGGCAAAATTTTATTTTTATTACCTTTAAAAATTCCGGAATCAAAGAGCGATACAAAATAGAATGAAATAAGTGTCTGTAGTTGCACACCGATAACATTGATTAGACCTGACTTAATTGTGAAGAAAAAAAAAAAATTCTTAACGCAAAACATTTGCCGAAACCAGGGATCGAACCAGGGACATTTAGATCTTCAGTCTAACGCTCTCCCAACTGAGCTATTTCGGCTGGTTGAGCCATGGGGGAAAAATGGAGGTCTTTGTAATCCATGCGCGCTTTTTACCGTAACCTGGGTGACACTAGCGCTGGTGAAGATGTGCGGCAGAACGGAGAACAAATTATGTAATAGATAAACACCGAGGGGGGGAGAGGCGAATATTTCTCTCTCTAATGCCGTATTTTTCTTTCTAACCAAAGTTAACCAAACGGGAATAAAATGAACCAAACTGGAAGCAAGTCATTTTTCTTTTGGAAGAGGAAAAATTTCCACTTCCAAAGTTAACCAAAGTGGAAGTAGAAAATTCTTGCTTCCAGTTCTTTTATAAATTAAGGGTGGAATTAATAGACGTTTTTGTGATACCTCTGAGGCGCTAAGTCACGGATAGCGTAATGTGTAAGATAGGGAAAACCAACACTTAGCAATGACTTGTGATATAGAATTTGTCTATTAATTTCGCCCTTCATTTCACTTTGATCTTAGCCAAAAGGCCGAGAAGCGATCTTCTCGGCCTTTTGGCTAAGATCAAAGTGAAATGAAGGGCGAAATTAATAGACAAATTCTAATTTCGCCCTTCATTTCACTTTGATCTTAGCCAAAAGGCTAAGATCAAAGTGAAATGCAATGACTTGTGATATAGAATTTGTCTATTAATTTCGCCCTTAGTCCATTGTTTATCTTTATAAGTAACCAAACGCATTTTTCTTTCACGAATGACCTTGGAATAAAATGGAAATATTTGGAAAAAACCTAACCAGGAATTTTTTTTTAGTTAGAAAGAAAAATACGACTAAATAGTCTCTCTTTCTCGCTCTCTACTATTATCCATGCTACTTTTAACAATGAAAATTATACCTGATTATGTACACACTGCACATAATGTTATAATTATGTACTATTATAATACTTGAAGGTACCTACCTCATGTAGGTACAATTTTATTGAGTACATAGCTACCTAATTTACTAGGCTAGGAAACTTCTGTTACACGTTGTCGACGGGCCTATTAATTAATTTGGGGGCATTATTCTTCAAATATTTTGTCTTTTAGACATTATTCTTCGAGTAGGTACCTAACTCTTTGCCGCATGACTGTAAATGGTACTTATCTAACTACATATCTACATAATTTAAAATTCCTTCAAGAAAAACAAGAAATCAAGTCACCTTTAATTTAAGAAAATGTAGCTCAAATATCACTGAATAATGAATATGCAACAGTACCTACATAGATGTGAAAAGTTGTGGAACCTGGCCGGTGGTGTTGGAGGTGTGGATATATTTTGCAATAACTCTAAGAAAATACTACAATTATTAGAATCAGGTACCTTTTACCATTTTTTAGTTTATTTAGCTTTTAGCTTTTAAGTTAGCATATAATTAGTTTTATATTAGTTATATGTTTAATAATGTACCTAATCCCGCGTTTTATAAAATGGACAGGCAAGTTCGTAAATTTATTTAAAAAAAAAAATATATATAATTACAGATTAAAATTTTGGTCATCGGTGCATTCCGTATTCCTTTTTGTACCTGTAATGCACAGATTGCACGGACTCTAAAGAGCACTTGGCAACGTTGTAATTGAAAATTCACGAAATCTACTTTTGATAGCGCGAATATTCAAATAACGGTATCAAATTTCTAGACTGGACTTTTTTGGATCTTGGCTACTTGGTTCTTGAATTTCTTGAATTGAATCTTGATTAGCAGTTCAGCCAGCTTAATAGAACAGTTTGACTGATAGAATTCCGACGTTTATTTTCTCATACTTCAATTGTAATATGTTTTAGTTCCATTCAAGTTACAACGGAGATTACATTTTTAGAAATAACTATAGGTCTCTACCCATCAAGTTATTCAGTATAATAATATTAACTGTTTCAACCCCCTTTCATGACCATCTCAACAACCTACAGGGTATCATTTAGTGTTCTCCGATTATTAACAAATCTCAAGTTTGTTGCTGGTGCAGTCCATACTTCTTCCGTTGTAAATATCTCCATCCCGAAACCCACATCAATGGCAAGTTTTCATTCAGTGCCATCAGTGGAAATAGATCCCGAAGGAACTTTCAAATATATTTTGATCAAATTGTACGAGAAGGATGTCAAAAACATTGATGGTTCAGAGAAATTCAGGTACCTTGTTCGTGGAAATGCAAGTAGTGAGTACCATGGAGATATCTATGATGCATTCATGGCAACATTGAACAAAAAACTAGATTCTGAGTGTGTCGGAGGTGGTAGAATAAAGCACAACCCCGAGGAAAAGAAAATTTTAGTGTATGGATATTCTCAAGGTTTTGGAAAGGCTGATCATTCTATTTCTAAACAATTGTTGGTTGAGAAGTATCCAGATTATACAATTGATTGGTCCGATGAGGGTTACTAGCAATTTTTGAGTGTAAGTGTATCTGCAATCAACAAGTACTTCCTAGGTGTATTGATGAAGGCATGGCTAATTGTGAATATATTATTGAAATTTTATAATACCAACCTTAGTAGCTCAATTGATAAGGCAATGTACTCATGACCTAGACATCATTAATTTCAGTCCCAAGCATGGACAAAAAGGAAATAGTTTGGTGAGTTACTCATTTTAAAAGCTATTAAATTTAAAAGTTAAGTTCCTCTTAGACTATCAATTTTTTTAAATTGTTAATCACATTTTCTATGCCTATTCCAACTATTAATGTGACTTGTGTAAGAAAGAGCTTTCTGTCCCAGGGTAAATCTTTAAAGAATAAGAAAATAATAATGGAAATTTACTAGATTAAAAAGAAAGAGTATTTATTTATATTTAGATTTCTATTTATTTATTTTTAGATTTCTATTTAAAATTACAACCATATCCATAATGAGCCTGTTATAATCCAGTCACAATGTACCGGTAGCTTGCAATCTACAGATTGACATTCCCTGATTTCAGTGTAAAGTTGAGTGTTCTCTGTTCATAGTCCTCTAGCGAGACAAGACACTGGTTTTCCCTGTGGCTTTATATTTTATAATTGTGGGTACCAGAGGTACCACTTAACTGTGATATATTTCTCTACACAGCTTTCTACACAGACTAAGCTGTTGAAATATTTATGCATTGTACATTCAACTTGTACCCTTGTGTTATATTATAGTTTTTGGTATTTTAAAGATTTTTTTTTTTTATTTTAATTTGGTTGGCTTGGATAAACTTTAACAAAGTAAATGAGTTAAGAGAGCTAATTATGTGTGTTATTCTGTCCTGATTTTAGTGGGTATCATCAACTTTACTAGAGCTAATGCTAATGCCATAATATCTCCAATGAATTATATTTCAATAGCAATCTTGTAATGCCACCACTGGTCTTTTCCCAGTCTACAACTACCCCAATTGCCCACTCTACAGCTACCCCAATTGTCCTAGGTAGAAGTAAAATACAAAATCAGTTCTCTAATAAATTAATGCTTGTAGCACACTAGTTTTGCTCGCATGATGACCTGGTTTCGATCCCCAGCAGTGCAGAATTTTTCATCCTCTGTACTTGTATCCTCGTGAGGAAAAATGACTACCTGCTTTAATGTGAGCAGCGACCAGTGGAGTAATTATAGGCAAAAATACATATGATATTAAGATATGGAAAAATTCTATAACTCTGCTCTAAATTCTATTCCTGATAGTCAATTATTTTCACACACCTCCATGTACAAATTCTCGTACGACTTATTTGTAGTATTTCACACTTATATACCTACGTACATACCTAATTTGGTACATATACTTAAGTTATCTAAAAAATAAAATCATTATTCATATTTATTTGCAAAAACATGAATTTTGCGTGATATTTTTACTAACAAAAGAAAACCAAATTCGCGAAGTCAAATTTTTCAAGTTAACCTTCACGACTTTCATGTAACAAAAATCTTGTGTTGTGAAACGCTTGAGGTCGAGGTTCGAGTCCCAAAATTCAGCAAAGATTTTGTCAGGCGAGTTTGAGTAATTGTGATATCACATCGTGATTAACACAAATATGATAACTTTATCTTCACTTTCCTTCTAAGAGTAAAAAATTATACATTTCTATTTCCGACGATTACCACTGTCCCACCCTTTGAAAAAGTAGGTGCACTGGTAGTCAAGTTAATAAATGTGTTTCTTTGTGTTATTTTATCACAATTTTAGTGGGTATCGCACAATTATAGGACTTTTCCATATCTTTAATATCCCCAAATCTTATTTTTGCCTACAATTCCGCCACTGGTCGTTGCTAACATTATAGCAGCTACTCATTTTTCCTCACGAGGTATGAGTGGACCCCAAACACCCAAGTAAATAAATAAATAAACCTTTATCTGGAACATAAATATTACATACATAAAAATTAATACATATATCAGAACAACTGGTTCCAATTCAGCTTATTAGCTGAGGTACAAACACCCAAGTACAGAGCAGAAAAAATCCTGCCCCGCCGGGGATCAAACCCAGGTCACCGTGCATGCAATGCCAAGCTCGCTAACTCACTCGGCCATCACCGTGACCCGTGACTACTAAATGGCTTATAAAGAAAATGGCAAAGTTTTCTCGATGGTTGATCGCACATTCAAAATTGTGGTTCCGAATTAACCAACTTCTCCAATTAAGTTAGCAGAATACCATTACCACACATCTGTAGCCAAACTGGTTACAACAACATGTCATTCATTAGCACGCGATATGAGAGAGGTGGATACGTCCTATCTTAGAGTACTCAATACTCATAGGTGTTTCACTGTTTACTCAAACTCGGAAAACCTTGGTCTCTCGTTGTGAGATCCAAGAACCAGTAAGATCAATGCGAGACAAATTCTTAGAGCTGTGCAAAATACGAGACGAGAATAAAACATAAATATTACCCCATAATAAATTATACTTTTTACTTTCGATAAATTTTCAATATTAGAAATCGGAAGTATTATTTGTAAAAAAATTGCTCAAAGTTTCTTATCTTTTTTAAAATTTTCGATGAAATCTCACAACGCAGTTACCCACATTAACCTCACCCAGCCTGAGACATAGACAAAGTCACGAATATTTGAATTTGAGATGTCACTCACTGGAATTTGCTTTACTTTAGTGAATTTAAGAGTACTTTTGTGGGTCAAGTGGCAGAGGAATGCCTGAGGCAAAAACTTCGCCCCGGATTACAAGAAAATTGTAAATAATTTTGTTCAATATTTTTTGTAGATATTTTCAAGTTTTTTCCCCCTTGTTTTTAATTTATTGTTGATTGTTTTGTATAAAAAAATAGAGTGTAAATAAATAAATGACCTTTGCGGGTGAGGTTAATGTGGTTAGCTGGTTTGTTTCCTGTGGATGTAGAATAAAATATTTGACGTGATGTGACCATATAGTTGAAAGCTATGTAAAACCCAAATTAAAAAAACTTGAATCCCAGGTATCACATAAACGCTATTGATGTCTTTACAGACCAGCCTCTGAGCCATATCAAACTAGTGCATTAGTAATCAAATGGTTAAGACGCTATTTTGGTAATCCATGTAGCGTAGGGATCCTTTGGCTCAAATCCCACCCAGTGCATGAATTTTTCCTCATTTATTTGAGTACCTATATGACCACATAATAATAAGACTCTGAGGTTTCGGTGGTATAAAATGCATTGAGAATTAACTTCACCTGGTGGTTACTTTCCACTTAAAAGTATTATTATTATTATTACCCAAAAAATATGCAGCAAAATAGCCAATTATGCTCTGTTGTTTTAGGCAGTCCTCGCATTCAACAGTACAAAATGTATTGTGTGGTGTGTAACGCACTGATTGTGTTCGGTGCTTCCTTTGTTGTCATTAGTCAATTTTGCCATGCCCGTCTTGACTCATCCTTCCTCACTAGTAAACAAACCTGAGAACAATGGACGGGTTAGGCGCGGCCCTATGACTCAAGAGCAGTGGACGAATGGTGTAGCGCAGGCAGGACCGGTGACCTGGGTTCGATTGCCGGCAGGGTAGAAAATTTTCTGAACTGCATTTACAACTAGTGGTTCTGTGAACTGTAAACCTCACACATGAATTTCAACTATCGCATTATAAACCGACCTCAGTAGCTTGATCGATAAGGCAGCGGACTTGTAACCTGGAGGTCGGTGGTTCCGACCTCAGTAGCTTGATCGATAAGGCAGCGGACGTGTAACCTGGAGGTCGGTGGTTCGAGTCCCGGTTTCAGCATAGATTTAGCAAAGCGAGTTTGAGTAGTTGTGATATCACGAAAGTGATTAACACAAATATGATAACTTTTAAATAAATTTTTATTTAAGAATGAGGACATCGAGACATTTCATTCAATACCCCCACTCGATAGGTTGCGATAATTGAATCTGTGTGAGGTTTACAGTTCACAGAACCACCAGTAGTCAAGTGGTCAACGCGCTAGTCTGGTTATTCAGGTAGCGAAGGGATCCGTGGGTTCAAATCCTACCCATTGCATGAACTTTTCTTCAGTAATTCGAGTTTGTAACCACATAATAATAAGACTCAGAAGGTTAGGTGGTAGGAAATGCTTTGAACATTTACCTCGCCTAGTGGTTACCTTCCACTAAAGAGAGTTATTATTATATACTGTACTCTGTTTAAGCTGCAAGAATGAGACTAAATAATTCCTGCCCCGCTGGGAATCGAACCCAGGTCACCATGCGTACAATGCCTAGCGCGCTAACTCACTCTGCCACGGTGACTACTGATATGACCATGCAGTTGAAAGCGATGTTAAATTTTTGTTTAAAAAAACGCTTGCATACGAGTCTGCAACCATTTCGACATTTTCATCTTTACTATTCAAGGTCCAAAACCCAACTGACCAAATTTCGTATTGTGCGCATGACACACACTTTCCCTCTTCTCTTAGGGTTGCAATATCGAAACGAAAATATCGATATTAGGTATATCGATAATATCGAAACCATAATATCGATATCCGATATTAGAAGACTTCTCTCCCTTTACAATTCGATATTTCGTTACATAATATCGTTACATAATTTCGTTACATAATTTCGTCACATAATTTTGGTTATGTGCCAGAGCAAAGACATGAAAATGTCAAAAGACCATTTTTACCCTCACACTCTAAGTAAAGTCTCATTTATTCATAACAGGTATATTAGGTAAAACATTTACACAAAAACTTTGATTAAAAGAAGGAAAAAAAATCTAATCTCATCCGTCCTGATATTTCAATGGTAAAGGCGGCACTCTGTCAATGGTCGCGGGTTCGAAACCCAGCCGGGACATGACAAGTAACTATTCCATAATCCAAATTCTTTGCCCCCTTAGTGTGGTGGGTATGTGCTTGTTTGTGCTCTCTCATTTGCCGTAGGAAGAGAGCTCTCTTCTCTCTCCCTGTGGAGAATGGGTGAGCACCCTTTCAATTAATTTTTTTGTCACTATTTAGTTGTAATAATAATATAATAAAAATATGTTTCTTCGTGTTATCATATCACTATTTTAGTGGGTAGCGCAGAATTATAGGACTTTTCCGTATCTTTAATATCCTAATATCTTATTTTTGGCTATAATTCCGCCACTGGTCGCTGCTAACATTAAAGCAACTACTGATTTTTCCTCACGAGGTATATTTAGTTATAATGAACTTTGAACTATCGAAAAAAGAACCAGTTTCGCCAATAATAATACAGAGAGCATACTTGGTTAAATGTGACAAAGTGTGAACTCACTTCAAAGTATCGAACTATAACAGGTGTACATAGGTTCTATTTACTTATCTTTACCTACTCGTATACTGAACCACTATCTATGTTATACTACGCTAAAATCCTATTTAATATATCTATATTTACAAGATATTAGTACAGGATACATATCATGTATATTTACAAGACTAGTAAATAATTAGGAAGATGCTGCATGTAAATATTTATACCAATACCGCCACCTTGAACTCATTTCAGAGATCTGCTTCAGAACGATTCAGATCTGAATAAATTAACAACAAATTCAACATTGACTGCAATTTGTGACAGAGAACAAATTGTTTTGATACTACCATTAACTGATTCTACTCTATAGTATAGTATAGTATAGTATAGTATAGTATAGTAGTGCTTTATTTAGACTGTCGGCTCGAGACAAGAAGTCCCATTACGCTAACAGTTTCTACTATCAGCTAATACTTACCTTTTGATAGTACCATTAACTGATTCTACTCTAGCATCTACTATCAGCTAATACTTACCTTTTGATAGTACCACTAACTGATTCTACTATAACTATTAAACTGCTGGCATAATGGGACTACCTGACTAGCGTTGACAGTCTAAATACTCTAAATAATCCAATACAGTTTGGAGTTGAGTCTAAATATAAGAGAACAATTTTCTTTACCTTTCCATAAGGGAAAATAACCTCTTTATATCAGAAACCTGGATATAAGAGAACAATTTTCAGGTCCAATTTACCTCTCTATAAGGGAAAAAAACCTCTTTATTGGAGAAAAGATTGTGGTCCCTTTAGTTCTTTTAAATCCAGGATAAGCTGTACCTACCTTTCTACATCTAGTACCACGAACTAATTCACTGAAAGCAATTTTTTTGTCGACTGGGGGTATAGAACCAGGGACCTTCCGCATGGCAAGCGAGTGCTTAACCACTCAGCTGATCGCGCGCTATAGATTATTACCTATCTAAGGAATGTCATTAATGACCACATGGACTTTTTTGTATGCAAAATAATTTGAACATGGTCAATTGGTCATGGTCATCATAGGGTGACGTCATCGTGAACGATGGTAGCTAGACAGTGGAGGAATGACTCAGCGCTTCTACCACTGTCTTTACAAGGAGGCTAATAATTGACTTGGACCCCCAGAACCAAGCCATGGCTGGTCTACTCCGTGTTTATATTCATTCAGCTAGAACATGGTCATTGGTCACTATTGGTCTTATTTCTTTGTGCGCGGGTGTACAACAGAACTTTTCGATATCTGAAAAGTCCACATAATATCTAACTGTTATTAGAATTCATATATCATCTGATCTGGTTATTAATGGTTGGAATTTATTGAAATACTGACACGAAGGTCAGAAACTCAGAACTGAAACAAAACAAATTGCCGATCGCTGATTGGCTAGCGCTCAAATTGCCTGGTACCATGTGACCGTTTGTCTTTCACACGACAGCGGGAGATAAGCTGTTAACCTTTCATGGGATACGGTGCTCTGTGTACCTACCATAACCAGAGAAACAAGTTGTAATACCCAATTCTTTAACATGTTTTTGTTGATGGTTTAACGTTGTTTTTCAGCTGCATAGTCATATATACGACGAGAGTGTTATACCCTCCATTTGCAGGTAACTACCAAACCTGCTACCAACATTAACCTCACCCAGCCTAGGTTGGGCCAGAATGCCAGCAACGTCCAAGATGGTGAGAACGTGGAATGGTGACCGTTCTGGGTTCGAGTACATCTGCATTGATGCCGACACTGACTTTGAAGAGATTTCTTTCCTTCGTAGTAATTTAAAAAAATGAGTGTCTCATGGCCCCTTTTTTGTATTCAGCAGCAACTGTAGGCGCCACTGTGGTCTGTGTTGTACCTTGGCCATCCCGTAGTAAGCCTCGGTGGCGTGACGTTTGAGACTACTGTCCATAGTCCAGAGATCCCGAGTTCGATCCCCGGTTGGGGCAGACTTTTCGAGAGTAAAAATCTGTTCCCTCCAAACACGTGAGACTAGCATTTCCGGGCCTACCCAGGCTAGGTGATGAGGTTCATGTGGGCAGCTAGTACGATTCCCAGCGCATGGAGGGTAAAATCCCCGTCCTGTCTACCTCAAGTCAAGACGTTAAAACCAAATAGAATCAACTGGTCACAATAGATCGAATTAGGTCGCAGTGTTAATTGTAAAGGTTTCACTGAAAATCCTGCAACCCGGTCAGATAATAATAAATCCCGTTGTATGTCTCCCCTCTGATGGGCGAAAAGTGACACACTTCTGCTCCCGGTACTGGGTCAACACGATACTAATAATAATAGTAAATCAATTGTTTTATTTTTCATTTCTTTTTTGTATACAGAGTTTGGATGTATGGCAAATTCCCATGATAAGGAGAATAACCAATGCCAAAAAAAAGTATACAGAGGACCCATGCTAAGCCATTATTTGGCTTCTAAGACCCTATAAAATTATCTATGACGAATAAGTCCTGGTTCTTAGTCAGGGTTAAGCGCCACTACACATTACCCACCTAATTTACAACGTGACATGTGACATATGTCCCCCCTGTCCAACTCACCCCCTCCCCCCCTACAGTTCGGCGCTTGACCTCCGACCCGGTGGACATTCTAAAGTTCCGTCGTAAATCTTAACTGTCCAAGGAGGTAGAGAATTGTAGAGAAGCTAATTGAGATTTCTGGGTGGGCAGAGTCGATAGTAGGTGACAGAAAACAATGGCTTGTCCCAGCTGGGTGTCTAAGGTCATGTAGGCCACGCGAAAACAGCTAATAAAAGCTATAAAATAAAGAAACAGGAGCTATATGAAGTGTATTTAGTCAGAGATAAATCTTAATCTTCAGAGGGCCGAACTAATGAACGCTGGTAGCCAGCGTCGATGGCGCGTTAAATGCACTGGCTCTCGTAGGGATACCGAATGTAAGCAATGTCCAGCGAAGTGAAGACTTCGTGATGGTGGCAATTCGCCCCAACCTAGGCTGGGTGAGGCTAATGCGTGGGTAGTGAATGGATAGAGGGTAGTAACACCCACGTCGTGATATGCAGTTGAAAGTGACATCAAACGCAAATTAAAAAAATATAGGTATATAATTGACATTTTAGGAAGCTTAGGTAGGTAACTAAAATAATTAATGAATTTTAGGAATACTGTCAAACATCTTGAACTTCTAGTTTCTCTTCAATTAATTTATTTTTTGAGTGTCCTAGTACTCCTTGTAAAAGAATTTCTGGAAAATAGGCAGCTTGATGATTTACCAACTGATATTTACTCAACTACAATAATACTTAACCTTTCAAACTCTACTGGAATAGTCAATTCGAGTAAAATATTTACATCAAATGTAACCGAAAATTTACTGTGAATAATTTTATTATAATAATAACATTATTAGTTTGTGTCATATTTGTTTCTTTTCTGAGGTTCTTTGGTGATATTATGTATGATAATATGTATGTATTTTGATATGTGAACTTTTTTAACATCAAATTTTCTATTTCGATTCTAGGGAGAGACTTATGTAGACACTTTCTCATGATTTCAGACTATTAGCACAAGTTTGAGTGGTTGCACTGGTCGTCAAGTGGTAAATGCGCTAGTCTGATAATCCATGTAGCGTAGGGATCCGTTGGTTTGAATCCCACCAAGTGCATGAATTTTTCTTCATTAATTTGAGTTTGTAAACACAAAATAATAAGACTCTGAGGGTTAAGTGGTAGTAAATGCTTTGAGCATTAACCTCGCTTGGTGATTAAGTACCTTATACTGAAGAGTGTTTTTATTATATTATTTAAAGACTGCAATGTTTGGGAAGAAAATTATTTTGTGCAAATATGTACCTATCTTCTTTTTTTTTTTTTTAAGTGGGGTTTAACGTCGCTTTCAACTGCCATGGTCATATCACGACGGGGGTTTTACCCTCCATTCGCAGGAAACTCTCAAACCTGCTACTCACATTGACCTCACCCAGCCTGAGTGGGGCCGGGAAAAGCCAGCGTCACGAGAATTAGAATTTGAATGGTCACCCATCCAAGTCTTAACCTCGCTGGATGTCGCTTAACTTCGGTGTTCTGAAGGGAACCGGTGTATTCAACATGCCATCGACGCTGGCTTTTATATGTACCTATCTTCTTTTTTATTTCATGATAGAAAATCAGCAGGCGGTATTAAGATGAGACATTAGCCTATAGGTATTTATTTTTCTTGTACCTACTTTATAAGGCTTCTTATTTCCTTTTATTTATCAAAATATTGAGGTAGCTATCTTCGCATGGTTCGTGGGAGAGACCATAGCAGATAGCACGTAGGAAATCGATTCCCGGCAGGGGTCGAAGAATTTAATACTTGAAAGATGTGGGTGCACTCAGGCACCCTAGGAGATCCTAGTTGGTGCTACTCTGTTAATAGGAACAAATCGTATTCAGTGGCGGCATTATGATAAGGTGAAAATAAGCAGAAGAACAACGAAAAAATCAGATAAAAATGACAGCCGTCAATTGCAGTCAATTGCAGATAATAATAATACTCTTTAGTGGAAGGTTACCACCAGGCGAGGTTAATTCTCAAAGCATTTTCTACCACCTAACCCTCAGAGTCTTATAATTATGTGGTCATAAGCTGAAATTAATGAGGAAAAATTCGTGCACTGGGTAAGATTCGAACCAACGGATCCCTACACTACCTGGATTACCAGACTAGCGCCTTAACCACTTGACTACCAATGCACAATGCAGGAACGCCCAGGAAGGCTAGGACTTGGATATGTGACCATTCAAATTTGAATCCTCGTGATGCTGGCTATTCCCGGCCCCATTCAGGCTGGCTGAAGTTAATTTGAGTAGCTGGTTTGTGAGTTTCCAGCATATAGGGGGTAAAACCCCCCGTCGTGATATGCCCATGCAGTTGAAAGAAACATTAAACACAAATTTAAAAATTAATTTAAAAAATAGACACCCTCTTTGGCCACCGAATAGGGGAGAGATTGGTAAGGCAAGTTTAAGTATTGCTAAATCCAGTTTTTTGTACGGAGATATGCCCAAATTTATTTTTTGTAAAATAACATTTGATTGTATTTTGGCGGTATATTTATTTATGTCATATTTTCTAGTAAAATTTCTCGTAAATTTCTAGCCATAATCATAAAGTCTTGTGAGATTATGATTTATAAAAAGAAGAAAAAAAAATTCTAAAACAAATAGGTACATGTTGCAAATAGGTACATAGAATTGCATGTCCATTAATAATCATGCGAAAATAAATATGATTTAAAACACTCAACTCATCTTCTTAGCATAAATATTAAATACCTACTATTTCTGACCGGTAAGTTGTGCGCACTGTACCGGTTAGTAACCAAACGTGTTCAGTAATTTCATTAACCTATCTGAACGGGGTTATCAACAGTGACAGGCTAATAAAGAATGCCTTAATGATTACGGTGAAGCAAATCGTTTGTTTGCACATCTCTACTGCTTAACTGCTAGAGTCATACATTAGAAGAGAATGCCTGAGGCAATAACTCCACTCTTTATTTAAGACGTACATAGGTAATATTATGTATTTAAGTATGTACCTTTAGCACGCGATGAACTCAGTGATTAAGCTCTCGCTTGCCATGCGGAAGGTCGCGGTTTCGATCCCCCGAGCCGACTAAAAAATTGTATTCTATAAAATTTGGTTTTTTTTTGGCATTGGGAGGCAAGGCCATTCCATACAGCCACTAAATTTGGTTACAGTTGTTTGTAAGGGGGTATCCCTTCCGATGTTGATCTCGTGTTGACCCAGCACGGAAATGGAAAGTATTGTGTCACTTTTCGCTCATCAGAGGAGAGGCATACTACGCGATGGGCAACACAGACCACAAGCGTCTACAGTAGCTCCTGTTTCATGGCTACGAAATAAAAACGGCTCTGAAACACCCATCTTTCTTTTCTTTTTTTAAACAACAATTTATTCAGCATTGCCATGGCTACAAAATAAAGAAGGCTGTCAATAATAAAATTGTTCTCTTATATCCAGGTTTCTCTCATAATCAGGTTTCTCTTATATCCAGGTTTCTCTTATCTCCAAGTTCGGCTGTATTACCTATTCTTTACAGCTGATGTACCTACATATCTATTAAATCTTTATGCCATGATAAGTTGATATAAACAGACGTTACATTCAAATAAGTTGTAGCAAAGTTGCAAATGTAAACATTTACTTTATTTGACAGACGTACAGCAACCAACATCCAATATGATAAGTTGTTTATTTCAAAATCCTTCGAGTTGTTAGGCTGCTCCAATGCTGTTGGTTGCTGTAAGCATATTGATTATCCTTTCACCATCGGCTTCGATGCAAATCGAGGCATCGTTTTTTTTAATGCATTTTGATTAATCGATCCGGTAGTTCATGTTTTTTTTTTAAGATGTGCAGATTCACAGGCATCTTTTCATTTGTATCCATGAAACTAAAATTAAGACAGTTATCATACTTGTGTTAATCACTTTCGTGATATCACAACTACTCAAACTCGCTTTACTGAATCCACGCTGAAACCAGGACTTGAACTACCGACCTCCAGGTTATGAGTCCGCCGCCTTATCGATCAAGCTACTGAGGTCGGTTCTCGACAGCAATAAAACCAATAAACAAGAACAAAGACTATGCCAGATATAGTATGTAGGTAATGCATTAATGATTACAATAAGGGTTGGGTGGAAGAGATTGCCATAGGCAATGACCTCGCCCTTGAGAACACCCTCGGCGCGGGGTTTCGAACCCGGGACCTTCCGCATGACAAGCTAATGCTTGACCACTGAGCTATTCGTGCGCTTGTTGTTTATATTGTTTTCAATTTTTTTAATTTTCATCTTTATTTCTTTGTACATAATTATGTCCTGTTAATATAGAATTCAATAATAAAAACATGTTCATTGTATAATAATGAGATTAGCCATAATTGCTGCCAATTTCCTTGACAACTTTGAGGAAAATATTGATATTTTACTATCATCACATACGTCAGAACATCTTTAAGCCTTCTTTATACATACGTAAGTGTTACGTACGTGTCTCCTTAAACGTAAGCATTACGTACGCAAAGGCCTTTGATTTAAATGATTAAGCTCGATAGAGTTACTACTCTCGATTTATCGATCAAGCTACTGAGGACCTAGGTCGGTTTACTGTGGCTGCACTATCATGGGTCTTAATGTGTTTTTTATGAAGTGCATTATGTTAGGTAAGTAGAAACAGAGGAACATTAAATTTAAGTGGACCATAAAGTCGGGGACTTCCAAATTTAGTTCGACTGATTTATAAACTTTTATATAACAGCTATTAAATAATTTAACAGTAAGTACAAAGCGCTTGAGCAAGGCCGTATTTAGCCTCTTCCCCTCCTGAAATAAAAAAATAATAAGGACTGCGAACTGAAGGAAATGTTACTATCTGTTGCATGATTGTCTTGCCATTTTACACAATAATATATGTAGGGTATAGACTATAGATTCTGGTTGAACCTGAGAAAAATTAGGAAAATTTTAAAAGGAAGTCCAAAATTAAAATTCATATATGAATTTTAATTTTTGGACTTCCCCCGAAAAAAATCCTTAACACGGCCTTGCCCCTAAGTGTAAGCAAACCACTGACACCTATACCAGACTATACCTACTTTCCTGCTTAATATCTATCGAAAACAAATTTATGACTCAATTTTATCTATTATTTGTCCATAAATATTTTCGTTCTAAAAGCTCGATAAGTGTTGGAAACATCCTACATTCCTACCTACACTAAAATAAAATGACTAAAGTACCTATAAAGATAATTCTTTATAAATGCACCTACTTGAGCGATTGCTATTTTTACTAACAGCAATGAAATATTGACCTCAGTAGCGTGATCTTCAAGGCAGTGGACTCCAGCCTGGTGGACGGTGGTTCGAGTCTAAGTCGAGGCGACCGTTTCCTGAGACCGGACTTCTGAGATTTGAGTAATTATGAAATCAGTATTACTTTTGTGATTAATACAATTAATAATAGTAATTCTAATTAGGACAAAGAATAAACTATTAAGCCCAGAACAAATCCTTTCGGTCGTGATGTTGGGTATTCCCGTTATAATTGGGCTCTTCGAAGACACCTTTAAATATAGGTAATAGGTAATGTTGTCTGGCCGGGGGACTATGAACAGCTAGGGAGAAGATCAACAGTCTGGCTGGGGGACTAAGAACAGGGAGTAGACCAGCATTGGCTTAGGTCTGGGGGCCCTTGTCAATTATCAGCCTCCTTGTAAAGACAGTGGTAGAACTGCTGAGTCATTCCTCCACTGTCTGCATGGCTACCATCGTTCACGATCACACCACCCTATGATGAATAGGTAATGTAATGTAATTTTTTATTTGTAATAAATTTTATGTTACAAAGAGGGTATAGGTAATATAAAGTAATAACATCTTCTTGTTAAAACTGTCCGATTAGGACTAATATGTCCCATTATTACAGCAGTAAGCCCAATACGTATTAATATGTGGTGAATACTGATAAGTCATGTCCCGGTTGGGTTTCGAACCGGCGACCACTGGTATTTCTGGATTCACAGAGGGCCGCCTTTACCACTGAGCTATCGGGACATGGTATTATTTAGTTATCATCTACCTAAATACATTAAATATTTATATAAACTAAAGAAACATAATGAAGTAGGTAGTAACGCAAATCAAACATCCTCAGTAGCATTGGAATCCGACTGGCAGCATGAAGAGCGCAGTTCGTGTCTCGATTCTGACCAAGGTTCAAGGCAAAGCCGGTCTAACATCCTGGGTAATTATCACCTTTCAGTAAGTCCTACCATATACCAGTCCTACTGAAAGTTATGTATGCACCTTGCCTAGCTTGCCATCAGTACCTATCTACAGTCAAACCTTGATATAAAAGAACTCAAGGGACGGATTTTTTTTTTTCTCTTATAAAAAGGTTATTTTCCTCCAGCCTCCGTGGCGATGGCGTAACGTTTGTGACTACTGCTCGTAGTCCAGAGATCCTGAGTTCGATCCCCGGTCGGAGCAGATTTTTTACACAGTAAATTCAGTTCCCTCCGCACATGTGTGGCATTTCCGGCCCCACCCAGACTGGGTGAAGTTAATATGGATAATAGCTGGTACGGTTTCGAGCGCACGGAGGGTAAATTCCCCGTCCGAATTAGGACCTTAAATCAAATAGAATCGTTGGCATTAGGATGGGCATCCAGCCGTAAACCAACAACCATGAGGATGAACAATGCGACTCCAATAATTAGGTTTGGGAAAAAGGCAAAGTGAAAGAAAAAGAAGTTCTGTTTTTTAAAAAGATGAGTATTTCAAGTTTGAGGTACTTTTGACATCACGATTGTGATTGACACAAATAAATATCATCACAATTGTGATTGACACAAATTAATATTATGATAGCTTGTTACTGTCATTTGCATTGCATGTATTTAAAAAAAAACATGATATTTAGTCCAGATTTTGATTTTCTCATTAATCTGACCTCTTTGACCAAACCTAATAAATTGAAACCACCTTGAAAAGCGTCGTGACCACTATCCAGGTGGTAGACCACAGTCCTGTGGTTTATGTGGTTATATACCACAATGGCGGGTCCTATAGGTTAAGATGCCACAAGATACCATCAACTTCTGTTTAAGTGGCTGGCTTCGCAATTCGTGCGAATTGTAAGAAGTAGGTACGTAAGGACTTGTGAAACTTGTAAAGATTATCAACCAACTCAGGCTGTGTGAGGTTAATGTGAGTAGCTCGTTTCGGGTTCATTTCACCGGAACCACCACCTTTGAAATGAAATATACTAATTTACATGGGTATTTTGTGCAGCAAACCCCAAATTTTGTGCTCAAACACCAAGGGCGCTACGCCCATTTCCATTTGGTGGTGCTGGGGAAATGGTAGCACCACCACCTACAAAATGTAATATTTTTTACATGAGAATTTTCTGAGTTTCTAGTGAATGCAGGGCAAAACCTCTGTCACGAAAAGTCCAGGTCATTCTGGATTTTATATACTAAAGCGCGGGAATACAGCTTTTCTTCCTCAAAATCAAGAAAACTACAAGAACATAAATTTCTACTATTTTATAGAATAACAGATGATCCACCTGGATTTTATAGAGTTAGATCTTCAAACAAAAAAAATATATAGGTAATTATAAATCAAATAACTTGCCAGCCACCGTATTAGTGTATTATTATTATTATTATTATATAATTCTTTATTAGATACAAAAGGACATTATGTACATAGAAATAATAATTTTAACAGTGAAAAATCAAAAAAACAATATATACAATAAAAATGAAAAAGAATAGAAAATATTTGAAAACATAAATGTCCTAACTAAAGGGCGGGGTTATTGCCTATGGCAATCTCTTCCACCCAACCCTTGGAGTTCCCTATCTAGATATTTCAATAATAATATAAAAAAGAAGCTAAATAAATAATAATAAATAAATAAAATACCTATATACAAACATGTTAAAAAAAAAAAAGATTAAAACTAATTTATATTTTCCAAGAAATGTTTCTTCGTCAAAACCTTGAATGCCAAGCGATTCCCCAAAGTTCTAAGTTCATCAGGCAATTGGTTCCATGATCTTATAGCATTAACTGTAAAACTTTACCCATATGGTTAGTATTGTGAGGTGGAATAGAGAGATGAGTGGAGCGAGTATTGTGATTCTGAGTTCGATTCGCGGTTTAGTCTAATATGTGCAAAAGTTTACCTATAGAAAATTTTGAGGAAGAAAAGCGGGAGTAAATTAGATTGGTGAAAAAAAAAGATTTGCCGAAACCCGGGATCGAACCAGGGACATTTAGATCTTCAGTCTAACGCTCTCCCAACTGAGCTATTTCGGCTGAGTGGAAGAGTGAGCAAGAATAGAAGTACGTGATAAAGATGCTTATCACTAGGTATGTACATTAAAGACTCAGTAGTCACCCTGGGCTTGGTGGAGTTAATGGTAGCATGCTCGACTTGCACTCCAGATGACCCGGGTTCGAATCCTGTCGTGATAGGAATTTTTTCGTCTTTGAACATTGGATGTCTAGGCCTCCCCTTGGGTAGTTGTAGAATGGGCAACGATCAGTGGTGGTATTATGAGATTATAATATTGGACGATGATCGTCGGTTGGAACATTAGTTCTCGCAATGTCGATGCTACCTAATTAAAAAATTGTGACATAACACAAAAAAATAACTAGCTCTTTATATCTTTTTTGAAATTAAAGACCTAACAAAGAGGAAATCAACACAATAACAAATTCATTTCCTTCTTACATGAAGGTAATAACGGTAATTTTTGAACGGTAGCCATATTGGATAGTTTGTTACAAGAGTAGTGGCAGAGCGAGTTAGCGCGCTAGGCATTGCACACATGGTGACCTGGGTTCGATTCCCAGCGGGGGAGGATTTTTTCTGCTCTGTACTTGGATGTGCGGGGTCTACTCATACCTCGTGAGGAAAAATGAGTAGCTGCTTTAATGTGAAGCAGCGACCAGTGGCAGAATCTTAGGCAAAAAAAATAATACAAGATAGGTATAGTAAATTAAAGTGGTAAAGTCCTATGATTCTGCGCTACCCACTAAAATTGTGACATAATAACACAAAGAAAAAGCATTATTATTATATTATTAGTTTGTTACAGGACAAATTTATTACCCATGAGATATACATTATGACCTCTCCATTACTTATTTCTCTTTGGGCAATTTAAATTTGTAGCCGAAATTTAAGTAGCCCAAAGTAGCCGAAATTTAAATTTGATATTTCGACACACAATAATGCATTTATTCTCGCATGAACCATGTCAAACAACTGTGGCAATTACTTTCTTTGGTGAACGAGTAAGTTTGCGAAACATTGCAGTAAGTTACGTAAAGACAATACATTTTATGATCAAAATTTGATCGGGTGGTGTTTTGAATCTCGGCTGGCATAATGTATACGACCATAGACAGTGATTAGTTGATTACTTTTGTTGCGTCGACGCGGTATTATGCACCTTTGTGATTAAGATGACCGGACTATTTTTTCAACAACAAAAAATTGGGTTGCATTACCGCCACTTAAATTGACCAAATCTAATGTTTTTTACCAAATGTTATTATACTTTCTTATCCTTACTGTGATCTTTCTTCATTCTTTTACTCTGTCTTATCCCGCTCAAGCAGGGTCGACGTTGTTCTAACTCATGGTTGAGGTTGGTTGGTTTTGGCACATTTTTTTTACGGCTGACGCCAACGATTCTATTTGATTTAACGTCC
Source organism: Bactericera cockerelli (assembly GCA_024516035.1). Taxonomy (NCBI): domain Eukaryota; kingdom Metazoa; phylum Arthropoda; class Insecta; order Hemiptera; family Triozidae; genus Bactericera; species Bactericera cockerelli. Next base: position 5,459,688 of record CM044958.1, on the reverse strand, counting down.
TGGATCAGGACGGGGGTTTTACCCTCCATTGGCTAGGAATCGTACCAGCTACTCACATAACTCACATTAACCTCACCCAGCCTGGGTAGGGACGGAAATGCCAGCCTCACATGTTCGGAGGGATCACATTTTTCTATGTGAAAAATGTGCTCCGACCGAGGATCGAACTCGGGCTCTCTGGACGAACTGCGGGCAGTAGTTAGAACCGTTACGCCACGGAGGCTTATTCTTACTGTGATATTCAAGTGCAACTAGTGCAAATTTGATTGGTTATCTACCTACTCATCATGTCTTGTGACTGTAGGGTCTAGGTTAGACTTTTAGGTAACTGCTCCGATTTAAAGTGGCCTCGTTTTAAGAGATAAGAAATTCTTAGATTTATCAAAATAACTTTGATTATCTGTTTGGCAACTTAAATACCTACTGTGAATTATGTATTGGTGTCCACGGAGGGTTCTTGAACTAGCATATTGTATAATTATGTAGCAATTGTAGCATGCTACATTGCATGTTATGTATTTGTTGAATACTTTTACTTCAGGACAAGCAAGTAAATGGCCATTCCACTCGTAATTTGGCAAGTTCTAAATGGATAGACAGTAGACACTGATAATAATAGCTTGCCAGACAGACCGACGTCAGTAGCCTGGAGGTCGGTGGTTCAAGTCCTGAATTCAGCGTAGATTTCATTGAGCGAGTTTAAGTAGTTTTGATATCACGAAAGTGATTAACACAAATATTATTATGATAACTTTTTAATTACTCATTTTCCTCATTTTATAAAATAAATTGCTAACACAGTGAGTTCCTATAAACTTTATAACTTTAAGGACCAAAATAATTATGAAGCAAGATTGGACACTATTTCTTAACACGCCCTCTAGTGGGAATTTCAACCAATCACAGCGCACTATAGTCAGCTGATAGTGTCCACTAAGATTAAATCTAATCCTGTTTCAGAATTGGGCCCTAAAGGATGTAGTTACTATTATACTTTCAATCAAATCGGAGCATAACGTTAGTGTAGTACTCGCTTTTGTGAAATGTGATTGATTTTTTCTACACAGAACAAACTTGTATCTGTCTATCAAGCGAAAAGGTCGTTTCTCGGGAGAACGCCTCCCAGGATTTTTTTTCCCACAAGAAGACTTTGTGTAATTTTTGAGGATCTATTCATCAACTAGAATAGAAATCTCGAATAGAATAGGAGCAATAAAAAATGTAAAAAGAGTAGAAAAATCAGCCATCCATTTAACGTATCTGTCTCGGATAATTAAGTTGATTTATTTGCCATTCGATGCTGATTCCCTGGCTATTAGCTACTATTTGTGTATTATTTGTCCTTAGCTACTGAAACCGATGCTAATTAGCTGAAATGGGTAACTTGCAAATGGAATTTTTTTTTACTTAATGACGGATTTTTTTTTGCACTTTTTTGTCTAAAATTTTGGATTTTCTTAAATATCAGAGCTAAATCATAATTTATTGAAAAATAATTTATTACAAATGCACTATGTAAAACACTAATACGCATAGACATACAAATGATTGTTTCTTTAGTAAATACCTAGACCAGTGTATTAGCCCTTTCCGGCAACAAAATCACGAAAAATTAACGCGAAAGAACTTAAAAACCATTTAAAGTTGCTAAATCGGGTAAAAAGCGGATACGTATTTGTGACGTCATAACGATTTTGATTTTTCAGTCGATACGATCTTATGGGTCTTTTTTTTTAATGGGGCTTTTTTTCCACCAAGGATTTCATCGTGTTCTGGACTTCTGACACGTTTATCGCTCATAATAAAGTCCCTTTGACATTTTGTCAGTAATCGTTTCGTGTATTCAGAACTTAAAAAAGGTTTTCCAATTCAGTTTTTGTTTTCAATTGTACGTTGAAAACAAAGTGCAAAATAAGAAGGTTCCTTAGCTCGGAAAATAAAATAACCTAGAAGTTTTCACGATGAAGCAAATCAAAATTGAGCCAATAAAAGAAATGAGTGCAAGTGATCCGTCGGTTCTAACTATACTATTCTTACTAAAACCAATGGAGAGTCATAATTTCTTCAATGTTATTGCCAAGGTGGTGAAGGCGACGGAATCGGAAGTGGTCGAAGTGTTCGTGATGAGTGAGTGAGTGAGGTAATAATTACTCTACTTACCTATGATTGATAATTCTACTGGTAACTTACAGACGGATCGCGATGCGCCTGCCAGCTCTCACCTCATGTAGATGTAAGGTCACGTGATCACTTTGGAGTCCTGTGATTTGTGTTATGATAAGGTGACCTTAAATTTACGTGAGCAGGGACTTGACCCGGCCATTAGATAGGTATTTGTAATATCAGTTGGGTGGAAGAGATTGCCATAGGCAATAAGACCGTCCTATAGTGAGGACATATGTTTATATATATTTTTCTGTTCGTTTTATTGTATATATTGTCTCCATTTTTTCATTGTTATAATAATTATTTGTTTTGTACATATGTCTCCTTATCTAATAAGGTGTTAAATAATAATATGTATAGATTATTCTACCGATACCTTGGGTTGTAGTCTAAGTTGGGCTAATCTTAGTAGCTAGAAGCTGCGGACTTGAAGTTTGGAGGTCGTTGATTCGAATTTCGTGATGTTTAAGTTAGCTATAATTGATAATTATACCGGAAACTTATTTATTATACATATAATACTAATGAAACTTAATGCACAAACACGAGAGAGCTCTATACCCTAGACCCTGGTACCACGAAAAATAATCTAACCATGTTACTAAATGTAAGCAGCCTCAACGGAGTCCCGAAAATCGTCTATATTAAGCTGTAGGTACTAGGGTCTAGGGTCAGGCCTCTATATCAAGCTGTAGGTACTAGGGTCTAGGCCTCTAGGGTCAGGCGTATAGATAGGGTGCTTCGTCGTGGCCTCCCACTTGGCAGGCAGTTGAAACTTACGACAAACTTAGTAGCTAAAAGCTGCAGACTCGTCGTTTTGGCCTGACGAAGTGGCCCGCCAAGCCATTCGAAAATTTGGGTGAACCTATGGGAAAAAGTACTCTCAGCTATATAAAAAAACAAATTTTGGCCCGCCCCTAAAATTGGATGGACAGCCTTGCTCTATACCAAAGACAAATATGGTGGGTAGCCAACTAGCCACACTCGAGTGTGCTCTTCTGGTTTTATGATTTATGCCCTAAATAATAATAATAATGTGCCTTAAATAGCTCAGATGACCTTCAAATGTTTGACCGTGAAATTTAAAGAGATTAATTTTTTGTTCGTATGTCAAAAATCTGGTGAAAATTATTGACCATTGTTCTCCTCTTGTGTATCAGATGTGGGTGGTAGTCAGATTTGAATACATATCCATAAAAAAATATTGAAAAAGAAAAAAAAAATGTTAACAAAAATAAATTATACCTACCTAATTAATTATCCAAAAAGAAAAATCGTTTATTCAAGGAATTTTTAAAGGGATACAACAAATTTATTTACATAGGAAATCAGATAAAAGCGACCGAAGTCGGTGTTGGAATATGATTTTCAGATCACATTTAACAATTTTAACTAAAAGGGTTGGTTGGAAGAGATCGCCATAGGCAATAACCCCGCCCTTTAGTGAGGACACATGTTTTTATACAGGGTGGGGCAAAAGTCTGGAAACCCCTGAATATCTTTCGAGAGGGCTTACTCAGTAAATTTATAACTGTACACGGTAAGTCGGAGTAATTAGACCTTTCCAAAAATGTATCGCAAGGTGGGGTTTCGTATTTAAAAAAATGAAGTTGGCCTCCCTGGCCCGACATGGGGGCCGGTAAAAAAAATCGGTCCCATTCTAATATAAGGTCTAATTACCAAGGATTACCGTACACAATTTTAAATTTACTGAGAAAGTCCTTTCGAAAGATATTCAGGTGTTTCCAGACTTTACTGCATACACAAAGTTGGACGCCATTTGCAAACAGTTAATATTAAAAAAAAAAAAATTTGCACCAATGTAATTTAAAGACCTTTTCAAAAATGTATCGCAAGGTGGGGGTTCGTATTCAAAAAAATAAAGTTGGCCCCCCAAACCCGACATGGGGGCCGGTAACAAAAATCGACCCCACTCTAAAAGAAAGTCTTATTAGCCCGGTTTACCATACAAAATTTTAATTTTACCGAAGAAGCCATTCAAAAGTTATTCAGGAGTTTCCAGACTTTTGCCCCACCCTGTATATTGTTTCCATTTTACTTCCGAGAAATTTCTAAGATTAGAAATCGGAAGTATTGTGTTCGTTTTTGTAAAAAAAAATATTTTTTTGCTCCGATTTCAATTTTTTTCACATTTCTGGACGTTTCATAACCTACTGAGTAAATTTGGTTTTGTGTCCGTCTGTCGGTCTGTCGGTCTGTCTGTTAAAACGATTCCTTGTAACGCGCAAATCTCAAAAACTACTCGACCGATTTTGATGAAATTTTGCACACATCTAGGAGACATTCTGCAGATGGTCCCATTTTAAATTTATCGAATTCATACTAGCGGTTCTGGGTGAAAGAGACCATGCGCCTGACCACTAACTTTTTACTTAAACGCTTATATCTCGTGAACGGTACACCCGATTTCAATGAAATTTTGTATGTATATGCATGTTATTGTTTTACATAGACTATTTATATTTATTTTTTAATTAATTATAATTTGACTCTGATATTTCAGAAAATCCGAAATTTTGGACAAAAAAGTAAAAAAATAAGGACCACGACTTGCCGATACAAAATTTTTTGTAGAATTTAGAATGTAGAAAAAACGATATTCTACCATATAAAACAAATTTGAAGAAAATCGGTTGAGCTGTTTTGGAGATACAAGTAATTTTCTATAAAATCTCAAAATTGGCACGTGTTTACAATGTGAAGCAATCACGAGGAAGTATTGTGTCTATAATTGGCAGTGTTTTTTTCATTGTCAAAATAATTATTTGTTTTGTACCTTATGTCTATTTATATCTATTAAAGAGTAAAATAATATAATAATAACACTTCTTTGTTTCTAATTTTCCGACGCTTAGATCCGACGTCAGAATATCCGCATATTCCTAAGTTAGGACCAAAACAATGGACCACTGGTGTGGCTCCTATTGTTCTTTTGTGATTAGGAATGCTGTGAGTATGTGGCAAGATTCGTAGCAGATGTTGGAATGAATGCTGTATTAGCACATTCCAAAGAGAAGATGCAACTTGTGAAGGTAGAGGAGGCGACGAGAATTTCTTTGAGAATTCACGAAATAGGTATGTACTTAAGTATGTACATACCTAATTCGTATATCCCAACACCGACTTTGGTCGCTTTTTTCTGATTTCCTATGAAAATAAATTCGTTGTACCCCTTTAAAAATTCCTTGCATAGGTAAAAAAGGTTGTGAAACACTCATCTTTTTTAAAAAATTGTACATACCTACTGGCTGTACAAATTCAACTCTGAGATATTCACAGAATACAATTTCCACTTTATTATTATTTATCTTTAAGAAGCGATTGAAATCCTTTTTACCTTAGTATGTTTTGTTTTGTTATTTTCAGATTATTTTATTATTTATTTTTTTCCTACCCCCACCTCTTGTTATTTTTTACAATTAATTATTTTTATTTTCTTGTATTATACATATAATCTTTGAAATATTAAAAAAAAATGGCTGAATGGGTTGTTTTTCCCCAATGCCAAAAAAAATTACTCTTATTTATGTATGTACCCTTACGGGGCCGGTGCTAAGGAGCTGCGGAACTGCAGCGCCCCTAAGACAAAAAAGAAAGGATTTTCTCAAGTCCTAGCTCGTACACAATGAAAATTACCACTCATTTCTAGATCAATGAATGCATAATATTATTATGATTGGCATGGTAAATAAATTCAAAATCTCTACTAGATACTGAAAGAGCGACTCTATAAATCGCATTTCAGTCTGGTTTGTGTGGCAGCACCCCCAAAATATTTTTGTTGTATATACCTATCTATGTATGTATAATGTACATACCTATTTATGTATGTATCATGTACATACCTATTTATGTACCTATGTATTGTGTACATACCAATTTATGTATGTATTATGTACATACCTATCTATGTACATACCTATTTATGTATGTAGGTATTATTTACATACCTACTTATGTATGTATTATGTACACACCTATTTATGTATGTATATTATGTACATACCTATTTACTAAAAACATTGTACTTATGTATGAGGAATAACAACTTGGATTGCTAATGTCTTAAAATATTATGCGAAGATTTTAAATACTTACAAATTGATGGTTTGTAAAAAGCATTTGGAATTTTTGCTCTTTCGATGCGGGTCCGCCTAGCCACAAGAAAGTAATAAATCAAGGATCGTTGTATGGGCAAAATTAAGAGAATGTGTTGTATAAAACACCATAGAACGACTGACTGACTCTACATAGCGTTGATGTTTTTTTTTTTTTTTAAACGTCGCTTTCAACTGCATCGTCAGATCAGGACGGGGGTGTCAACCTCCATTCGCAGGAAACTCACAAACCTGCTATTACCCACATTAACCTCACCTAGTCTGTGTCGGGCCGGAATAATGCCGGCATCACGAAGTCTTCACCTCGCTGGACGTTGCTTAACGTCGGTTATCCTACGAGAACCGGTGCATTCAAAGCGCTATCGACGCTATTTACAGTCACAAACTCAAATGAATGAGGAAAAATTCATGCTCTGGGTGATGTTCAAGGGTTGGGTGGAAGAGATTGCCTAAGGCAATAATCCCGCCCTTTAGTTAGGACATTATATTATGTATATATTTATTTATTTTTTCTTCTATTATATTGTATATTTTATTTTCATTTGACTACCAGTGCAATAAAAAGATCGATGGACTTCTCAAAATACCTAATAGTAATAAAACCAAAATGTTGGTGTAAGGCCAAGAGATAAAAATACTCGCGGAAAAAGCCCGAGGCAACTTTGTGAGCTTTGGCTGAACTTGAAATATTAAAGGAAGAAGATCTCGTGCTCATAAGTCGCCGGCCTTCCCTCAGGCTGGTAATCATGTCTGTGTCTAGGCTTCATGTGAAGATCTAATAACTTAAGTAAGGTAATGAATTAAAGGTAGGAAGCTAAGTTCATGTACATTTTTGTACATCTTCTGGTAGAACCTCTCACTTTTCTGTTTCTGTTTAAAGGTTTATTTTTATTCTTTATTTCGTAGCAATGAAACATCTCGTAGCAATGAAACAGGAGCTACTGTAGACGCTTGTGCATGGTCTGTATGCTGTAGCCTGCCCATCCCGTTGTATGCCTCCCCTCTGATGGGCGAGAAGTGACAGAATACGTCCCAGTTAGTTGCTGGGTCAACACGAGCACACCGGAAGGTATCCCACTCAAACAACTGTAACCAAATTTTGAATACACATTTTTGTCGGCGCGGGTTTTCGAACCCGGGACCTTCCGCGTGACAAGCGAGTGCTTAACCACTGAGCTATTCGTGCGCTCTAGCTATACTCGTAATTCTGATATAGGTACGGGAAATTCCTATAATTCTGTGCTACCCACTAATATTGTGAAAGAATAACACAAAGAAACACATTTATAATTATATTTATACAACAATAGTATTTTGTATGTACCTCTGTCTATTTTTTCTCTTTATCATTTTTTCTTTCATTATATTTTTTGTTTATTTTTTTCATCTTCTTTTTCCAAAAGTTGTTTGTAAATATTTTATACCTGTCAGCACCAATTTTACTAATGAAAATTTGTTTAGACTATAAGAGTAGGTAAAGGAACTCTTTAGTTTCATTCTTGCAAGATAAACAGAGTATTCTATTTTATTGTACATCTTGATGTATAGTGTAGAACCATCTTCTGGTCCAAGTCTGAGAGTTAATGGATCATGCATCGTGCTCGGTATATTTGTTTAATCAAGGAAGAAGGTCTTATTAAAAAATCAATTATTTGCCAGAATTGGTTTTTGTGCAAACTTAGCCTTCTAGGGGATTTGAATGGAAATGGTCTTGATCCTGGGCAGTCTGGGGATCATAAAGCTTCTGGGGCGTAAGTAAAAACGTGACGTCATCCCAATAATCCGGACATTGTACATACATTAGATTTATGTAGACTGTGAGGCTTAAGTCATATCACTGCATGGTCATTTGGTTATATCACGATGGGGGTGTTACCCTCCATTCACAGGAAACTCACAAGCCTGCTGCCCACATTAATCGCACCCAACTTTGGTTAAGGCCGGAATGTCAGCATCACGAAGTGTTCACCTCACTAGACGTTGCTTAACTTCGGTGACCCTACGAGAACCGGTGCATTCAAAGCGCCATCGACCTTGGCTCATGGTTTTACTTCCGATAAGTTCTAATATTAGATATCTGAAGTATTGTGTTCGTTTTTTCTAAAAAAATAAATACATTTATTTGCTCCGATTTGAAAAAAAATCATATTTTTGGACATGTCGCAACCTTCTGAGTAACTTGGGCTTAATGTCTGTCTGTCCGTCTGTCGATGTCAGTCTGTCTGTCAATCCGTTATTTGCATTTCCTACAACGGCCAAACCTCAGAAACTGCTGAACCTTCAAAATAAACTTAGCTCTTCTCTCTTCCTAGTGAAATCAGTCAAAAAACGATACAACAGCAAATTAGCTCTATTGACCTTCCACGCCCATTTCCAAAGCAAAATTCGATATGGCATTTCATTTTGGGCGGGAACTTGTCCAACCCGAGATAGTGAAATTTTTGTAATGCAAAAGAAAGCAATAAGGGCAATTTACTCAATGGACTATAGAGACTCATGCCGTCCCGTGTTCCTTAGTCAAAAAATACCCACTTTTTATGCACTATACTATTTAGAACTCTGTTGTACCATTCAAAAACTCCTTCCCAAATTCACAACAATAAGTCAAATCCACACATATGAAACTCGGCATCGTAACAATATACAAGTTCCAAAACATACATCATATGCAAAATCATATATCATAAATGGAATAAAAATTTTCAATACCATCCCAAATAACTTAAAATCTTTAAACCCTGAAAACTTTCGAAATACACTAAAAAAAATACTCACCGAAGGGGTACCTTATACTCACGAAGAAGCAAAATTTTTAATAAAAAACGCAAACATATCCAACATCAAACCATTAATACCTGAAACTATATAATATCTCACCACCATCTTTCATTATATTTTTTTTTTTTTTTTTTTTTTTTTTTTTTTTTCTTCTTCCTTGTACAAAAATACTTATTAGAATATACCTACATCATTAACCCACGCACAAATGCATACACAAATGCATTCATTCACATACATTCATTCATTCACATACATGCATTCATTCACATACATGCACACACATGCATTCATTCACATACATGCATTCATTCACATACATGCATTCATTCACATACATGCATTCATTCACATACATGCATTCATTCACATACATGCACACACAGACGCATGCACATGGACACACACAAACACCACCCACATAAACACAATTTTATTATATGAATGAAATATTTTCATGATAATATGTCTTTTTTTTTTTTTTATTTTATTTTTTTTTTTTTTTTTTTTTTTAGTTTAGTTAGTTTTTTTAGTTTTAGTTTTTTTTTTATAGCTAAAAATTTATTTGTATATTTTTTATTTAGATAAATGTATGACTTTGTACCACATACAATTGTATATTTTGTACAAAAAAAAAAAAAAAAAAAAAAAAAAAGAACCGATTTTAACAAAATTTCGTTAACATACAGGAGATGTATTGTAGATGGTCCCATTTTAAATTCATGAACTGCGCACTTGGAGGGTCTTGGAGGTAAGAACCGTTCATGATTTAGGTATTTATCGACCTCAGCTTGATTGATAAGGCGGTGGACTTGTAACCTGGAGGTCGGTGGTTCAAGACCCGGTTTCAGCATAGAATTTGTAAAGCGAGTTTGAGTAGTTGTGATTTCACGAAAGGGATTGACACAAATATGGTAACTAACTATTTATTTTTATTCAACTTTGTACTAGAAATCAAAGATTTCATTAATATAGAAATAAGATCTATCTATCCAGTTCTTGAAATGCTACTTACCATCCTCAACAATTAAGTTGTGATGTCATGAAGAGAAAGGAAGCGACCATAGTCGGAAATAATTGCCCCTGGCAAAGACCTTGATCTTGCCATTCGAATGGCAGAACATGGAAAACGAAGATGACCCTAATTATTATGAATCTTCCGCGGATAATATTCTTGTTCAAGAACTGCCATCGAACGCTATTGTAAATTATAATAATCACCATAGTAACATAACGTTATTATAATCAACATTATAATAACAACCGGTCAACCAACATAATAAGAAAATCAAGGAACATAATAATTTAATCAATGAACATAGCTAATTAGGTAATAAGGTAGGTAAATAATAATCTTTGACATTCGTAGTTGGGTAGATTGTCTTCTTTCGTGCACATGACCAGATTTACCGATATCAAGCGAAAAGCTAGTTTTGCAACGCCATGAAAAACAATTTTATTTTGTTTTATTAGGGGTTAACGTGGCTTTTCAATGGTCATATACGACCGGGGTGATACCGTCCAATCGTAGGAAACTAACTCAAAGCTTTACCCAGTCTTCGTTGGACCGAAATTGTCAGCATCACGAAGTCTTCATTTCGCTAGACATTGCTTATCTTCGGTGATCCTACGAGAACCGATGCATTTAAAGCGCCATCATTAAGTATTGGTTGCTGACCCGAAAGTTGCGGGTTCGAATCCCGACCGGAGCGGAAAATCCTGTTTTTCAGTTTTCAGAATGGCGTGGATATAAAGGTAAAGTGCACTGACTCTGTAGTAATGCGAAAGCGGTTCCGGGGCATAACTACATTTAAACATAATAATACGTCAAAAATCGATCTATCAGCGGGGATCGAAGACACCAAAGTGCAAGTATTACAAGTATACTCCTGGCCAAGTAAACAAGTAAAAATAGTAATAACACTCTTTAATGGAGGGTAACCACCAGTCGAGATTAATGCTCAAAGTATTTTCTACCACCTAACCCTCAGAGTCTTATTATGTAGTCACAAACTCAAAGAAATAAGAAAAAATTCATGCACTGAGTGGAATTCAAACCAACGGATCCCTACGCTACCTGAATTACCAGACCAGCCCGTTAACCACTTGACCACCAGTGCACTGTATTGAGCAATGCGCAAAAGTCAGTGTCCACCAATGAGTGGATTTTTCCTCAATCAATAGATAATATTAATTTGACCACATGAGGTCAGTTGGTGGAAAATAATTAAGCACTGATCTCACCTTGCGGTGGCACCAACGCCAAATTAATAGTTTATTAGCTAGTACACAGTAGGGGGCCCGTGCTTATCCCAGCCAGACACCTGAAGTTCATAGCACTGACAATTTTAGATGCTTCCATAGTTTTTTTTTTTTTTTAGAAACTCTTTATTATTATTAAAAAAAAAAAAAGATGAGTGTTTCACAGCCTTTTTTGTTTCGTAGCCATGAAACAGGAGCTACTGTAGACGCTTGTGGTCTGTGTTGTAGCCTGCCCATCCCGTAGTATGCCTCCCCTCTGATGGGCGAGAAGTGACACAAGAGAAGTGACCCATTTAGGTGCTGGGTCAACACGAGCACACCGGAAGGTATCCCCTACAAACAACTGTAACCTTATTTTGAATACAAATTTTTGTAGGCGCGGGGGTTCGAACCCGGGACCTTCCGCATGACAAGCGAGTGCTTAACCACTGAGCTATTCGTTCGCTATTAGTAGAACATATATACCGACAAGTAATGGTAAAGGTTAAATATAAAAATTGACAATCTATATATATAAAATCCATTTACATTCATTCATAATCAACGCAGAGCCTAAACGGCTGGGCCGATTGACTTGAAATTTTGCAGGAAGCTTCCCCTTATGATGTAGGGGCGTACTAAGAACGGATTTTTTGAAGGAAACAGGGGTTCTCAACTTATGGCCAAAAATTAACATTCATTCATAATCAACGCAGAGCCTAAACGGCTGGGCCGATAGACTTGAAATTTTGCAAGAAGCTTCCCCTTATGATGTAGGGGCGTACTAAGAACGGATTTTTTGAAGGAAACAGGGGTTCTCAACTTATGGCCAAAAATTAACATTCATTCATAATCAACGCAGAGCCTAAACGGCTGAGCCGATTGACTTGAAATTTTGCAGGAAGCTTCTCCTTATGATGTAAGGGCGTACTAAGAACGGACTTTTTTTAAGGAAACAGGGGTTCTCAACTTATGGTCAAAATTAGTCATTTTTAGAGTGTTGTCAGCTTCTCAAAAGGGTTGAGCTGAATGACTTGAAATTAGGCAGAAAACTTCTCTCAGTGATGAAGAAGCTTACTGTGAAAGGATTTTTCAAAGATAACAGGGGTCCTCAACTTATGGACAAAAGTAGACATTTTAGCGTCTTGCAAGATTCTCAAAAAGGTTGAGCCGAATGACTTGAAATTTGGCAGACAGCTTTTTTTGTGAGGTAGGGGAATAATAAGAAACAAATTTTAAAAGAAAATAGGGGTTCTCAGCTTATGGTCAAGCTGGATGGCGAATACTGTGTTTTTCGACTCATGAAAGATACTCTCCTGTCATACATTTGGCCGTCCACTTTGAAAATGGACAAAGGGTAGTTTTTACAACCGAAAATGTCCAACAGAGAATTGACAACCCTCCTATAACAACATTAATGGCGTTTTTCCAACTATACAACCAGGATGAATTTGCAAAGACTGTTTTATAATGAAGTACCAGCATTTTATGTGTGGAAAAACAACATGTTCCAAAGAAGGAAAAAAAGATCAATTGTTCCAGGACATCTGGGTGTAAAAAAAGACCACGTTCTTGGTAAAATTTATACCGTACATCCGAATGACTCAGAATGTTTCTACCTACGATTACTTCTACATAAAGTGCGAGGACCTACTTCATTCAGAAGCCTGAAAATGGTAGGCGGCATTGAATACCCTACGTTCCATGCTGCATGCCTAGCCATGGGTTTGTTACTTGATGATGCGCAAGCAATGTGAACATTATTACCAACAGAACTTATTTGGCAGAAATTTCATACAACACGTTTCAAATGAGGTCTTTCGTCTCTGAAAAAGTGCCATTACTCAATAGTGAACAGAGATACGTGTATGAAACTGTACTTCAGAGCGTCACTTCATCTCTTGATTCTGTAGGTAATAATTTGTTCTTCCTAGATGCTTCAGGTGGAACTGGAAAAACATTCTTAATAAACCTTTTGTTAGCTACAATACGCAAAGATGGAAATATTGCCATTGCTGTTGCATCGTCCGGTATTGGCGCCACACTGATAGAAGGAGGCCGCACTGTTCATTCTGCTTTGAAATTGCCGCTCAATTTAAATTCAGTAGATACACCAAGCTGTACTATTGGAAAGCAAAGTGATATGGCCAAAGTCCTCAGGGATTTCAAGTTGATCGTATATGATGAATGTACAATGACTCATAAAACTGGCTTAGAGACACTGGACCGTACTCTACAAGACATTCGTGGTGTTAAAAATCTTATGGGTGGTAAAACTGTGCTACTGTCTGGAGATTTTAGACAAACTTTACCCGTTGTTCCACGTGGAACAAGGGGTCACGAAGTGAAGGCATGTTTAAAATCATCCATTATGTGGCCACAGATAACTGTTCTTTCTTTAAAGTTGAATATGCGTGTACACCTTCACGCTGATCAAAATGCAGAAGTTTTTTCGAAGCTTTTGCTTCTTATAGGTGATGGACAGTTACCTGAACAAAATGAAAAAATTGTAATTCCTACCGAACACTGTCAGTCATTAGTCGATTACAACACCTTCCTAGACACTATCTACTCCAATCTAGATGACCCAAGTGTTGTTGTCCCTGTTTTGCAAAAGATAAGAGCCATACTAACACCAAAAAATGATAATGCTCTGGAAATTAATAATGACTTATTAAAAAGAATGCCCTCTGAACTATCAACTTACGAATCCGTAGACACTGTTGTGGAAGAGGAAGAAGCCATCCATTACCCAACCGAATTTCTTAATACACTAAATCCTCCTGGCTTGCCACCCCATCGGCTATGCCTTAAGGTTAGTGCACCAATAATATTACTAAGAAATATGAGACCCCCGAAATTGTGTAACGGCACGCGGCTTCAAATTACATCCTTAAAAAAAAACATTATCGAGGCAGTTATATTCACAGGGGCTGGTGCAGGTGAAACGGTATATGTACACAGGATTTTTTTGTCGGCACGGGGGTTCGAACCCGGGACCTTCCGCATCGTAAGCGAGTGCTTAACCACTGAGCTATTTGTGTGCTCATTTAATCTGTTTATTAGCAACTATGCACTTGGGTTCTTTTTTTTTAATGGAAGGCAGGAACAAATCTTTCAAAGACACCCAAATCCTGCCTGGGGTGTGGGATTTCCACCCACTAAAAAACACACCTTCTCTCAAAGCTAACCGCACTTGGAACCGAAAAATATCATTACTTCAAGTGCGGCGCTGTAGGACACCTACTGATTTCGTTGTAGTGCCCTCCCATCTCTCTCTTGGGTTCTAATGTGATTTCCGACTACCACTTTAATTTCAAAAGAGTTCAATTCCCCAGAAAACTATGTTTTGCCATGACGATAAATAAGGCACAGGGGCAAACTCTCGAGCTAGCTGGAAATGACCTTAGAACGATTGCTTCTCCCACGGTCAGCTCTATGTTGCTTTTTCAAGAGTAAGGTCTGCCAAATCCCTCATTGTGTTACAGCCAGATGGTATAACAAAGAACCTGGTGTATAAAGAAGTGCTTCAATAACCATAAAACTTATGCAGCGGCGGTGGCCATGCCTTAACTAAAATGTGGCCATGCCTTGGCCACGCGAAGCGGGCGTAGCCCGCTAGTATTAATAATATAAACAAGAAAAAAAAAATAAAAAAAATATATACATTATGTCCTAACTAAAGGGCGGGGTTATTGCCTATGGCAATCTCTTCCACCCAACCCACATAAGTTACCACATATCAGAACGAGGTAATGAACACAAAACTTCCATCACAAAGAATGCGCCGGTTCTCGTAGCATCACCGAAGTTAAGCAACGTCCAGCGAAGTGAAGATGCTGGCATTCTGGCTCAACAAAGGCTGATGGATGAGGATGATTTGAGTAGCAGGTTTCGTGAGTTTCCTGCAGATGGAGGGTAACACCCCCGTAGTGATATGACCATGTAGTTGAAAGCGACGCTAAACAAAAAAAAAAAAAGATCACTTACAAAATGTCAGCTGCAAACCCTGCTGCTAGGTTGATTCAGTCTTGCGTAGACAATACGGCCAAACGCCCACCACTATATTACACATAGCATAATATGATCCCGCTTAAGCAGGGTCGACGTTGTTCAACCTTATGTTTGGACCTCATGGTATATGTAGATATGTATATTCAGATTAAGAAAATGTCAAGATTATCAAGAATTCATTGATTCAATAAATAATACCTGCCTGAAATTCCTATTTCACAACTACCGAAGATCTACTTTTTTTTTCTTCTTTTTTTTTATCAACGTTGTGTCATCTCGAATGATATAATAATGAATTATGTAAAGTTCGCGTGTTCTTGTAAAACTTTTTAGGTGTCAAAATGTTATTGAAAATTGATATCTTGAAGCTTATCAGATTCCAAACTTATCGGACTGCAGATTTAGTGGACACAAAGACAGACAAGTGGACTATCAGACTTGAAATCTGGAGGTCGGTGATTCGAGTCCCAAGTTGGTTAAAAAATCAATGAGTTTAAGTAATCGTGACATCACGAAAATGAATAACACATCTATACTTAGAGAGTTGCACTCACTGACTGACTGACTGACTCACCACTTTATTTCCGAACTAGTAAGTCCTAGGAAGCTGAAATTTGGTAGGTAGCTTTGTCATATATTAGTCTAGATGTGCAATAAGACGGGATTTTTTGAAATTCCCACTACAACACCTGTCATTGGCGAAAAAGGATTTTTTGCTTTCACCGCTATTTCTCCGCACGGCCATGCCTCGGCCCGCAAAGCGGCTCGCTCGTAATTATATAAACGATAACGTTTTAACTTAACGTAGAAGAGCCTACCAAAAGTGTGGTACCTAGTATAGTAGTAGTAAACTCTTAATTGAAATTTATTTACATAAATCACAAAGGGCGGGATTATTGCCTGAGGCAATCTCTACCACCTAACCCATGGTCATATGCACCAATTCGATTTTTTTTATAGAGACGGTGTGTGTCTATTTAATGTGTGGTCACATGCTCAAAAAAAATTGTGAAAAATCATGCCAATGTTACCAATGTATGATGGTCGGATTCAACCCACGATCACTGGGTTACTACACTACGGCTTCGACGTAGAGATCCGTTGGTTCGAATCCCACCGAATGCATGAAATTTTCCTCATCGAGTTTGTGACCACATAATAAGACTCTGAGAGTTAGTTTGTAGAAAATGCTTCGAGCATTAACCTCGCCTGGGGTACCTTCCACTAAAGAGTGTTTTCATTATAGTCGCATTCAACCCACGATCACCGAGCCACCAGACTACCACCTTGACCACCTCTAGTACTAATCAAGAAAATATAATTTAAATTGACCACCGCGATACCCACTTAAAAAACCACCAATAACTTGACTCCCCCACTCGCTCCGAATAATCATCAGTCAATATACCGAACTGAAAGGTTAAATGCACTTCTCGTTGGGCAAGGTATCACCTGATGACCAAACACAAAAACAAGGTATTACCTGATGACCAAACACAACGTCTTTGAGACTCTAATTGGTAAATATTTCAGGACCAGTTTGTAAAAAAAATATATATAAGTTAATAAGTATATACATTTACCAGTTTGTTTGTACTTAGCTTGAATGCCTTGATCTTCATCCTCATGATTTACCCTTGCTCGGTTCGGGTTAACCACTAAAGTCGAAAATTCTTAAAGTATTCTTAAAATACGAAAATTCTTAAAGTACAGGTATCTGAAGATGTTCGATGTATTGATTTAAGTGTTCGAGCGCGCGATTAGATAAAGATAGATAGATAAAAAATAATTGTATTTATTTTTAAACAAAAAATATTACAATGGTTGGCACAAAAATACATGGTAACTTGAAACAAAAATCTGTAAAACATTAGCTAAATAGCTCCTCTCAGACTAATCTTTTTAAATATATATTACAATAATTAATGAAATTGTTTTTAAATACATAATAATAATCAATAAAATTGACGAAAATCACCTAACTATTGATTTAAATAAACATAATAAACAAACACGAAAACAATTCGTATTTACCTTTTTAAACAAAATAATAAACAAAACCAAATTTTTGTCTACACCTAAAGATATTTAGGGCGAGATCAGTACACAAAGATATATCTTATCCATAGAATTCATAATACATAATATATATATTTTCGAAATGTAACTATTTATGAGAAAAATAAATTATACCTACGTATAGGACAATATAATTATATAGCAATACAGTACTCTTATTCATTCCTAAGGAAGGCTCTCAACTTTAACGCTGCCTGAACATAAAAGTAAACATTATTGATGTCAGATCTGGATGGATTATCAACTAGAGCTTTGATTGAACATTGCCGCTCCGGTATTATCCATTTATTAAGATAATGGTCTCTTAGGGCTTTATAATGAGGACACTTGAATAAAAAATGCTGTAGGTCTTCATTTTCATGTAAATTGCAAATACTACAATGCTCTTCACTATTCCATGTGTATCCAATTTTATTTAAAAAGAAATTTACTTTTAAATCACCTGATAGACGGATCTGAGCTATAACCCTAGTCCTGTCGATGTTACCTGTCAGTAGTAAATATTTTCTTGTACTTGGAATCATATTATCAATCAAAGGTTTTGGGTTCAACTCTTTGAACAAGGTACAGTAAGAAGAATTTTCAAGCCTATTGTAATCCTCTTCAACTAGCTTAAGGCTAAATGAATCCGCGATTAGCTCAGTGGTTAAGCACTCGCTTGCCACGCGGAAGGTCCTGGGTTCGATCCCCCGTGCCGACAAAAATTTGTATTATTAATTTGGTTACAATTGTTTGTAAGTGATACCTTCCGGTGCGCTCGTGTTGACCCAGCACCTAAATGGGAAGTATTGTGTCATTTCTCGCCCATCAGAGGGGAGGCATACTACGGGATGGGCAGGCTACAACACAGACCACAAGCGTCTACAGTAGCTCCTGTTTCATGGCTACGAAATAAAAAAGGCTGTGAAACACTCATCTTTAAAAAAAAAAAAAAAAAAAGTTATTGGAGCTGAATGTTATTGTGGAGCGGGCTTGAACAATTCTTGTCATGTCCAGTCGAATCTGGATTTAAGGAAACTGGATATTAGAGAACTGGATGTAAGAGAAACCTGGATATAAGAGAAGTAGATGTAATAAGAGAAACCTGGATATAAGAGAACTAGATGTAAGAGAAACCTGGATAAAAGAGAACTAGATGTAAGAGAAACCTGGATATAAGAGAACTAGATATAAAAGAAACCTGGATATCTACGTAAACGAACGATTTCCTGGTCCAATATATCTCTCTAAGGAAAAATTACATCTTTATAGAAGAAACCTGGAAATGAGAGAATTTTTTTTTTTTTTAAACTCCATCAGGAGCCAAATAATTTGAGGTGTCCAACTTAGGTGGGACACCCTGTATATTATTTATTACTTCAACAGTACTCAATATATCACACTGATTTTTGTTCTAAGACTATCCAAATTACCTATTCATCTTCATAGCGGAATCTCAGGGTAAAGATATTAAAAATATTTTTACTATACGTAATAATAATATTAATTTCCATAAATAATGAAGCAATCAGGGCTCGTAAATCAAAATTCATTTCGCATTTCGCGCGGATTCAAATTAATTTGCAACACACCTGACGAAGTTCAACATAAAAAAAAAAAAATAGAATCAACTCCAGGAGACAGTTTATGACTAAAGTAATCTTAGGTATTTTTTTAAGGTAAGTGTGCCCCGGAACCGCTTTCGCATTACTTCAGGGCACTTTACCTTTACATCCATGCCATTCCGGAAACGGAAAATTTCGATCAGAAATTTCCGCTCCGGCCGGTATTCGAACCCGCAACCTCCGGGTCAGTAACCAATGCTCTTAACCACTGAGCAACGGAGGTCGGCCCTCTCGTGTTCGACGTCTGTCAAGTGTATGTATTATTGTATTATATTGTATTATGATAATTAAGTAAAATCCACAAGCAAATACCCAATATGTACCTAAACATTTTGAACCTCTACCTTATATTTAGTTAGGACATACGTATATATTTTGTTTATTTTTTTTTCTTGTTTATATTATTAATATTGTCAATTTTTATATTTAATTTTTACCATTATTTGTCTGTATAATTTATTATGTACTACTAATAAATAGTTTCTAAATAAATAAATAAAATATATGCATTCAAAATTGAGTTATTATTTTGTTCTTATCCCCATGCGACGACATTTTTATGCGAGGACATTTTTTCGAAAAATAATGTGAGAATGTTTTAGTCTTACAATGTCCCCTAGAATTGATTCTGAAATTTTCTACACAAAAAAATTTGGACACCCTGTATATGGCGTCTCACGTCTCATACATCAGGTATCAAGTGGCATTTAGCTAAAAAACAGGTACCTCGCTAAATTAGCGGTAATTAGTCGCATCATAAAGGAGAATACATCCGCGCATGTGTCATGAGAGAATTTTGAGTGGTTTTAATTTCTCATCAGGTGTTACATGATTGGACATTCGTTACTTGCAAGATTTGGACACTAAATGGACCGGTAGCTATTATTATTATGAAACTCTTTATTAGTAGAACATATATACCTACAAACAAATAATGGTAAAAATTAAAATACAAAATTGATTAAATTAATATTAACAGGAAAAAAATAAACAAAATAGGTATATACAAATACTGTATGTTCTAACTAATATCACGACGGGGGTGTTACCCTCCATTCGCAGGAAACTCACAAACCTGCCACCCACATTCACCTCAGCCTGGTTTGGGCTGGAATGCCAGCATCACGAAGTCTTCACCTCGCTGGACTTTGCTTAACTTCGATGATCCTAATACGACTCCTACGTGTCAGTTTGACTTTAATATCATGTCCCGGTAGCTCAGTGGTAAAGGCGACGGTCTGTGAATCCACAGATTCCAGAGGTCGTGGGTTCGAAACCCAGCCGGGACATGACAAGTTATCCTCCCATTTGGGATTTTTACCACATAATAATATGTCTTGGGCTTACTGCTGGAATAATGGGACTTAATAGTCTCAATCGGGCAGTATAAATAAGGCGATATTATTATTATTACTTTTATACTCACCACGAGTATTAATATTAATTATTATTATTTATTATCTTGTATTTTAATAACCACACATGAGAAGCGGGTCAATGTGTTAATTGTTGGGTCAGATTCTAATTAGTAATATCTCAAGACGATAGTGGGACGCGCCAAGTACATGACTGAAAAAACTCTCACCCGTTTCTCTTCTTTGTTTTTTTGGGAGTGAGGTACCGAGTCCTTGTTCTGGAAAGCATGTGCTCTCAAATAATCCTCAAAAAACTTGCCACCCATAAAAACTTGAGAACCGTTCGAAATTAAAACAAAAACAAGGACCCGTATAACCTTTTTTTGGGGGATTAGGTTATTGAAGAAAAAAAATGTCTACAGTGTTCCATGTCCCAGTCAGGCTGGGCACGGACCAACTTTAAAATCTTAGATGGATTTAAAAGAATTTCGTTGTAACAAATTTTACTGAGGCACTTTGCAAAAACTTAATCCCCCCAAAATAAAAGCATACGAGTTGTTTGTGTTTTTCTGAATTTCTAACGTTTTTAAATTTTTTAGGAGTAGCAAGATTTTTGTTAAAAAAGATGAGTCTTTCAAAACTTTTTTTTATTATTTCTTAGCCATTACAACAGTTAATTTAGGCTCCTTTTATGGCAGAGCCTATATATGAGGGCCTGATCGGAAAAGAGAGAGTAGAATTGTTACTGAGGCACATTAAGGGCCACATTTTTTAGGATTTTTTTAATGTGTGTTCACAGCCTTTTTATTTCGTAGGTATAAAACAGCAGCTACTGTAGATCAGTGGCGGCTCCTGACTTCAAGACTAGGTGAAGACAAATTATACCCAGAAGTATTGAAAAAATAAAATTATTAATTTATCAGATCTTAGTTCTTATGGTCTCATAAACACAGCCCATTGTAAGTTATGGCTGTTTCCCTGCAGAGCATGGTTTTCTCTCATACCAGTTTTGCATCATATAAGTTTTTATAGGTACTTTTTTTGGAGAACACTTGGTACTTAATAAATAAACAAGGCCAGCAGAACAATTTGTCAACACTTGAGCTGGTACACAGCCATTCATTTTCATAAGCCATTCAGGCTTGAACTGTATGGCTGTGGGACAGGCATTTGCTTTACTTTTTTAGTGGTGGTTATAGTAATTGGAGAAATTGGACATCCAGTAATCATAATATCTTTCTTATCCTCATTACTTCTTAATCTGAATGGGGTTACTTTTAATGTTTGAACCCCATGATTTTGTGGGAATCTCATTGTTTCTTTGAAATATTGTTATTAGTTATTCATCGTAATAAAAAATATTAACTGAAAGTTGGTAAAAAGGAATTAAAATAAAAATATTAGGATTATACCTCAGTAGATAGGTAGGTACAACATTTTAAAGAGGGGTTAGAACTGGGAAGGAAAGAAAGTTAGTTGAAGACTAAAAATTACAATCCAAAACTGGAAGAAAATCCACCACCAGATTACAAAATAAATCTAAGAAAACATACTTACTACAAATATATAAAATCAGCATAAATTTCTGTTACCATTGATGTTTAAATGACTATTTATGAAAAACACAGATATTGCCTTATAATTTTAAGTACTTCACTGGAAGCTGTGTGCTTAGCTACCTGCAACCTGCATAATTATAATGTTATTACTGACACTGAAAGAAGTACCATAGCTACTTCATATTCAACTTATTATGAAAAGCACAGGTCAGATCAGGTAGGAATAATGTTTCTATCCTGTATCAAATACTGGGAAATAACTTTATTAACTAGTTACACCAATTAAAAGTCACTTGATTACCGTTGAAAAGATTTGAAAATAATCTAATAAAATTTAAAAAGTGCGCACCAAGTTTTGTTTACATTCTAAAGATAAGAGATACAATGTTGCCAAGTTAATTTCATAGCTAAATTTCTACAAACTTCAAGAGCTATATTTTAAATTTAAAGAAATCCCTCAAATCATGTAAGACGTATTTATTTATTTAAAAAAATAATACTACACCGCCTGAACAGAATTTTCTCTTGAGAATTTCATTTCAACACGTCTAAATTCATGATTTTTTTTAAAGTGGTTCCATAGTCAGGATCTTAAACAGGACCACCATTGTCCCTATTTAAAAACATCTTGGAACAACTAGATACCAGATTATCTTATTTGGCTCAATTTCGGTACCTACATTAAATAATTATTTCCGAGATTTGACTTCAATCGATATGTCCTTTTTAAGACTATAGTTGACAAGATACATAAATAGTTAAAATTTATTGGTATCGGCTATCGTTTAGGAACTATGTACAAAACTAGAACCCAAAAAATGAGAAATAATATCCAAAATTCCTGACACAAAATAATGCTTTCCTAACGCCTACGTTATTATTATTATTATTTATTTTGTTTTTTAATATTACAAGATTGTGCTAGATATGGGAGGCTAAATCATTGACTGGTTTCCTAGGTCTGGCATAATGCTACTGGCAACAATGTTAATATCAAAAACACATGACATCGCACATGGTATGTGGCTTCGTGACATTTCGTATGAGTTCGTGTAGATATTGTAAACTGAATACAACTGAAGACTGTCCTCAGTAGCATATTACATAGATATAGTTCTTGCCTAATATTTCATGATACCTACTTGGAAATACTCAACTCTGATTGGTTGATTCAAGGACAACTGAAGACAATTTCGAATTGTCTTCACATTTGGTGTTCTCCTTGGAAAGTAACATGAATTGTTAAGCAGCATTGATCTATTTTACACAAAGCTTACTCTTTTTTTTTTTTTTTTTTTTTTTTTTTTTTTCTTTGAGTTAGATCAATTGTGCCATGTTCAAGGGATTATGAGTAGTGTTTTCACTGTTCAAAATTAGGTGAAAATGTCTTCAGTGTCTTCACCCGACGAGCCGCCACTGCTGTAGATGCTTGTGGACTGTGTTGTACCTTTCCCATCTCTCTGATAGGCGAGAAGAGACACAAAACTTCCCATTTAGGTCCCGGGTTATGAATATATTGTTTTTTCTGTACTAAGATTCAAACCCGGGACCTTCCGCACTTTACTGATCTCAAATCGCGCTCGGATCTGTTTTTTGGCTTTATTTTCTTCGGAGTTTCTAAAGGATCAAGTTTAGTTTTTGATTTTCTTTATAAATAAACATTTATACAAAGGTACTTCTCCTAAGCTATGATTATGGGCTTCTAAGAGATTGGCATGAAGTTTAGTTTTTTATTAATCAAAGGTTTGCCATGAAACAAAAAACAATACAATGCTGATTATAAATGGCCACATTACCAATTATAATTGAAAGAGAAAGAGCTTTGTCATTTGAAGTACATATGATACAAATGACCGACCTCAATAGCTTGATCGATAAGGCGGCGGACTTGTAACCTGGAGGTGGGTGGTTCAAGTCCCTGTTTCACCGTAGATTTAGTAAAGCGAGCTTGAGTATAGTTGTGATATCACGAAATTTATTAACTCAAATATGATAACTTTTTACATGATACAAATGTTAGTGTTGGAGAAATTCTCTCATTAGAAATAAATAAAATATGAAAACCGTCCTTAGTGGAAGGTTACCACCAGGCGAAGTTAATGATCACGTCAAGAGCGTGCGATTAGCTCAGTGGTTAAGCACCCGCTTGCCATGCGGAATGTCCCGGGTTCGATCCCCCGTGCCGACAAAAAATTGTATTCTTAATTCGTTTACAATTGTTTGTAAGGGATACCTTCCGGTACGCTCGTGTTGACCCAGCACCTAAATGGGAAGTATTGTGTTACTTCTCGCCCATCAGAGGGGAGGCATAATACGGGATGGGCAGGCTACAACACAGACCACAAGCGTCTACAGTAGCTCCTGTTTCACGGCTACGAAATAAAAAAGGCTGTGAAACACTCATCTTTAAAAAAAAAAAAAAAAAAAAAAAAAAAAAAAAAATCTACCATGTAACCCTCAGACTCATATTATTATGTGGTTATATACTCAAATTAATGAGAGAAAAATTCAAGCATTGGGTGGGATTCGAACCAACGGTACCTGGTTCGAATCTCACCCACTTCGAATCCCTTCGCTACCTGGGTTACCAGACTAGCGCGAGAGCCACTTGACTACCCATGCACAATATGAGGAAACAAACAATAATGTTAAAGAGACATTGTTTCCCAAGAAATTACAAGAAAGCTCCAATATAATTTTTTTAGTAAAAAAGAAAAGGTCCCTCATATAAAGTTAATAAATACATAAATATCAATTCATAAATATGTATGTATGATTTTTTTTGTGAAGCACAAGGCCTTTTCACGAATTTTGTGGGTAGCACACCATTACTAAGAGCCTCCTTCACTGTTCGAATTCTATTACATTATTTTCTCCTTTTTACTCTGGTAATGCCGCCACTGATCGTTACTCATACAAGTAACTACTCATTTTTCCTCACGAGGTATGAGTTGAACCCTTAACATCCAAGTACAGAGCAGAAAAATTCCTCTTTTTTCAGTTCAGCTGAGAGCCGTTTCGGACCGAAAAAAGCAAGCCTATCGAACACAAATAATGCATTGACATGCATAATTTTGTTTTAATAGGACACTTTAAAGATCTGAGCTGTAAAACTACTAACATAACTACAGAAGCGATCCAGTTACAAGTACAATTAGTGTGAAAAAAAAAATCCTAAAAAAACCCGCGGATATGCAGGGAACCGCAAGCAGGTCAAATAAAACTCATTCAAAAGTCAAAACCAAAGTTGGCTCAAATTACACACTTATAACAGTTACCTATTACGAATAAGTAGGTTAGATTTCTTGAAATCAGATGATCGTGAGGTAGGTTATAGTGTAATAATAATGCATTTATTTGTGTCTGAAATGTACATTTAAACTTCTAAATTTTCCTCTAAGAGAAAATGGAGAGAAAAAATAATATTAATAAAAGTGAGAGAAAATGGTGGGAAAAATAATATTAATAAAAGTGAGAGATGGGAGGGCTCTACAACGAAATCAGTAGGGGCGTAGGTACAGCGCTGCACTTGAAGTAATAATATTTTTCGGTTCCAGGTGCGGTTAGGTCTTTGAGAAAATTGGACATGAGGGAACTAGATATAAGAGAAAACTGAATATTAGATAATTTACCTCTCTAAAGAAAAATAACCTTATTGTAAGAGAAACCTGGATATAAGAGAAAACTTCCAGTCTCTCGAGCTCTGTTATGTCCAGTTTTGACTGTTGTATGTGGTCAAATGTGGTGCCTTATGATAATCCTATAAATATAAACAACCCATCCATTATCTCTCTCTCTCACCCTTTCTTTCTCAGTCTCTCTCTCTCCTTCTTTTTCTTTCTCTCTCTCTCTCTCTTTCTCTATCTCTCTCCCTTCTCTCTCTCTCTCTCCTCTCTCTCTCTCTCTCTCTCTCTCTCTCTCTCTCTCTCTCTTATCTCTGTTATTTTTGTGTATAAGTGTATTTTAATTTTAATCTATGTATTTTGTTCTTTATAATTATTATATAACATACAATCAATTTGAATAAATTGAAGTATTATTATATGAATAAAAAAAAAAATAAAAATAAAATAAACTTACCTGCAGTAAAACTGAGCCTCCTCTAGTATGGCAGGGTTTCTTTTGAATCCAACACTGAAGAGAGCCCAAGCTGGCAAAATTCTCAAGCAAAACACAATCAACACACCACTCCAACTTTTGCGAAAGAGAAAGGCACAAAAGATCCACACGATTTTGTTAGGTAAACGTTTAAAAACGAGAAATGGAATATCACAAAAGGACAAAAGTTTAACCGAAAAAACACGAGCTATTGACTTTTTTTATTTCTCGAAAATCAAAAATGCAAAGGCCGAGAAAAATTTTTTTTACAAAGGAAAAGACAAATCGAACGAAACTTTTAAAACTTTTCCCGAAATCGTCTGAACGAAAAGAGGAGGACTTTAGTTCTCAACTTTAGAGCACACAAGAGTGCATTGCGATCCGAATTGCTAAACCGCAGAAACCAAACTGAGCTACGGATCGATCTGGCAGATCGGAGATGAACCATTCAACTCCTGAGCCATGCAGGGCAGTAGAGGATAAGATGAAGAACTGAGAGAGGACCTCTGAGGACTCCCACGGGCGAATATCAGGCCACGAGCGAACCCATGCAGTGACGAATATCTGTCGAGCGCTGAAATTTTGGCATACTGAAATCATTGATTTTTAAAGTTAAAAAAAAGTTATCATATATGTATGTGTTAAATGACTTTTGTGATATCAAAACTACTCAAACTCGCTTTACTAAATCCACGCTGAAACCGGGACTTGAACCACCGACTTCCAGGTTACAAGTCCGCCGCCTTATCGTTCTAGCTACTGATGTCGTTTTTTTTACTTTCTTAAATTTTGAATTTTTTGTGGTGAAGCTTTCAACTGCATGGTCATATCACGTCGGGGGGTTTACCCTCCATTTGCTAGAAACTCATAAAACAGCTACTCAAATTAACCTCACCCAGTCTGAGTGGGGCCGGCAATAGTCAGCATTACGAGGGTTCGAAGTTGAATGTTTACCCAGCCAAGCCTGTGTTGGTCCGGCCAGCTTCTCAAGGATTCGAATTTGAATGGTCACCCATACGTCTGAACCTCGTTGGACGTTTATACGAGACTCGTATAGTCAACGTGCCAGCGACGCTGGTAATTATGCATTATACCTAATTATGATTCATGTATAATGAGATAAACATAAGGAAAAAGCTCATGGTCTTGCCAAATAAGGAATATTTATTTATACATAGGTAACATATTACATACATAGGTGTACATATTTTTTTTAATGCAATTTTTTGCAAGAGATAAGTGATAATACTAAGAATAGTGCGATTAGCAAAATACTAAAGTGGTCCGGAAGTAAGCAGACAGGAGGTCAAATTTTTATTACTATGCGATTACTCAAAACTTCAATTTTTTATCCATGTCAGGTAAATGTACCTTAAGTAGATAAAAAAAATTAAAGTAATTTAAGAATTAGTACCTACACTTGTTTTTATTCATGTTGAAATTAGCATTAAATTTTTTTACATCTACTTTGACTACTTTCAGTAGAACAAATAATAATAATAAATAACTAAACGAGGACAAAAAAAAAAACAAAAAACTGGAACTTTTTTATGAAATTTAGATATTAATAAAATAGATATTAATAAAATTTATTCATTATTATTTTGTTTGTTTAGGTAGTTATTTCTTTATGAGTTTTTAATACTAATAATAAAATTAATTTATTATTTATTTGTGTTAGCTATATAGGTATTTTTTATGAAATATTATCACTAACAATAAAATTAATTAATTATTTATTTGTTTATGTATCTCAACTTACTCTAATTTAATCTTAACTTCCATTATTGTTGATTTTTTTTCTCAATGGAACAAAATAACTTTGTGGTGTGTAGGTACTTGTAAGATATATTATGAAAAAAGGAAGGATATCCTAATATATATATTATACATAGATATAAAATAATATAAATATACATAATGTAATATTTAGAAGGATATACATATTAGATTATACATAAGATATTTAAGAAGGTTGGCTACTCGTGAAACAAATACCTGCAATTATTCATAATATTCTTCCACTCGACTTGCCAACTATGGTAATGTATTTCCTGAATTTGATCTTAAAACTGTCACAAGACTCACAAGTTGATCTTAAAACTATCACAAGGAAAATACCACAACAGACTCTACTCAGACCAGATTTAATCCGGGTTAGTAGACCATGTTCAACTTTGTTATGGTAATAAAAAATTGTTTTATGTTTTGAAAAGTGGAATTTTTTTTATATCAGCTATTGTTGTTTTTTTTTTTTCATAACAACATTATTTTACTACCCAGATATTTTTAATATTAGAAATCGGAAGTATTGTGTTCGTTTTTGTAATTTATTTATTTGAGTAGCTGGTTTGTGAGTTTCCTGCGAATATAGGGTAACACCCTCGTCGTGATATGACCATGCAGTTGAAAGCGACGTTAAACAAAAAAAAAAAAAACAACCCCAAATATTTTCATTTATTTATTTTTCAATTTGGGTTTGACGTCTTTCAATTGCATAGTTATATCAGGACGGGGGTGTTACCCTCCATTCGCAGGAAATTCACAAACCTGCGACCCACATTAACCTCACCCACCATCACGAAGTCTTCATCTCGCTGGACGTTGCTTAACTTCG
The DNA here is from genome assembly GCA_024516035.1 of Bactericera cockerelli. Lineage (NCBI taxonomy): Eukaryota > Metazoa > Arthropoda > Insecta > Hemiptera > Triozidae > Bactericera > Bactericera cockerelli. Next base: position 5,431,038 of record CM044958.1, on the reverse strand, counting down.
GTGATCCTACGAGAACCGTGGTGCATTCAACATTATCTATTACGCCCTGAAAGGAGTCAGAGTGAACTGAAGTGACTTCATTCCTTCTGTACTGCCATCTACATGAGGTAATTAGGGTTTAAAATCATCCTTAATTTACAATGAACAATTAAGGAGGTTTAAGTCTTAATCAATATTTCAAATTCATCAACAAAGGACAAAAAACAATCATTTTACCAGTCCTACAATTTGTTCCGAAAAAACTATCGTGCGTTGAAGGTCCCAGATTTTTTTTTAATTATTCTGCGAGGTCTTTGAATCGAAACTTTTACCAAATTGAAATCTCCTATGAATGGACCAATTATCGATAAGTCACGGCTAGGATTAGACACATATTTTTACGAATTACTTGAGATGGTCAAACTGATTAGTGGTCATAGGGGGATTAAATTTTGATTGCATAAACATTGAGTTATTATACTTGTGGTGAGGACAATGCGTCTATTGAATTGTTTATTTAATTCGGATAATCATTAACTCATTTTTTTCCTTTGATATTTAATTTCTAATCGTTTTTTTAATTCTTTTTTTCTGACGGGTCATTCATAATTACATGTCAAGACCATTTGTCAAATAAAAGAAAATAAAGAATTAGAGATACCTCATACTGAGGATATGTGATCGCGGACAGATCACTGTAAATGTAATATGATTGTTGGATGCCCTGACTAGTGACCACATAAGTATTTATGTAGAGGACAATCTTCAGTGTTTGCGGACCAATTATATTGTATAGGATGGACCGGATTGACCACATATGGAGGATACCTGAATCAACTCCTCATCCGGACTTTTCAATTAACTCCCCTCAAGGTCGCGAGGTAATTCGCTAAATATTCTGTCTGTATTGAGATTCCTTGGCCTTTATGTATACGTGAGAGCTTTTATATAGGTATTTATATACTTTATACATGTATTTATGTATTTTATACATGTTCATACTTATGTATTTTATACAGGTAAGTATTTAAAATTGCCACTAATCATACCATTCGCTACACGATTCTATCATTAAAACCGGGATGGGTAAATTGATAGGTACCTAGAGATGGCTAATAGGATACCTTCTAAGCTGTTGTTGTTATAGCCAGCTTAGCTACAACATAACAACAACAAATGTCTCCAGCCAACTCAAGAGAAGAGTTGGCTCGTTTTGAGCCACATTTTTCCAATATGTGGGAATTGTGGGATCAAGCATCGTAAGGTCTTTTCCTCCATAAGCCATGAAAAAACATTTGGTAAACTGAAAGCTAGTTTGGTTTGTTCGGGTTGGCTAGTCCGTTCTCTGTTTATAGTCCTCTAGCAAACCACTGGTCTTCTCCAGTCGCGGTTGGTGGGGTGCTGTCACATAAACCAGATTAAAATGGGATTTATAGTCCCTGATTGTTATTGTTTTATTGATATATTGTTTACCATGCTAATCATAAAAATCATGCAATAATTATTCTAGAATTTATAATAGGAAAGAAAGGATTTTCTCAAGCTAGGACTTGAGAAAATCCTTTCTTTCCTTTTATTTTTATTTTATTTATTTAGAAACTCTTTATTAGCAGAACATATACAGGGTGTCCCACCAAACTTGGACACCTCAAATTACTCGGCTCCTGAAAGAGTTTTTGAAAAATAAAAAATCCTAGGGTACATGGTCTAATTATGCGGTTTCAGTCATGAAATTTTTTTTATACAGGGTGGTTCAAAAGTCAGAAATTGAGGTGTCAACTTTCGATTTTTAAATGGCGATGAATTTTATTTGATAATTTTACTTCTAAATGGTTCCTGAGTACTTTTTTAAACAAAAATTTTACATACAGGGTGGTTTTTTTTCGACCAATTTTTTTCTAAATCTCGAATAACTCAAGTTTGTTTAATTTTTTCGATAACAAGAATGGAGAGTGTTTGTGTAATAAAAACACGCACTTTCAATTGGCATCAAATTTTTTTATACAGGGTGGTTCACAAGTGAAATAATGACTTGATTTTTTTTAAAACTGAGTTCTTTTAATTTTTTATTTCGGATTAATAATTCTAACCTAATTTTACACAATTTTTCTTAGTCATATCGAAAACAAAACTAAAGTGTTGTACAGGGTGAGACATAATTTTTTTTGTAACACCCTGTATATGGGCAGTCAAAGAGACATAAAATTAAATAGAAAGACTAAATGTGCAAGAAAAACTTCGATTTTTAATTATATGAAAAAGTTATGGTGTTTTAACTAATATTGTCACATGGACCACCCTGTAGATATTTTCTTAAAACATCATATGGGTAGTCGAAATTGTCTAAAATTCAACGAGGAGTACAAATCTGAAAGAAAAAAATGAATTCAAAAAGCCATTTTCAATTTTGTGTCTGCACCTACCTACTTTTTATTTCTAGTTTTAAAATCATTCAGTGTGTACACCAAATTGAAAATGGCTTCATAATTCGTGTTTTTTACTTGTTTTTCCCCACGATTCGAAGTCTTCGTTGAATTTTATACAACCTCGAGTACCCACATGATAGTTTAAGAGAATATCTACAGGGTGGTCAATGCGACAATATTAGTTAAAACACCATAACTTTTTGATATCATTAAAAATCAAAGTTTTTCTTGCACATTTAGTATTTATATTTAATTTTACGTCTCTTTGACTGCCCATATACAGGGTGTCACAAAAAAATTATGTCTCACCCTGTACAACACTTTAGTTTTGTTTTTCGATATGACTAAGAAAAAATGTGTAAAATTAGGTTAGAATTATTAATCCCAAATAAAAAATTAAAAAAACTCAGTTTTAAAAAAAATCAAATCATTATTTCACTTGTGAACCACCCTGTATAAAAATATTTGATGCCAATTGAAAGTGCGTGTTTTCTTTACACAATCACTTTCTATTCATGTTATCGAAAAAATTAAACAAACTTGAGTTATTCGAGATTTAGAAAAAAAATTGGTCGAAAAAAAACCACCCTGTATGTAAAATTTTTGTTTAAAAAAGTACTCAGGAACCATTTAGAAGTAAAATTATCAAATAAAATTCAGGTCGATCCATTTAAAAATCGAAAGTTGACACCTCAATTTCTGACTTTTGAACCACCCTGTATAAAAAAAATTTCATGACTGAAACCGCATAATTAGACCATGTACCCTGGGATTTTTTATTTTTCAAAAACTCTTTCAGGGGCCGAGTAATTTGAGGTGTCGAAGTTTGGTGGGACACCCTGTATACAGACAAACAATGGTAAAAATTAAATATAAAATTGACAGTATCTCTAAATATAAAACAGAAAAAAGGACTACCTACCTACCTACCTACCTATGTTTGTTTGTTTGTCCGGAGTTGTTTAGCCAAAACGGTAAGAGATAGCGAAAAATGTCTCAGAATTGACCCCCCCAAAACCATTATCGCTTTGTCCAGAAAAATTATAAAAAGTTCAAAAAGGCATTGCTGTCCAGCAGTACGGCCATGCCTTAGTAAATTTGAAATTTAGTCCCGTTGCAAAGCACGGGCAAACGGCTAGTTAATAATATAAACAAGAAAAAAATAAATAAAATATATACATATGTCCTAACTAAAGGGCGGGGTTATTGCCTATGGCAATCTCTTCCACCCAACTTCCTTTTCGTCGGGGGGTGCTGCAGTTTTGCAGATTCTTAGCACCGGCCGCGCCTGGTCTACTCACAGTTTAAAATTCCCCAGATAGACCTTCTAAGTAGATGTACTTAATAGACGGTATATCCCTTAGAAAATAGGAAGTGGAAAAAAATCTCGAAGCAAAAGAAAATGTACTAGAATATGTTGTACTAGAATATGAAAGAAAATGTACTAGAATATGTAAATAAATATTATAAGCTGAGAGCTACACCAGTTTTATTAATTACAAGGTTTACGAATTACAACAATATTCTTGTATATATAACTACAATTAGTAACTAATACCTGGCAATTAGTACCAATCATGGCAAAGTCGACAAGTAAAGGATAATTTATATTCAAGTACCTACCTAACCATTTTTATACTGTTTTTAATTTCACAGAACAATTAGGACGAAATTAATAAAAAAAAATCTAGAACAAGTACCTACCTCATTACTTGAACATTTGTTTCGCAATTTCAAACCAAAACAAAATCTAGGGGCGAAATTAATAGACGAAATCGATAAGTCATTTCAGCCAGTTTTGGTGTAATTACTATGAGGCAGTCTCAAATATACGAACAAAAAAAATCTGCATTCGGTGGGATTCGAACCAACGGATCCCTCTACGCTACCTGGATTACCACACTAGCGCCTTGACCCTAAAGAAAGAGATTAAATCAGAAGACGAAATTGCATTATACACAAATTCAATTTATATTTACAAATAAAAATTAGTGACACATCTCTGGTCAGGTTTGTATTTTTAAAGTGGTAAAAAAATAACAGATAAACAGATTATAGAAGAATGCATTGAAAAACAAATTAAAATTAAAAAAACAATAAGTTGTCATATTTGTGTCAATCACTTTTGTGATATCACAACTACTCAAACTCGCTTTACTAAATCTACGCTGAAACCGGGACTTGAACCACCGACCTCCAGGTTACAATTCCGCCGCCTTATTGATCAAGCTACTGAGGTCGCTCAAAGTGTAAAAATTAATTCAAAGGCTAAGTTTTCTTACAGATTTCGACCGGTTTATAGAACTGGTTTTTTACCTGGCGCAAATACATTGATATAAAATACTACAGTACACGTTAACATCTACTTAGCGGAACTTTTAGCAATGATTATTATTTTTGAAAATCGAATAAATTTATTATTTTTATTTAAAAAAAACATTACTTGTGACATGGTCTTGATTTTATAAAATCAAAGCACCCTGATGCCAGATTTCACAGCCCTGAGGATATTTTTGGTTCAACTTGTAATGATTTTGTTCGAAAAATTACTATCAAGTTGATGAATTTTAATCCACAACTCAATGATAACAGGAAATGATTTTCCAGTCATGTATCTGGTAGATTGGGTGATTTGAAGACCTTTCAAGGTGGTCCAATTAGGCTATAAACACTACTTTGAAGGCCTATTTTACACTACTTATTTTCTGCTTGCCTACTCATATTCACATCATTTAACCTCTGAAAAATTGGCAAGAGCCTAGACACCGGTTCTGGGCGTCCATAAGCGTGTTAACCACTTGACTACCAGTGCACAGTTAAATAAATAAAGAATGGGAAAAATAAATCTCTAAAATTGGTTATACCTCTAAATTTTGTCTGGGGTGAGGACCCTAGTGTGTTACAGAAGTCGCTTTAAATAAGTACAGTGGAACCGGATATAATGCACTCGCATAATTATAATAGATAAATAGAAAACTCTTTATAATAGAGAAAATCTCAGGTCCCTGCGTCACCTGTTTATGTGTAACAGAGAACTGGCTCTAATAGAAACCTCTTCATAATAGACTTTTTGTTCTGTCCCTTGGGTTCCATTAAATATTGCTTCTACTGTATTCATAAAAAAATTGTCAATCTACAAGACACCTCCTCCTGTCTTTCTTTGAAAGATGTGAAAGAGAGTTCATAATTATAAATTGTGTTCAAAATCATAAAGCCTAACTTTATAATCATAAAGAGAGTTCATAAACTTAGCCTTGACAATCACAACCATTGACCAAGTTCTGTTTGTTTGGTTTAGTTTTTTTCTCAACACGATTTTTGGAGAATTTCATAGATTTTTGACATTTTCATGTCTTTGCTCTGGCACATAACCAAAATTATGTGACGAAATTATGTAACGAAATTATGTAACGATATTATGTAACGATATTATGTAACGAAATATCGAATTGTAAAGGGAGAGAAGTCTTCTAATATCGGATATCGATATTATGGTTTCGATATTATCGATATACCTAATATCGATATTTTCGTTTCGATATTGCAACACTAAGAGAAGAGGGAAAGTGTGTGTCATGCGCACAATACGAAATTTGGTCAGTTGGGTTTTGGACCTTGAATAGTAAAGATGAAAATGTCGAAATGGTTGCAGACTCGTATGCAAGCGTTTTTTTAAACAAAAATTTAACATCGTTTTCAACTGCATTGTCATATCAGTAGTCACCGTGGCAGAGTGAGTTAGCGCGCTAGGCATTGTACGCATGGTGACCTGGGTTCGATTCCCAGCGGGGCAGGAATTTTTAGTTATTTCTTCAGGTAGCCCCACAGGAAGCAGTTAGGAGCTGATGGAACATTTCTTTCTAAGTAGAGTTCGGTCGTTTTCGCAAAATAATTCATTATTTTTTATCGCTATGAAATTGTGTAGGGGATTCATATAAAATCTCCCAAACCTTGTAACTTAACCCAAAAAATTAATTAAAAGGTATTTTTTCGGTTTAACGTCGCTTTCAACTGCATGGTATACACGACGGGTTATAGAACTTTATGTTTACAAATATTTGTGTACCTGATCAGCAGACTTCCGTTCATGTTCACTTCACCGATCACTAACCACATTGATAACCGGTGGAATTGATGAAAAAACTTAGCCTTCAAATTCTCAAGAGCGTGACATAAAGTGTTTTAGAATTTCATACCAATCATAGCATTGTCCGCGGTGGTGAATTGATTTCATTTCCTATAATTTCCGAAAGGGAGAAGAATTTACTAATATGGCCTTATTTGTATTGCCTGATTAGAACTATTAAGTCCACTTATTCCATCAGTTTACTAATATGGTCTTAGTTATACTACCCAATTAGGACTATATGTCCACTTATTCCAGTAGTAAGCCCAAGACGTATTCAAGACGCTGGCGAAATTAATGTTTTACGAATTTAAATACACTCAAAGGTCCCAATTATTGCAACCATTTTTTTTTTTTTTTTTTTTTTTTTTGGCTTTCTTCTTCATTAATAAATACGTGGTGATGGCATAAGCGTCACCTCTTTGGGTACTTGTTCGATACTCTTGGTAACTTCATCATGGATTATTATGTTAAAATTTATAGCTAGGTCTACAGAGATGGACAAAAATGTGAGACAGTAAAACTTATGTCGTCTAATTGGTTAAATAAAAGAGAATGCATTAGTTTTATTTAATAAGAGAACAAAAGTAGTTCTGATGGACAATTCTTGACGGTAAAATTTACATCTCAAAAATAAAGTGCGTGATAAATGATTGTACTTATTGGAACGACGGATAAAGAAGTTGAAACACTTAAAAGATATAATTAATTTATTTTTCAATTAAAATTTTATTTGTTTAAAATTCATTTAATTCAATTCTTCTGGTTATGTGATATACAGTCGGAAAAACAGTTAAAATTCCGGTTCCCTGAGTTCTCTTATATCAAGGTTTTATCCTTGAGAGTTTTACATAGTCTCCCAATTATAAATATAAACTATCCTCTATTGTTATAAATATAAACTTGTTTGTTAAAGCGCGCTAAGCTCTTCTATTTTCGTAGATAGAACTTTCCTTTTCATTATTATTTTATATTTCATTAAGATAAAAAAATTAAGTTCGAAGTATATTCTATGTTTATTAATGATTTTATTATTTGTAATTTAAACTTTCATTATAGATGATATTGAAAAAAAGACGAACAACATCAATAGTAAAATACATCTATAAAAAAATGTAAATAAAAAAACTTCAACAAAGAAAAAAAAAATCAATCACAAAAAAAGTGTGTGAGAATATTTTCTGACCTACATAATTATGTAGACTGAATAACCCATCTAGAATATGCTAATGAACCAATGAGCATTAAAAAATCAACAAACTTGATTTAAAATCGCACAATAATCAAATTTTATTATACATTTTGAAACGGAAAACAGTCTTAAAAAAAATGCACTGTTTCTCTTAGAATGTAAACAAACCGAGGAACAAAAGGAACCGAGTCGGGGCCCCGTTTCTTTTTGGAGAAACGGAATGTTCTAACTTCTGATTGGTTCTCATTCTGCGTATTTTTGATAATGGATATTAAATGAGAGCGCCAAATTTTGAATCTGCATTTTAAATTTATTTTTGAAATGAGATGAGCTAAGAACCAATCAGAGAAGATCTACACAAATAGAGCTGATTACAAAAATTTCACTTCTGTTGATCTCTGAGATGACCTTGTTGTATTTTCTTTACCTTCAACCGATCAAATGGCCCGAACATGTATTGTAAATATGTTCCTGCTGTTTCATTTCAAAATGTATGATAAAATTTGACTAATAATTGGGAGACAAAAGTTGAATAAAATTCTATAGGTCTCAAGAATACACAACTCTCGGTCAAACAAATATAAAATGTCAGCACAAACGACAGGTATAAGACCTAGTGCTTCAAGAAAAGAGAGAACAAAATATATGAAAATATTTCATAAAATATTTTATTTCGAAAAAAAAACAAAAGAAAATATTTTGTTCTTTTTTTAACAGAAGAAAGAAACAAAAAAATCAGGGCCGAAGGCTAGAAAGTGGGGAAAAATCAGAAACCCTTCGACCAAAAAAAATGGGGTCAATTTTGAGCAGCGTCAGTTGGTTCGAATCATTCCCGCACATATTACGTGCAAAAAAATAACACCTATCATTAATATTATGAGACACCCATAAAAGGTTTTGATTCTTTTGAAGAACTAATCATGATACTCCTGTAGCTTTAATAAAAACTTTAACAATAACATAACTACCAAGACACGGGAACATAGGAAAACAACTGATAAATTTGAAAATAATAATATCGCCTTATTTATACTGATGCCCGATTCGGACTATTAAGTCCCATTATTCAAAAATCCCAAATGGGAGGACAACTTGTCATGTCCCAGCTGGGTTTCAAACCCGCAACCTTCGATGTTTCTGGATTCACAGAGTGTCGCCTTTACCACTGATCTACTGGGACAGACAAATTATGTTGATTTTTGGTGTTCTTCCAGTGGTTTTGGCAGTCTAGGTATTTTCCACTCTAGTGTACTGGTAGTCAAGTGGTTAACGAACTTTTATAGTTGAAAAAGAGATTTGGGGATTTTATAATAATAAGACTCTTTCTTTGACATCATAGTAAGAAATTACAATAAAACGTAAAAAGGGTGTAATTATTGCCTATGGCAATCTCTGTCAGTCAACCATTTTGAATGAGTGAGACTGCTTTGTGTAACGAGGCCATGGAGGGCCATTTTTTTTATATTATCCATTTTTTTATTTATTAATATTATTAGTTTGAACCACTGGAGGGCCATTTTTTAAATTATTATTATTAGTTTTAACGACTGGAGGGCCATTTCTTTATTATTATTATTAGTTTTAACCACTGGAGGGCCATTTTTTTTTTATTATTATTAGTTTGAAGCACTTGAGGGAAATATTTTTAAAATGTACTTATCAGGAAACTCTTCCTATGCTCCTTGTCTTACCTTACCCGAACAAAAATAAAAACTAGACACTAAAGTAATATGCGTACGGTTATGTTAAACATCTATGACAATGTAAATGTAGAAATAACTTTATGTATATTCAAATAAACAGGCTAAGCGTACACAGTGTATGACGTCACCAGACAGAGCAGGAGAAAGAGGGTGGTGATGGAAAAGAGAACAGATTAGGGGCCAAATTATAAAAACAGGATTGAATTTAAGCTAGGCTAGACACGCCTTCGAGTCGGAGTTTCAACCAATCACGGTGCACTATAACCTGAGTTCAGGGAAATTGTCCACTTAGATTAAATCTAATTATGAAACAGGATTAAATTTAAGCTAGGCCAGACACGCCCTCAAGTTTCAGTTTTAACAAGGCGCACATTTCAAGAGAAAAGACTGGTAATTTTTTGTCTCGTCTAGCCTAAAATGAGAGACGAAACATGGCCATCTGTGTGTCGTTTTGTCTCGATTTTTTTTTGTCTCATAAAAAAAAAATCTGGCTTATCTTAAAATTAATCCTATTTTATAATAACTTTTTGGTTGAAGTTCAAACAAAGCTTAAAATAATCTTTGACCTAAAATTTTGACACTGATAACCGCTGTACAAGTATTTATTATTTTGGACCTAGGGGTGCCTCAGTCTACCTGAAATGCTATGGTCTGACGCGTCATACATAAAAATGATCATTCTTCCTTTGACAACCAAAACAAAGTAGCAAAATATAAAACTATGTAAAAGTACCCTATATATACAATGTTCAATATTTATTAGTTAGCTCTAACGTGATGTGTCGAATATCTCATCCCCTCCCCCTCAACACTGTGTTAAGACCTTAACAAAGTGTTTGCTATGGCCTGAACGCCTTGCTTTCCAAGGCCTTAACACAGTGTTTGCTAAGGCTTTAACACCTTGTTTTCCAAGGCCTTAACACAGTGTTCGCCAGGGTCTTACCACTTAGCACATCAATACTTTAACACAGAGTTTGCTAAGGCTTGTTCCACAAAGTTTTCTAAACATTTGTCTCAAAGTTTGAAGGTAAGTGTGGCAAGACAAAGCTTCAGTTAGTTGGTTCTAAAGGGAGAGCATGAATCATTACAAAACGCTTCGCAGCAAAATGTTGCACTCAGTAGAAGGCGCGCCAAAAATCGACCTGACAATTTTTGTCCTCAAAACTGCAGTTCTACTTTCAGAGAATAGCAGCCAGTTCCAGAAACACTCTCCACTCTTCAAATCCAAGAATCTCCGTTTCAACCGTCACACAACGCACTCTGATTGGTTATTGCGTTCAAATTAACCAATCAGAGTGTGTTGTGTGACAGTTGAAACGGAGGTTTGGAGAGTAGAAAGTGTTTCTGAAACGAGCCATGGGTGGCTAATTGGTTACTATAATGAACACTATGACGTACAGGGTGGATCAAGTCAATTTTTAAAACTTTTTTTTTCTAGTCAATTTCTTTTTTTTTTGTGACGATTTATGACATTTTTTTTTTTTTTAAGAAAGAAAGAAAGTTAGTCCAAAGTGTGTCTGTCATTTGAACCGGGATTCTTTTGATAACTTCGGATGGAAGGTGTGCCAAGAATAGCATGATCAACAGCCACATATTTACTTCCTAATTTTCACTACAGAAACTGGCGTGGCAGTAGGGAGGGTGTCCTACCCCTGGTATCGCTAGAGCGTATACAGGGTAGTTTTATTATTTCTTTCAAGAGGGGTGACTTGACTCCAAATTTAGGAGCTTTGAAGGCAATTATTTATCTAACTTATTAAGTTATTACTGTGATTCGTGTACGTTAATAGTTATCTAATTACAGTATAATAATAATAATACTCTTTAGTGGAAGGTTTTGCTATCACCTAACCCTCACAGTCTTATTATTTTGCGGTCACAAATTCAAATTAATGAGGAAAAATTCATGCACCGGGTGGGGTTCGAACCAACGGATCCCTACACTACCTGGATTACCAGACTAGCGCGTTAACCACTTGACTACCAGTGCACTAATTCATAATTAAAATCAAACATTCTACGAGTGAAACGTACGGAAACGTCCAGAACTTCTCTACAGTCAATCCTTTGGTTAGTCAAGGAAGCCCCTGCCAGGAATGGTACCAATGGGGTTATTATCATCAAATCAGAGTAGAAAATAAGTAAATAAAGGTCACAAAAATAACTATCAAGTTTCGAGTAAGTTGGTCCACCAGGCTACAGTCACCCCGCTATACGGTATTCTTTTGGAAGGGACTATGTGAGTATCGGCTCAAAGAAGCAGTTTAGAATAGCGCGCGTTTTAGGGCCAAATTATGAAATAGGCTTCAATTTAATCTTAGTGGACAGTGTGGACACTATTCCTTAACATGCCCTTTAGTGGGGAATTTCAACCAATCACAGTGCACTATAAAATTCTGCCTGAGTCAGCTGATAGTGTCCAATTAGATTAAAGCTAAACTAGGACAAGTCAAACAGGTTTATTTCATAATTCGGCCCTCAGAGTCAATCTCATTGGGGGAAAAAAACATCTGGACGAATCAACTAGAGCCACCCTGTCATTTGAGAGGTACAAGTGTAGTCGTTGTATATAACATAATATCAAAACTTAATGGATACCTAAGTTTTGATAGTGTGTTGATATCACTGAGATCATATACCATAGAGATAACCCGATGTTTCAAAACTTGCGACCAAGAGGGACCATCAGCTGATTTGAAAATCAGTTCCAGATCGGTCATAATTTTTCTCTCGCGAAGGAGTGGGTACCTACCTAAACTACCTTATTCTTCTAAAATAATATTTTTACTTTTTTCATACCTACCTATTTGTTACTTTTGTCTTTCTTCCTCTTTTACTTTCCTTTTTTTCTACTTATTATGTAGTAATACAAAATTTGGTATCTGCCGTGAAAATTAAGAAAGTTTAGTTATCCGCCACTGTCTGAGGCGAATTCAAATAAATTGAACCAATCAGAGGCCGGGACTTGTTGAAAGAGGGACCATCAGCTGTTCAAAGTTGGACGCACAATTTTGTTCTATTCGAGGTAGGTAAGGTTCCCTCTATGTTATATGATCTCAGTAGTTAATATCAAAACCTATTGACTGTACAGTGTACAGTAAACTTAATAGTCACGGTGAATATAATACAAATTTAAATATTTAGATTTATGATATTTTGTAGATAATGATCTAAGATATTATAAAAAAAGTAGTTCTATTAGATTTTGATAGGTTATAGTATTAATTCAACAAGTTCAACATGGTGACATATTTTATAATAATAATAATGAAACTAGGACAAGTCAAACATCTAGAGCGAAATTAATAGACGTTTTTGTAATACCTCTGTGGCGCTAAGTCATGGATTGCGTACTGTGTGAGATGAGGAAAACCGACGCTTAGCAATGACTTGTGTTGTAGAATTTGTCTATTAATTTCGCCCTTAATCTTGTGACTATGAATTACTCCAGATGACAATGAATCTTAGGGCGGAATTAATAGACTTTTTGTAATACTACTGTGGCGCTAAGTCCAAATTTTGCGTACTGTCTTAGATGGGGAAAATCGATACTAAGTCATGACTTAAGTTCTCGATTTTATGTATTAACAAGCGGGCTGTCGCCCGCTTTGCGGGCCGAGGCATGGCCGTGAAAGCAAAAAATCCTTTTTTGCCAATGGCAGGTGTCGCCTAAAAGAGCAAAAGAAATGCTCTGTCTGAGCAAAGAGGAATTAAGAATCCTTACTGGCTTTCTAACAGGCCATTGTAGCCTCAACTACCATCTCAACAAGATGGGTATTGCTCAAGACGCAAAGTGCCGTCTCTGTGAAGAGGCCCCAGAGACAGCAAAACACATTCTCTGTGAATGTGGAGCAGCCTCTCACACCCGACTGAAACACTTCTCAAGGCTGACTCTAACACCTAAAGAAGTCAATGAAATCAGTCCTAAAAGAATCTTAAGCTATATTAAAAGCTTAGATCTCTTTTAGAATAACATGGGCATGTCACAAAAGATCTATCTAAGGTCGCAGTGACAAAGAGCTTTCGTAGCCGATAGCCCTACCCTTACCAATACCAAGTCCAAATTTTGCGTACTGTCTTAGATGGGGAAAATCGATACTAAGTCATGACTTAAGTTCTCGATTTTATGTATTAACAAGCGGGCTGTCGCCCGCTTTGCGGGCCGAGGCATGGCCGTGAAAGCAAAAAATCCTTTTTTGCCAATGGCAGGTGTTGTAGTGGGAATTTCGAAAAATCCTGTCTTATTGCACATCTAGACTATAAGACAAAGCTACCTACCAAATTTCAGCTTCCTAGGACTTACGGTTTGGGCTGTAGAGCGATGATCAGTAAGTGGTCAGTCAGTGACTTTGACATTTATATATTAAGATTTCGCTCCCCGTCTCATATTATTATTATTATAAAATAGGTTAGTATTATTAAACTGAGGGCATTAAGTGATATTGTTACTATCTATAACACAATATCAATAACATCGTAATGAATACTATTTTTTTTTAAAGAAAAAGTAGTTGTGCCCCGGAACCACTTTTGCATTTCTTCAGGGTATACTATTAGGTTAAGAAAGTGATATACTGTAGTAATATAGAAAGTGCTTTGTTAATATTTGTCATAGGTAATAGAGGCTACCTATCTAACTCTGAATACAGCACTACCTATACATATCAATGACTATAAAGTAAACTAACACCCGTACTTATGAATGATTTCAAGTCTGACTTCAGACAGAATATGGCACCAGGGAGAATTCGGTGGTCGTGGTTTTACTCTCTTCTCCCCACAAAAGTCCCTCAAAAAAAATGAGACACTAAAACCACAACCACCGAATTCTCCCTGGTGCCATATTCTGTCTTGAGTTAGACTCGAAATCATTCATAAACACGGTTGTCACAGTCGTGTAGAAAACATAATATCAAAACTTAATAAAGAAAGTTAACGAAGGAATAGTAAACATTAAGGGCAAAATTAATAGACGTTTTTGTAATGCCTCTGTGGCGCTATGTCTTGATTTGCGTACTATCTTGGATGGCGAAACCAAGTGCTAAGTCATGACTTAAGAACTCGAATTCGTCTATTAACTTCACCCTTGGCTTAGCAAATTCGTTGGCAGCTTTCTGCAACACTTCATCGGTCACCTATTCAATAGCCCACCTCGCTCCACGTAGTTGCAACCTAGTGGCAGGGTTCAACACTTTGTTTCCTGAGCTCTCAGAGCACACTCGGGGTTGAGTGTTCATGGCCAGGACATCGTGTTCAACTGTTGGTCTGGTACTCTTCCAGACCCCCGTTTGGTATACCGGCTTTCACCCTGTCCAAGATTTTGTTGACGAATTCCGTCGTTTGTCCCGCCACTTTTATTTCTGAAAATTAAAGGAGGAAGTTGTCTGTCATTACACAAAAAGAGATAAGGGAAAAGAAAAGACCAAATTCTCACGATTGTTGATCGCACATTAAAATATGTGATTCAGAATGAGCCAACTTTTTAACTTAAGTAGGCTGGAGACCATCATTCCCCAGCAGTAGCCAAGCTGTCAACAACAACAACAACAACAATAACATAAATTGATAAGTGGTTATTTTGATTATTACGTCCATTTTTTAGTGGATAGCATCGACATTACGAGAACTCAGTCTAATGCTCTATGTTAATCAGTAAATTAAGAAACCTCACTATTTTAATCGGTATAAAAAGAAACCTCACTATTTTAATCAATATAAAAAAGGAATTCTTTTTTTAAATAAATGTTCTTAAAAAAAAGAAACCTTCTCTATTTTTATCAGAAAGAAAGAAACCTCTCTACTTATATCCGTATAATCAGTGCCAGCCTCCGTGGCGTAATATTTGTGACTACTGCCCGTAGTCCAGAGATCCCGAGTTCGATTCCCGGTTGCAGCAGATTTTTCGAAGAAAATTCTGTTCCCTCCAAACACGTGAATTTGGTATATTTGGCCCTACCCAGGCTGGGTGAGGTTCATGTGGGTAGATGGTACGATTCCCAGCAAATGGAGGGTAAAACCCCCGTCCTTTGTAAACTTGAGTTACAAGTTAGGAAGTTAAAACCAAATAGAATCAATGGACATGAAAGGAGCCTAGACATTGGATCTGGGCGTCCATATAGTCCTCTCACCACCGTGAGTTAGATAGTTGTCCCTATCTCACGGACACGGACTATTTACCTTTCTTAAATTTTATACCTCATGTTTATATCTATACTTGTCTTATAGTGAGTAGCATATAATAGGTTGACCCCCATTTATTGTGAGGGAATCAACTGTTTGTTTTTCACTTTAAATAAATAAATTCACATCAAATCAAATCAAATAATCAGTTCAATTTTTAAATAAATAAAAAGTGACATTCAACCCAAATTGAAAAAAAAAAAAAAAAAAAAAAAAAAAAAAAAAAAAATCATCACTATGTAATTATTACCCCATTACCCCCACAGCACCCAATTACATAGTATACACACAAATATAGTGTATACTATGTAATTGGGTGCTGGGTAACTTTTGTAAAGCCAACACCTGTATTGTACTGCACTCTAAATAAAATATACTTATACTTATCACTCACTGGCGGCGTGCTTGGCTATCCTATCACACTGGGCGGCCAGGTCGGCTCTCTGGTGGGGTTCCGCCCGGCACATGAGCACCAGACTCTCCTTCACCTGGGCGATGGCTCCCAGTAGCCGCCGGTGCTCGCACTCCACGCCCACCAGCTTGATCTTGTTGGCCTCGTGCTGCGCTTTCTTCTTCAGACGACACGCCCTGCAATACAATACAATACAATACAGTACAATACAATACAATACAATACAGAACAATACAATACAATACAATACAATGTGGCATCAGTAATGAGCACACTGAAGAAAGACGAATCGTTGAATGAAATATATTATATCGTTTGAAAAAAAAAAAAAAATAATAATAAAAAAAAAAAAAAATACAATACAATACAGAACAATACAATACAGTAAAATACAATACAATACAGTACAATACAATACAATACAGAACAATACAATACAATACAATACAGACTCCACCCCCACCAGCTTGATCTTGTTCGCCTCGTGCTGCGCTTTCTTCTTCAGCCGACACGCCCTGCAATACAATACAATACAGAACAATACAATATAATACAATACAATACAATACAATACAATACAGAACAATACAATACAATACAATACAGAACAATACAATACAGTACAATACAATACAATACAATACAATACAGAACAATACAATACAATACAATACAATACAATACAATACAATACAGAACAATACAATACAATACAATACAATACAATACAATACAATACAGAACAATACAATACAGAACAATACAATACAATACAATACAATACAGTACAATACAATACAGTACAGTACAATACAATACAATACAATACAATACAGAACAATACAATACAGAACAATACAATACAATACAATACAATACAATACAATACAATACAGTACAATACAATACAATACAATACAATACAGTACAATACAATACAATACAGTACAATACAATACAATACAATACAATACAATACAATACAATACAATACAATACAATACAATACAACACAATACAATACAATACAGTACAGTGCAATACAGTACAATACAATACAATACAATACAATACAATACAATACAGTACAGTGCAATACAATACAGTACAATACAATACAGTACAGTACAATACAATACAGAACAATACAATACAATACAATACAGTACAATACAATACAATACAATACAATACAGTACAGTACAATACAATACAATACAATACAATACAATACAATACAATACAGTGCAATACAATACAATACAATACAGTACAATACAATACAATACAATACAGTACAATACAATACAATACAGTACAATACAATACAATACAATACAGACTCCACCCCCACCAGCTTGATCTTGTTGGCTTCGTGCTGCGCTTTCTTCTTCAGGCGACCCGCCCTGCGGGGAAACATGACATTTTTTCTTTTCTTTAGTGCTAAATAATGAATAAATAAATGAGTTTCTTGGTGTTATTACGTCTCAAGTTTATTGGGTAGCACACTTTTCCGTATGCTGTCCACTGAGCTGTCCCGGTAGCTCAGTGGTAAAGGCGGCACTCTGTGAATCCACAGGTTCCAGAGGTCGTGGGTTCGACACCCAGCCGGGACATGACAAGTTATCCTCCCATTTGGGATTTTTACCACATAATAATATATCTTGGGCTTACTGCTGGAATAATGGGACTTTAATAGTCCTTATCGGGCAGTATAAATAAGGCGATATTATTATTATTATGAAAAAAATAAATAAAAATCTTTATTTGTGTTACCTGGACGCGTATATATTTATTTGTGTTACCTGGACGCGAGTTTGTTCTTCTCCTTACGGTATGTTTCTTTGTGTTATTATATCACAAGTTTATTGGGTAGCACACTTTTCCGTATGAAAATAAAAAATCTTTATTTGTGTTACCTGGACGCGTATACAGGGTGGACCAAAAAAACGTTTACACCCGTTAATGGTAGATTACTGACGACATTTCTAGGACGGATCTGCAATCCGTTTTTTCGGATTCGCCTTTATAACTGCACAAAGTGATTTTTTGCAACTTTCTGAAAAAGTCCGACTTTGGCTTATTCTTCAGGTCAGAACTTTTTTCCTGTTTAAGATGAGTTGATTTTGAACATTTCTGCAGAAAGCCAACAAAATTTCGATGTTTCTAGCTACACTACTTTGTTTTTTACGGTTTGGTTTGGCATCTTTTTTGACACCTGAATAGAAAAAAAATTCTCATGTAAATTTTTTACACTTTGAAACACTCAAGATTTGCCCGAGCAAATTTTGGCACAGACATGGCAAGTTTGATAAATGTTGGCGGCCAACCCAAGGATGCTAAAAAATAATTTTACGATTTTTTATCACGTGATCTTCTGGGTAAACAAACCAGGTAAGTCTCAAAAAATGATGTTCAAAATCTTAAAAGTGTTGACCGTGTAGGGTCGTCTTGTACTCAAAGAGTAATTAGCTATTTATGTCTGATAATTATTTTCCTTGGAATTAATTAAAGGCCAGTCAAATGAATGATTGTTTGTTTCTCGATGATAGTTTTCAAGCATATTTTTCTGCATTCTATGAAATATTATCTTTAAACTTCTTGAGTTTTTTTAGTACAAGTTACATTATTATAATTCGGATGCTGAAATGGCAGATACGCATTTAGTATATGGAGTTGCCAACAGGAACATTTGGGATCACGTGAAAAACATAGTTTACGAAATCTGGTAGCAAGAATCCTGTTGACATTCGATGACCTGACAGAAAAACCTGGAATCTTCCGCAACATTCGACGGAACATGATGAAGAGGTTCAACCTTTGCATCCAGGAAGGTGGACGCCACTTCCAACAGTTCTTTTAAGGGAATTGAGAAGGGGGAGAGAGAGAGAGAGAGAGAGAGAGAGAGAGAGAGAGAGAGTGAGAGAGAGAGAGAGAGAGAGAGAGGAGAGAGAGGGAGAGAGGGAGAGAGGGAGAGAGAGAGAGAGGGAGAGAGAGAGAGGCAGAGAGAGAGAGAGAGAGAGGCAGAGAGAGAGAGAGAGAGAGAGGCAGAGAGCGAAAGAGAGAGAGAGAGAGAGAGAGAGAGAGAGAGAGAAAGGCAAGAAAGTAGAGAGAGAGAGAAAGGCAAGAAAGTAGAGGGACAGTTCTGAGTTAGAACTAAGGTACTAAAGTCACCATCGGTTTCAAAAATTTGTGTGAGGAGAATCCATAGTGTGTACTATGGCTAAATAAAAAATGGCAACAGTCTTTTTTATTTTGTAGTCATGAATTTTACTTCCGAGAAATTTCTAATATTAGAAATCGGAAGTATTGTGTTTTGCTGGCTCTGGCGTTCGGACCTTGTGGACTAGTTTACCACTGAGCTAATCGTGCGCGTCTAATCGTTTCTCATTGAACATACTAACACAAAATGTTTTTTTAAATACCTTTTTGTTTATATCAAAATAGTATAAAACATAATAAAGACTGCAAAAGTTTATTAATTTTACAAAATATTATCAAAATATTTTTTTCAAGACTTCTATTTAGAGTTGGCAATCGGTAAATATTTGTTTTTTAAAAACAGTCTCTCAGGGGCTTACATGAATGTTGTTGTTGTTGTAGTAGCAGCAGCGGTGGACTCAACATTGTCATGCAGACTCATCATTCTCTAATGGAAGCTGAAGGAAGGTTGCCACCTGGATGGGATGAAGCCAAAGGTCTAAAGGTGTCAATGGCGTGGGTTTCGATGGACAAGAGAACAAGTGGGATGTGTCGTGCGGACTACCTCCACATTCCGGGCATTTGTCTTCGATGTTGGGGTCAATGCGGTTCATGTATGCATTGAGGCGCCTGGACCAACCAGATCTTAACTGAGCGAGAGTGGCTCTGGTGCATCGTGGGAGCTGTTTTTCATCTGGAGAAATCTCTGGTGGTTTACTCTTGAGGACCCTGTTTGGCTGGTATGAATTCAATGTATTTTCAACTACTTTTGTGTGTACTGCCTGGTTGACGGCTTTTGCGATCATCGAGTCAATGTTGGGAGCAGGGAGAAGGTTAGCTATATGCTCTCGTTCACACAGGATTGTTCTTCGTATGCTGCGTGGTGGGAGATCTCTTGTCACTAAGGTATTGCAGGGGTGGTTAGCTTGATGACAGGATACTAGGTATTGTTGACTTAGCATGGAGTTATGAGGTTTTACAGGTAGGATCTTTGTTTCCTGGTGAAGATGGTCCTCACTGCTCATCTTGTGGCAGCCAGTTGTGATCCTTAGTGACGTGTTCTGACATGCTTGGATGCTTCTCCAATGACTTTCTGCAAGCTGTGGTGACCAGATTGGTGCCGCATAATTTAAGATGGATCGACCAATGGCTTTGTATGTGGTGGTAAGAATTTCCTTATTTTTCCCCCATGTGTTTTCCAGTTAGGGCCTTGAGCATATTATTTCTAGATCTCAGTTTAGATTTAAGTATGGTTGCATGGTTGTGAAATGTTATCATTGGGTCAAATGTGACACCCAGGATTTTGGGGTTCTTTAATGTAGGGATTCTTTGGCCATTGATTTCTATGTTGAGCTGCATGTTCACTTGTTTGGTCCATGTGGTGAAGAGGGTAGCTGATGACTTATCGGAGGATAGTTGGAGTTTCCTGTCATTCATCCATGCTGATAATGTGGCAAGATAATTGTTAATTTTTGCACATAGTTCATCGATGTCCTGTCCTGTGGCTAAGATTGTGCAGTCATCCGCATATGTGACTAATGTTATGTCTTCTGGTGGCGCAGGTATTTTGCTCATGTAGAGGTTGAAAAGTGTTGGGGAGAGTACTCCACCTTGAGGAACACCTTGCTTAACCCTTCGATATTTTGATGTGCAGTTGCGGAAGTCAACATATGTTTGTCGCCCATTCATATAGTTGTAGAGCCATCTCTTGATTGTACATGGGATATCAGTCTCAGCCAAATTCAACATTCGGCTTACATGAATAATAATTATGTGTATTGTGATACCAATAGTATCTGATATAACTCAATTTACAGATGGTATTACCCCCAAATAAACCATAAGTTGTTGGTGTTACAACAGGTCAGATACAGGTATGAATAAAATATTCCATCAGATTTTTTTGATAATTAAAATAATATTGACCGTCGATAATTGAACCTTGGTCATGCGACTAACACTCTTAGCACTACCACATTTAGCTAACACCACTGACAATCTGAAAAGCACGAATATTATCATTTGAATTTTCCTAAACTGGCTGATGAAGGCATGTGAGACCGCGGTATTCAAAAAAAGCAATGTAAACAATTTTGGTAAACAATACAAGACGCCCTTACACAGTCTACAGCTAGAAAACAGCTAGGATTTTTGAAGAGTTTTTGGCAAACATCTAATAATTTTTCCCAGAAGATCACGTGATAAAAAATCGTAAAATTATTTTGTAGCATCCTCGGGGCGGCCGCCAACTTTTATCAAACTTGCCCATGTCTGTGCCAAAATTTGTTCGGACAAATGTCGAGTGTTTTATTTAGTAAAAAAGTTTTTTTGGGTGTTTTTTTCTGTTCAGGTGTAAAAAAATATGACAAATCAAATCGTAAAAAACAAAGTAGTGTAGCTAGAAACATCGAAATTTTGTTGCCTTTCTGCAGAAATGTTCAAAATCAACTCATCTTAAACAAGAAAAAAGTTCTGACCTGAAGAATAAGCCAAAGTCGGACTTTTTCAGAAAGTTGGAAAAAATCACTTTGTGCGGTTATAAAGGCGAATCCGAAAAAACGGATTGCAGATCCGTCCTAGAAATGTCGTCAGTAATCTACCATTAACGGGTGTAAACGTTTTTTTGGTCCACCCTGTATATTTATTTGTGTTACCTGGACGCGAGTTTGTTCTTCTCCTTACGGTATGTTTCTTTGTTTTATTATATCACAAGTTTATTGGGTAGCACACTTTTCCGTATGAAAAAAAAAAAATATGGCCCCATTTACGATCCAAACCTGAATGAATGGAGAATCCAACACAATGCTGAATTAACAGAAATATTTCAACACCTTAATATCATCCAACAGCTGAAAAAGAGAAAACGTCAATGGGCAGGTCATCTGGCAAGAATGGATGACTCTAGAATACCCCATTTAGTACTGCTGCACAATCCTGGTGGACTAACACATAGACGACCGGCATGTTTTTAGTGAATTCTCCCGTGGCACCGACGATGTTTAGGCTATTCACAGGCGTAGTACATGCGTGTACCACCGGTGGTACACCCGGTCCGTTCCGTACAGACACGCGTGTACCACCGGTGGTACACCCGGTCTTCTAAGTGTTAAGAACAAGAGGCAGACCAAGAATGCGTTGGGAGGACAATATCAGTGAGGATAGTCAAGAGATGGGAGTTTTACCCAGTGATTGGAAGATTGCAGCACAAGATAGAATTCGTTGGAGGGCTGCTATAGAACAGACATATGGTCGTTAAGGCCGTCGTCACAATAAAGAGCGCGCGATTAGCTCAGTGGTTAAACACTCGCTTGCCATGGCGAAGGTCCTGGGATCGATCCCTCGTGCCGACAAAAATTTGTATTCTTAATTTGGTTACAATAATTGTTTGTAAGGGATACCTCGTGTTGACCCAGCACCTAAATGGGAAGTATTGTGTCACTTTTCGCCCACCAGAGGGGAGGCATACTACGGGATGGGCAGGCTACAATACAGACCACAAGCGTCTACAGTAGCTCCTGTTTCATGGCTACGAAACAAAAAAGGCTGTGAAACACTCATCTTTAAAAAAAAAAAAAAAAAAAAAAAAAAAAAAAAAAAACTAATGCTCCTAACCACTGAGCCACGGAGGTCGGCAAGTGCTAAATAATGAATAAAATAATATGTTTCTTTGTGTTATTATGTCACAATTATAATCAACACAGAAACTAGAACAAGGCTGTATCCCACGACACAAGGACCATACTTCATAGGTGTGGGCCCTTAGTGTGAGATGACGACAGCCAAAAGAAACTAGCATAAGTTCAGTTAAAAATATTATGAATTATGTAAACTGTCATTGTTATATAATTATATTCGAACCATTTACTTGTCATGTATTCAATAAATAAATAAAAAAACATGTCCTGTGGGGAAACATGACATTTTTCTTTTCTTTTGTACTAAATAATGAATAAATAAATGAGTTTCTTGGTGTTATTACGTCTCAAGTTTATTGGGTAGCACACTTTTCCGTATTAAAAAAAAAATTATATGGCCCCATTTACGATCCAAAACTAAATAAATGGAGAATCCAACACAATGCTAAATTAACAGAAATATTTCAACACCCTAATATCATCCAAGAGCTTAAAAAGAGAAAACTTCAATGGGCAGGTCATCTGGCAAGAATGGATGACTCTAGAATACCCCATTTAGTACTGCTGCACAATCCTGGTGGATTAAGAACAAGAGGCAGACCAAGAATGCGTTGGGAGGACAATATCAGTGAAGATAGTCAAGAGATGGGAGTTTTACCCAGTGAATGGAAGATTGCAGCACAAGATAGAATTCGTTGGAGGGCTGCTATAGAACAGACATATGGCGTTAAGGCCGTCGTCACAATAAAGTAGAGTAGTATGATTTTATTTGTGGTGAAGCACAAGGCCTCTTCACAATTTTTGTGGGTAGCGCAGCATTACTAAGAGCATCTTGTACTTTTCGAATTCTATTACATTAATTTCTTTTTACTCTGGTAATGCCGCCACTGGTCGTTACTCATACAAGTAACTACTCATTTTTCCTCACGAGGTATGAGTGGACCCCTGGACCCCGAACATCCAAGTACAGAGCAGAAAAATTCTTGCCCCGCTGGGGATTGAACCCAGGTCACCATGCGTGCAATGCCTAGCGCGCTAACTCGCTCTGCCACAGTGACTAAATAAAACATTTATCTGTGTTACCTGGACGCGAGTTTGTTCTTCTCCTTGCGGGTCTTGGGCCGCACGTTGAGGGGCAGCTCACTCACGGGCGTCATGTCCGTGATGTGTCGCTGCAGCTTGTCCAGCTCCAGGCCTATGGAGTGCAGCTTGCGCGGGTTGGGCGTCAGATCGTTGCCGTCCCCTTGCGAGCCTTGCCGCTGGGGGGAGAGAGAAGCAATCAATTTTTTTTTTTTTTAATTCTGTTGTTGTTTTTGTTGTTTTTCTTGTAGCCAGCTTGGCTACAGCTGGAGGGGTGAGAGATGGTCTCCAGCCAACTTCATTTTAAATTTGGCTCGTCCTGAACCACATATTTCTATGTGCGATCAACCATCATGGGAACTTGGACTTTTCTTTATAAGCCATTAAACCCTTAGGAAACTGCAAGCTAGCCTGGCTTGTAAGGGTTGGCTAGTCTGTTCTCTGTTTATAGTACTCTAGCGAGACACTGGTCTTCTCCCTGTTTAACGTCCCCCAGCCAGACTGTTTTTAATTCTAGTCATAAGTGTTTAATTTTTTTGTATTTTATTGTAAAAATGGGTATAACTCGTGAACTTGTAAAAAAATTATCATATATTTGTGTTGATCTTACTTACCTTACCAGTTGGCACTACAGCCCGGGGTGGGCCTTGACCTCTTCAACAATACTTCGCCATTCAACTCTGTTGTTCACTTTGTCTTTCCATCCTGTGACTCTAATCATTTGCAGAACTTTAGTGACATCATCGATCCATCTCATCCTGGGTCTTCCTCTTTTCCTGGTACTGTCTTGCAGCCAGCAGCCAGGTGGCATGTCTTACCTGTGCTTGATACAATGATACCTTGCAGCCAGAGCCAGGTGGCATGTCTTACCTGTGCTTGATACAATGATACCTTGCAGCCAGAGCCAGGTGGCATGTCTTACCTGTGCTTGATACAATGATACCTTGCAGCCAGAGCCAGGTGGCATGTCTTACCTGTGCTTGATACAATGATACCTTGCAGCCAGAGCCAGGTGGCATGTCTTACCTGTGCTTGATACAATGATACCTTGCAGCCAGAGCCAGGTGGCATGTCTTACCTGTGCTTGATACAATGATACCTTGCAGCCAGAGCCAGGTGGCATGTCTTACCTGTGCTTGATACAATGATACCTTGCAGCCAGAGCCAGGTGGCATGTCTTACCTGTGCTTGATACAATGATACCTTGCAGCCAGAGCCAGGTGGCATGTCTTACCTGTGCTTGATACAATGATACCTTGCAGCCAGAGCCAGGTGGCATGTCTTACCTGTGCTTGATTCTTACCTGTGCTTGATTCTTACCTGTGCTTAATTCTTACCTGTGCTTGATTCTTACCTGTGCTTGATTCTTATCTGTGCTTAATTCTTACCTGTGCTTGATTCTTACCTGTGCTTGATTCTTACCTGTGCTTGATTCTTACCTGTGCTTGATTCTCACCTGTGCTTGATTCTCACCTGTGCTTGATTCTTACCTGTGCTTGATTCTTACCTGTGCTTGATTCTTACCTGTGCTTGATTCTTACCTGTGCTTCATTCTTACCTGTGCTTAATTCTTACCTGTGCTTAATTCTTACCTGTGCTTGATTCTTACCTGTGCTTGATTCTTACCTGCGCTTGATTCTTACCTGTGCTTGATTCTTACCTGTGCTTGATTCTTACCTGTGCTTGATTCTTACCTGTGCTTGATTCTTACCTGTGCTCGATTCTTACCTGTGCTCGATTCTTACCTGTGCTTGATTCTTACCTGTGCTTGATTCTTACCTGTGCTTAATTCTTACCTGTGCTTGATTCTTACCTGTGCTTGATTCTTACCTATGCTTGATACCTTGCAGCCAGAGCCAGGTGGCATATCTTACCTGTGCTTGATTCTTACCTGTGCTTGATTCTTACCTGTGCTGGATTCTTACCTGTGCTTGATTCTTACCTGTGCTTGATTCTTACCTGTGCTTGATTCTTATACCTGTGCTTGATTCTTACCTGTGCTTGATTCTTACCTGTGCTTGATTCTTACCTGTGCTTGATTCTTACCTGTGCTTGATTCTTACCTGTGCTTGATTCTTACCTGTGCTTGATTCTTACCTGTGCTTGATTCTTACCTGTGCTTGATTCTTACCTGTGCTTGATTCTTACCTGTGCTCGATTCTTACCTGTGCTCGATTCTTACCTGTGCTTGATTCTTACCTGTGCTTGATTCTTACCTGTGCTTGATTCTTACCTGTGCTTGATTCTTACCTGTGCTTGATTCTTACCTGTGCTTGATTCTTACCTGTGCTTGATTCTTACCTGTGCTTGATTCTCACCTGTGCTTGATTCTCACCTGTGCTTGATTCTTACCTGTGCTTGATTCTTACCTGTGCTTGATTCTTACCTGTGCTTGATTCTTACCTGTGCTTCATTCTTACCTGTGCTTAATTCTTACCTGTGCTTAATTCTTACCTGTGCTTGATTCTTACCTGTGCTTGATTCTTACCTGCTCTTGATTCTTACCTGTGCTTGATTCTTACCTGTGCTTGATTCTTACCTGTGCTTGATTCTTACCTGTGCTTGATTCTTACCTGTGCTCGATTCTTACCTGTGCTCGATTCTTACCTGTGCTTGATTCTTACCTGTGCTTGATTCTTACCTGTGCTTAATTCTTACCTGTGCTTGATTCTTACCTGTGCTTGATTCTTACCTGTGCTTGATTCTTACCTGTGCTTGATTCTTACCTGTGCTTGATTCTTACCTGTGCTTGATTCTTACCTGTGCTTGATTCTTACCTGTGCTTGATTCTTACCTGTGCTTGATTCTTACCTGTGCTTGATTCTTACCTGTGCTTGATTCTTACCTGTGCTTGATTCTTACCTGTGCTCGATTCTTACCTGTGCTTGATTCTTACCTATGCTTGATACCTTGCAGCCAGAGCCAGGTGGCATATCTTACCTGTGCTTGATTCTTACCTGTGCTTGATTCTTACCTGTGCTGGATTCTTACCTGTGCTTGATTCTTACCTGTGCTTGATTCTTACCTGTGCTTGATTCTTATACCTGTGCTTGATTCTTACCTGTGCTTGATTCTTACCTGTGCTTGATTCTTACCTGTGCTTGATTCTTACCTGTGCTTGATTCTTACCTGTGCTTGATTCTTACCTGTGCTTGATTCTTACCTGTGCTTGATTCTTACCTGTGCTTGATTCTTACCTGTGCTTGATTCTTACCTGTGCTGGATTCTTACCTGTGCTTGATTCTTACCTGTGCTTGATTCTTACCTGTGCTTGATTCTTACCTGTGCTTGATTCTTACCTGTGCTTGATTCTTACCTGTGCTTGATTCTTACCTGTGCTTGATTCTTACCTGTGCTTGATTCTTACCTGTGCTTGATTCTTACCTGTGCTTGATTCTTACCTGTGCTTGATTCTTACCTGTGCTTGATTCTTACCTGTGCTTGATTCTTACCTGTGCTTGATTCTTACCTGTGCTTGATTCTTACCTGTGCTCGATTCTTACCTGTGCTCGATTCTTACCAGTGCTTGATTCTTACCTGTGCTTGATTCTTACCTGTGCTTGATGCCTTGCAGCGAGCAGCCAGGACTGAACACGGGGTCGGTGATCTCGTTCAAGCAGTGAGGATCCTCCTGTTTGGTGCTCAGCACCAGCCGCTGACCCTTGGGACCCTTGGACTGCACGTTGTACTGCCAGAAGTAGCGCTCCTTCTTGGCGCTCTTGGCGGAGCTGCCCGCCTGGCTGCCCGTTCCCTCGTTATCACTGCCCGAGTCTGGAACAACGGGGAATACATTTTTTATTCTATTTTTTTTTTTTTTCAACAAAATATACAATCATCACATTTTTCTTACCTGACAAGGTTCAGGAAGATATGAGAGAAAAAGGCTGGAGGCAAGAGGAAGCATTAGACAGAAAGCTGTGGCGGGGTAGAATTAGAGAAGGGAACGCCGACCCCAAATAAAATTGGGAAAAGGTGAGTGAAAGAAGAAGAAGAAGAAGATACAATCATCACATTTTTCTTATTTAATCAACAGGCAGTAGACCAGCAGTCTGGCTGGGGGACTTCCCTCGTTATCACTGCCCGAGTCTGGAACAACAGGGAGTACATTTTTTTTTTTTTTTTTTTCAACAAAATATACACTCCATCACATTTTTATTATTTAGTAATCAGTAAAACAAGTAAAACTTAGTAAAACAACAAAGTATCAACAAAGTATACAATCATCACATTTTATTATTTAATCAACAGGGAGTAGACCAGCAGTCTGGCTGGGGGACTTCCCTCGTTATCACTGCCCGAGTCTGGAACAACGGGGAATACATTTTTTTTTTTCAAACAAAATATACAATCATCACATTTGTATTATTTAGTCAACAGGGAGTAGACCAGCAGTCTGGCTGGGGGACTTCCCTCGTTATCACTGCCCGAGTCTGGAACAACGGGGAATACATTTTTTTTTTCAAACAAAATATACAATCATCACATTTGTATTATTTAGTCAACAGGGAGGGAGTAGACCAGCAGTCTGGCTGGGGGACTTCCCTCGTTATCACTGCCCGAATCTGGAACACCAGGAAGTCCCCCAGACTTCCTTCGTTATCACTGCCCGAGTCTGGAACAACAGGGAATACATTTTTTTTTTTTTTTTCGACAAAATATACAATCATCACGTTTTTATTATTTAATAAAAAGGGAGTAGACCAGCAGTCTGGCTGGGGGACTTCCCTCGATATCACTGCCCGAGTCTGGAACAATAGGGAATACATTTTTTTTTTTTTTCTTTTCAACAAAGTATACAATCATCACATTTTTATTATTTAATCAACAGGCAGTAGACCAGCAGTCTGGCTGGGGGACTTCCCTCGTTATCACTGCCCGAATCTGGAACACCAGGGAATACATTTTTTTTTTTTTTTTTTTCAACAAAATATACAATCATCACATTTTTATTATTTAATCAACAGGGAGTAGACCAGCAGTCTGGTTGGGGGACTATAAACAGGAAGTCGACCAGCAGTCTGGCTGGGGGACTATAAACAGGGAGTAGGCCAGCAGTCTGGCTTGGGGACTATAAACAGGGAGTAGACCAGCAGTCTGGTTGGGGGACTATAAACAGGGAGTAGACCAGCAGTCTGGCTGGGGGACTATAAACAGGGAGTAGACCAGCAGTCTGGTTGGGGGACTATAAACAGGGAGTAGACCAGCAGTCTGGTTGGGGGACTATAAACAGGGAGTAAACCAGCAGTGGCTTGGTTCTGGGGGCCCTTGTCAATTATTAGCCTCCTTGTAAAGACAGCGGTAGAAGTGCTGAGTCATTCCTCTACTGTCTGGCTACCAAACAGAGAATATGATTGCTAGCTCATACAATAGATATGTATACGTGGAGTTCCCTATCTAGAAATATCTAGATAGGGAACTCCAAGGGTTGGGTGGAAGAGATTGCCATAGGTAATAACCCCGCCCTTTAGTTAGGACATATGTTTTTATATATTTTCTATGCTTTTTCATTTTAATTGTATATATTGTTTCCATTTTTTTCATTGTTAACATAGTAATTTATATCGAGCGTTAATAATAATATACATACATATATACTCGTATACATAGCGTTATATAATAATAATAATAAGTGTGGCTCACACGCATAATTGAAATATACTGTTTTGGACTCACACGCACGTAAATATAGTGTGGACTCACACGACGTAATTGAAATATACTGTGTGGCTCAACACGCACACGTAATTGAAATATACTGTGTGGACTCACACGCACGTAATTGAAATATACTGTGTGGACTCACACGCACGTAATTGAAATATACTGTGTGGGCTCACACGCACGTAATTGAAATATACTGTGTGGACTCACACGCACGTAATTGAAATATACTGTGTGGACTCACACGCACGTAATTGAAATATACTGTGTGGACTCACACGGCCAGGGTAATTGAAAATACTGTGTGGACTCACACGCACGTAATTGAAAATATACTGTGTGGACTCACACGCACGTAATTGAAATATACTGTGTGGACTCACACGCACGTAATTGAAATATACTGTGTGGACTCACACGCACGTAATTGAAATATACTGTGTGGACTCACACGCACGTAATTGAAATATACTGTGTGGACTCACACGCACGTAATTGAAATATACTGTGTGGGCTCACACTCACCTTGGTCAGAGGAGAAGTCGTCGTAGTGTCCCTCGCTGTCATCTTCAGAGTCAAACTCATCGTCCAGTGAGAAGTCATGTGCTTCAGGACTCAGTACACCACCTGAAATCAATAAAAATATATTTATATGATTTTGTATGATTTTATCTGTGGTGAAGCATAAGGCCTCTTCACATTTTTTTTTTTTTTTTTTAAGCTTTATTAGGTAGAACAAAAAATATATTCAGTAGAACACAATGAAATTTAAAGAAAAACAAAAAGATTAAACAAATATACAAGAAGGAAAAAAAGAGAGAAATGTCCTACCTAAAGGGCGGGGTTATTGCCTGTGGCAATCTCTTCCACCCAACCCTTTTGTGGATAGCGCAGCATTACTAAGAGCCTCCTTCACTTTTCGAATTCTATTCCATTAATTTCTTTTTAATCTGGGGTAATGCCGCCACTGGTCGTTACTCATACAAGTAACTACTCATGTTTCCTCACGAGGTATGAGTGGACCCCAAACATTCAAGTACAGAGCAGAAAAATTCCTACCCGCTGGGGATCGAACCCAGGTCACCATGCGTGGAATGCCTAGCGCGCTAACGGACTCGGCAACTAAATAAAAGTATTCTTTGTGTTACCACAAATTTAATGGGTAGAACAGAAATAAAAGACTTTTCCAAATCTCATATATCCAAATAAGTTCTCATTCATATTTGTGTTAATCACTTTCGTGATATCACAACTACTCAAACTCTACTAAATTTACGCTGAAACCGGGACTTGACCCACCGACCTCCAGGTTACAAGTCCGCCGCCTTATCGATCAAGCTACTAGTGGATAGCAGACTACTGTTGGACAGTCGAAGGTCTCGGTACATTACGCATTAGTTTATTTAATTTTTATTTATTTATTTACACTTTATTTTTTTTTCAAAACAACCATCAACAACAACAAAAAATATAACAATAATTTAAAAAAAAACTTAGAAATATGTACAAAAAAAGAAATATTAATTTTTATTACAATTGTTTTGTAATCCGGGCGAAGTTAATGCCTTAGGTTTGTGAGTCACCGAAAAGATTGATTACTCACCGGTGGATAGCGAAGACGTGGAGTCTGCCTCCACCAGACTACCGGTGGACAGCAGGTGAGGGCGGGGCTCGCGACGTTGCCAGATGTGTTCGAATCCGGAGTGACTAGGGGCGGACGAGGAGAGGCGAGACGCTCCAGGCCTGGGTGGGAGACAATTGAGATTACAATAATAATAATAATCTTTACACTTTACATAGTAAAGAATATCTTTAATAATAAAGAAAATCTTTACACTCAAATCTATCACAAATACCTGGGATATATCAAGAGTCTGCCATCCAAGATGTCGTTTTGATGAGTACTGCCCATATCCTAAGAAAAGTATTGAACTGAATCAGAAGATGCATTTTTAATCCTGAGGTCTCCAAACTTGGATTAAAAACGAGAAGATGATGATGTATCAAAATAAAATATATACCTATGATAATAATAATGTCTCCTTATTTATACTGCCCAATTAAGACTACTAAAGTCCCATTATTCCAGTAGTAAACCCGAGACATATTATTATGTGGTAAAAATCCCAAATGGAAGGATAACTTGTCATGTCCCGGTTGGGTTTTAAACCCACGACCTTTGAATTCACAGAGTGCCGCCTTTAACACTGAGCTACCGGGACAGACGCAGTACAATTCTTAGAAGCTTCAGCTCAGGAAAAATACCTTTGTATATATGTTAAGTTGCTATACAGGGTGTCCCACCAAACTTGGACACCTCAAATTACTCGGCCCCTGAAAGAGTTTTTGAAAAATAAAAAAATCTAGGGTACATGTGCTAATTATGCGGTTTCAGTCAGTAAATTTTTTTTATACAGGGTGGTTCATAAGTCAGAAATTGAGGTGTCAACTTTCAATTTTTAAATGGATCGACCTGAATTTTATTTGATAATTTTACTTCTAAATGGTTCCTGAGTACATTTTTAAACAAAAATTTTACATACAGGGTGGTTTTTTTTCGACCAATTTTTTTTCTAAATCTCGAATAACTCAAGTTTGTTTATTTTTTTCGATAACAAGAATAGAGAGTGTTTGTGTAATGAAAACACGCACTTTCAATTGGCATCAATTTTTTTTATACAGGGTGGTTCACAAGTGAAATAATGACTTGATTTTTTTTAAAACTGAGTTTTTTTAATTTTTTATTTGGGATTAATAATTCTAACCTAATTTTACACATTTTTTGTTGATCATATCGAAAAACAAAACTAAAGTGTTGTACAGGGTGAGACATAATTTTTTTGTGACACCCTGTATATGGGCAGTCAATGAGACGTAAAATTAAATATAAAAACTAAATGTGCAAGAAAAACTTTGATTTTTAATGATATAAAAAAGTTATGGTGTTTTAACTAATATTGTCACATGGACCACCCTGTAGATATTTTCTTAAAACATCATATGGGTAGTCGAAATTGTCTAAAATTCAACGAGGAGTCCAAATCTGAAAGAAAAAAATGAATTCAAAAAGCCATTTTCAATTTTGTGTCTACACCTACCTACTTTTTATTTCTAGTTTTAAAATCATTCAGTGTGTACACCAAATTGAAAATGGCTTCAAAATTCGTGTTTTTTACTTGTTTTTTCCCCACGATTCGAAGTCTTCGTTGAATTTTATACAACCTCGAGTACCCACATGATAGTTTAAGAGAATATCTACAGGGTGGTCCATGCGACAATATTAGTTAAAACACCATAACTTTTTGATATCATTAAAAATCAAAGTTTTTCTTGCACATTTAGTTTTTATATTTAATTTTACGTCTCTTTGACTGCCCATATACAGGGTGTCACAAAAAAATTATGTCTCACCCTGTACAACACTTTAGTTTTGTTTTTCGATATGACTAACAAAAAATGTGTAAAATTAGGTAAGAATTATTAATCCCAAATAAAAAATTAAAAAAACTCAGTTTTAAAAAAAATCAAGTCATTATTTCACTTGTGAACCACCCTGTATAAAAAAAATTGATGCTAATTGAAAGTGCGTGTTTTCATTACACAAACACTCTCTATTCTTGTTATCGAAAAAATTAAACAAACTTGAGTTATTCGAGATTTAGAAAAAAAATTGGTCGAAAAAAAACCACCCTGTATGTAAAATTTTTGTTTAAAAAAGTATTCAGGAACCGTTTAGAAGTAAAATTATCAAATAAAATTCAGGTCGATCCATTTAAAAATCGAAAGTTGACACCTCAATTTCTGACTTTTGAACCACCCTGTATTAAAAAAATTTCATGACTGAAACCGCATAATTAGACCATGTACCCTAAGATTTTTTATTTTTCAAAAACTCTTTCAGGGGCCGAGTAATTTGAGGTGTCCAAGTTTGGTGGGACACCCTGTATATAAATATATATCCGTATATAAAATTTTATAAAATACTCCTGGTAGCTCAGTGGTAAAGGCGGCGGTCTGGTAATCCAGAGGTCGCGGGTTTGAAACCCGGCCGGGAGACATGACATGGTATCCTGCCCTCTGGATTTTTACCACATAATAATACGTCTAGGGCTTACTGCGGGAATAATAGGACTTAATAGTCTTAATTATTGGTCTAAACAAACTCGGAAAGTAAGGTAAGTATCGGGCAGTATAAGTAAGGCGATATTATTATTAACAAGGGATGAATGGAAGAGATTGTCATAGGCAATAACCCCGCCTTTTAGTTAGGACAAATGTTTATATTTATTTTTCAATTCTTTTCCTTTTTTTGTATAATATATTGTTTCCATTTCTAATTGTTATAATAATTATTTGTTTTGTAGATATGTCTTCTTAAAGCAAATAAAGTGTTTCATAATAACAATAATATTATAAAAAATATTACTCTGTTTATCCTGCAAGAGTGAGACTAAAGA
This sequence comes from Bactericera cockerelli, assembly GCA_024516035.1. NCBI lineage: Eukaryota > Metazoa > Arthropoda > Insecta > Hemiptera > Triozidae > Bactericera > Bactericera cockerelli. The sequence continues at coordinate 5,396,986 of CM044958.1, read as the reverse complement.
GTCCTTTTACTCTCACAATCAAAGTCTTATTTATTGGTTTTACGTTTCTTGTATGCCCCCTGCCTTCGTGGTAATAGAACTTCGGTTCTTAGAGTGACATTCCAGCACATCAGTCTGATGGCCTCTCCAGATACATCATGAGGTGTACTCACAGGAGTACCACCACCCATTGCGTGACCACTATTACTCAGATACACCACGTGGATATAACACACACACTCAGTAGTACATACAGCTCACTTACCTGTAGGTAACACGACCATGAGGTGTACTCACAGGAGTACCACCACCCGATGCATTACCACTATTACTCAGATACACCACGTGGATATAACACACACACTCAGTAGTACATACAGCTCACTTACCTGTAGGTAACACGACCATGAGGTGTACTCACAGGAGTACCACCACCTGATGCGTGACCACTATTACTCAGATACACCACGTGGATAGGGGATGTGGAGCTTTGAGTGGAAACACCTCCAGGCAGTGGGTGATCTGAAAGTTAAGAGATAATTTACACGTACTGATAACATTATTCGTCAGCAAAAAAAAAGCAACCATAATGTTTGACACTTTTTTTTCAATTCTCATATTATCATAGCAATCCAATCCTAAGGTTTTTAGAAGTTGGTTGCAATATTTTAAGGGGATTCTTCCTCTTTTACATTTTCTACTAATTCCTTTCTCAAGTACGTGATGTACTATGCTTTCATGTCTCAATGGGTGTCCAATAATGATCATTTTTCTTTTATTAAGTGTTTCATGCTTCTTTTATCTCGTACTGTTCTCAATACCTCCATTTTGGTCACTCTGTGCATTCATTGAATCTTTATCATCCTTCTATAACACCATATTTCGAACGCTGCCATTTTATTTTTGATTGTCACTTTCAAGTTTTATAAATATGTGAGCATTAAAAAGATAAATGTCAATAAAAAAATTAACAAAAACCATAAATATCTGATAACTAATGCCTAACCATCAATATCTGATAATCCACAAAACAAAACTGTATCCCCCTAGTATGGGGTAGTCGCATTAAATATGTGTTACCTATTATAAGTATAAGTATATTTTATTTAGAGTGCAGTACAATACAGGTGTTGGCTTTACAAAAGTTAGCCAGCAGCCAATTACATAGTATACAATAATTGTTTTTTTTTAAGTATAAGTATACCTATTATGTACAAGTTTTAATGCAAATATTAGTGTTTAATGCAAATACAAAAATTTAATGCAAAGAGCGCACGATTAGCTCAGTGGTTAAGCACTGAGCTAATCGTTGCCATGCAGAAGGTCACGGGTTCGAATCCCCCGTGCCGACAAAAATTTGTATTCTTAATTTGGTTACAATTGTTTGTAAGGGATACCTTCCGGTGCGCTCGTGTTGACCCAGCACCTAAATGGGAAGTATTGTGTCACTTCTCGCCCATCAGAGGGGAGGCATACTACGGGATGGGCAGGCTACAACACAGACCACAAGCGTCTACAGTAGCTCCTGTTTCATGGCTACGAAATATCAATCAATCAATCAAATGTTTTGTGAATAAATATACAAAGTATGTGTTTCACATTTATCTTAAATGGACTAATTAGATACTAAAAATTAAACTAAACTTAAACTAATGCGCCAGAGGCAACCAGTCTCAGGCTTCAAGTGGCCCCGGGAAAAGGAGAAGCAAAAGGAGTAAAATTAAAGAGAGATAGCAAGATGTAACATGTGGTGATAGGAGGGCCAGTGAAGATAATGAGAGAGAAGTTACAGAAAGAGTAAAAGTATTGATCAATATAGGTATAATAGATTGAGACGTAGGTAGAATAATAAGATAAAGTCAAAGGAAGGATAGAAATTCTGCAAGTAAGGAAAAGGTGTGATGAGTCATAGCTCTCAGGTCAGAATTGATAAAAAAGGCTGTGTAACACCCATCTTTAAAAAAAAAAAAAATACACATGGCTCACCGCTCAGGTGCAGACTGGGGTCGGGAGACACGGAGAGGCCGAGACGGGGCGTGGCCTGGTCCTTCCGTCGCAGCAGACTGGGCGGCGCCTGTGACGTCATCAGAGTCTGGGGGGGCGGGGTCAGGATGGAGGAGGAGGAGGAGGTGTGGGAGGCGGGCGAGAGGGCGGAGCGGGAGGTGGACTTGAGCATGTCTCCCAGCGTGAGGGGGGAGGAGGGCGTGCTGGAGGCGAGGTCTCGCAGACCGTACCCTGCGGGAACATGAAGCAATCATATTATTATTATACAATTCTTTATTAGATACAAAAGGACAGTATGTACATATAAATAATAATTTTAACAGTGAAAAAAAGAAAAAAACAATATAATATTATACAATAAAAATGAAGAAGAATAGAAAATATTTTATTTTATTTTATTTATTTTATTTATACATTTAAACGGGCGTACCCAGTACTAACTTTTACAAACATTTTCCCTAACTACAGTAGAACCTATTATGTCTAAAAAAGGTAAAATTAAAGCTATATTATTTCAAAAGCTAAAACTAAAAACATTATATCTAAGTCTTATTCATGCTAATAATAATAATTACTTAAAAGTATTGATGAAAAAGCTACATTATCAGAAGTGAAAGGAGTAAATAAAATAAAAGATGAAAGAAACATTATCATTCCTCAGGCTTGGTATCATAGTAATGCCTGATGCTTGATACTGAGGCTGAAAAAAGGTCGACATGGTTGTTTATAGAATTAGCTGTCCTCTGAAAGCGTATTAGAGGTGAATTTTGTAGATAAGTTGTTCTTACAAATGGAGGTCTAAAAGGTAGATACGATCGAAGGGCATTGTAGCCAGGTACATGAATATTAATGGATTCTAGAAGATCAGGTGTGTCAACCCTACCATTAAGAATGTTAGAAAACATGATCATATCGAACATTTCTCGACGTATTGAAAGAGGAAGTAAATGGAAAGTCTTTTCAATTGTAGAATAGGAAAGGTCAGGAGTTCTATTCCTACTGCTCATAGTCTTCAAAGCCTTGTGTTGAATTCTTTCGATTCTACATGAGTGCAAGTTAAACGCAGGATTCCAGACAGGTGATGAAAATTCAAGGACACTTCGAACCAATGAGCAGTATAAGATTTTGAAGGAGTGACAGTCTGGGAAGTCCCTAGTAGAGCGAGATATGAAACCTAGCATTTGGGACGCTTTTGAACATATATGGTCAATATGAGAGATGAAATTGAGTTTGCTGTCAAGCAGAACTCCGAGGTCTCTAACACAGAAGGTTCGTGAAAGTGGACTACCTTCAAGAGTGTATGGATAAAAGCGAGGGGACATAGATCGCGTAAAAGAAATCACACTACATTTTGAGGGATTAACATCAAGAAGATTTAGATCGAACCAATGCTTAAGAGAATCAAGAGCACACTGAAGAATAATTGAGTCCTCATCAGAGCGAGTTTGGCGATAGATTTTGAGGTCATCACAATATAGAAGAAATTGTACATCATGTTGTGATAAGCAATTGATGACATCGTTAATAAAAAGAAGAAAAAGTATGGGACCTAGGTGAGAACCTTGAGGAACTCCAGATGATGCTACAAAAGGCTGAGAAATTGAAGAAGAACCTAGGCGAACCATGCACTGTCTATTTGAGAGATAACTTGAGAACCACGAAAGAAGAGAGCCTGACACACCAAAAGAAGATAATTTGTCGAGAAGAATTCTATGATTACAGCGATCAAAAGCCTTCGTGAGATCCAAATAAATGGAATCAATCTGAGAATCATGAATGTGCTCAGAGATAAAATTAAGGTAACAAAGAAGATTTGAAGATACAGATTTATGCGGTATAAAACCATGTTGACGAGAAGTTATTAAAGGTGTGAAAAAGGGAAGAAGTTTGTCAAGAACTGCTGATTCAAAAAGTTTTGGGATCGTTGAAAGGATAGATATAGGACGATAGTTCGTGACATCATTTTTAGAACCATCTTTTTTGGGTATAGGAGTGACAAAGCAACTTTTCCAAAGTGTCGGGAATACGCCTTGCTCAAGAGATTGATTAAATAATATTGAAAGGGGAAAGGCTAGAGAATGTGAGCAATGTTTTAAAAAAATTGGAGGAATTGAATCGGGGCCCATACCTTTGTGAACACTGAGAGATTTCAGCTTCTTTAGGATTTCGGAAGGTGTGAGAGATATAGATGAAATGTTATCAGATGACTCAAAGCAAAATTCAGGAGAACAGAGAGGAGCGTCAACAAAAGCTGAATGAAAATGCTTGGCAAATAAATCTGCAGAAGATAAAACAGATGAAGATACAATTTCCTTATATTTAAGAACTTTAGGAAGACTTGAACCACCACGAAGATTTTGAACAAATTTCCAGAAGTAACGTGGGTTATCTCTGATATTCTGAGATACTGATGAAATGTACGAAGAATAACAACGGGAAGACTCATTTTTGCAAAGCTCGCGAAGTCGGGAAAATTCCCTGTAAAAAGAGTTATTTCCAGTAGATTTATACATCCTATGGAAATATTTCTTTTGAAAAATGAGAGATTTCAGGTCGTGCGAAAACCAGACAGGGAAAGAATTACGCTTGAGGCGAATAGGAGAAACAAATACCTTAATGAAGTCATTGATGAATTTATTGAAGAGATTTACATTGTCCTCAACATTTGGAGAATTTAAAATAAATAACCAATCAAAACCTGAGAAGATATTATTCATGAAAACGTATGGTGCTTTGCGAAAATTATAACCAACAAAGTCATCAGTACCAGAAACATTTTCGCTGACAAGAGAACAAAAGACTAGAAGAGGAGGGTGGTGCTTATCAACTGGCAAGTAAGATTCAGAGGGCTCAACAGTTAATCTCTCTGGAGAAGAAGAGAGAACAAGATCTAGGATTCTATCACTATCATTTCGAAACGTGTTTAACTGTGTAAGACCTAAGAAAGAGACCTGATCTAAAAAAATATAACTACGAGGTGTAGAGCTGGCCGGCAATGGGCTACAATGGGACCAGGAGAGCTCAGGTAGGTTGTAGTCTCCCAGCAAGATGAAAGTATCATTGGGATAAAGATTGCGAAGACGGTCTACTTCGTCAAAATGGGAGGAGAAAAGTTGAGGGGGAGAAGTGGGAGGTATATAAATTGCACCAATAATAAAATTATCCCTGCAGTTACTAGCTGTCATACGAATAAAAAGTTGTTCAAATCCGTCAGAAGAAAACGAGATCGATGATGAAGAAAAGCTGTTACTGATGGCAAGAAGGACGCCACCACCGCTTTTTTTACTGGAGAGCCTAAGATTTCTATCACATCTGTAGACAGCATGATTCGCAAAACCAAGTTCTGAGGAGAAGAAAGAAGATGTAAGATTAGTTTCAACAAATGCAAACACGCCACAGCTGTCGATAGGCAAAGCTGATCGTGTTAGACTGAGCTTTGTCCGTAAGCCTCGGACGTTTTGATAAAAAATAGAAAATTGCGTTGAAGCAGAAGTGCGAGAGGCAGAACTATTAGAGTGGTTATGAGGAGCTGATTGAGTAGTAGAAGCTGAAACAGAATGAGTCACAGTAATTAGGTTATGGAGGTTCCTCCCCCGTTGAAAGAGTTTAAAGGAGGGAAACTATCTACATCTAAAGAAGGAATTGAAAAAACTTCCACATTCTTTGTACTTCTGTTATGAATGTCAGACTGAGATAAAAGATTATCATTAACTACGGACATATTAAGTATAGAAGATTCATTAAAAAAAGAGCAATTGGGTGAAGTGATGGGTGCTTTATTACAAAGTGAAATAAAGAAAAGTGCTAAGTTACGAGCAAAAACGGATTTTCCTAATTTGTTTAAGTGAACACCATGTCTAGTAAAATGGTTTCTTTTAAGGAACTGATTTACATTAAAGAAAGAGAATTCGGAGCTGTAGATTTTATGCTCAAGACCTTTATTTGTTTCATAGATTTGAGTTGATAGAGAGGCGTGGGTGTCGTGTCTGTATGGAATACTGTTGAGCACAATGTTGGATTTTGTCGCTAGAGTTTGGAGACAAGAAGTAGACAACAGCTTTGAAGAGGCAGGAGGAGCACCAGACATGTCATTCGTACCAGCCGCAATGAAAATGACGTCATCCTTAGTGAAGTCGCCGGAAGTAGGAATACATTTGACAACATCATGGAAGGAGGCACCAGGTTTGACCGTCGAGTAAATTTTTGTGCGGCCTGTATCAATACATTTGCCGAGGTTTGTTGCAAGGTCCCTCCCCATGCTGTCACTGAAGATGAAAACCCGTTTGAAATGTACATCATAAGTCGGAGGATTAACTTGAGAAGAAAGAGCAGTAGCAGAAGAGACAAGACTGCCGGACGAAGATATAGCAGTCAGAGAGGCGATGCTAGACTTCAACTCTTGTATCTCCTTCCGGAAGCCCTGGTTTACTTGTTCAATGTTCTGGACACGCTCAGTGAGATACTGAGTTGCAGTATCATTGGACGGAACAGGAAGTGAAACCACAGGAGCTGACTTCAGAGAGGAGATGGCATGGGTAAGATCTTCAATCTGTTTGACAAGTGCCGAATTTTGAGATTCTATCTTCTGAATGCGCGCCATCAATGTCTTGATGTCCGTATGAGGGGCTCCTCGTAAGGGCGAGGAAACTTTTGATGCTGGTGAAGATGCAACTCTTGACGCTCCCGCTGGTGAGCAAGTGTTCGTCTTAGGGTCTTTCGTAATAGAAGTATTACCAGGTTTTGTTCTTTTTTCCGCGGATCGGCCTGAGTTTGAGATAGTATTTTGAGGTACGCTAGGTAGAGATGAACGAGGCACATGAGAAAGAGACGTCCGGGCGGCAGAGCCATTACAGAAGTTGCGGTGTGTTGCAACTGTTGCAAGTCTCTTAGCAGAGCTGCGAGTATTATACATAGTGAGACAGTGAGACACTGATAATCAATTGAAAGTGCAATCAGCAAAAGCAAGTATCACAGTTAGCATTGAAAAATAGTTCATGAGCCAAGAAGATTTGTAAACTGATAAGAAGTAGATACATTAATAAGACTAGTATGATAATCACTGAAAACTATTAGTAGTATATATGGGTATCAGCGTGAAGTAGTAGTAAATATGATCAGCAGATCAGAATATACCAAACGAGGAAAAAGTAATAGAAATTATATTTACGTAAAGTTCACAATTTATTTTTAAAAAATCACAAGTAAGCGAAAACGAAAATTAAAAAAATACGGAGAACACAGGTACACAAAGAAAAAAAGCGTCTGTATATTAAAATATGTCAAAATTCACACATGTTAAAAATAAATCAATTAAGTAACAAAAATACGAAAAAAAAAAAAAAAAAAAAAATTATTACAAATAAACTTGACAGATTCATATGTCCTAACTAAAAGGTGGGGTTATTCCCTTTAGTTAGGACATATGTTTATACTGATTAAAATAGAGAGGTTAGTTGATGACATGGATATTCAGAACTATTACCTGCTGATGAGAGCAAATAAGCTTGAAACAGCTGTCCAGGTATGTTCTGATATTCAGGTACATCTAGTACAACTTCTCACATTTCTGTTTATACTGATACTGAAATAAATAAACTGTTTTTTTTTTTTCTAGTTGTTACAATGACAATTTTAGTGGGTAACGCAGATTCATAGAACTTTTTAACATTTCAGTATCAGTATAAACAGAAAAGTGAGAAGTTTATTTATTTTTTATTTATTTATAAACTCTTTATTAGCAGAACATATATACAGACAAACAATGGTAAAAATTAAATATAAAATTGACAGTATTAATAATATAAACAAGAAAAAAATAAATAAAATAAAAAATAAATAAAAAGGAGTTGTACTAGATGTACATGAATCTTTTATAACTGATAATGTTCATTTTTTGTGTAATTGTGTTTTTATATCATAAAATTTGTGTGGTGCTATCATAGGACTTTTTATCACTTTAACATAAAATATCATGTTTTTGTATATAATTCCACCACTGGTTGCTGCTCACATTAAAGCAGCTACTCAGATTTCCTCACGAGGTATGAGTGGACCCTGAACATCCATGTACAGAGCAGATAAATTCCTGCGCGCTGAAGATCAAATCCAGGTCAGCATGGGTGCAATGCCCGCCAACTCACTCAGCTAGTTTCTTTTTTATGTAATGAAATTAAATACCAAGAAGCATCAAAGGTCATTTGTGAGATGTGTTTTATTCATTAATTCAACATTATTTATTTTGAAAGGTCAACTTTTATTTCCACATCAAACAGTACTTATAGAAAACACCCTGAAAAAAAAATATACATTTACGAGAGGCACAACTCACCAACAGGGGGGAATGAGGAAGCAAGGGGAGGAGAAAGTGTAGAGGAGTTCTCGTAGCAAGGACTTAGCCTGGTGTTCAGAGTAGGCACATCACTTCCACCAAAAGTGTTGAAATCTTCGGGTAGATAGATGTCGTCAAAGTTAAGATCTTCAAGTAAAGTGTTATCCTGGGCATTCAACTCGGCTAGCGTGGGTCCTGAAGGTGAAGGGCATGAAAAAGAAAGAATATGTATAAGTAATTGTTATTATTAATTTACACTATATTAATTAGAACATAATTATACAGGGTGTCCCGTATACAGATGCAAATATTTTGAGGGTAGGTTCAGCCCACCGTGGACTATCATATGAGCGAAACTTGCAGTGGGGCATTTTGCTTCGTTAAAGAGTTATGGCCAAATCCCTGTTTTTCCCACAGGTCTAGAGGTCTCTTGGATCGATGCACGTTTTTAAAGAAATGATAGCCAGTAAGTAATTTTTGACTTCATGTATGGATAGTCATGCATATTGGCCTTCAAATGCAGTTGGTTGCATAAAAAAATATTGAAAGATCAGAGAGATATTTAATCATAAGTTCAATACTTTTCTAAAATTTGATTTTTCCCTTTTTTCCCTTTCGTGAATTTGAAGTACTTCTACAAATGCAATTCTGCGTATCACTAGTTAAAAAAATACCCTATTATGTTTAGTTTTAGAAAAAAGAAAGCTAATTTATATTACTTTAAAGATCATGGAACGCAAGACACACAAAGCTCAAAAAACACTTCTGAATCATGATGGAAAATTAAAAGTTGGCTGAATTTTAACAGAATTGGCGCGTAATTTGAGGTATAAATACACTGCTCTGGGATGTTTAACAGAAGGAAATTGATCATTCACAGTGGTCGGTCGGTGTGAACTTTTATGTGAATGGGGTTACGGGGTCACAGGGTCCTCGTGAGGAAAAAATGAGAGAGGCTGCAACGAAAGCAGCAACCAGTGGTGTAATTATGGACAAAGAATACACATGGAGAAATATTCTGCGCTAACAACAAAAGTTGTGATTTTATTTTTAGAAGTAAAATTAAAAATATCATTTTTGCGTTTATCACAATCATATATGATATCAAAAACATAACAAAAAATTAACCTTGGGTAAAACTCGAACATCCAACCTTCAGGTTATTATTATTATTAATACTTTATTGATAAACTACAAACATGATACATTCTGCAAACACAGGACATGAAATGAAAAGAACCCAAAAGAATATGTAGCGAACCAAGGGCGAGGTTAAAGCTTGTGGCTTTCTCTTCCACCGAACAAATTGATCGCCTTGTTATTTTAACTATTAGATTTGATTGATATAGTTGGTTAATAGAACTATTTGTACTCGGAAAATTTTCATTTATAACTTGCAGTTGGCACAAAAATGGTCACACAGACCGCTTCAGGCATCGAGTGTTCTTCGAAATGCAATAGCGCCCAGATTCAAAATTTGAAAGATGTGTTTCTCTCCTTCTGGTGCCGTTTCATAAGGCGTATCTCATTCGTTCCTTCACGCGTCTGAAAGAACTTTGAATTTATTGGAACAACATAGCAAAGGGTATTTTTTTAACTAGTGATACGCAGAATTGCATTTGTAGAAGTACTTCAAATTCACGAAAGGGAAAAAAAGGGAAAAATCAAATTTTAGAAAAGTATTGAACTTATGATTAAATATCTCTCTGATCTTTCAATATTTTTTTATGCAACCAACTGCATTTGAAGGCCAATATGCATGACTATCCATACATGAAGTCAAAAATTACTTACTGGCTATCATTTCTTTAAAAACGTGCATCGATCCAAGAGACCTCTGGACCTGTGGGAAAAACAGGGATTTGGCCATAACTCTTTAACGAAGCAAAATGCCCCACTGCAAGTTTTGCTCATATAATAGTCCACGGTGGGGTGAACCTACCCTCAAAATATTTGCATCTGTATACGGGACACCCTGTATACAAACAGATAATAATATAACAATATAATAAATAAAAAAAAATGGAGAAAAAATATATACACACATGTCCTAACTAAAGGGCAGGGTTATTGCCTTTGGCAATCTCTTCCACCCAACCTTTATGGTATTAATTAAAAATTGATTTATAAATTCAGCTCAACCCAGGCTGGGTGAGGTTAATGTGAGTAGCTACCTGCACTGGTAGTCAAGTGGTTATATGCTATTCTAGTAATCCAGGTAGCATAGGGATTGGTTTTAATCCCACCCAGAACATGAATTTTTCCTCATTAATTTGAGTTTGTGACCACATAATGAAAAGAGTCTGAGGGTTAGGTGGTAGAAAATGTGAAAAGCCAAAATCCCGACCTGAATAATTCATATCTGCTGAATCCTCTTAAGTCAACACTCACTGTTGATGTACCATTCTGTTTGTTTTTTATTTTTTTGTTTTTTTTTATCGTTTTTTTTTAATAATTAGTTATAGGTATATCTCTATTTTGTTTCTATAATAAGAAAAAAAATCCAACTGGGTGGTAGTTCTATGCGGATTTAAATCTGATAAATCTAAAATTACAATTGGGCCTTTTTTTTCTCAACCCAACTTAAAATACTTCTGATTTCTAATATTAGAAATTTCTTGGGACTAATTGTTGTTTTTCATTACACCCCTGTAATAAACATCAATGATTACCTTGAATTAGGTCAGACTTGTCCACTTGGAATATGTCATCTCCTACATCATCCTCCATTTTAATGGAATTATCTCTAGGGTTCCATAAGGCAGTATAGAGACTTGGGTCTGATGTCATACTATTTGAGTCCTGGTTTAGAATGTCATAGTTTGAGGTGTCTGTGGAAATGAAGATTAGCATTCAAGATAATGTTAGTACTATATCATATTAATATTAATTTATTAGACTAACAGTAAAAAACTCAATAATTTTGTTGAAACTGAAACTGTCTACAACAGTGCTATATTAATAAATTTAATAAATAAAAAACCATACATAGTCAAGGATTTTCTCCAGGCTTGTATTTGAATAATAGACTTTTTTTTTCTCTTTTAAGTGCTTTAACCTTGTCGACAGACAGGTCGTTCGCGCCAATTCCCTAATTTTAATTCATGCTGTAGAGTTTAAGAGCTCTCAGGTATTGGAGCATGGAATCAACTCTCTCAAACAGCTCCAGTCTCAATTTATTGAAGAGAAACAAAGTGAAAAATCTTTCCACCACATATATTACACTGTCAATTGTAGGTAATTTGAAATTTAAGTTTACACTTCCATTCAAAAAGAAATATTTTTCTAATGCTTACCTAGTTCAAATTTAAATCCCTGAATCACATCACTGGTATTTTTCCGGCTTGGTATGGGCATTCCTCCGGATTGTTCTACAACCATTGGTTCTTGTTTAACACCAAACCCGGTGTTTACAAAGTAATCAGTGTATGTAGGATCACCCATGATTGAGAGGTTCCAGTCTCGAGCACCAAATGAGACCTCTTTCACTTCTGGCAGAATCACAGAAATCTATTCTCTTGAAATTTATAGCCTTTCTTTGTAAATTGTGACTAGATATATCAACTTTGTATTATATTTCATCTGAAATTTAATGGGACACAATGTATGAAATGGAATAAAGTTGTAGTAAAAAAACAGCTGTTTAGATGAGTGAAACTAAAGATGAACCAGTAAAATCGTAAGTGATTTATTGTTGTCTTTCTATGACCCATATTTGTGAACAAATCACTCCTGCTCCAGATTTTCTCACATAACACTGAGTTGTCAAAGTCAAAGTATGAATGCTCTGTGGTGAAGCAAAAACCCTTGTCACAATCTTTGTGGGTAGCACATACTAAGAGTCTCCATCACTGTTCTAAATACTCTATTTCCTTTTTCTTTGTGTTGAAGCTGCTACAGGTTGTACAACATACAAGTAAAAAAAAAAATAGGAGACAGTCAAGTGAAGAATTTCCTGATACAAAAAATTTCGCCACACAGAGAAAATAGTGCATGTGTCTTGGGTGCCATTTCAAATGGTGTGAAGTTGGAAGAGATAATTTATTGAAAAAAAAAAAAAAAAAATATGTTTGAATAATCAAGTAACTCCTGATTTTTACAAGGTATGAGTTGACCCCAGACATCAAAAGTAAAGAATTTTAAAATTGTCTACCCAGCTGGGATTGGAACCAAAGTCTACTTGGTCATGGTGATTTCATCACAATGGAGAGTAAGGAGAACATTACCTCCTATGTTACCTAAACAATTGGCAGTAAAGAGGTTAAGGCACTAGTCTGGTAATCCAGGTAGCAGAGGGATCCGTTGGTTCAAATCCCACCCAATACATGAACTTTTCTTCATTAATTTGAGTTTATGACCATATATTATAATAATAAGCCTCTGAGGATTAGGTGTTGGAAAATGTTTTGAGCATTAACTTCACCTGGCAGTTACCTTCTACTAAAGAGTAAATTGTAAATTACTGTTGTTATAAACAATTAACAACAGTAATTTACAAGCCTAATGGCAGAGAAGGAGTATACATAATTACTGTAGTTTAACACCTTCTCAACACCTGAGCAGTAGTAAGAACGGAATGAGAAAAAGAAAGTGTAGAAATCCTATGATTTTAACACCTTTTTTTTATTAAATAATATCAAGGATTCCTAAATTGGTTCAGAAAAATTCTACATGAATAGTAGTAGGTATAATTTATTACTACTACTACTACTCATGTAGAATTCTTCTGAACCAATTTAGGAATTCTTGATATTATTTTAATAAAAAAAAGGTTCTACATGAATATTTATGTAAAAGTACATTGGAAACAAATCTATAAAATATTGGTAATTTAGTAAATCATTATTGATAAGAAAAAACTATTTCTTAGAAGTCATTTAAAAAACAATCAATTTAAAGAACTCATAAAACAGATGTATGGGTTTGATGGCAGAGATTGCCTCAGGCAATAATCACACCCTTTGTCAGTTTTGTTCAGAGAACCTGAGTTTGATTCCCAGTCAGAGCAGATTTTTCACAGAAAATTCTGTTTCCTCCGTACATGTGAGGCTGGCATTTCTGGCCCTACCCAGGATGGGTGAGGTTAATGTAGAAAACCAAGTTACACAGATGTTATTATACCTGCAACATCCTATCATATGTATAACCATAAAATGTCCTATTTTAGAAACATGTACCATAGAATACTAGAGATACCACTTAGTAAAGTCAATTTTCAAAATGAAATAAAAACAATAAAAAAGATTGGTAATAACAATGGTTACTCGAACTATGAGATGAAAAAAGTCTTCAATAACACCCTGAAGAATAAAGTAGAAAGAATGCTATACACCACCAGAGATATAAAAACCATTAAGTATGTAGGTTTACCATTTGTAAAAAGCCTAGAACACCCTATAGCTAGTATCATAAAAGAATATGGATACAAACCAGCATATAAAAGTAAAAACCTAACTTCACTGTTCAATAGAAAAGACAAAATAAAAGAAGAAGATTGTAGTGGTGTATACAAACTAACATGTGAATGTGGTGCAGAATACGTAGGTATGACCCGTAGAAGCATTAACACGTATGAGACGGCGTGCCCACCGGTGGGTCACGTATTTTTTCAATTTCCCTTGTAACGTGACCCACCGGTGGGTACAGATAATGCTATTATATATTTTTGTACTCGCCCGTCCCAATTTTTTTTTGTTGTTGTCATATTTGGAACACATACCCTAATTTGAAGCCGTCCCAGCGTACAAAACAAACTATAGAAAATAGAACCCGTCTCATACGTGTTAAAACAAGAACTGAAGAACACCTTGCAGCTGCCAGAAACAATACCCTAGGAAGATCGAAATATGCAGACCACCTCATTAATGATGAACACGACCTTAAGAAAACAAAAGTAGATCTCCTATATAAAGGTAATAAGTTCCGAGAAATCATGTGCCAGGAACAGATATACATCCATCAATCTGTAGAAACAAATATGAATCTAAATGATATAATAGACACATTACCATATCTGGTCTATAAGAAAGAACCTATATCTTCACAGCAACAGCAACATTAAAACTAACCAGTCCAGTAATCGTGATCAAGCCTACGAGTTAGGCGAAACTTAAGTCGGTGAGTGAAAATTAAAATTAAAAAATCCTAGTTTTATATAATATTACATACATATACCTGGTAATATGCCCAGCAAATGGAGGATAAAATCTCCATCATAATCCAGGATGTTAAATCAAAGAGAGTTGTTGGCATTAGGAAGGGCAAAATGAGCCAAAACCAACCAACCTCAACCATGAAGTTAAACAATGTCGACTCTGCTTACACAGAATAAGACAGAGTAAAAGAACATATATGTGAGTCAATAAACTAGTGGGAATTATTTAACCCTTAACCCGAAACATTGGTCTCACAGACTGCTACAGTTTATCAAAACAAAGACATTTTGTTCACATAAATCATAATAACATTTATTTTGCCTTTAGGTAATTTTATGTTTGTTAAACATGGTAAAATAAGAGAGCAGTCTCTCAGATCCGTGTTTCGGATTATGTACTAAAAATCATGTTTTGGCTTAAGGGTTAAAACTAAACTTATAAAATTTACATGTCTTAATATATATATATTATGAAATTCACAAACACTTGACTTCATTTTTTTTTTTTTTTTTTTTTTTTTCTTACTTCATCAAAGCTGTGTTACTTATTCAAGCAGATTTTGTTTGAACTTTTTGATCTTGAAGATTATAATATATGGTTTTTGTCCTGTATCAAACATCTTGCCAATACAAAGAAAGAGCCACCATGGCAGAGTGTAAGGTATCAGAAAACATAGATACCATGCATTTCATAAGATTTACATTGTGAATAGAGCAAAGTAGATGTCTACCTGTTTAATGGCCAAATAATATTAGAAAACATTGAGAGCAAAATTTAGAAATGATTTTTTTAATGTCTATGGATTTAAGTCTAGATTTTGCATATTGATTTAAATGGGGTAACTAGTGCTTAAGTCACACTTGTGTTCTTGATTTGAAAATTCTTTTGAAAGTGCTCAAACCAGGAGTGGGAAAAGAAAACCTTGATGTAGCAAAGTTACTCTTGAAAAAACAAAAAAAACTTGTTATAACAAAAGAAAAAAATGGCATTTGCCTTCAGTTTGGATAGACGGAGATTCCAGTGTACTCACAATTTAACAATCAGTTTTATCTGTCTCTTGGAAACTTGAATTTTTTTACTTACAAGGTACCACTTCTTAGGTGACAAAATATTTATGATATAGTTTATATTTTAAGTTCTAGGCAACTCAATATTACATCACTAAAAATTATATTTCTCAACATTTTATTTAATGAATGGGTCAAAGTTCTAAGGCTTGAATAGTAACAAAATGAGATCACTTGATTATAGGAGGTAATACCAAAAGCTGAATACAATGGTAAATAATCACCTTTCTCTGGAATTTCTAATCATACATGGCAAGTGAATGACATGAAACCAATGGTTACAAGACCAGCCACAAAATTAAAATGATTAAATTAATTTTATTACTTTGGTAATGAAGTGCAGTGGGGGCTACCTACTTTTGATAAGGTTATAAAAGTTGAATGAGTCCAGAGATAAGAAAGTGTTTATCAGAGGGTGTTTCTGTGTTAATTACTAAGAGGTATTTGATTGAACACTATGGCAGGAAATCCCTTTGTTGTTGTGTAGATTATAATTCTGACGAGAAACTAGAGACGAGGCTATTGACATAAGCAAAACAACATGATGCACGATATCATTTCCTATATTTTCAAACTATTTTTAGCCACAAGATTGTTGCCTCCAGACATGAAAAATTTGCTTTCGTAAACAAAACCCAAAGATGAGTCCTGCGGTGATTTCTCTGTTCAAACATTCTCAATATTCCCTTCACTTACCTTTCAACACTTCAGTAACAAAATAAATAGGAAAGATATCAGCAAAGATATTAATATAAATTTATCTAAGCTTTTCTTTATTTCTTTTATCTGTTTACATCACTTTTCAAGTTTTCACTAAACAATAACAACAAAATAATAACAACAGCACATTTCTGTAGGTAGTAGCAGCGAAGGTCATTCATTTATTTTTTTCCTCGATCAATGCATGGGAAGTTGACCAATCATATGGTTGTTTTTTGCACAACCTGTGTACTGGCTAAATATAAAAAAATGACTGTGTCTATGTATTACTTTAATACAGATTCGCTTTTGTTATTGAAAAAATGTAAGAATCATCAGAAGGAAAACAGTACAAAAGCTAACAATTTAGCCTGTAATCATGTAAAATAAGAAGAAAGTAAATTACATTATTATTGATAAGAGATAAGGGTATTCTGTTGGCTACGGAATTGATGTTTCCTTGAAGAACCACTTGTACATTGCGTTATAAACTTGGGTTGTTGGATTAAACTGGCCATGTTATTTACACATATCGCATGCATTTCTGCTGTATGCGCATGGTCAACGGTGAATTGTAAAACTGATTTTTATTTTTGCGAGATTATTAAAACTCGTCCATTATCAAAAAAATAGAATGTCCTTGAAATTTTCAAGGACATCATACAGAGTTGCCGTATGTTTTACAGAAACATTCTGCTGTGTACGGAATACGGGTTGATTCACGGATATTTGAAAAAGAAAATTTATTCGGTAATATTATAAGGAAGAAAGTATGCAATTTTATTTGGAAATGTATTGGGTGAACAAACACCCTTCGTTCATTAGCTTTTTTCGAACATGCGGTCGACGTAGCGAGTCAGTTTTTTTAATTGTTATGTGTCACAAATTTTGCTCAAAATTTCATCTGCCAAATTAATAAATCTGTTTCTTCATGTTCTTAGGTTTTCAGTTATCTGGTTATCTCCCCTAGCTGGATAAATCAAGTCTGGAATTTTGATACTGTATACACACATTCAGCATTTAATTTCCAATCTAAACTGTTCTCTTACTTACAATAATAAATTTAATACATTCTTGTAATTTTCTTTCCAGCATTTTCTTTAAAATTTCCAGTACCTACCTACCTTCAATTTTATCTCTTATGGTGATGGGGTTGGGGGGTTATCAACCTTACCTCTTCGACAATTTGGCAACAGTGCTTTTCCCATCCGCTTCTCTTAAACTAATCAGCTGTTTTCTTGCAGCTGTTCAGGATTCAAAATCGAAAGATTTATTTATTGAGCACAGAAAATTTATTGCGTTCTTGATAAATGAAATTTCATCTGATCAAGTTAATTAAAAGCTAAGGTTGTGTTTTAAAGTTAAATCTTCGTAGTCAAATTACTATGTTTTTCGATTAAACCATATCAGAGCTTTCCATTCGTCACTAAATTTCAACATAAAACACATCTGGTAAGTTGGAAGAAGATCTCCAAATAAAGACAAAGAAGTATCCAGCCAAGCCAAACCAAGAGTCCTTGTTTTAAAGTTATCTAGAATTCAGTCAATCCTTTTGATAGTTTATTCCTTTATCTTTCCCTAGAAATTGAAGCGATAGTTTATAGAGAGTGTTTTTCCTATCAGTGTTTCTTGGCTTCCTGCTTCTGTTCTATTTCCTGGTTGCAGACCCCTTGTCTTTGTTGTGTGGTCAGATTTACAGTTACTCTGTACTTGCTCTAGTTCCTGGTCACTGGGGTCTGATCTCTTGTAAATTTATTTTGCTGAATGAAGGTCACCGTGCCAAACCTTTAAGTTTGAGAGTAAACATTTCCTACATCCAGAATACTTCCCTTTTATTTGTGAAAGTTGTTTCCTTGTTCATTTAGGAACTAAAGCTTTGTCTGTTGGTGCATTTATTCTTGTTAAATTAGATATTATTTCTCACAGCCAGTAAGTACCAGTACCTTTGTGTACTTTGCATAAGTCTTTTTTTTTGTAATTCAACCAGTAAATAATGTTATTACAGTTGTATGAGATCAGTAACACAGGTTTTCAAATTTATAACTTGAAGAAAGCTTGCTAATGAAACACAAATTAGTTAATTGTTCTCTTTCCTGCAGTGATCTTGTTACCAGAGTCAAAAGCCATGCATCTCAAACTACCCACCACAGATTCAGATTTTGTGATTGACAGCGCCAGCATATCCTCATTCTTCTCGGACAACTCAGACTTCCAAGATGGTGCAGACTCACCAATTGTAGACGGAGACTTCTCAGAATACCTGTGGATGGAGAATGCTGATGAATTTGACAAAGAGGTTTGTTTTTTTATTTCTCATATAGTCTTTTGGCCAAATTGGTTTTGGTGATTGGTGAAAAGTCTCATAATATGAGGGATCATCTTCATGGTTGTACATTTCCATGTGAGTTGATTTTACTACAAAATTAAGTTGTATTTAATAACAAGTACAAAACCTAATCCTTGATACTCTCAAGTAATATTTCATCATATCCTATTTTTCATTTCTTTTCAAGAATAACTAATCTGAGATATTTGAAGTAATGTGTTTTTTTTTATATAGATTACATAATATATCTATGGTAATTCCTCTCATCTTAGGTGATGCAACAACTGGAGGAAGAAGCTCTCATGGAAGAATGTTTAGAAGCGATGCTAGATGAAGATGACGATGGAGAGCTGGACCTCCGGAATCTAACTAACTCAATTCTTGAGTCTTCCCAAAGTTGGAGTGACGCAGTGGCTAGGGCATCGCAATGTGAGCAACCATCAGAACTTTGTCATTTGATGGGACTGCTAAAAATGGAAGAGGAGAAACGAGGGGGCTTAGCCAATTATGTAAGTTATCTTCATATTAATTACACAGGTACTACCTGTTTTTGATTTTTGGTTAACACAAATGTGATTTTAAAAAATTAATTAAAAGTAGTCCATTGGCAATGTTCAACATTACAAAGTTAAAAAAAAAACTAGTTAACCATCATGAGTTTCCATTTGGGATCTCTTCTTCCATTGTCACCACCAGGCCAAGGCAAATTTTGGGTGTCTGCATCAACAGGCCATGGACATTTTTTTTTTTTCAAGATTTTTCTTTGAAGTTTCACACATGGCTCTCTGAATAGATATTAAGTGGACTTTTATTGATTTTGGCTTTGGGATCTCATGGCCTGATGGTGCATTTTTTTTTTTTTTTTTTTTTTTTTTTTTTCTTGAAAGAACTAAGTGCTGTGTCTACACAATATGGAGTCTCAATACTCCAGCCATAGTCTTGAAATCCCAAATGGAGTCTCATGGTCTGGTGGTGCAGACCATGATTTTTGGTATGGCAGTTAACAAGTTAAATATCACAATTGTGTTCATAAAAAGGTTGATATCATAATTGCAGACATTTGCTTTACCAAAATTTTGTGCAACTTGGGACTTGAGCCACCAGCCTCTAGATCACATCTCTGTCTTATTGATAAAGTCCTTAAATTTAAAATGAGACCTAAATTTTAAAATGAAATAAGGTATGTCTGCTTTATTAGATAATATGAACTTGCCTTTTGATTTTTTTGTTAGCTTGATCAATTTCATGGAGGAGAAAGATAGATCAATATCTGTTTTTTTTTTTTTTCTCCTTTGTTTCTGCCACCATCAGTTCCATTACGTCAGTATGAAAATTATGAGTGATTGAAAGTTACTACTATTGAAATATTTATAGTTACTTACAATGTAATGAACAATATATTTTATTATTCAATTGGACAACTTAAAATTTCCAGTCAAAGAATCAGCAATAATTGATATATCAACAAAGAAAAGCTTAAAATTGCTTAAAGAGACACTAAAAAAAAAACTTTCACCATAATTTTATTCATGAATTGATGTTTCTTTTCAGAGCACACTGAATCCCAATGCTGCAGAATTTGTTCCTCAGCAAAACAAAAGCAACAAACCAAGTCATTAACTGCAAGATCTTAGATGTAAACGGGTGATCTGAACAAATAAACAAATGGACTATTAAAAACATGGCATCTATTTTTTCATCTCCCATACAAAACCTTTCTGCTACATACTTTCTCCCTTTTCTTTTACTGTGAATGCAGATACCTACAGAGTTTCAAATTTTGAATCCATATTTATTGTCTCTTCAAGAAAACCACTGTAGAGTTTTAAATTTTATATCCTTATTTATACATGAATGTATGTCTAAGATAATATTGATTTAGAATTTAAAAAAAAAACATAGTTTGAAACACCGGGTGACACCACAATTTATTGTCCCTTCAAGAAAACCTCAAAATTCCCTTTCTCTAGGCTTTCCACCAATGATTTTGAATGTGATACGTTAGATCTAGTTCCATTTCTCTCCGAAGTTATCTTTAGAAGAAGCCTTTCTCAAATTTGTGTTACTTCTGCCATTATTTTTTGTTTGAGACAAACAACGCATATTGTGTACTTTAACCTTTAGATACATTTTTGAAATAAATTTCTATGTTTTATCGTCTCTGTCCTGGTATACTCTGTAATACGGAGATCTAAATAAGTTCCTCCACCTGAACCAAAGAGGTACATTGAAGTATTGTGTCCTTCATAAAAAGATAGTATTATATATTGAATTGTTTTTTGTCTAGTATTATTTGACATTATCATCAGCCATTGTAGCAAAGTAAAATATGTATAAAAAATTCTAGGTCTTTGTTGGTAACTGCTTTTACATGTTCAATTTATTTATTTATTTTTTATATTTAAATAGGAAAAAAATGAATGTGATCAAATATTAATATTAAGTTGTATTTTCTCACATGTCTGTTTTTGTACACCAACTATTGTTTTGGTAGCTTTACGTTTAAAAATGTTCTATGTCTAATTTATTAAAATGCTATACATTCATTAAAATAAGTTTCTAACAGGTAGAACTCTTTTCCATTCTTAATTTTTAACACAGTCAAGTGTTTTTTTTTTTTTTTTTAATATTTTTTCTGCAAAGCAATTTTGTTAGCTCCACTTACAAGAACTGTGTCAATAATACGAAGTGTGTTTTTATTCTCAGTATTGCAAGAAATACTTTTGACTTCGTGCTTGGAGTTCATGGTGCACTCATCCTTGTGAGGACAAATGAGTAGCTGTGGTTGTACAACAACTGAAGTTACAGCAGACACTGATACTCATATATGTAGCTCTTAAAATATCTGCCCTTAAAATATGATAGATTCATAATTCCAAAATACATATTTATTTATTTTATATCAATTTAGTGTTTTGAATGCTTTTGATCCAAGTATTTAGTTGTGTTATGTAGTCACATTGAATTGATTTTTTTTTTTTTTTTTTTTTAATTTGTATTTAACATCACTTTGGATTTAACTACATGGTCATATTACGGATTGAATTTACTGTAAGATTCTGCCACTCAATAGTATTGTCTTACAGACATGAGATTCAAGAAAGATCATGTATACTATCTTCTATGATTCATTAATTTCGAGACTGAACAATTTATTTGCATTTCTCCCAATGAATGAGATATTAAAGAGATATGCATACTTTTATTTCTTGAATCACTGTAAATAAAACTTACTTTCAAACTTAAATATTGTTTTTTGATCTCCTTATATATTTTTCAGTTTTTAATGTATTTTTTCTTTTCTTTTTACATAGTTTTAGTTTAAAAGAGCATGGATTTTGACACTAACTACGTCCAGGTATCATTTTTTTTTACCAAAAAATATATTATTTATTGAAATAGATTATTATTTAAAACAAGATAAGACTTGAATTTAAATTATGAGATAGCAATCAAACCGTGGGTCTACCTCTACATGTAAAGTGATCAAAACATAGTGCAAGTTTTATTACAAGCAACCTAAAATTTAATAGAAATTTACTATTATGAAACTAGTCCTACATATCGATATTAAAAGCCATAGCTTGAAAGATATTATTGACAGTATGTATTATTATTATTATATGAATACTTATTACATAAATCAAAGGCACTAACTGTCTTCAACTGTTGTTTTGTGCTAAACATCTCAAGATCTTTAAAAAAAGAGAATATTATCACTTTAATAAAACTAGAGAAGAAAAAGAACAGACCTAACCTTTATGTAAGTTTTTATCCCATCTGAAAGCTTTTGAAACATTTAATGTAATTTAGGACATTCCTCCCACACCAAACCAATACCCCCTGGAATTATTTGTGCTTTCTTAGTTTTAAGTAGATGTACCTTTTCAAAGTCCTATACTCAAAAAGTACCTTTTATTAATTTACTATTCTTCCCCCTCAAATTAGAGTAAAAAAGTCTAATAAAAAAATGATAATTCTTTTGTTGTGACATATGTGAGTTGTGAGACACTCGTTTTTGTTTTGTTCCTAGTAATTTTCTTGTTTGTAGTTTAGTTTACATTTGCAGCACTCACACTCATAATCGCCAAATGCATGGGGAACATTGCCGAGCTGTTTAAAAATGGAAGAAATTTTTTATTTGCAATATTTTAGAATAAATAAATAATTAATATATACAGGGTGGCGCAGTGCGCATGACCACATTTGAAATTGTTGCCATGCGTTTAATATTTGAGGTAAGATATTGAAATAAAAAGTATTTTGTAGAAAAAATGTGGAAGTTTATTTTACATGAGTCAATTCTTGACGTATGAGAGATGATATCCGACAAATGACGTATTTGTCGACTTACACATTTTTCGAGACGCTCCCTGAAGTTGTGCATCACGTTCACCAACTTTTTGTCAGCAATTCGAGCGATTTCACGGCGGATAGAGTCCTTCAGGTCAGCAAGGGTACGAGGTTCGTCGACAAAATCTTTGGCCTTTAGATATCCCCATACAAAAAAATCACACGGAGTGAGTTTGGGTGAGCGTGGCGGCCACAGCACGTCACCATTCCGGGGAATCACTCGACCGGGAAAAATTTGACGCACACGATCCATGGACACTCTGGTCCATGGATGGTGGATTCCTGAGGAGATGTTTTTGAACGTGATGCACAACTTTAGCGAGTGTCTCGAAGAATGTAAGTCGACAAATACGTCATTTGTCGGATATCATCTCTCATACGTCAAGAATTGACTCATGTAAAATAAACTTCCACATTTTTTCTACAAAATACTTTTTATTTCAATATCTTACCTCAAATATTAAACGCATGGCAACAATTTCAAATGTGGTCATGCGCACTGCGCCACCCTGTATTTTACCAGCAGAGAAAGTTGCGTGAATAAGGAAGATACCTACTGTACCATCTGACATGTTGTTGTAACCTGGGGGCTGTGATGGTCTCCAACGAATCCTTCTACGCCAACGGATCTAACTCGATCACACTAATGAATTACTTTGCAACCCCGATTCAGTAAAATTATCCATTCCCAAATTAAAGTTTTTCAGGAGAGTTGGCGACGTTTTAGCCCGAGTGACAGGAGACATGAGAGCGGGCATTTTTCTCACACAAAGATTGTCTCTAGCAATCCAGAGAGGTAACGCAGCAAGTGTTCTATCTGGATTGCCAAAGTCAAAAACTTTGTGTGACTTTATTTGAATAGAATGTGAACAAAATAAAATATAATATAGAAAAGTTTAAAAATTAAATTACCACTAAGCAACACAGTCCCGGTAGCTCAGTGGTAAAGGCGGAACTCTGTGAATCCAGAGATTCCTTAGGTCGTGGGTTCGAAACCCAGCCGGGACATGACAAGTTATCCTCCCATTTGGGATTTTTACCACACAATAATATGTCTTGGGCTTACTGCTGGAATAATGGGACTTTAATAGTCCTAATCGGGCAGTATAAATAAGGCGATATATTATTATTATTAAGCAAATTACTAGTGGTTCTGTGAACTGTAAACCTCACACAGATTCAACTATCGCATTATAAATGTTCTATCAAGCATGAGGACATGGAGACCTTTCATTCAATACCCCACTCGATAGGTTTTAATAACAAAAAATATCAAATGGTCCTTTTCGATTTATTACCACAGTGCGGCTCCCTTAGCTTTCACGATCACCAAATTTTACTACTGAACTAAAATATATTTTCTCAACGACTACAAAATTTCGAGAGCCTTACTTGTTTCAATAAAAATCAAAAAATAATTTCAATTGTCACCAAAACGGCTCCCATTTGGCCCCAAATGGCCCCAAATGGCTTATTCGGCACAAAAACTATAGGTAAAACTCTAGGACCTCAAGGAACATGTATGTACATAATCAATTTTGAAGAATCTGTTCCAGAGTTATCGCGGAACAGACAGACAGACAAACGAAAGACAAATCGCCCAATATGCAAGTTAAATCAAAATGTCATTAAGTGAGGTCGCTTCGCTCCCTCACTGTGTTGGGTTAATTAACAGAATCTCTATATATAAAACAGAAAAAAGGACTACCTACCTACCTATGTTTGTTTGTTTGTCCGGAGTTGTTTAGCCAAAACGGTAAGAGATAGCGAAAAATGTCTCAGAATTGACCCCCCCAAAACCATTATCGCTTTGTCCAGAAAAATTATAAAAAGTTCAAAAAGGCATTGCTGTCCAGCAGTACGGCCATGCCTTAGTAAATTTGAAATTTAGTCCCGTTGCAAAGCACGGGCAAACGGCTAGTAAGATTATAAATAAAAAATGAAACAAACGATTGATATTTGATGGATCAAATAAATTGGAAATTCTTTATTTTTCTTTCATTAAATATACGAGAATTTTATAATATACATATATTATAAAGAATCTAAAAAAACCTTGATTACATCTCAAGAGATTACATATCACTTTCTTCATAGAACAGAACTGAACCCAGAAGAGAAGAGTCCTGGCCCTCATTCCAGAAACCACTCACTCTCATGATCTGCAAATCTTCTTTTCAACCGTCACACAACACACTCTGATTGGTTATTTGTTGTTGTTGTAAGCAACTTGGCTACAGCCGAGGAGAGTGATGGTGTTCAGCCAACTTGAGTGGGAAAGTTGGCTCGTTCTGAACCAAAAATTGGTCATTTCGTTCAAATTAATCAATCAGACTGCGTTGTGTGACGATTGAAAAGAAGATTTGGGGATTATCCCGGTAGCTCAGTGGTAAAGGCGGCACTCAGTGAATCCAGAGATACCAGAGTTCGCGGGTTCGAAACCCAGTCGGGACATGACAAGATATCCTCCCTTAAGCGATTTTTACCACATAATAATAATATCGTCTTATTTATACTGCCCGACTAGGACTATTAAAGTCCCATTATTCCAGCAGTAAGCCCAAGACATATTATTATGTGGTAAAAATCCCAAATGGGAAAATAAATTGTCATGTCCCGGCTGGTTTTCGAACCCACGACCTCTGGAATCTCTCGATTCACAGAGTGCCACCTTTACCACTGAGCTACCGGGACAGACTGTAGAGTCCTAATCGAGCAGTATAAATAAGGCGATATTATTATTATTATGAGACTTAGAGTGGTTTCTAGAACGAGGACCTGGAAAACCATTTCGTTGGGGGACTAAAAACATTGAGTAACGGAATTCATCCATTTTGAATTTGTTTATCTTTTTTCGATCTATGTACAATTGTACACGTACACAGGTACATGATCTATATGTAAATGTACATGTACATTGTACAATATGTACCTACATACATAAAACTGTTTGGACCTAGTAGTAGTATAGTAATTTCTGAGCTATGAAATTTATCCAAAACATTAATTAGGTACAGGGTACACATCTATTTACCTATGACAAAATAAAAATACTTTTCCACATCAAAATTAGTTCTTGTAAAATTTAAATAAGATTTCCTGTAATTTAAAAGTCCTAATGCGGTAGCTTTCCGAGTGTCATAGAAACGAAAATAATTTTTACCACAACAGACAAAAATACTTCCGATTGGTTTAGGTATAATCGGAAATAATGAAAGCAAAGCTAAAATAAAATTCTACGAGAAAAGTACACATGTAGGTGTACAAAAAATTTCATACAAAAGAATAAAATTTAGTGTGCGCCCTTTCAAAACTATAGTGCTTCAATGAAAAACATCAATAATAAATATTAATATTAGGTACAATAAATAAAATAACTATCATGTCGAGACAAAATTAACAATTCATTTTTATCAGTGAGATAAACTATTAGACGAAATAACTTCAACAATAGAACTAGCTGATGAAAATAATTAGTTTGACATGAGTTGTCTCAGCATGCTTCCTTTAGAAAAAGTTACTTCAAAAATATATTGGTAGAAATTAGGTACGAAAAGAGATGGCCGATAAAGGTAATGTATACCTTTACCTGTAGTTAAATAATATACAAGAATCGTCTGACGTAATTTTGGACATAAAATTAGCTACATTTAAATTATTTGTAATTAAACGTGTTCCAATGAAATTTAAGTCTACAAAATATAATTACTCACGTATAAACAATTCTTTCCGATATTCAAAATTACGTCATACCACCCGAAAGTTCCAAACGTAAAATATAATATAAGTATCTGGTAGTTATTATTACACAACATAATAAAAGAAATACATATTAAAAATAGAACAAATCAAAATATTTTAAATTAAGAACAATAATTTGTCAAAATATCACGGATTTAGCATTAACTAAGGAAGAGATTTAAAAAAGGGGGAAAAGAAATAATGAGATTTTCAGTACCTATCTGTAAAATAACAAGGATAAAAAAATCAATAATGATATATGATAATAGAATAATAGAGATACTAATAGTTACATTAAGTTCTCTCAACTGAAATCTCACTTGAAACTTCATATCTTTTTCTAAAATTCGAGAAATTTTACTCGGACCTTTTTGTTTTGTGAATGATTCAAATAATGACCTGTAAATTTTGTTTTCTATTAGTCTATTTTGTATATCTAAAAATTTTCATTAATATTTAAGTAGTTTTTCAAGTAATAAAATAACAAAAAAAATCTTAGAAAATATTGCCCACCCCGGGGATGGACTCAGGATCTCTGGATCATAGGCAGTAGTCACAACCGTACAACTTCGCTTCACAAACATTCAAACAGAACAACAAGGTTGATAATTTTGTTGGTGTAATGCACAAGGCTTTATTTTATTTTATTTATCCTTAACTAGTTGTTAAGGATTTTTTTATTATACCCACGCGATCTTGTTTAGGTAAATGGATGCGATATTCGTAAATTAAAAAAAAAAGTTTTTGTTAGGCAGATATAATAACAACAGTATTTAGTGGAAGGTAACCACCAGGCGAGGTTAATGCTCAAAGCATTTTCCACCACCTAACTCTCAGAGTCTTATTATTATGTGGTCATATGTATACTCAAATTAATGAGGAAAAATTCATGCACTGGGTGGGATTCGAAACAACGGATCCCTACGCTACCTGGATTACCACACTAGCGCCATAACCACTTGACTAGCAGTGCACAAAGCTGGGACAATCGTGAGAGAAAATTAAAAACTCCTAAAAAATACAAGAATATCTTTCTTTACAAAAATATGGGTTGGAGGGGAAGCAAAGTTTGCAATTTATGGAAAAATCCTTTTTTTCCAACATATTAAAAAATTAACATCAGAAGTCATTTGTGATGTTATTAAAAGTTTAAATTTGCGACAGTCGGATCAAACACCTCGGTCGAGGTGTGAACAACGCCTACACAAAGAATAAAGAAAGAGAATAAAGCTAAAAAATTAAGACGGAGACAAAAATAATTGAATTCATGTGATGAGACGAAATGAGACTGGGATTTTTCATATAGAAACGAGAAATCTCGAGAAATTATGAACGTTTCACGAAACTTGAATTTGATTTTATCTCGTGGTCTTTTCAGTTTTTCGATCAAAATTAATAGAAAAATCGAGTTCTCAAGTCAAGACTTCGCATTGGTTTTCCTTATCTAAGACAGTACGAAAAATCAAGCCCAAAATTAATAGAAAAAAATCGAGAACTTATGTCATGACTTAGCATTACTTTTCCTCATCTAAGACACAAAATCTAGCGAGGAATTTATAGACGTTTTTGTAATACCTGTGTGGCGCAAAGTCTCGGAAAGCATACTGTGTAAGAAAGGGAAAACCTATGCTGAGCAATGACTTAAGTTATCAATTTTGTGTATTAATTTCGCCGCTAGACTTAGCTCCACAGAGGTATTACAAAAACGTCTATGAATTTCGCCCCTAGACTTAGGTCCACAGAGGTATTACAAAAACGTCTAATAATTCCGCCCCTAGACTTAGCTCCACAGAGATATTATAAAAGGTCTATTAGGGTGGAATTTATTTATTTATCGTATGGATAGGGTGGAATTAATAGACAACATTCCTAACTTAAGTCGTTGGTAAGTGTCGTTTTTGCCTATCTTACACAGTACGCAATCTGTGACTTAGCGCCACAGAGGTATTGCAAAAACGTCTATTAATTCCGCCCTTAATTTCGCTCCTAGACTTAGCTCCACAGAGGTATTACCAAAACGTCTATTAGTTCCGATCCTAGACTTAGCTCCACAGAAGTATTTTTTAGTAAACGTCTATTAATCCCAACCCTAGACTTTCTATTCAAGAAGACACTCGTCTCAAGCTTCCATCCACCACTCGCAGTTCAAATTCACTCCCGCTTTTCCGGCGGATGGCTAACTTCCCTCAGGACTTTGTCCGCCATGTTGGATTCTAATTCACTCCCGCTTTTCCGGTGGATGGCTAACTTCCCTCAGGACTTTGTCCACCATGTTGGATTCAAATTCACTCCCGCTTTTCCGGTGGATGGCTAACTTCCCTCAGGACTTTGTCCGCCATGTTGGATGGAGCGACAGGAGGCAGCTGACCCGACGTCTTCCTCTGTTTCGACATTTGGCTCAGGACAGTGTCCAGGGTTGCCTGCCCGTGAGAGTCTGGAACGAGAAAAAATGTGTTTCTTTTTAATTTGTCTACAGCGTTTTTTGTTTCTTCCCCAATTTTTACAAAAAAAACAAATATTCAGAAAAAATATATGTCACAAAAAACTAAACTATACTATCCTGGATCTTATACTACTCCATTCAAAAGTGTCTACAGGGTTTTTTTTTTTTTTTTTTTTTTCTTCCCCCATTTAACAAAACATTCAGAAAAAATATATATCACAAAAAACTAAACTATACTATCTTAGATTTTATACTAAAGAGTATTATTATTATTAAATATGCATACAATTCATCATTTGGCGTAGTTATTAGAAAAAACAGAAATTTTGACTTGAAACAACAACAACAACAATAATAACACTCTTTAGTGGAAGGTAACCACCAGGCGAGGTTAATGCTGATAGCATTTTCTACCACCTAACCCTCAGAGTCTCGTTATTATGTGGTCACAAACTCAAATTAGTGAGGAAAAACTCATGCACTGGGTGGGATTCGAACCAACGGATCCCTATGCTACCTGGATTACCAGACTAGCGCGTTAACCACTTGACTACCAATGCACAGTGCCCTGCTTTCCCCCATTTGTGTCCCCCTTTCCCCTAACACAGTACCTAGGAATACATATCTCCAGACGCACCCAATTAAAAAACAATGATATTTAAAGAACATTAAGAAGAACAACGAATAAATGAAAACAAACAACAAAATATTTAGTTACAACTTAAGAAAATAGAAATAAAAAGAAGAAGCCTACAGGTTCCTGAAAAGTACACCCCGTACCTATAGAGGAACACGATAGACGGACATGTTATTTAATACATAATAAACATTATCTGTCCCGGTAGCTCAGTGGTAAAGGCGGCACTCTGTGAATCCAGAGACTCCAGAGGTCGTGGGTTCGAAACCCAGCTGGAACATGACATGTTATCCTCCCAATTGGGATTTTTACCACATAATAATGTGTCTTGGGCTTACTGCTGGAATAATGGGACTTTAATAGTCCTAAGGCGATATTATTATTATATTATTATTTGTGTCCCCCTTTCCCCTAACACAGTAGCTAGGAATACATATCTCCAGACGCACCTTTCTCGAGCGGCGACCCCAGAGTCAGACTAGACTGGGAGGAGGAGAGGTTGAGAGTGGAGAGAATGGACAGGTACTGAGTCATGTCTGTCGTCTCGTTCTCCTCCACTGGGAGGCAGGTCTCCACCATCGTCTCCAGACAGTTGACGAACAGTTGCGCCGACTCGGCGGTGCAGTTGCTCATGTTGTTGCGAGGGAACGGACCTGGGGAGAGAAAGGGGCACTGTTTATTAGCGGACGCATGGAGTGAAAGGGGAGTGGCGGTACAGTTTTTTTTTTTGTTTTTTTTTTTAATTTTCCATTTATTTATTACAATTACCTATAATATGATACAGATTTTAAAATGATTGAAGTTAAAGTTAAAAAAAACTGTGTTGAGAAAGTTGCTCATGTTGTTGCGAGGGAACAGTCCTGGGGAGAGAAAGGGTCACTGTTCATTAGCGGACGTATGGAGTGAAAGGGGAGTGGCGGTACAGTTGCTCGTGTTGTTGCGAGGGAACGGACCTGGGGAGAGAAGGGTACACTGTTTATTAGCGAGCGTATGGAGTGAAAGGGAAGTGGTGGTACAGTTGCTCATGTTGTTGCGAAGGAACGGACCTGGGAAGAGAAAGGGGCACTGTTTATTAGCGGACGGATGGAGTGAAAGGGGAGTGGTGGTACAGTTGCTCATGTTGTAGCGAAGGAACGGACCTGGGGAGAGAAAGGGACACTGTTTATTAGCGGACGTATGGAGTGAAGGGGAGTGGTGGTACAGTTGCTCGTGTTGTTGCGAGGGAACGGACCTGGGAAGAGAAAGGGACACTGTTTATTAGCGGGCGGATGGAGTGAAAGGGAGTGGCGGTACAGTTGCTCATGTTGTTGCGAGGGAACGGACCTGGGGAGAGAAAGGGATATTGTTTATTAGTGGACGGATGGAGTCAAAGGGGAGTGACGGTACAGTTGCTCGTGTTGTTGCGAGGGAACGGAACTGGGAGAGAAAGGGACACTGTTTATTAGCGGGCGCATGGAGTGAAAGGGGAGTGGCGATACAGTTGCTCGTGTTGTTGCGAGGGAACGGACCTGGGGAGAGAAAGGGGCACTGTTTATTAGTGGGCGTATGGAGTGAAAGGGAAGTGGCGGTACAGTTGCTCGTGTTGTTGCGAGGGAACGGTCCTGGGGAGAGAAAGGGGCACTGTTTATTAGCGGACGTATGGAGTGAAAGGGGAGTGGTGGTACAGTTGCTCATGTTGTTGCGAGGGAACGGACCTGGGGAGAGAAAGGGGCACTGTTTATTAGCGGGCGTATGGAGTGAAAGGGAGTGGCGGTACAGTTGCTTGTGTTGTTGCGAGGGAACGGACCTGGGGAAAGAAAGGGTCACTGTTTATTAGCGGACGCATGGAGTGAAAGGGGAGTGGCGGTACAGTTGCTCGTGTTGTTGCGAGGGAACCGACCTTGGGAGAGAAAGGGACAATGATTATTAGCGGACGTATGGAGTGAAA
The DNA here is from genome assembly GCA_024516035.1 of Bactericera cockerelli. Classification (NCBI taxonomy): domain Eukaryota; kingdom Metazoa; phylum Arthropoda; class Insecta; order Hemiptera; family Triozidae; genus Bactericera; species Bactericera cockerelli. The sequence continues at coordinate 5,365,327 of CM044958.1, read as the reverse complement.
GGGGAGTGGCGGTACGGTCATGTTGTTGCGAGGGAACGGACCTGGGAAGAGAAAGGGGCACTGTTTATTAGCGGACGGATGGAGTGAAAGGGAAATGGCCGTACAGTTGCTCGTGTTGTTGCGAGGGAACGGACCTGGGGAGAGAAAGGGGCACTGTTTATTAGCGGACGCATGGAGTGAAAGGGGAGTGGTGGTACAGGTGCTTGTGTTGTTGCGAGGGAACGGACCTGGGGCGAGAAAGGGACACTGTTTATTAGCGGGCACGTGGAGTGAAAGGGGAGTGGCGGTACAGTTGCTCATGTTGTTGCGAGGGAACGGACCTGGGGAGAGAAAGGGGCACTGTTCATTAGCGGACGGATGGAGTGAAAGGGGAGTGACGGTACAGTTGCTCATGTTGTTGCGAAGGAACGGAGGTGGGGAGAGAAAGGATACATTTTATATGGAGTGAAAAGGAATATGAGTCTCGGGTAAAGACTTAGGGCGAAATTAATAGACAAAATCGGGACCTTGGGAGAGAAAGGGATACTGCTTATATGGAGTGAAAAGGAATATGAGTGTCGGGTAAAGACTTAGGGCGAAAAGACAAAATCGGGACCTTGGGAGAGAAAGGGATACTGTTTCTATGGAGTGAAAAGGAATATGAGTGTCGGTCAAAAACGTAGAGCGAAATGAATAGACAAAAGAGAGATCTTAAGTCACCCCATCTACCAGCCATATTTAAATTTTATGAACAGAAAACGCCGTTTCAGCAATGTCTCAAGCGTGATTTCGTTTCATATTATTTGGTGCGGTTGTGAGGTTGTTCATATTATTGGTGCAGAAGAGAATGCTGTTGGCATTAGCACCGCCCTTGATCAAGTTTTGTTTTATTAATTTCAATTTCTATGTATTATATTTGATGTCATTTGCAAATAAAACTTGATCCAACATGTGTAATAATAATAATAAGAGTAGAAAAACTATTGATGTCTTTTTATAAAATTTTGATGTGATGTTTACTGTGATCTATTGCAGCTGTAAATTTGTCTACTTGATTTTACCTTGTCTTTCATTCTATTACTTTAGTTTGCTATTATCTTTACATTTATTTTTAACTACATTTTTTCACACTGTGATATATTTAACTTTATTGACACATTTTTTACCTTTATTGTTGTGTTTACCTATTGACATTTGTAAATAGGACTAGCTCCGTTAATAAACACCCGTTTAAAATGTAGTTAAAAAATGTAGTTAAAAATAAATGTAAAGATAATAGCAAACTCAAGTAATAGAATGAAAGACAAGGTAAAATCAAGTAGACAAATTTACAGCTGCAATAGATCACAGTAAACATCACATCAAAATGTTCTAAGAAGACATTATTATTATTTTTATTATTAATAACAACCCTATTGCTGACTCACCTGCAAAGCGCCACAGGCCACCAAACCCGCAGGACTGCAGGAAGTGGAGCTGCTGCTGACTCGTGGCGGTGTTGCTGTCCTCCTTCACTATGTGCTCGATGATGGCTTGGATAGACGCCAGGATGTCTGTGTCGTGGCACACAGCCAGGATGTAGTTCACTTTGGCGTCCAGTAGAGAGTGACTGAGGAGTAATGACAGTATTATTGACAGGAATAAAGTTAGTAATGATAGGATGGACGCCAGGATGTAGTTCACTTTGGCGTCCAGTAGAGAGTGACTGAGGAGTAATGACAGTATTATTGACAGGAATAAAGTTAGTAATGATAGGATGGACGCCAGGATGTAGTTCACTTTGGCGTCCAGTAGAGAGTGACTGAGCAGTAATGACAGTATTATTGACAGGAATAAAGTTAGTAATGATAGGATGGACGCCAGGATGTAGTTCTTTCACTTTGGCGTTCAGTAGAGAGTGACTGAGGAGTAATGACAGTATTATTGACAGGAATAAAGTTAGTAATGATAGGATAGACGCCAGGATGTCTGTGTCGTGGCACACAGCCAGGATGTAGTTCACTTTGGCGTCCAGTAGAGAGTGACTGAGGAGTAATGACAGTATTATTGACAGGAATAAAGTTAGTAATGATAGGATAGACGCCAGGATGTAGTTCACTTTGGCGTCCAGTAGAGAGTGACTGAGGAGTAATGACAGTAGTATTGACAGGAATAAAGTTAGTAATGATAGGATGGACGCCAGGATGTAGTTCACTTTGGCGTCCAGTAGAGAGTGACTGAGGAGTAATGACAGTTTTATTGACAGGAATAAAGTTAGTAATGATAGGATGGACGCCAGGATGTAGTTCTTTCACTTTGGCGTCCAGTAGAGAGTGACTGAGGAGTAATGACAGTATTATTGACAGGAATAAAGTTAGTAATGATAGGATGGACGCCAGGATGTAGTTCTTTCACTTTGGCGTCCAGTAGAGAGTGACTGAGGAGTAATGACAGTATTATTGACAGGAATAAAGTTAGTAATGATAGGATGGACGCCAGGATGTAGTTCTTTCACTTTGGCGTTCAGTAGAGAGTGACTGAGGAGTAATGACAGTATTATTGACAGGAATAAAGTTAGTAATGGTAGAATGTAGTTCACTTTGGCGTCCAGTAGAGAGTGACTGAGGAGTAATGACAGTATTATTGACAGGAATAAAGTTAGTAATGATAGGATGGACGCCAGGATGTAGTTTACTTTGGCGTCCAGTAGAGAGTGACTGAGGAGTAATGACAGTATTATTGATAGGAATAAAGTTAGTAATGATAGGATGGACGCCAGGATGTAGTTTACTTTGGCGTCCAGTAGAGAGTGACTGAGGAGTAATGACAGTATTATTGATAGGAATAAAGTTAGTAATGATAGGATGGACGCCAGGATGTAGTTTACTTTGGCGTCCAGTAGAGAGTGACTGAGGAGTAATGACAGTATTATTGATAGGAATAAAGTTAGTAATGATAGGATAGACGCCAGGATGTAGTTCACTTTGGCGTCCAGTAGAGAGTGACTGAGGAGTAATGACAGTAGTATTGACAGGAATAAAGTTAGTAATGATAGGATGGACGCCAGGATGTAGTTCACTTTGGCGTCCAGTAGAGAGTGACTGAGGAGTAATGACAGTATTATTGACAGGAATAAAGGTAGTAATGATAGGATAGACGCCAGGATGTCTGTGTCGTGGCACACGTTAGCATAGCCAAGTAGCTACCCCAACATACAATAAGTGATAAGGAATGTATACACAAAAAATAGGTACCTATACACATTAAGAAGCGCGATAGCACTCCACCCAGCCAAGTCAAATTAAAAAATACATTTACGAAAACGTTTAAATTTATTGTTCCATCACTGAAGTTAAGCATTGTACAGCGAGGTTAAGAATTGGATGGGTGATGCTGGTTCTACCCGGTCCAACACAGGCTGGGTAAGCTTACTAATTTATATTTAATAAATTCAAATAATTCTGTAATTTCTTTTTTCCTTGTTCTTAATGAACTCTTGAAGGCCTGAATTATTTTTGAATCGTACTTTTCATCCAATGTTCAGAACACGACTGGGGCTGGAAAAATTAATTTGATTTAACTACCATTGAGTTCCTATGAAAGATAGAGAAGTACACTATAATTCTGATTCAAATTGTTTAATTTTCTCACAACATGTTTTCTCACAAACTCGATTCAAAAATGACCGTTGCTGTAACCATATGGACACGTTAGGCCTTGGAGGGTTAATGGTTGAATGTTTTGCATAAAAATAAAGAGTAAATAAATATGGGAGGACTTTTTTTTCCACTTTATTTATTTTTACAAAACAATCATCAACAAAGAATTAATAACAATAATTAAAAAAAAAAACTTAGAAATATGTACAAAGAAAAAAAAAATAATAATATAGATCAATATTAATTTTAAATTACAATTGTTTTTTAATCCGGGGATTCTAATTTTTTATATGGGGCTTGTATGGGGCGGGTTTTGACCCGGGTTTACTGACCCGGAGGTTGCGGGTTCGAATCCCGGCCGCAGCGGAAATTCCTGACCGAAATTTTCCGTTTCCGGAATGGCATGGATGTAAATGTAAAGTGCCCTGAAGTAATGCGAAAGCGGTTCCGAGGCACACTTACCTTTTTTTTTTTTAAAAAAATTGTTTTGTAATGTAATAATTGTTTTGTAATGACTCACATGACCGGGAACACCCTGGGGAACACCTCGCTCGCCTCGGCCAGGTACTGGTACAGATACTTCATCTCGACCTCGTCCGTGGAGTGCTTCACCAGAGTGGCCAGCACAGTGAGGGTCAGGGCCTGCGTGGCGAAGTCCTTCAGTACCTCGGGGTTCAGCAGGACGTTGGTCTCGTTCGAGACACTGCCTCTCTCCCCGCGATTCTGAGGAGAATTTTTTGGAGAAATATATTTTATAACAGAAAATTGGAAAAATCAAGAGTGTAAGAATTGAGAATCATGACTGAGTCTAGCCTATTTCGGTACCAAGAGTTAATAGCTGGCCGCTCAATCTAGGCGAACTCCAACAGAGTGATTAGAGGGTGTGGACTGGTGATCCAGCCAGTGCAGGAAGTTGTGGGTTCGCATCCCACCCAATGCATTTTTTTTTTAAGATTTTTTTTTTTTTTTTTTTTTTTAATAATTGACTGTCGGTCATGTGAGTATTGATAGTAAAAAAAAATATTGATAATTTATTGTCGGTCATGTGAGTATTGATAGAAAGCACAGTGAGGGTCAGCGCCTGCGTGGCGAAGTCCTTCAGTACCTCGGGGTTCAGCAGGACGTTGGTCTCGTTCGAGACACTGCCTCTCTCCCCGCGATTCTGAGGAGAATTTTTTGGAGAAATATATTTTATAACAGAAAATTGGAAAAATCAAGAGTGTAAGAATTGAGAATCATGACTGAGTCTAGCCTATTTCGGTACCAAGAGTTAATAGCTGGCCGCTCAATCTAGGCGAACTCCAACAGAGTGATTAGAGGGTGTGGACTGGTGATCCAGCCAGTGCAGGAAGTTGTGGGTTCGCATCCCACCCGATGCATTTTTTTTTAAGATTTTTTTTTTTTAATAATTGACTGTCGGTCATGTGAGTATTGATAGTAATTTTTTTTTTTTTGATAATTTACTGTCGGTCATGTGAGTATTGATAGAAAGCACAGTGAGGGTCAGCGCCTGCGTGGCGAAGTCCTTCAGTACCTCGGGGTTCAGCAGGACGTTGGTCTCGTTCGAGACACTGCCTCTCTCCCCGCGATTCTGAGGAGAATTTTTTCGGTCGAGTGATTAGAGGGTGTGACTGGTGAGTGGTGATCCAGCCAGTGCAGGAAGTTGTGGGTTCGCATCCCACCCAATGCATTTTTTTTTTTAAAGATTTTTTTATTTATTTAATAAGTGACTGTCGGTCATGTGATTATTGATAGTAAAAAAATATTGATAATTTACTATCGGTCATGTGAGTATTGATAGTGAAAAAAATATTGATAATTTATTGTCGGTCATGTATTTTTTTTTTTATGAAACAGAGTCCTTGGGGACTAAATTTATTAATACAATCTAGTTCTTAAAACTAATGAATATTTTTATTCTAATCTTAAACTACTAATGTAATGTGAGTATCGGTAGTAAAAAAAATATTGATAATTTACTGTCGGTCATGTGAGTATTTTTTTTTTTTTTTTTATTGTTATGAAACAGAGTCCTTGGGGACTAAATTTATTAATACAATCTAGTTCTTAAAACTAATGAGTATTTTTATTCTAATCTTAAACTACTAATGTAATGTGAGTATTGATAGTAAAAAAAATATTGATAATTTACTGTCGGTCATGTGAGTATTGATAGTGTCATAGGGACAGTAACACTGCCATCCGCGAATAACATCAGTGTAAGAAATTTCATAGGCTTCAGATAAAGACTATGGAAGATAACAGTGACACCTTGCCAAAACATGGTACATGAACCACTTAATCTGAAGATAACTCATATGATCTGATAATACAATAATCGATCTGATAGGAGCAAGTCTATCAAGGAATGTGGAATGTACCATCGATAAACACTCGTATATAAACCTAAGAAAAGAGGGATCTCATCGATCTCTAGTGAACACCTCTTGACGTCAGCCCGCCCCTGGTCGCCCTCTCTCACAAGTTCAGTCGAAACAAAGCCTATTGCGTCTACCCATTATTCCGATTACAATAGTAAAAAAAATATTGATAATTTATTGTCGGTCATGTGAGTATTGATAGTAAAAAAAATATTGATAATTTATTGTCGGTCATGTGAGTATTGATAGTAAAAAAAATATTGATAATTTATTGTTAGTCATGTGAGTATTGATAGTAAAAAAAATATTGATAATTTGTGGTCAGTCATGTGAGTATTGATAATGAAAAAAATATTGATAATTGACTGTCGGTCATGTGAGTATTGATAGTCAAAAAAATATTGATAATTTACTGTCGGTCATTGAGTATTGATAGTAAAAAAAAATATTGATAATTGACTGTCGGTCATGTGAGTATTGATAGTAAAAAAATATTGATAATTTATTGTCGGTCATGTGAGTATTGATAGTAAAAAAAATATTGATAATTTATTGTCAGTCATGTGAGTATTGATAGTAAAAAAAATATTGATAATTTATTGTTAGTCATGTGAGTATTGATAGTAAAAAAAATATTGATAATTTATTGTCGGTCATGTGAGTATTGATAGTAAAAAAAATATTGATAATTTATTGTCGGTCATGTGAGTATTGATAGTAAGAAAAATATTGATAATTTACTGTCGGTCATGTGAGTATTGATAATAAAAAAAAAATATTGATAATTTATTGTCGGTCATGTGAGTATTGATAGTAAAAAAATATTGATAATTTATTGTCGGTCATGTGAGTATTGATAGTAAAAAAAATATTGATAATTTATTGTTAGTCATGTGAGTATTGATAGTAAAAAAAATATTGATAATTTATTGTTAGTCATGTGAGTATTGATAGTAAAAAAAATATTGATAATTTATTGTCGGTCATGTGAGTATTGATAGTAAAAAAAATATTGATAATTTATTGTCGGTCATGTGAGTATTGATAGTAAGAAAAATATTGATAATTTACTGTCGGTCATGTGAGTATTGATAATAAAAAAAAAATATTGATAATTTATTGTCGGTCATGTGAGTATTGATAGTAAAAAAATATTGATAATTTACTGTCGGTCATGTGAGTATTGATAGTAAAAAAAATATTGATAATTTATTGTTAGTCATGTGAGTATTGATAGTAAAAAAAAATATGATAATTTATTGTCGGTCATGTGAGTATTGATAGTAAAAAAAATATTGATAATTTATTGTCGGTCATGTGAGTATTGATAGTAAAAAAAATATTGATAATTTATTGTTAGTCATGTGAGTATTGATAGTAAAAAAATATTGATAATTTATTGTCGGTCATGTGAGTATTGATAGTAAAAAAAATATTGATAATTTATTGTTAGTCATGTGAGTATTGATAGTAAAAAAAATATTGATAATTTATTGTTAGTCATGTGAGTATTGATAGTAAAAAAAATATTGATAATTTATTGTCGGTCATGTGAGTATTGATAGTAAAAAAAATATTGATAATTTATTGTCGGTCATGTGAGTATTGATAGTAAGAAAAATATTGATAATTTACTGTCGGTCATGTGAGTATTGATAATAAAAAAAAAAATATTGATAATTTATTGTCGGTCATGTGAGTATTGATAGTAAAAAAATATTGATAATTTATTGTCGGTCATGTGAGTATTGATAGTAAAAAAAATATTGATAATTTATTGTTAGTCATGTGAGTATTGATAGTAAAAAAAATATTGATAATTTATTGTCGGTCATGTGAGTATTGATAGTAAGAAAAATATTGATAATTTACTGTCGGTCATGTGAGTATTGATAATAAAAAAAAAATATTGATAATTTATTGTCGGTCATGTGAGTATTGATAGTAAAAAAATATTGATAATTTACTGTCGGTCATGTGAGTATTGATAGTAAAAAAAATATTGATAATTTATTGTTAGTCATGTGAGTATTGATAGTAAAAAAAATATTGATAATTTATTGTCGGTCATGTGAGTATTGATAGTAAAAAAAATATTGATAATTTATTGTCGGTCATGTGAGTATTGATAGTAAAAAAAATATTGATAATTTATTGTCGGTCATGTGAGTATTGATAGTAAAAAAAATATTGATAATTTATTGTTAGTCATGTGAGTATTGATAGTAAAAAAAATATTGATAATTTGTGGTCAGTCATGTGAGTATTGATAATGAAAAAAATATTGATAATTGACTGTCGGTCATGTGAGTATTGATAGTCAAAAAAATATTGATAATTTACTGTCGGTCATTGAGTATTGATAGTAAAAAAAAATATTGATAATTGACTGTCGGTCATGTGAGTATTGATAGTAAAAAAAATATTGATAATTTTCTGTCGGTCATGTGAGTATTGATAGTAAAAAAAATATTGATAATTTACTGTCGGTCATGTGAGTATTGATAGTAAAAAAAAAAATATTGTTAATTTTTTTTTTAAATATGTACTTAAAAAAATTAATATTTTGTTGTATTTTTTCAAGACTCTAATACAGACAACACATTTTAATCCCTTTTTTTTCTATAAAATTATCATTTTTTCTCTCTAAATTTCCTGACTTGTAAATTTTGTATTTTCTATAATTATGTAAAAAAAAAAACATCCATATTTGTAAATTTGTATCCATGTATGTATGATTTCCTTGTAAAATGAGACTATTTCAAAAGTTATAAATATAATAAGGAAGTAGTTTGTACCCCATTCAGATTGAATCTGGTGGCGGGATTAACAAAAAAAAAAAATAAGTTATTATATTTGTGTTAATCACTTTCGTGATAACTCAACTACTTAAATAAGCTTTACTAAATCTACTCTGAATATATCTTTGAACTCATGGACAACAGAATTGATTTTTCGCCCTGGACAGATATTTAAAAATGACTTCAATTTATCAATTTTATTTCATTCTTATTTTCAATTTCAGTGTACAGGGTGTCTCACCAAACTTGGACACCTCAAATTAATGGGCCCCTGAAAGAGTTTTTGAAAAATAAAAAATCCTAGGGTACATGGTCTAATTATGCGGTTTCAGTCATGAATATTTTTTTATACAGGGTGGTTCAAAAGTCAGAAATTGAGGTGTCAACTTTCTATTTTTAAATGGATCGACCTGAATTTTATTTGATAATTTTACTTCTAAATGGTTCCTGAGTACTTTTTTAAACAAAAATTTTACATACAGGGTGGTTTTTTTTCGACCAATTTTTTTTCTAAATCTCGAATAACTCAAGTTTGTTTAATTTTTTCGATAACAAGAATAGAAAGTGTTTGTGTAATGAAAACACGCACTTTCAATTGGCATCAATTTTTTTTATACAGGGTGGTTCACACGTGAAATAATTACTTGAATTTTTTTAAAGTGAGTTTTTTTAATTTTTTATTTGGGATTAATAATTCTAACCTAATTTTACACATTTTTTGTTAGTAATATCGAAAAACTAAACTAAAGTGTTGTACAGGGTGAGACATAATTTTTTTGTAACACCCTGTATATGGGCAGTCAAAGAGACATAAAATTAAATAGAAAGACTAAATGTGCAAGAAAAACTTCGATTTTTAATTATATAAAAAAAAAACACTGCCAAGTATGGACACAATACTTCCTCGTGATTGCTTCACATTGTAAACACGTGCCAATTTTGAGATTTTATAGAAAATTACTTGTATCTTCAAAACGGCTCAACCGATTTTCTTCAAATTTGTTTTATATGGTAGAATATCGTTTTTTCTACAATCTAAATTCCACAAAAAATTCTGTATCGGCAAGTCGTGGTCCTTATTTTTTTACTTTTTTGTCCAAAATTTCGGATTTTCTTAAATATCAAAGTCAAATTATAATTAATTTAGAAATAAATATAAATAACTTAAGTAAAATAGTAATTTGCATGTTCTTGCATGACTGAAACCGCATAATTAGACCATGTACCCTAGGATTTTTTATTTTTCAAAAACTCTTTCAGGGGCCGAGTAATTTGAAGTGTCCAAGTTTGGTGGGACACCCTGTATACATATTACAACCTCGATCAGGAATTGAAGAAAAATCGTCGAAAAGTAAAACTCTATTACAATAGGAAAAAACTAAAACAAATTGTTGTCTGAGTAAAAACCATTGGACGAGTTGATGCCACTTTAACTGTGTGAATATGGTGAAAATAATTGGATGCTTATATCTTATGAAATACAAATGCATTGATCCAAAAGAACAAGAAAGATAAGATTAAACTTGCTGTGAAAATAAAGAAACGGTGATTAGTGAGAAATATTTTAAAAGAAATTGAGAATTTCGTTATGAGTAGTGAGAACGTATAGGGATAGAAAATCTTGGAATAAACATACCATACGACGCTGAAAAAAAAACAGGTTAAAAAATGTATGATATCAATTTGTTACTGAGACAAGCGAGTGAGACAAGCAATTTGAGGAAGTGCTAGAAATTGTAAATCTAGATACGTTATTTGAGAGAATAAATATTAAAATAAAACATGCAAATATGTAAAAGATTGTACAATTTGCTATTTTCTAAACTTGAAAAAAATCGCACGTAAGCCACTGTCAATTTGAAGCAGCACAAAAATCAAACAAAAATTGGTATGAAAATGTTGAGACCAAAAAAATGTCTACCTACAAAACATCAATGAGTAGGTGTTATTTGTTAAAAAAAAAAAAAAAAAATTTAAAAAAAAAATTTAAATTTTTCCAAAAAAAAAGCCCCAAAAAAATCAAACTAATTTTTTTTTACAAGAAATTTCTTTAAAAATGTTAAAAATTTGAAAAAAAGGCTTTGCCATTTAACACAAATAAAAAATGGTCGGGATAAAAAACCCGAAAAAAAAGATAACCAAAATTTAAAAACCAAAAAATTACAAAATACAAAACCCAATTGTTTTTTTTAAATTACAATAAAATATTTTTTAGAAATTACAAAGGGGCGGAAAAAAAAGCTTTGGGGAAAATTTTAATACCCTGGTTTAAGTCAGTTGTACGGGTTTTTTGTTTAGAAAAAAAAATCAGATTTAACAAAATGTGAAAATTTTCAATAATCACCCTATTTCCCTAGAACCCCAAGGTTAAGGGGTTTTAACAAAAAATGGGAAAAAAAATAAAATTTTTGTAAAAAAAAGGGGGGGACTTGTGGGTAAACGGTTGTTACGGTAAATGGGAAAAAAACCCTTCCCATTTTTTTTTAAGGTTTTAATTTAGGAAAAAACTAAAATTTTTTGTTGGGTTTTAAAAAAATGAAATAGTAAATGGGTTCAGTCAGGGGGAAAGAAGGGGGATTATTAAATTTAAAAATGAAAAAATTAAAATGGGGAGAAAAACTTTTAAAAAAATTGGAACCAGGTTATTTTAATTTGGGTAAAAAAACTTTTCGCCCTAAAAATAAAAGATCTTTTTTTAAATAAAAAAAAAAAAAAAAAAAAAAGGAAAAAAAAAAAAAAAATTTATTTTTTTAATTTTGTTTTTAAATTTATCAAATTTTTTTATTGGGGAAAAGTTTATAACGAAAATAGTGGAATAGTTGTGAATTGGTAAAAAAATTTTTTTTTAATTGACTGGGACCAAAAAAAAAAAAAGGGTTGTGCAAAATTTGGGGGAATTTCCTATTTAAAGGGGGGGTTTTACCTAATTTTTTTAAAAATTTTATTTTTTTTTAATTTTCCCCCTTTTTTTTCCCCGGGTTTAAACCCGGGAATTTTCTTTTTTTTTAAAAATTTTTTTTTTTTTTTCCCCTTTTTTTATTTTTTTTTATTTTAAAAAGATTTTTTTTGAGAAAAATTAAATGAAAGATTTTGCCATGGGGGAAAAAAAAATTAAATTAAAATTGAAAATAAAGGGTTTTAAAAGGGGGGACTCATTTTGGGGGCCCAACTTTTGTTCATGATTTTAAAGGTTTTCCCTTATTTTATTTTACAGGGTTTTTTTTTTTTTTTTTTTTACTTTATTTTTTTTTTTTTTATTTCTTTTAAAAAAATTTTAAAAAAAAAAAATTGGGGGGGAAAAATTTTAAAATTTTTAAATTTTTTTTCCCCTTGTAGGGAGGGGGAAAATTTTTTTTTGGGTTAAAAGGGGAAGAAAATTTTTGGGTTTTGGAAGGGGCCCCAAAAAAGTAAGGGAATGGGTTTTTTTATTTTAAAAAGGACAAAGGTCTTTTCCCTTTTAAAAAAACCCCATTTTTAATTTTAAATTAAAATGGTTTTTTTTTTTAAAAGACGAATCGGGCAATGATTTTTTCAAGAATTTTTTTCAATTAAAAGGGTACAAAAATTTATTTTTTGGGTTTCGTTTTAAAAAATTGATTGAGCAGTAAAAAAAACGTTTGTTAGTAAATAAAAAAAGAATGAAAAAAGATTTTTTCAATTTTTTTAAAAAAACAAAACCATGGTTTGTTTTTAAAAAGATTTGAATGGAACGGATGGAGATTTTCGGAACAAGGTGGGCCTAAGTCATAATTTAAATTTCTACAATTGTAAAAAAAAAATTTGTTGTCTTTTTTTGTTCCAGTTTTTTCTAATTTAACTTTTAAAATAAAAATTTAGTTTCCATTAAAGGAAACCCCATCCTTCCCCAAGAAATGGTGAAAAGTGTTCTTTTCAACGACTAATCCAGCCAAAAAAAAACAGGAAAATGTTTTTTTTCATTGGTTGCATTTGCTGGGAAGGGCTGGTTGATCGCAAAAAAGGGCGAAATCTTTTCTTGATTTCATTTTTTATTTTAAAAACCCCCAAAAGGGTTTTGTATTTTTTCGAAAAAATTTTTGGTTTTAAAAGAAAAGGGCCCAGACAAGAAATTCAGGGTTTAAAAAAGGTTTTATAAATAAAAAATTTTTTGCTAAACACTGCGCGGTTTTTTTTTGATTGTTTTTTTTTTAAGTTTGTTTCTTAATCACCTCTTTTATAAAAGGATCCTTAGCCAATTGTTTTAAAAAAAAAAACCCTCTTTTGGTAGGATTTCGGCCCCTGTAAATAAACCCATAAAATAAAAAAATGGCCATGTTGAGTTTCGGTTTATTGATTTGGGGTTTTGAATGGGCGAGGAAAAAAGTTTTTGGTTTTAATGGATAGGTGAATTTTAAAGAAAGGCCAAGAATAAAACTTAGGGGGGGAATACGAAAAAAAAAAAACAAATTTTCTTTTAAAAGGAAGGGGGCCTTTTTCGTTTTTTTTTTTTTTTTTAAAAAGCCCCCTTTTTTAAAAACCAAAAAAACCCCCGGGCTTTGCGGGGGGGTTTTTTATTTTGCGTTTGTTTAAAATTTTTTGGAAAAAATTGAAAAAAGTTTTTTAAAAAAGGGGGTAAAAATCGATAGCCCGCCGGGCGGGGGGGTTTATTTTGCACCCCACCCGGGTGGTGTTTTCCACACCCCCTTAAAAAAAGGGGGGGGCCATTTTCCCCCACCCCGGGAATTTCCCAAGTTTTTTCCCTTAATGGGGGGAACCAGGGGATTTTTGGGGTACTTTTTTAATCGATTTCACTTAGTTCCCGGGATTTCGGTTTAATTTGGGGATAAAACCCAGGGGAATTGGGGTTATATAAAATTTTTTTTTTTTTTTTTTTTTTTTTAAAGAAAAAAAAAAATAAAAAAAAACCAGAAAAATGAGGAAAGTCTTATTAAAACTAAGAAAGAAAAACTCTTTTTTTAAAAATTTAAAAACCCCTTTTTTGGAAAAAAACAATTTTACTTTTTTTTAACAAAAAATTTTTCGGGTCTTGAAAATCAAAATTTTTAAAAACCAAAAGGGTTTTTTTTAAATTTTAAAAAAATGTCTTTTTTAAAAACCCTTTTTGGAAAAATTTTAAAATATTAAGGGGCCCAGTTTTTAGTCCGGTTAGGAGAATTTGAAAAAACCTTTTCCTTAAACCATTTTTTAAAAGGGGGTTTTTTTAAAAACCCAAAAATACTTTGGGGAAAAAAAAACCTCAAAAATTGGGAAAAAAAAACAAAAAAAAAACCCTTTTTGTATTTTAAAAATCCTCCCTTTTGAAAAAAAAAACCCCCTTTATTTTTTCAAACCCCACCTATTTTATAAATAAAATTCCAATTTTAAATTTTTTTTTCCTAAACAAAACAAATGCTTTAATAAACTTTTAAAGGGAAAAAAAAAATTTTTTTACAAAACCCTATTAATAAACCCCTTATAAAACGAAAAAAGGGGGAAAAAGATTCCCCCTAAAAATTTTAGGAATCTTCATTTGAAAAAAGTTTTTAAAAAAAATTTTTTCCATTATTTTGGGTTTAAAATTTCCAAAAATACGTCAAAAAAAAAAATTTTTTTTCAAAAATCCAAAATTTGGGGGTTTTTTAATTTTTTCATATTGTGGTTGCCCCCGGATACACAAAAAAAAAAATTTTAAAAAAGGGGCCGGGTTGAACCCCCTTCCAGGCAAGCCAGCCCTTACACAAGTATTGTGGGGCTTGAATTTATCGTTTCAAAAAGTGGCCAGTTTCCCCCAAAATGAAATTTTGTACCAAATAAAAAAGTTTTTAGAAAAGTGCCTTTTTCCATTTTTTTTTCTGAGTTTTTTCCTTGCCTTTGGTCGTGGTCTGGTTTGCCCCCCCAAACCGTATTTGTTTCCCCTTTTTTGGGCGAAAGGCCAAATCCCCCAAAGGGGGGGGGGGGGGGGGGGGGGGGGGGGGGGGGGGGGGGGGGGGGGGGGGGGGGGGGGGGGGGGGGGGGGGGGGGGGGGGGGGGGGGGGGGGGGGGGGGGGGGGGGGGGGGGGGGGGGGGGGGGGGGGGGGAAAATTTAAAACACATTTATTTAAAAGGGGGGCCGGTAAAACCTATTTTTTCCGGAAATGGTTCGGGGGAAAAACACAAATTTTCCCCACAACAATGGGGGTATTGTTTTTTTGTAAAGGGCGTTATTCAAATTTTGGGGAAAAGGGGTTTGGGGAAAAATTTTTAATCTCAAAAAAAAAAGGGCCCATTGTAACCTCTAAGTAATTTTTAAAAGCTACCGGGGTGTGAAAAATTATTTTTAAACAAATTTTATTAAATAAAGGGTTTTGAAGGGAAAAAATTTAATTGTTAATTAAAGGGGATTTTTTAAAAACCCCCAAAAAAAATTTTTTTTTAGATGGGCCTTTTTAAAAATTTGGGGTTTAATAAAAATGCTTGAGCTTTCCCCCGGGGGTTTTACCTTCCTTTTTTTCAAAAAAAGCCACAAAAATTATTTTTGAACCCCCGAGAAAAAAAATAAAATTTTAAAAAAATAAAAGGGAAAAAAATTTAATTTTTTAAAACTTGAACCAATAAAAATGGAAAACCCTTTCAAAAAAAAAATCAAAACCCCGGGGGCTTTTCCCTAACCCTTTTAAATTTTTTTAAGATTAAAAAAGTTTTGGCCCAATTATGCCTTATGGGAAAAAATTTTTTAAAAAAAAAATCCCTTTTGAGAAAGCCTTTTTAAAAAAAGGTAAAAAATTTGGAATTTCCCAAAACCCGGAGCCCCCAAAAAACCGTGCAAAAAAACCCCATTTTCGGGAAACCCTTTTTTTAAAAAAACTTCCCCATATTAGAAATTTTGGCCCGCCCCCTTTTAAAAATTTCTTTAAAAAAAAATTTTAATTAAATTTTTACTGGGGGAAACTCTTTTGGGAGAAGAGGTTTTTTGGGACCATTTTATTTATCCCCCAATACAGTAAAGGGTTTTAACCCCCAAAATTGTCTCCCCTTTTTTTTTCCCCCTTTTGCGTGAAGGGGGTGGCAGGTTTATTTTTTTTATTTTAAAAAAAAAGTTGACTATAAAAAATTTAAATAAAAAAAAAAGGTTTAAAAATTTTTTTTTTCAAAAAAATTTTTAAAAAACTTTTAAAAATGTTAGTTTTTGAAAAATTTTTTTTTGTCTGGTATTTATTTTTTTTCTTTATTTATTTCTGTTTTATTTCGTTTTTTAGTTTTTTGCTTTTTTTTTCAATTTTTGGAAATTTTAAAATTTTTTAATTTTGGGGGATTTTGCCATTTTGGGTTTGGGGGGGGTTTTAATAAACCTTTTTAAATTTTTTTTCTTGGGGGAGTTATTTTTTTTGGTTTGTTTAATTTTTTTAAAAACTATTTTTGAAATTTTTTTTTTATAAAATTTTTTCCCTTTTTAATATAATATAAAAATTTTTTTAAATTTTTTTAAAAAAAAAGATTTTTAAAACCCCATATTTAGGGGGGGGGGAAAAAACCCCCCCTTTTTCAAAGATCCCCCCCGGGAAAAAAATTATTATTAGTGAAGTTTTTAAAAACAATTATATTAATATTTTTTTGTTTAAAAAAAAACTCAAACCCTTTTAAAATTAAAAAAAAAAAATATTTTTGGGTTTTTTAAAAAAAAATTTAAAAAAAAGTCGAAAAAAAAAATTTTTTAAAAAAAAAAAAAAAAAAAAAAAAAAAATTTAAAAATAAAAAAATTTTAATTTTTTTTTAGCTTTTTCCCCAAAAGGGGTTTTTTTGAACCCCTCCAAAAAAGGGGGTTGTTTTTTTTTGATTCTTTATAATCAAACATTTTAGTAGCTTTTTTTACAAAAAAAATGATCAAAACTTTAAAATACATTTTGACAACCCTTTTAAAGGGTGAATTTTTTTTTCTTTTGGGACAGGGGGTTTCCACCAGGTTGGTAACAGCTGGCAACTTTTGTTAAAAATTTTTAAAAAGGGGAAGTGTGGGGGGTTTTGGGGGTTTTTTTAAATTTTTTTTTCTAGGAAGGAGGGTGAAACTTCCAAAAAGTTGCACGGGGGGGATCTTTAAGTAAGCCTTACCCAGTATGGAGGTAAACCCCCCTTTTTAAGGGGGGGGGATTTCAAGGAGGGAAAGGGCGGGTTTTTTAAGAGGGTGAGCGGTTTTTCCCCTTGGGGGGAGGCGGGGTTTTTTCCCCCCCGTTGGAGGTGAGCAGGCGGGGTACTTACCCTTATGGAGGTGACAGGAGTATCTTACCCAGTATGGAGGTGAGCGGCGGGGTACTTACCCAGGGGGAGGAGACCCTTTGGTATCTTACCCAGTTGGGGGAAAGGGGGTTATCTTACCCAGTTGGAGGTGACGGGCCCTGTATTTACCCGTTGGGGTGAGCAGGTGATCTTCCCAGTTTGGGGGTTGGGCAGGCGTGTATCTTCAAATATGGAGGTGGCAGGTTTGTATTTTACCGTATGGGGTGAGAGGCGTGATTTTTCCCAGAGGAGGTGAGCAGGCGGGGTTTTAACCCAGATGGGGGAGCAGGCGTGTATTTACCCGGGGAAGGGAAAGGGGGGGCCTTTTTAAAAAGGGGGTGAGGGGAAATTTTTGGGGGGGGAAAGCTGTTTTTTTAAAGAGGGGGAGGGGGGTTTTTCCCTTGGAGGTGGGGTTTTTTTTCCCCAGATGGAGGGGGAGGGGGGGTTATCTTACCCATTTTGGAGGGTGACGGGGTTTGAAATTCTTACCAGTATGGGGGGCGGCGTTTCTTACCCATATGGAGGTGACAGGCGTGTATTTTTTCCAGTATGGAGTGAGCGGCGTGTATCTTACCAGTATGGAGGGGCGGGTTTTTCCCTATGGGGTGAGCAGGGTGTATCTACCCATTTGGGGGTGAGCGGGTGTTTTACCCAGTATGGGGGGTGAGCGGCGTGTTCTTACCAGTATAGGGAGCGGGGGCCTTACCCAGTTGGGGGGGGCTTTTTTTAATTTTTTTTAAAAAACTTTTTCCCAATATGAAAAATTTTATCTTAAAAGTTCATAAGGGGGTATCTACCCATATTAAGGGGGGATTTTAAAATTTGGGGGTTTTGGCAGGCTTATTTACCCATTGGGTGGGGGGTTTTTCCCCGAGGGATACAGGGTTTTTACCCAATGGAGGTGGGGGCCCTTTATTTTTCCCCAGTATGGAGGTGGCAGGGTGTATCTTCCCAGGGGGGAGGTGGCAGGCGGTTTTACCCGTAGGGTGACGGGCCCTGTTTTTCCCCATGGGGGGAGATTTTATTTTCCAGTATGAGGGGGGGTTTCTTACCGTAGGATGAGAGGCTGTGTTTTTTTTTTTTAACTTTTTTTTTTTTTTTTTTTGAAATAAAAGTTTAAAAAATTTTCTTGAAAAACAAATTTCTTTTAAAACAAAAATTTTAAATGAAAAAAATTAAAAATAAAAATTATTTCAAATGAGTGAAAAAATTTCTAAGTTGAGGTAAAGCTTTTTTTTTTAAATTTTTTTTGAAGGTGCTTTAATAGTCAACCAAAGTTTCCCCAGTTGGGGTGAGCCCCTGCTTCCCAGTTGGAGGGGGGCAGGGGGTTTTTTCCCATTTCACAAGGCCCGGGGACGGTTGCGGGGCATTGAAAAAAGGTCCGGGTTTTTTTGGGGGGGGAAATTTTTTGCCTGTTTTGGATGCGGGCCCCCGTGGGGAAAAATGGGTGTTTGGGGGGGAAAAGGGGGAAAAAACTGGAAAAAAATATAAAAAAGAAATTAATGGTAAAGCCAGTTTTGGAATAAATTCATTAAAAAAAAAAAAAAAAGTTAAACTTTTTTAAAACTATTTTCCCAAGGGAACAAACCCCAAGGGGAACAGGCGGGGCCCTGAGGTTGTTTTGGGGTTCTTACCCTTATAATTCCCAAGGGAATAAGTTATTTAAAAAACCCAGCCCGTCCACCTTTGAAGTCCACAAAAAGGAGGTGGGGCCCCATCCCCGGGGGCCGGGTTGGGGGGGGAAAGGCAATTTTTAAACAAACCCCCGGGGGTTTTAATTAAATTTTCCCCCTTGGATTAAGAAGCCAGGAAGGGGGAGGGTGACACGAGCCCCCCTTTGAGGGAAAAATTTTTTTTTTAAATTTAAAGTAAAAGGGAAAAAATAAACCTTTTAAAACAGGGGAAGGGTTAACCAAAGATAGGGTCCCCCCTTATAAAGAGTTGAGGGGTTTTTTAAAAACAAAAAACAAGGTGTAAAAAAAAAGGGAAATTTAATTTGTTTAAAAATTTGGGTAGGAGGGGGAAATTGAAGTCTGTTCGTTCCTCCTATTAGCTGGGGGGGGGGGTTTTTTTTAAAAAAACCCCGGTTTTTTTTTTTTTTTAAAAACCTTTTTTTTGGGGGGGGGCTTTGAAAAAAAAAGTTCTATAAAATTTTTTGTTTGAAAAAAAAAAAAAGGAAAAAAAATTTTTTTTAGGGGGGTTTTCTTTTTTTTTTTTTTTTTGGGGGGGTTTTTTCCCCCCTTTTTGGTATATAGGGAGGGGGTTTTTTTTGCGGGAAAATCCAAATGTTCCGAACCCACCCGGGGGGGGGGGGAAAAAAACCACTCACAGAATTAATTTGAGGCCCCCTTTCCAAGCTTTAACTCGTGGTTCCTTAATTTTGGGGGGCAGGAACGGTATTCCATTCCATCGGACGCTGGCTTTTGTTTTTAAACATTAATTTATTGACTTTTCTCCTTTTTTTTTTTTTTTTCATATATTAAACATATTCCGAAAATTGTCTTATTTTTTTTCTCAACCCTCTTATTCTTTAAAACTAATTGATTTACATCATTCTAACTCACTCACCTGTTATCAAACACATTGAGAGTCCAGCGTGTGCAAGTTCTGTTCAATCAGGGCCAGTCCCACAGCGTACAGATCCTCCTGATCTAGCTGGAGGACGGAGATGCCTATCCTATATACCCCTTATTAACTAGCCCCTGGTTCTAACTCACCTGTTATCAAACACATTCTGAGAGTCCAGCGTATGCAAGTTCTGTTCGATCAGGGCCCCCACAGCGTACAGATCCTCCTGATCTAGCTGCAGCACTGAGATGCCTATCCAATATACCCCCTATTAACTAACCCCTGGTTCTAACTCACTCACCTGTTATAAACACATTCTGACAGTCCAGCGTATGCAAGTTCTGTTCGATCAGGGCCAGGCCCACGGCGTACAGATCCTCCTGATCTAGCTGGAGGACAGAGATACCTATCCAGAACAGGAACTTGTGAATGGGGGACTCGGGCGTGAGGAGAGGCTGCAGGCGGGTGAGGCACATCACGATGGCTTCGATGCGCTTGATCTCGGTGAAGTTCTCCAGGGCTTTGACCAGGATGCGGAGGAGCTGCTTCATCTCCAGGTCGGTGATGCTCTTGCCTGCGAAGAATCATTCATCATTGTCTGACCTGGTTGCAGGGTTTTCGGTGAAGCCCTTATACCCACCTTCAGCACAAGATTTTTTTATCTTTTGAAGGTGGGTATACCCTCATTCTTTGTAGAAGACGTTGATGTATAAAATAAATAAATAAATGGAAACTTAAAAAAAAAATTAACACTGCGACCTAATTAGATCTATTGTGACCAGTTGATTCTATTCGGTTTTAACGTCCTGATTTCAGATAGTCAGGACGGGGGTTTACCCTCCATTCGCTGGGATCGTACCAGCTACCCACATTAACCTCACCCCCAGCCTGGGTAGGGCTGGAAGTGCCAGCCTCACGTGTTTGGAAAGGACAGAAATTTCTTCGAAAAGTCTGCCCCAACCGGAGTCGAACTCGAGACCTCTGGACTACAGGTAGTAGTCACAACCATTCGCCACGGAGGCCTGCGGGGATGGGATGGGATAATAATATAATATACGTAATCCGGTAAACGGGCTTGTATTAACGGAAAGAATCCTGTGTACAAATAACAACAGTATACAACAGGGATCGAGAGATAATTTAAGAATATTTCTTTTTAATACTTAAGAATAATAATAATAATATCGCCTTATTTATACTACCCGATGAGGACTATTTAAAGTCCCATTTATTCCAGCAGTAAGCCCAAGACATATTATTATGTGGTAAAAATCCCAAATGGGAGGATAACTTGTCATGTGCTGGCTCGGTGTCGAACCCACGACCTCTGGATTCACAGAGTGCGCCTTTACCACTGAGCTACCGGGGACAGACTCTACCGGGAAGAAAAGAATAGTTTTTATGACAGATAAAGTCCGAGAGCATCTTACAAAGACAATAAATAGTTACTTCAGGTTTTCTTCTTCTTTTCACTTTTTTAATTATTAAATAAGGTTTTTTTTAATAAATCATATGTTTTATTTTTCATATTTTTTATTAACTTCAATTTAAATTGATTAAATTACTTACAGATACACCCGTAGACATTAGATATACTTACAGATACACCCGTAGACAATTAGATATACTTACAGATACACCCGTACACAATTTTATTAGATATACTTACAGATTACACCCGAACATAATTAGATATACTTAAAGATACACCCGTACACAATTAGATATACTTACAGATACACCCGTACACAATTAGATATACTTACAGATACACCCGTACACAATTAGAGCCCTAGGCTGCAGAGCGGGGTTATAACAGAAGGCAAAGTTCTTCGCCAGGGATGTCCAGGTGTTGAGCCAATCACACTCCGGTATATCCCGCATGCACACCTGAAATATAATTATAACACTCTTTAGTGGAGGGTAAACCACCAGGCAAGGTTTAAAGCATTTTTTACCACCTAACCCTCAGAGTCTTATTATTATCTGGTCACAAACTCAAATGAATCAGGAAAAATTTATGCACTTGGTGGGATTCGAACCAAATGATTCCTACGCTACCTGAATTACCGGACTAGCGTCTTAACCACTTGACTACCAATGCACGGTAATATGGGGAATGGTTTAAAAAAAATTACAACGAAATTAATACTTATTAAAGTCTCTGAACCGATCTCAGTACCTTGATCGATAAGGCGACGGACTTGTAACCTGGAGGTCGGCAGTTCAAGTCCTAGTTTCAACGTAGATTTAATAGAGCGAGTTGGAGCGGTTGTGATATCACGAAAGTGATTAACACAAATATGATAACTTAATATAAGGTCCCAGGAAGACCTTTTAGTTACATACAAAAAAAAAGGAAAACAATTCGAAAAAAAAGTTGAAGGAAGAAAAAAGGTCTTACTTAATTTAGTAAAACAAAAAAGAGACTACCGTTTTTCCTTCAAATTATTTCGATTAAAATTTATTACCAGGAAAAATAAATTGAAAATATAATTTCTAGTTGATATCCTAATTGCATAGGTACAAAAAAAACTAAAGTGTATTTTTTTTTCAATTAGGCACTTTAACCAATATTATATGCTCGTTCGTGCCGTTCTTAAGTTTGACACTTTTCAGAAATGCCATCAATGAGTCTACATCACTGGTAGAGTTCGTCAAGGATGGTCTATTTAAACGAAATAAAAAACAATCATTTTGTTACAGACCTCTCTTGAAATTAATGTTCATAAAAACAGATATCATTTGAATATCAATTTCGATGTTGTTGTTTTTTTTACCATTTGATTGATTCAAATGTAGCTTACCTCCATAACTTCAAGGAAGACATCAGAGATGACTTCCAATGAAGAGAGATCAAATTCTACCGTCTCCAAATTGTTACTCGATCGCTCTTTTCTGAAAAGAAGCAAAAAATCCAAATTAGTTTCAAATATTTTTCAAGTACCTACATTTAAAAAGTTTCAGTATAGAGAGAAACCATTAAATTTATCGAACTCCTCTATAACTAGTTAACAGTTTTAACAAAATGTGTGAGAAGCCAGATTCATTCTGATTATATGTTTCTCACTCAAATAACAACCAACGCATATATTATCTGTCAGATATTGCCTCACATAGTCCTAATTTCTATGTGAGGTGTAGACAGTCTTTTTTTTTCATAAAAAAAACACATCTGACTCGGTATTAATGTACAATTGTACAAATGGATTTTTTTAAATAATTATTTGTATAGAGGTACAAATTTTGTTGACCATGTGGAAAAGAAAATATTACAATCACTCACTTATACGTATGTAGTAAAAATAATAATGGTACCTAATGTGTATTTCTACATCATTGGCACAATTGCATTACATTAATTTATAAGGGCCTTTTCTCAAAGAAATTCCAACATCCTGCGTCCTATATTTAAAAACTATTGCACCAAAATATTGGCTATCAATAATAATAATAAAATTAGTGAGTAATGAACAATAATTTCATTATATATATAATTATTTTATTGTTGTTGATGTTGTAGCCAGCTGGGGGAGTGATGGTCTTAAAGCCAACTTTAGTTCAAAAATTGACTCGATTTGAACAGATATAATTTTTATGTGCGATCAACCTTCCTAGCTAGTCTGTTCTCTGTATATTTTTATTTTAACATATATCTTCACTGATATATCCTTGGGGAGGATATATCAGCAATAACTGATGTGTACTTACATATATTAAACTATTTAAGCACATGTTTTCTGTGTTCTCTAGCGAGACACTGGAAGACCAGAGAACTATAAATACAGAACAGACTAGCCAATCCTAACAAGCCTGTTTAACGTCCCCCAGTCAGACGGTTTTATGTTATTAGATAAAATCCCCATGCAAATCTTGGAGAATAACTAACACAGATAAATGACTTACGACGTGCAAGGGTCTGACATCACATTTTCGACAGTCCGAATGAAAGCCGTCACTGCCGCTGACTTGGACTGGCTGACTCCGAACGAAGATAGAACTTGGGTAGAGCAAACTCGTCCAGACTCAGTCTTAGTACGCGCTGAGCTTCCTCTGTCAACATAGAATAGAAAGTTGAGTCAGCAATCTTAAATCGTACTTAATATTGGCTGGACTTAGAACAGAAGATAGAACTTGGGTAGAGCAAACTCGTCCAGACTCGTCTTAGTACGCGCTGAGCTTCCTCTGTCAACATGGAATAGAAAGTTGAGTCAGCAATCTTATATCATGCTTGATATTGGCGGATTGAAAACTAAATTAGCAAAATACTAGTATAGTTCTCGTTCTAAACCTGAAGTTACCACCCCCAAATGCCCAAACCAAACTATATTGGAACAGGAAATAATAATAATAATAATAATAATAATAAATCATTTGTTTTATTTTTCATATTTTTTTTTGTTTTGTTTACAAAGGACCCATCCTAAGCCATTTTTATATTATTATAATAAATATTATAATTATATAATTAATAAGTCCGGCTGGGAGACCATAAACAGGGAGTAGACCAGCAGTCTGGCTGGGGGACTATAAACAGGGAGTAGACCAGCATTGGCTTGATTTTGGGGGCCCTTGTCAATTATCAGCCTCCTCGTAAAGACAGTCGTAGAATGCTGAGTCATTCCTCCACTGTCTAGCTACCATCGTTCACGATGACGCCACCCTATGATGATAATACGCAAGGCCTGCATCTTCTAGGACCATCGTACAACAAAAATGTAGAACCTCTAAAGCTATGTGCTCACCTGATTATATTGCCATCAAACTTTTCAACCATTTACTCCCTAAAATAAGAGATCTCTCTATGAGAGAATTTATTAAAAGTACATGGAAAATTTTCTCACAGAGGAGAATCCAATTTATAGTTATAATGAATTTTTATACCCTAACTTTTAGTTAATTTTAATTCACAATTTAGCCAGCGTCGATGGCATGTTGAATACACCGGTTCCCTTCAGAACACCGAGTTAAGCGACATCCAGCGAGGACCCCTACGCAATTCAGGTTAAGACTTGGATGGGTGACCATCCAAATTCTGATTCTCGTGACACTGGCTTTACCCGGCCCCACTCAGGCTGGGTGAGGTCAATGTGAGTAGCAGGTTTGTGAGTTTCCTGCGAATGGAGGGTAAAACCCCGTCGTGATATGACCATGGCAGTTGAAAGCGACGTTAAACCCCACTTAAAAAAAATTCACAAGTTTAATTCTCCTGATCTATGTTATGTTTATTCTATCATTTTGTATTATTTTGACTTTGTAATTTTTGTGTAAAACAATTATATGCAAATAAACAGTGTCCCCGGTAGCTCAGTGGTAAAGGCGGCACTCTGTGAATCCAAAGACTCCAGAGGTCGTGGGTTCGAAACCATCCGGGACATGACAAGTTATCTTCCCATTTGGGATTTTTACCACATAATAATATGTATTGGGCTTACTGCTGGAATAATGGGACTTTCATAGTCCTAATCGGGCAGTATAAATAGGACGATATTATTATTATTTATTTATTTATATATAATAATATTAGAAACAATCACCCGAGAAGGCGGGCTTGGTGCAGGTGCACAGGGAGTGGATGATGTTGATGACGAGCCCGTGTACATTCAGATTTTCTTATAAAAGGTTGTTGGGTGGAAGAGATTGCCGCAAGCAATAACCCCCCGCCTTTAGGTAGGACATTAGTATTCTTTTCTTCTTTGTTTTTCTTTTATTATTTAAATATAATAAACCGACCTCAGTAGCTTGATCGATAAGGGGGCGGACTTGTAACCTGGAGGTCGGTGGTTCAAGTCCCGTTTTCAGCGTAGATTTAGTAAAGCGAATTTAAGTAGTTGTGATATCACGATAGTGATTAACACAAATATGATAACTTTTTTTTTAACTTTTATTAAAAACAATCACCTGAGAAGGCGGGCTTGGTGCAGGTGCACAGCGAGTGGATGATATTGATCACGAGCCCGTGTGACGAGCAGCGCATGTTGAGCGGGCCGGTGTTGACCAGCATGGTGACGATGTGCAGGAGATAGGGCAGGTGGCGGACCACGTCCAGACAGTTGTTGAACGACAGCATGAGCAGGTAGCGGGCCATGATGGCGATGTCGTTCCAGAGGGTGTGATGCTCCAGCGACGGCATCGGGGTGGCGCCTGTCTTCTCCAGCACCCGGAATTATTCAAGTGGGAATGTTTGTTATTCCAGAGGGTGTGGTGCTCCAGCGACGGCATCGGGGGGGGCGCCCGTCTTCTCCAGCACCTGGAATTTAAGGGGGGAATGTTGTTAAACATATTGTTAAACATATTTGATCAAGTTTTATTTTCAAAAAAACATAGAATATATACATAAATAGCAATTAAAATTAACAAAACAAAACTTGATCAAGGGCGGTGCTAATGCCAACGGCATTCTCTTCCGCACCACTCTAGGAGAAGAGAATACTAGGAGAAGTCCTATTTTTGTAGAAAAACTCGGACCTTGGGCCGAAGAAACAATGGGATTCATAAACAAAGTTGGCAACATTCGTAAACAAAATACAGGAGAACCAAAGGCACGAGCATACCTATTCCAAAAAAATGTCTTCTCCAGCACCTGGAATTCAAGAAGGAATATAATACTCAATACATAAGGAGATATGCTAGGTGTCCAGACAGTTGTTGAACGTTCTCCCAGAACCTGGAATTCAAGAAGGAATATAATACTCAATACATAAGGAGATATGCTAGGTGTCCAGACAGTTGTTGAACGTTCTCCAGAACCTGGAATTCAAGAAGGAATATAATACTCAATACATAAGGAGATATGCTAGGTGTCCAGACAGTTGTTGAACGTTCCAGAACCTGGAATTCAAGAAGGAATTAAAACTCAATACATAAGGAGATATGCTAGGTGTCCAGACAGTTGTTGAACGTTCTCCAGAACCTGGAATTCAAGAAGGAATATAATACTCAATACATAAGGAGATATGCTAGGTGTCCAGACAGTTGTTGAACGTTCTCCAGAACCTGGAATTCAAGAAGGAATATAATACTCAATACATAAGGAGATATGCTAGGTGTCCAGACAGTTGTTGAACGTTCTCCAGAACCTGGAATTCAAGAAGGAAAAATAATACTCAATACATAAGGAGATATGCTAGGTGTCCAGACAGTTGTTGAACGTTCTCCAGAACCTGGAATTCAAGAAGGAATATAATACTCAATACATAAGGAGATATGCTAGGTGTCCAGACAGTTGTTGAACGTTTTTCCAGAACCTGGAATTCAAGAAGGAATATAATACTCAATACATAAGGAGATATGCTAGGTGTCCCGACAGTTGTTGAACGTTCTCCAGAACCTGGAATTCAAGAAGGAATATAATACTCAATACATAAGGAGATATGCTAGGTGTCCAGACAGTTGTTGAACGTTCTCCAGAACCTGGAATTCAAGAAGGAATATAATACTCAATACATAAGGAGATATGCTAGGTGTCCAGACAGTTGTTGAACGTTCTCCAGAACCTGGAATTCAAGAAGGAATATAATACTCAATACATAAGGAGATATGCTAGGTGTCCAGACAGTTGTTGAACGTTCTCCAGAACCTGGAATTCAAGAAGGAATATAATACTCAATACATAAGGAGATATGCTAGGTGTCCAGACAGTTGTTGAACGTTCTCCAGAACCTGGAATTCAAGAAGGAATATAATACTCAATACATAAGGAGATATGCTAGGTGTCCAGACAGTTGTTGAACGTTCTCCAGAACCTGGAATTTAAGAAGGAATATAATACTCAATGCATAAGGATATGCTAGGTGTCCAGACAGTTGTTGAACGAAAGCATGAGCAGGTAGCGGGCCATGATGGCGATGTCGTTCCAGAGGGTGTGATGCTCCAGCGACGGCATCGGGGTGGCGCCTGTCTTCTCCAGCACCTGGAATTATTCAGGTGGGAATGTTTGTTACTCCAGAGAGTGTGGTGCTCCAGCGACGGCATCGGGGTGGCGCCTGTCTTCTCCAGCACCTGGAATTATTCAAGTGGGAATGTTTGTTATTCCAGAGGGTGTGATGCTCCAGCGACGGCATCGGGGTGGCGCCTGTCTTCTCCAGCACCTGGAATTATTCAAGTGGAAATGTTTGTTATTCCAGAGGGTGTGATGCTCCAGCGACGGCATCGGGGTGGCGCCTGTCTTCTCCAGCACCTGGAATTATTCAAGTGGGAATGTTTGTTATTCCAGAGGGTGTGATGCTCCAGCGACGGCATCGGGGTGGCGCCTGTCTTCTCCAGCACCTGGAATTATTCAAGTGGAAATGTTTGTTATTCCAGAGGGTGTGATGCTCCAGCGACGGCATCGGGGTGGCGCCTGTCTTCTCCAGCACCTGGAATTATTCAAGTGGAAATGTTTGTTATTCCAGAGGGTGTGATGCTCCAGCGACGGCATCGGGGTGGCGCCTGTCTTCTCCAGCACCTGGAATTATTCAAGTGGGAATGTTTGTTATTCCAGAGGGTGTGATGCTCCAGCGACGGCATCGGGGTGGCGCCTGTCTTCTCCAGCACCTGGAATTATTCAAGTGGGAATGTTTGTTATTCCAGAGGGTGTGATGCTCCAGCGACGGCATCGGGGTGGCGCCTGTCTTCTCCAGCACCTGGAATTCAAGAAGGTATATAATACTCAGGTATATAAGAAGGTATAAAGTGACATAAAAAGAAGAATTGTAATAGCAAAACAAGCTTTTCAAAAGAAATACAACCTCCTCACCAGCAAGCATCTTAACCTAGAAACAAAAAAGAATTTCATAAAACTTTTGTGTGGAGTGTGTTGACATATGGTTGTGAAGCTGGACTATGGAGAGTATGAGAAGAAGAGATTGGAAGCAGCAGAGATGTGGATGTGGAGAAAGATGACAAAGACAAAGTGGATAGAAAAGAAAACAAATGAAGAAGTACTATTAGAAGTACATGAGAAAAGAAGCTCGATGGAGTGTATCGTAAAAAAGAAAAGGTACATTAATAGGACACGTTATTAGACATAACAACTTCATCACCAACATCTTTGAAGGAAAAAATAATGGGAAGAAGACCAAGAGGCCGCCCAAGACAATCTTATTTTAAAGACCTCTACAATCAAACAAACTGCCGATCATATGAACAACTGAAGAGGAAAGCATCCGACAGAGAGACATGGCGTATGGCAATCACAACAAGGTTTGACCTTTAGAGATTGATGATGATGATAATACTCAATACATAAGGAGATATGCTAGGTGTCCAGACAGTTGTTGAACGTTCTCCAGAACCTGGAATTCAAGAAGTAATATAATACTCAATACATAAGGAGATATGCTAGGTGTCCAGACAGTTGTTGAACGACAGCATGAGCAGGTAGCGGGCCATGATGGCGATGTCGTTCCAGAGAGTGTGGTGCTCCAGCGACGGCATCGGGGTGGCGCCTGTCTTCTCCAGCACCTGGAATTCAGGTGGGGAATGTTTGTTATTCCAGAGAGTGTGGTGCTCCAGCGACGGCATCGGGGTGGCGCCTGTCTTCTCCAGCACCTGGAATTATTCAAGTGGGAATGTTTGTTATTCCAGAGGGTGTGGTGCTCCAGCGACGGCATCGGGGTGGCGCCTGTCTTCTCCAGCACCTGGAATTATTCAAGTGGGAATGTTTGTTATTCCAGAGGGTGTGGTGCTCCAGAGACGGCATCGGGGTGGCGCCTGTCTTCTCCAGCACCTGGAATTATTCAAGTGGGAATGTTTGTTATTCCAGAGGGTGTGGTGCTCCAGAGACGGCATCGGGGTGGCGCCTGTCTTCTCCAGCACCTGGAATTCAAGTGGGAATGTTTGTTACTCCAGAGGAGAGCATACCACGAGAAGTCCTATTTTTGTAGAAAAACTCGGACCTTGGGCCGAAGAAACAATGGGATTCATAAACAAAGTTGGCAACATTCGTAAACAAAATACAGGAGAACCAAAGGCACGAGCATACCTATTCCAAAATATGTCTTCTCCAGCACCTGGAATTCAAGAAGGAATATAATACTCAATACATAAGGAGATATGCTAGGTGTCCAGAGAGTTGTTGACAAACTGTTTTTTCCAGAACCTGGAATCAAAATTTTCAAAAATATGACGGATTTCCAGTTGGTATAGTCTATAAATATTGACGGCATTGGAGTGTCGTCTGTCTTCTCCAGCACCTGGAATTCAGAAAGGAATATAATACTCAATACAGTGGCGCCTGTCTTCTCCAGCACCTGGAATTCAGGTGGGAATATAATACTCAATACAGTGGCGCCTGTCTTCTCCAGCACCTGGAATTCAACAAGGAATATAATATCAATACAGTGGCGCCTGTCTTCTCCAGCACCTGGAATTCAACAAGGAATATAATACTCAATACAGTGGCGCCTGTCTTCTCCAGCACCTGGAATTCAACAAGGAATATAATACTCAATACAGTGGCGCCTGTCTTCTCCAGCACCTGGAATTCAACAAGGAATATAATACTCAATACAGTGGCGCCTGTCTTCTCCAGCACCTGGAATTCAACAAGGAATATAATAACTCAATACAGTGGCGCCTGTCTTCTCCAGCACCTGGAATTTAAGAAGGAATATAAACTCAATACAGTGGCGCCTGTCTTCTCCAGCACCTGGAATTTAAGAAGGAATATAATACTCAATACAGTGGCGCCTGTCTTCTCCAGCACTGGAATTCAACAAGGAATATAATACTCAATACAGTGGCGCCTGTCTTCTCCAGCACCTGGAATTCAACAAGGAATATAATACTCAATACAGTGGCGCCTGTCTTCTCCAGCACCTGGAATTCAACAAGGAATATAATACTCAATACAGTGGCGCCTGTCTTCTCCAGCACCTGGAATTTAAGAAGGAATATAATACTCAATACAGTGGCGCCTGTCTTCTCCAGCACCTGGAATTTAAGAAGGAATATAATACTCAATACAGTGGCGCCTGTCTTCTCCAGCACCTGGAATTCAAGAAGGAATATAATACTCAATACAGTGGCGCCTGTCTTCTCCAGCACCTGGAATTTAAGAAGGAATATAATACTCAATACAGTGGCGCCTGTCTTCTCCAGCACCTGGAATTCAACAAGGAATATAATACTCAATACAGTGGCGCCTGTCTTCTCCAGCACCTGGAATTTAAGAAGGAATATAATACTCAATACAGTGGCGCCTGTCTTCTCCAGCACCTGGAATTCAAGAAGGAATATAATACTCAATACAGTGGCGCCTGTCTTCTCCAGCACCTGGAATTCAGGTGGGAAATATAATACTCAATACATAAGGAGATATGCTAGGTGTCCAGACAGTTGTTGAAAAACTGTCTTTTCCAGAATCTGGAATCAAAATTTTCAAAAATATGACGGATTTCCAGTTGGTATAGTCTAAAAATATTGACGGCATCGGGGTGGCGCCTGTCTTCTCCGGCACCTGGAATTCAAGTGGGAATGTTTGTTATTCCAGAGGAGAGAATACGAGGAGAAGTCCTCAGAATGGAAATAATAATAATAATAAATACCCGGTGTACGGGAGTATATTGGTTTGCCAGTGTTTGATGATCCGCAAAACCATAGGTCTTTCGACTGAGTCAGCAGGAAAGCTCAACCATCGAAAGTGGTTCTGACTAGACCAGTAGGCAGTCAGTCTAGTCTTACCCGCTCTATGACGAGTGTTACGGGAATAGCCCTATTTACAATGTCAACAATTAAAACGTCATGAAATACAAATATTAAAATAAAATAATGTTACAAAGTATTCAAGTAAAACATACGAGAAAAATAAATGAATAGGTAAGTATAAACAAAGTCAGGTAAAATCAAAATCGTTGTCATGGTTTGCTGCTCGAATCATTCTGTTTAGAGGCGAGAAATGTGCGTAGTTGGTAGCACATGTTGTTAAGTGGGAATGTTTGTCATTCCAGAGGAGAGAATACCAGGAGAAGTCCTCAGAATGGAAATAAAGTTAATAATAATAAAAAATACCCGGTGTACGAGAGTATATTTACGGGAATAGCCCTATTTACAATGTCAACAATAAAAAACGTCATTAAATACAAAGATTAAAATAAAATAATGTTACAAAGTATACAAGTAAAACATACGAGAAAAATAAATGAATAGGTAAGTATAAACAAAGTCAGGTAAAATCAAAATCGTTGTCATGGTTTGCTGCTCGAATCATTCTGTTTAGAGGCGAGAAATGTGAGTAGTTGGTAGCACATGTTATCAAGTGGGAATGTTTGTTATTCCAGAGGAGAGAATACCAGGAGAAGTCCTCAGAATGGAAATAAAGTTAATAATAATAATATTGCTTTTTCTTTGTGTTATTATGTCACAATTTTAGTAAGGGTCATAGGACTTTACCACTTTAATTTACAATATCTTGTATTATTTTTTTGCCTAAGATTCTGCCACTGGTCGCTGCTTCACATTAAAGCAGCTACTCATTTTTCCTCACGAGGTATGAGTGGACCCCGAACATCCAAGTAGAGAGCAGAAAAAATCCTCCCCCGCTGGGAATCGAACCCAGGTTACCATGTGTGCAATGCCTAGCGCGCTAACTCGCTCTGCCACAGTGACTACTTGTGAATGGAAATAAAGTTAGTAGTATTGATATTTTTTTTCTGCACACTCAATGATGTGGTGAGCGTGGCCCATGTAGAGCTGATGCGTTGATGATGGTTTAAGCACCTTGTCATAGCTCTGGGGTCCGTGCTCTCGGCATAGTTGGGGTTGCGATTAGAAAATTCTTTTCATCATATTTTTTTTTTTTTTAATTTTAAATTTGTTTTTTTGTGTAACAAAAATGGAATTAACCCTTCAAGTACTGGCGTTACATATATGTAACATGTAACACGAAACAAGTGTCAGCAGATTTCTTTTTAATATTAAAAACAATATAATAGTACTCATATAACACATTTTTTAGTGATTCATAATAGTCGGTTCAACCTATGGCCACAGAAAGTTTACTGTTACAAATATGTAATGCCAGGACTTGACATAGTTTTTGGACTTGCAGGGTTAATGAGTTATTTTTTACATTTAAATTTTATTTATGAAGATGAAAGAATTTGTTGAGTAAAAAATAATCTTTTGAAAGTACAAGGTGGCGCCGCAGGTTCTCGTGTATTTGAAACGGGTAGTACGGCCGAACGGAGGGGATGACGGGGTCGACGACCAACCCCTCTTGAAGGGTAGGAGGGGCAGTTTCAGAAACAATGCCGACCTGGTCAGTGGAGCATCGTGTTTTCGCTGTAGAGCAATTTTTGCAAAATAACGAATCTATCGTTGCAGTCACGCGCGCCTTCCGCCGCCATTTCAACGTCCCACATCGTGGTGCTATTCCCTATCGTGATTCGATTTTGGAGTGGGTATGAAAATTTCGTGAAATGGGGGTTCATGTGCACCGACTTGGAACAAGACTCAACCTCGAACAACAAGAACACCGGAGAATGTGGAACGTGGAGAACGAGAATTAGGCTTGACTCCAAGAATGCATCGTCCAAGAAGGAAGTCATTTGATGGACATTGATCATAATTGAATATTTTTCTTTTCTTAAATAAAATGCCCTTGTTACTGAACATTTTAAAATTTATTTCAACCCGATACCTTCAACATTAACGATTGGACGACTGTTTCAAATTCACGAGGCATAGCTGCGCCACCCTGTACTAAAAAAAAAAAAAAACCCCCAACACCTCACCCTGCAGAGCCGCACGATGATCTTCTTAGCCACCAGCTGCACATTGGCCGAGGCCAGAGCCACGGCTGTGTCGGCCAGGATCTCCACCACGGCCGAGTTGTAAAAAATAATCTTTTGAAAGTACGAAAAAAAAATGAAGATAAAAGATGTCGAATGAAAAATAATCTTTTGAAAGTACTAAAAAAAAAAAAAAGAAAAAGAAGATGAAAGAATTTGTTGAATAAAAAATGATCTTTTGAATGTACTAAAAAAAAAAAAATGAAGATGAAGGAATTTGTTGAATAAAAAATAATCTTTTGAAAGTACTAAAACAAAGAGCTACCATATTACCCTACGTACTAAAAATCTTTTGAAAGTACTAAAAAAAAAAAAAAAAAAAAACCTAACATCTTACCCTACAGTACTAAAAATCTTTTGAAAGTACTAAAAAAAAAAAAAAAAAACCTAACATCTTACCCTACAGTACTAAAAATCTTTTGAAAGTACTAAAAAAAAAAAAAAACCCCACCACCTCACCCTGCACAGCCGCACGATGATCTTCTTAGCCACGAGCTGCACATTGGCCGAGGCCAGAGCCACGGCTGTGTCGGCTAGGATCTCCACCACGGCCGAGTTGTAAAAAAATAATCTTTTGAAAGTACGAAAAAAAAATGAAGATAAAAGATGTCGAATGAAAAATAATCTTTTGAAAGTACTAAAAAAAAAAAAAAGAAAAAGAAGATGAAAGAATTTGTTGAATAAAAAATGATTCTTTTGAATGTACTAAAAAAAAAAAATGAAGATGAAGGAATTTGTTGAATAAAAAATAATCTTTTGAAAGTACTAAAACAAAGAGCTACCATATTACCCTACGTACTAAAAATCTTTTGAAAGTACTAAAAAAAAAAAAAAAAAAACCTAACATCTTACCCTACAGTACTAAAAATCTTTTGAAAGTACTAAAAAAAAAAAAAAAAAAACCTAACATCTTACCCTACAGTACTAAAAATCTTTTGAAAGTACTAAAAAAAAAAAAAAACCCCACCACCTCACCCTGCACAGCCGCACGATGATCTTCTTAGCCACGAGCTGCACATTGGCCGAGGCCAGAGCCACGGCTGTGTCGGCTAGGATCTCCACCACCGCCGAGTGTACGCCAGACTCCAGACTGCGCTGGAGAAAGCTGTCCAGAACCATGTCTATGAGCTCCGGCACCTGGGAACACAAGAGACGTATAGATAATACAAAGTAATATTTAGGTTGAAGTAATATTTAACAGTCCCATAACGGTATAGTTAATGAGGGTAGCTGGTACGATTTCCAGCGAATAGAGGGTAAAACCCCCGTCCTGATCCAGGACGTTAAATCAATAGAATTGTTGGCGTTAGGAAGTCCATCCAGCCGTAAAAAATGTGCCAAAACTAACCAACTTCAACCATAAGGTTGAACAAATCGACCCTGCTTAAGCGGGATAAGACAAAAAGTAAAAGAAGACAACGGTATGGTTTAGTATTGATGAGGAGCCGCGGGTTTTAGTTAGGGAAGGCAGGCATGGATACCGGGCGGTACATGTCTGAGAGTCCCTCACTTTTCGGTATGAGCTTTCCCCTCCTCAAAAATAAAAAAAAATAAAATAAAAATAAAACAAATTCTTTTCCATAATAAAGACTCAGCGAAATCTTAATCTTTAGATTGTCATCTGATATTATCATAAGGCATCTCTTTTGTGATTAACACAAATACAGTATGTTTCAGAAAAGGTGGCCACCCCCTCGTAACTTTTGAACGCGACGGAATTTTTCAATTCTGAAAAGTCCTAGGTATAGGAAGTGCCCTATGGCCCATCCTGTGGTCATATTTATTTTTGGCCCCGGTCGGCCCTTCCGGCTTCTAGGCCATATTTTTTCATTTTTCTCGCGAATTTTAAATAGAATGCTATATTTTTTATTCCTGTTAATTAAAGTCCAAGTTAGGTTGAGTATAATGAGCTTTTAAAATTTTCAAAAACCTTATCAGGGGCGGAGCTAGTAGGGTGCAAGTTTCAAATTTTACACCCTGTATTTCAGCGTTAGTTAGATTTTTTAGTACTTTTTTTATGTTCATAGGTTCAAAATATTGTTTTACACCATATGAAATCAAAAAAATATTCTTGTTTACTTCTAATCAGGGTCATAGTAAGTTTTTTGTAAAAGTACTTTTTTTCTCACGTCAATTTTTCCGTAAATTAATGGTGTTCTCAAAATTGGCATTTTTAAAGGTGAAAGTCTGCAGTAACATATGTTTTTTATGCTTGGAATCAAAAGAAAACTTAACGGAGAAGCGATTAAATTAATAAAAAAAGCCATTTAACCTGCTAGTTTTTTCACGACAGTGTCCGGTAAAGTGGGTGAATTTCGTATTGGATTTTTTTTGTTGTTGAGGAAACACAATTGGCATAGAAAATAAATAATACCTAATAAGGGAATATTACTTCAATAAACATAGCTAAATGCGAAATTCAATGAAAATTATTTCTTCTAAATCAGTGCCGGATATTTTTTTTTTTTTTTCTCTCTCTCTTTTTTTCACTTTTCAAAGTTCAAGTTGTATCAAAAATATTATCGGATAATTGTGCTTCTAAAAAACGGCCTAGGGGTCCCCTCCTTGAGACAATTTTAGTTGGTAAGTTGGTAAAATCTGTAGAAAACACATTGTCAATAATTCTGGAGTCAGTCCGATGGCGCTTTGAAAGCAACGATTCTTGTAGGACACCGAAATTAAGCAACGTCCAGCGAGGAGAAGACTTCGTGATGTGGCATTCCGGCCTACCAGGCTGGGTGAGATAAATGTGTTTAGGAGGTTGGTGAGTTTCTTGCGAATAGAATGTAACACCCGTTATGATATGACCATGCAGTTGAAACGCGATATTAAAAACCCCAAATTTAATATAAAAAAAAATCATACTGGTGTTGCTAGTAATGAAACCAGGTTCTCTAAATAAAAATTTAATTATCTCGAAATTTAAGAGAAAAAATACCAGGGCAAGTACCAAACTCTTGAGGGTGAAAAGTAAACCAATTCAATTATTTTAAAGAGTCGAAGAGAGAGAGAGAGGAGAGAGGAGAGAGAATTTTTTTTTATCCGGCACTGATTTTGAAGAAATAATTTTTCATTTAATTTCGCATTTTTGTTATGTTAATTGAGTATTTTCCCTTTTTTGGTATTATTATTTTCTATGAATTGTTTCCTCAACAACAAAAAAATCCAATCGAAATTC